>JARWLC010000003.1:75223320-75823320 GCA_033318265.1 Phyllotis vaccarum
ATATGAAGAGGAGACAAATTTTGATTTCTCTATGTATGTAGAGGTCATAGGAACCATGGAAACAGTTTAGTTTGCCCAGGTAAATGGAGAGGGTGGAAGAGGACAGCTAGTATGTGAAGGATGGGAGAGGAGAGAGAGAGAGAGAGAGAGAGAGAGAGAGAGAGAGAGAGAGAGAGAGAGAGAGATGACTTGTTACCCTTGAAGGAATGTCAGCACCACCTCACTGTGGGAAGCATCTTAAAGGTAATCGTCAACTAGAAGCTGGTTTATAGAATGTGATGTGGGTGAACTTGGTTTGGAGAAAACTATATGCAAATATTGTTCTGCACAAAGAACTTAGAGGTGAGCCTTCAGTTGGAGAGTGATTTCTAATATTCATCAAATATTCAAACTACTGATTCAATTGAGTATTTTGACATTATTAATTATTCCTCACTTCAGGCATTAAAAGCAAAATGTCAATGAATAAACACTATGGCTTTATCCAAGCAGATTACAGGCCAAGCTAAGAGAACCATCAGCACACAAGGTTTCTACTAGTATTTGTTCTGAACTTTTATAGCAAGAAAAACTCCGAAGGAAAGGAGAAATGGCTTTGGCTGTTAGGACTGAAGATCTGAGCAGTGTGCCAAAATTGCCTCAGAGCTTCTGCACTGAAAATTAACAAACAAATAACCAAGTCTGTAGTTTCTTCCGATGGTGTCAGCTTCCAGTTATCTAAGGTGTTCAGTGATGTTAAGGATGTTACTATTTGATACTGTAACATCTTCAGGAAGTGACTAGATAGTCAACAGCAATAAGGCAAGCTATTAATTTGCTCGAATTCACATTGCTGAAATGCTGGCCCACCCTTAAGCCAACAAATGGCTCTGGTGAGCGCAGGTTGAAACTAGCCTGCAGATTCCCACCTCATTAGAGTCTCTTCTGAGTTCAGCATTTGGCACCAAACACTGACGCCCAGCTTTGTCCAGCACAGGAAGCCCTCTTGACACTTGGCAATCTGGATTGGAGGTGACAGAGAGAAAGACGGGAGACCAACCAGATGGTAGCTCTCTTTCAGACTTCTTCAGAGATTTATTTTCCCTATGAAGCAGAGGGAATTGGCCAGGTCTGCCAAGCACATGGCCCTTTTTTTGTACTTTCATCATATGAAGAACCCAGGCTAGTCTTTTGGCAGCTGAAGATTTGGCAGGCTGGACATCTTGGCAAAGCCATGCTGCTCACAGACCCAAAGGCCCTTCAGAGCACAAAGCAATTCTTGCAATTTGCAAAGTCCTTAGATGAAGGAGGAGGAGGAAAATGAGTAACTCATCACAGACACCTAAAAGCATTCTGGAAATGTGACCAGCTCTGCTAAGGCAGAGAGTAAAGCCGCATGCATTGGACATGAGCTCCAATAGAAGTCTTAGTATGAAAGTTTATAAGTCCTTGCACGCTGGTCAGGCAGCCTAGAATTTCAAGTACATACTGATTCATACACAGTTCTCAGAGTTCATCCAGACTCTCAGTGTGTTCAGAAGGAGTACAAAATTTTACTTTTTGTTTGTAATTATTATTATTATTATTATTTATTTTAGTGAGGGGGTAACAAGCAGTGGAGGGTTTATATGCTTCTACTTTTCAACTTCCAACTGAATTTTCAAACAGTTGAATGAGATAAAACTCATACCATAAAATTTACTATCTAAAGTGTATAATCAGGCCTGGGGAAGTGATTAAGTGTGAAGTCTGAGACCTAAGTCCAGATCCCTAGAACCTGAAAGCTGAGCACAGTAGCACATGCCTATAATCCAAATGATGCAGTGAGCTAAAGAGAGGAAAATGCCCTGCAGCTCATAGGCCAGCAGCCCGATGTGCATGATGTCAAACATCTGTCTCAAACAAGGTGAAAGGCAAGGACTGACAACTGCGATGTCTTCTGGTGAATGCAAAGGCATGAGCATGATGGCACTCTCACATGTGAATGTACACATGTACACACACACATCACACATCATACACACAAACATATGGATCACACACACACACATGCACAAACACAATCAGAATCTGGGATTAAGCTCAATGAAAGAACACTTATTTAGCATGTTTGAACAATTGTCAAATCCACAATAGTGACCAAAAAAAAAAAAATACAGAAGTTACATGTCTGTAATCCCATGACTCACAAGGTTAAGGCAGGGGCATTATACAGTTGGTGCTTGATTGGCAAGTTCAAGACCAGTTTGTGATCCTGTATTAAAAATAAATTCATATTTTGTTATTATGGTTTGGGGTATTTTATGTTTCAGATCACTAAAATTATTATAACTATATGCTACATAATTTTCTACTTTTACCACAAAATATATAATCCACTGGCATAAGTCAGAGTGGTGTGTGACCATCATCATGACCTGGAACCAATTTCTTTTTATCATCTTAAGCATACACTCTGCAACCATTAAAGGACTCCCCTTGGTCCCTTTGGACTAGCTGTATGCATGGAAAACTTCTAGCACTTTCCTGGCCTACAAAATTCCTTGTGGCACTATTTTATTAAATTTTTGTCTTCACCTAGCATAATGTTTTCCAGGTTCATTCATTGTAGAGAATGTATCAGGATTCTAATCCACCCTTTAAAAAATAAATTTGTGTGAGTGTGGATGAACTTATAGGTCCAGATGCCTGTTTTCATATATGGGAATGCATGTGGAGGGCCATTCTGAATGTCATCCTCAGAAATGATGTCTCCTCCTTTCCTTTGAGATGGGTATCTCATTGCCTAGGGATTACCAATTGGGTAAGATTGGATAGCCCTGGGGAATTTTCCTGTCTTCCTCTCCAATGTGGGGATAACAGGCATGGACCATGAATCCAAGTGTATTTTCATGGGGCCACAGGGCCAAATTTATGCTTGTGCAGAAATCACTTTACCAATTGGGCCAACCCCCAAATCCCTTTGTTCTGTTTTTATAATTGAATAATACACCATACTATGGACATTCTACATTTTAAAGATTCATTCATCTGTTGACAAACACTTAAGTTATTTCCACTTTGGGCTATTGTGCTGAAATGACTTTTTTATTGCCTTTCAAAAAGGAAAATGTATGTTTAGATGATTGTTACTGTCAATAACCCATAGTTTCTCAACATCAGAGCTGTAAATGCTCCAGGGGTCTGCATCCTATGATGAGTCATCGTTAAATATTGATTGCAATGGATGCATTAGAAAATGTCTGAACACTTTCAGTGACAAATTCTATTTGGAAAGAGTGTTGAGATTTCCCTTAAGCAAAATCAGCTGTACTACTTTAAGGCAATGGACTTTTGTGTGACCAAACAGATGCCGAGACTATAACCACTTCAAACTTTGAAAATGTATGGGAGAAATTTTTACAACAGAGCTGTTATGTGTTAAGTAAATTACTATAGAACTGAAATATGAGTGAGCCTTTGTGCTATTACAGAAAACGGGTGCATCATGAAGTGCTTCTTTATTATATGCTTGGATGAAAGCTACGGAAAATAGAAACTAAAACTTCTCTTTTGCAGCCTGGATGGAAAGGAAGATAATGAACCAAACAGTGTCTGCCTTAAAAAGCCACACCTAGGCAAGAGGAAAAGATGTGAGCAATGGAATTCTTTAGAGCATCAGCTCTAAGACCAATCTTATTTTAAGGATGTGTTAAGTAAACTGGTGAAAAACATCTGTGGTGAACCCTCCAAATTTACAACTGTCAATTATTTCTTCAAAGAGGGAATACACAATGATAACAAGAATGACTAACACTCCCCACTACATATTGAACAACTAACAAATCAACCGCATAACACAAAGCTCACAAACTCTGCAACACAAAATTATAGAATGGGTTTTCATTGAACACTTGTGCTATGTCAAATAGGAACAAGAGTAAGACCCTACATGCTTTTTTTCTAATAGTAAAATACGATAATTTCATGGATCTAAGTAAAAAAAAAAATCATTAAGACAATAATTAGAAAGACTATATGGACATGAGAGAAAAATTTAGGACAATCATATCCAGCCCGAAAGTTAGATATTTCAGGTGATGGAGTTATAGAATGCATATTTCTGCCTTTTCATAAGGCACATCTCATCAGTAACATCAGTTTTAGCATAATTTTACTATAAATTAAGCCTTAACTTTATATGTGACAATTGAATGATAATGTAATATTAAAATTTGATTTTGAATGGTTTAAATATGTTTAAATTTATTTATGGTAATAAGAAAACTATAATTAACAGGAGAGTGACAAGAAATAGATGTTTACCTTCTAACGTTCTTTTTAATATTAGCAAGTCCAAATTGTGACTATCGTTGTCATGTAGTAAAGTCTGAGGCATTTAATTGTAGAAATGTCAAATATAAAAGCATGAACCTAAGCCAGCTAAATGGCTCAAAAGGTAAAGAATCCTACTAAGTTTAATCCATGGGGGTGGAAGAAGAGAACCAACCCCCAAGACTGTCTTCTAATCTCAATTCCAGCATCATGGTGTATAGACACACACACACACAATATAAATAAAATATTTTTTTAAACTCACAAGATGATAATTATGCTAAAATATAACTCAAATCAGACATTTGAAATGTGCAAACATCTGAAGACATTTATTTAGTAGATATAATTCACACAATACAAAATACAATATTATCATATTTAGTATATGTAGTTGTATTATCCTATGTAATATAGTACAACTTAATAAAAAATTCTAAATGACACATTGGCTTTATTATATCCCATGGTCTCCTTCACATTTTGCCTTTTAACAAATGTGTATCAGATTTATTTTTAATGGAAAAGGATGACTGACTTTGGAAAACATTAGGGAACAAGGGAGTGATCAAAAGAGGGAGGTGCCACCCATGAAGCTAGATCTAAATGATAGGGCCAAAGGCAAAGGCAGAGTGAAGCCGGTTTGATGTTGTTAGAGAGAGAATTAGTCTTCCCTGGGATGAGCCTTCTAATTGGTTATCCAGTTCCAAGTGGTCATCTCTGAAATCATATACATATAAGCAACACTAAACAGACTACGAAGATTGTGTGTGCATGTGTATGTATGTGTGTATGCATTTATGCATGTATGTAATAACAATTTCAAAAGAGGCTGTGAATTTGAGAAGAGCAAGGGCATGAACTTTTAATTGTATATATAAAGTTAAATATATATATATATATATATATATATATATATATATATATATATATACATACACACACACACACACACACACACACATATATATATATAGTGAGATAGGAAACTTGGGAGAGGCCCAGCTAGCTCATCATATCCTTGAATATCAGGACAAAGAGTAAATAATCTCTTCATTATTAGTGAGGAAACTTTTAAGACACATATTTGATTCTAGTAGGTAGGAAGCAGAGGCAGGCAGGTTGTACGTTTGAGGTCAGCCCATGTTACTTAGTGAATTCAGGGCTAGCTTGAACTGTAACAAGACTATCTCAGAACCAATAAACAAAATAAGCATTTTTATATATAACTTCATAGGTCAAGGTACAGTGGTTTTGTGAAGATTAAACACAAAGCATAAAGTAAAGATGTTTAGCTTAAACTAGTATCATTGTTGCTGCTGTTATTGGTGAGGGCGTGTGTGTGTGTGTGTGTGTGTGTGTGTGTGTGTGTGTGTGTGTGTGTGTGTGTGTGTGTGTGCAGATGAAGTGAGGATTACAGTGTATGTGTGGAGGTCAGAAAACAACTCTGAGGAATCAGTTCTCTGCCTACCATGGATTTTGGGAACGGAACTGAGGTGAAGCTTTAGCAGCAAGTGTTGCAGCCCTCTGAGCCATCTTGCCAGTCCAAAATAAAGTTACTTAAATTCAGAGTGGCAAGTTCATATGAGAAGATGCTTGGTATATTTTAAAGCTGCCTTAATTTGCAAAGGAGATGACTACATAGTCAAGCATATCTCTCCAAAATAGAGCTCTTATTACCTGTATCTAATACAGCTTTGCCAAATAAGCGCAATAGGCTGGATCTTCACTCACGGTTCTCACATCCAGTGTCTAAGGCAAGATTCAGAAGTGAGACTTGGCTGTAGAGCAAGAAGAGATGAAACCATCTACTAAAGATGGATGAGAGCTGCTTTTGCTCTCAGAGCCAGCCCCCCCCCCCCCCGCCCCTGCACTTGGCTCTGAGCAACTAGACAGAAAACAACTAACCTCCATTCCCCATAAGCCTTAGAGGGAGACGAGTAAGGAAGTCTAGTTCCTCAGAAGGGAGCTGGGGAGAAGAATCTAAGAGTATGTGAGCGATATCATTGTGATCTTAAAGCTGCTAGGAAATAAAGGGGATTCCTACCCTCACCTGGAGCCCTTTCCCTCATTGGGTTACATAACTGTTTCACTACTGAAATTGAGTTTGCACATAAAATGAGTTGAACTCTACGTGCCCTGTTTCTAATTTCTTATTTTCCCAAATCAATTTAAATCTGAGTCAAAAAAACAATGTTGTCTTGATAAAACTGGTTAATCTATGTCTTTTTCCAGAGAGAGAGACTGAAGAGATGGAAGAAAATATCCAATTAAAGATAGTATGGCTTAGGAGTCTCTGGTGTTATGATGTTTCAGTCACTGTGTCTAAAGCAAGGAAAATGAGCCAGAACGTTATCAGGAGAATGAAGAAATTATCAGGAAGTCACTTTGAGCTAGGAAATGGTCCAGCTGGAAATGGAAGAATAAACAAAAGTTCCCAGAAAGCTAGTGATAAAACTGCAGTTAACTCAATTCAAGACAGGAGTGATTGTTCTTTATCTTCTTTTAAAAGGTCCATTCTGCATCTGCAATTACGTAGCTAGGACCAGAAAGAATTCTTCTCTATGGTAAGGAAATTTAAAATTAAAATCAGTGTCCTCTGTAGGTACAACGGCCAAGTACTTCTAGAAATGATGCATCAGTGAAAAGTGCTGAAGAAGGATTCAGTACTTGAAGGCACCACATCAGAAAGCAAACCAGAAGCTATGTTAGTCAAGAATTTAATGTCTGGGTCACCAGGGTGCTATTTCTGCTCATGGTCTAAGTACCAAAGCAAATCCCATTCCACCTTCTGCCTGGCAGAGCAAGCAGCTGATACTTTAATTTCTAGGTCTTCTGGGATGTTGAGAAGAATGCTATAAACATAGAATAGACTATAACAAAAGAAGGCACGGATTTATAAGAAATTTTGTTATATTTTAATCAAATTATCAGCATGTTCTTGAAATAGAAGAAAACCTACCATAGGGTACTTCTGTCTACCATGCTAATGGCTTTCCTTTTTCATCCAGATGCCCTGGCACTGAGCAGGCCTTAAGCTGAAAATCTCATGCATGAGTCTGTGATGTTCACAAATTAATGTACCGAAAACTACCTCAAAGATCCTGGAAAGCTCTGAATTTTTTTTATTAAAAATAAAGTTTTTATGGAATATAATCTAATTATGGTTCCCCCCCCCCATTTCCTCTCAGAGCATCCCCATTCGTCCTTCAAATTTTACAACTCCCTTCTCTCTTTTATGAAAACAAACAGGCAAATAAAAGAGACAAGAATACTGCAGGACAAACAAAAAGAATAAAAAAGCTAAGAAAGGCCCCAAGAAACACACACACACACAGACACACACACAGACACACACACACACACACACACACACACACACACACACACAGACACACACACAGACACACACACAGACACACGCATACACACACACACACATACACACGCACACACACACACACACACATAGACACACACACAGACACACACACAGACACACACACAGACACACACACACACACAGACACACACACAGACACACACACAGACACACATACACACACACACACACACACACACACACACACACACACACACATCAATATCAAGAACCATAAGGAAAAGTTCAGTAAGGTAGAAAGTCGCTGACACAAAGCAGTATGAGATTAAAAAATAATTCGAACATATATTTGAGATAGTTTTGTGTTGGCTGTCTGCTTCTGGGCATAAGTGTACCTCCAAGAGTGGGTTGTATACCTAGTGAGACTCCCTTGGAGAAAATAATTTTTCTTTATGAGTGGCTGTTAATTGGAAATAGTATCTCTGTTGGAGATGGAAGCTCATGTCTGCTTTCTCAGTTCAGCTCTGGTTCTGGCGTGGACCTGTTTAGGTCCTGTCCATGCTGTTACAGCCTTTGTTGGTTGATCTGAGCACCAAACCTGTTTGTATATGAAGGATAAAGTTTCATTGGTATTATCTATCTCTTAGATCTTTCTGCCTCCTCTACAGCATAGTTCCCTGAACTCTGAGCATCTCCTATTTATGACTAAGTATTCCAAGGTGTCACTCCCTACATATTGTCCAGTTGGGGGTCTTTGTATCAGCTCCCATCTATTGCAGGAGACATCTCTGAAGATGGAGGAATGAGATACTGATCTATGGACACAGTAGGGTGTCATCAAGAGTCATTTTATTGCTCTATTCATTCAGCATAACATAGTATTTTGTTTTTCCCTAGGCTTACAGCCTATCTAGTCACATATTCTTGGCCACTTGAGCAGTATCAGGACTGGGTTCCATCTAATGGAGTAGGCCTTAACTCTAGTCAAAGAGTAGTATTCTATGCAGTAGAATTCATTGAATCTGGTGTGGGGGTTGTGAATTTGCATTTCATTTTGTGGTGTATGTGTGTGTGGGGGGGAAGTGGTGTGATGTGTATGCTCATAAGCGCAGGTTTCAAACCTTTGGAAGACAGAGGACATTGGGATGTCCTGCCCTATCATTTTCTAGATTATTCTTTTGAGATATGGTCTCTCACTGGCTTTGGGACTAGGCTGGCAGCTAGTAAGCCCCAGGATTCCTCCAGCCTCTATCCCATCTAGCTCTGGTGTGACAGATACCTTCATGCAACCACTATGGAATCTTGAAAAATTTAGTTTAATTTAATGTATTTGAATGTTTCTTTGTGTGCATATATTTGCACCGTATGCATACTTAGTTCCTACAGAAGTCAGAAGATGGCATTCCTAGTCCCCCCTAGGAATAGAGTTATAAATACCTATAAGCAGCTATGTGTGCTTAAAATTGAAGCCAGGTCCTTTAGAAGAGCACCCAGTGCTCTTAATTGATGAATTATTTCTCTAGGTCTCACTCAGGGATGTTTTACATGGGTGTTAGGAATCGGGTTCTCAGTCTTACGCTGCCAACACTATTGCCAACTGAACCATGTACCCAGACCTGAGAGTTTGTACTGCTAACAAGTTCTGCAATCTGCTGGTGGTGGGACCTCAGACCCATGCTTTGAGAAGTAGAAGCGTGCTGAATTAATGGACCAATCAGTCATAACACTTGAGTGTATTCTGAAGACATTGTGAAAATGCCATTGAATTTTCACATTTTTATTCTGTGAACACTGCCATATTTTTACTCAGTAGCTGCTTCCATCTCTGCTTGCACCATTTAGCATGTGGCACTTACCTTGAAGGTAGAAAATCAAAGTCGAACAGGGAAGGACTGCACATCAACCACACAAAGTCACCTAAGTGAAGAGAACAGAAAAATTACTTTTTGTTTCAATAAACTTTACATATAAAGAGTGAAAGTTGATTTTTACTTTCAAAAAACTCTTATCAAAACAACTGACAGGGCCCATGCTTCTTAAAGGTCAGAAGATTTGCCTCAGGTTTGTATGGTGAAGAGTTTCATCACTGTGGACTTGCAAGCTGCTTGGACTTTGAAATGAAATATTGACTCTTGCCAAAAATTACATTATATATTACAGTTTTCATAGGAAGTTTCTAGTTGGGAAAGGATATAAATCATTGGAGGATAGGGGGATATTGCCACAGTCAACAGAAAGATTTAGGTGTGTCCATAATAAGATGCAGACTAATATATAGAAAATAAGACACATAAGAACATAAATCTCAAATATAAACAATCTTGTTGGTTAAATAAATTAAACAAACTTCATACAAAAGGAAATAATAGATTTCTTTAGAAGACACACAGTAATTGGGATGTGATGCATAGAAAAAATTTAAATATACACACACACACATACACACACACACACACACACACACACACACACACACACACACACATATATATATGTATAGTATGAAAATAGAAGGGAAAGAGAATTGAAAAAATAGGAAAATGGAGAACATGTACAGTAACATGAAGATTCAACAGGATTAGATCCTGAAAAAATATATTTTCATACTCAGATCCCAAGAAATCAATTCAACAGATGATACTTCCTTTGTAATTTAGTTCCAAATGTCAATGCTTAGTGTAAATTTTAAAATAGACAAAATCAAAGGAAGTGAAAGAGTTAAATAATATTAAATTGATTTTATAGAATTGGTTTAGAAATGGAAACAAGGGTAGTATCTGTAGATATTAGAATATCTGACTTTATGTAGGTAGAAGATTTCTAGCCGTAGGCAAACAATAATTTGTGTAATTTTATAGTGAACCATCTTTTTATGGTTCATGGATTTTTAAATGTTAAAAGTAAAAACATTATGTGTTCTTCCTGCTTATGTAGAGTGACATTCAGTATTGCAGAAATTTAAAAACAATTATAAAATCCATCAACAGTGTGCATGTTTATGAACAAGGTTTGATATCAGCATAATGATCTGTAGTGCTAAACAGTATCAACACATGGTATTGCTGCCAGCTATACAATTCATACAGGGATGGTAATAGAAACAGTAAGATCATAACAATAGTACACACACACACACACATACATACACATGCAAAGAATAAAAAGGCTAATTAAAGATTGTGATTGACATATGGATATAGACCCAAATAGAGAACTGGCTACAAAGGTATATTCAATGCTTTGTGCCTCCCCTCCTATCCTAGATCGTTATTCTTACTTAGTTCATATTTACTTACTTATTGGGTGTACCTATGTACAAGGTGTATGTGTGAAGGGGTTGGGATGGTGCTTGCATACCATGGTGTAGGTGTGGCACCAAGAGAACAACCTTTTGGAACTGGCTATCTCCTTCCACCATATGAGTTTCTGAGATTAAACTCATGTCATCACAAAGCATGGCAACAAGCACCTTTCTCTGCTGTACTGTTTTGCCAGCTCAGGAAATACTCATTTCTAACCAGATTTGACAATGGAAAATCCTTTAACACACAAAGATATTGTAGTAATTATTTTAGAAACCCACATTGAGCACCAGATATTGTAGCAATTATTTATTGGCAATCAGTTATACAAAGGATTAATATCTATTATGAGGTTTACATAAATATTCACTGATACAAAATTGAACCTTACGGAAATTCTTGGAGAATTCTTGAAGGGCAGGCAGCATGCAACAGGGTTTTCAATGGCGCTGTCCACTCCCTATTCAGGGTGCTGAGACTCCAAAGCTAAGCCTCTAGGTCTCCCTCAATAATGCCTAAATCTCACCTCACCGAGTCTTCAAAGAGACCTTACCTTTGCAAATTAGCATAAAGAATCACACAAGGGAACAAGCGGCTAACAACAGGTTGACTTTAAGCCAAAACTACCTTTCTATGTACACCTTTGGCTCTTACAGTTTGCTTTGCCTTTCTTGTTTGTACCTTGATGCCTTAACATAAACTTGCTGGATGCTTAAACTCCTCAGGTAAATGTCCTGTGTTGTGTCAAGAGTACAGTTAATAAAAATTTAGAATTGCTTTTACTGTTAGCAATTAGATGACAAGACGTTTTTACCAAATGTTTACAAGGTTCTCCATAAGCACTTAATGACTAAAATATGTCCACATAGAGCTCTTTGTACAAGTGTTTACTTATAAATGTTTTATTCACCCACTCATTAATAAAAGCAACTCATTTATAAATGGTGACAGGAAAAAAGGTCTCTGTACTTAGGAGTAAGGAGTTAACAAAGTACATGTACTACCTCACAACATAGGTGCACACATGCATACAACACAGAAACACAAAGGTTACATATCCACTGACTGTAAGAGAATTATGTTTCTTTTTTGAGAAAAGATTTTTCCTTGTAGTCCAGGCTGGCTTCAAACTCATGACCCTCCTGGCTCTACTACCCATGTGCTGGAATTGCCAGCGTGTGCTACCATATTCAACAAGAACTTTATTCATAAAGAAAATATTTGGCTTTTTATCACCATAAGCAGTAATATTTGTGAATGTTACTTCATCCCATTTTTGGAACATCTTCTAGGCCTCAGGCTCATATTAAAATTCTGCATTTTTTGAGAGAAAGCCTTCCTTTGGGGGTGGGGTGGGATATGTGGCTGTTTTACTGACTGTAGCTCTACCAGCATCTCATTTCACAGGTAAGTAGGGCCTTTTTGAAAAACATCTTCTGAGTGCCAAAGTACCTCTAAGAACTTAAAACCACTGTATTTGCTAATAATAATGATGCCATAGTGTGTATTTTATAGATATATAGGCAGAAAGAAAGTCATGCCTGTGCATTTTTCTAACAGTGAAAGCTAATGAATTAACACACCAAGGAAGTTTTTTGTTGTCTCATGTTGATAAATCTCTCTTTCTAACTCTTGTCAAGTTTACAAACTCCAGCTGTTTGGAATATGTGAATTTTGACTGAAAAGCTTGCGTAATCACCTTGAACATAGTGCCAAAGAAACTGTGAAATTCTTTTTTTGTTTGTTTAGTTTTTCATTTAAGAAGTTTTTTTCTTCTTACATACCCTCTAGTATTCCCCTCCCTCTCCTTTTACTGTCCCCACCCCCATCCACTCCTCAGAGGGGGTCAATCCTCCCTTGAGTAGTCAACACCTGTTAACATACCAAGTGGAGAAGGACTCATCCCTTCCTCCTTGTATCAAGACCGAGCAAGGCATCCCCCCATAGGGAGTGGGCTCTAAAGTGTTAGTTCATGTAAACAGGATAATTCCTGGTCCCATGGAATTATATGCTGATCTACACAACTGTCACACTTATTCAAAGGGCCTAGTTCAGTCCCATGCAGGCTCTCTAGCTGTTAGTCTGTGAGCTCCCATGAGCTCAGGTCACCTGTCCCTGTGTTTGCTCCATCACGCTCTCATTTGCTTCTCTAGTTGCTCCTCCCTCTCTTCAAATGAACTCCAGGAGTTCATCTGAGTACTGGCCTGTGGGTGTCTGAATCTGCTTCCGTCGGTCATTGGATGTAGGTTCTATGATGACAATTAGGGTAGTCACCAATCTGACTACAAGGGAAGGCCAGTTCAGGCACCCTCTCCAGCATTGCTAGGAGTCTTATCTGGGACCTCCTTGTGGATTTCTCCCTAAACCCATGATGGCTCACTGTCAGGATATCTCTTCATTGCTCGTCCTCTCCATCCCTCCCCTAACTCAGCCATATCAAACTCTCATGTACCCACCCCCACCCTCTCTCCTCTACACTTTCTCCCAGTTTATCCAGGAGATTGTATCCATTTCCCTTTTCTGAGGCAATCCATGTGTATCCCTCTTAGGGTCCTCCATTCTACCTAGCTTCTCTGGGGTTGTAGAATCTAGCCTGTTCATCTTTTGTTTTGTGTTTATTATACACTTATGCATAAACACATACCAGTTTTTTTTTTTCTGGGTTTGGGTTACCTCAATTAGGATTATTTTTTTTTTCTAGTTCCATCCATTTGCCTATAAATTTCATGATGTCATTGTATTTTACCATTGAGTAATACTCCACTGTGTAAATGTACCACATTTTCTTTATCCACTGAGGGACATTTAGGTTGTTTCCAGGTATTATGTATTATATACTGTGAATAATGCTGCTATGAACATAGTTGAGCAAGTGTCCTTGTAGTGTAGTCAAGCAGCCTTTGCGTGGTGTTGCTGGTCTTAAGGTAGGCCGATTCCCAGTTTTCTGAGAAACTACCATAGTGCTTTCTAGAATGGGTGTATAGTTTACATTTCTAACCGATATGGGAATGCCTTTCTGTATGCTATGAATATCAGTCTTTAAATAAAGGAGCTGTTTTGGCCCATGACAGGCACCATAGAAGAAGTAGGAGGAGAAATCAGAACATAGGTAGGAGAAGCAGGGCGGAGTCAGACAGACCAAGTTGAAGCCCAAAGGAGCAACATGTAAGGAACACAGGTGAGCCACGGGCCACATGGCAGACAGATTAATAGAAATGGGTTGATTTAAGATGTAAGAGCTAGCTAGCAATGTGCCTAAGCCATAGGCCAAACAGCATAAAGTTAATATAAGCGCCTAAGTCATTTCTAGGGGCCTGAACAGCAGAGGCAGGCGGCTAAGCGGTCCGGCACAGCAGGGTCTGGGCCTCTGGCCGCCCGGGACCAAGAAACCTAAATACAACAGATGGCGCCCAACGTGCAGCAATTATTCACTTAAAGCCTTAAAAAGATTAGAAAGGGTTATAGATCACAGAAACTGAGCCAAGGCAGCTTCCAAATTGTGTATACTAAGGAGGTCATTGTGCAAAGAAACTGTAGCGTGGCGTCCAGGTCACATTTAAAATGGCACCAGTGGACTGGTGGCAGGCAGTATAAGCTGCAATCAGGTCTGTTCCTGAAATCTCACAGAAGACTCAGTAGCATGTGATTGATTATAGATTTCTGTTTATTTTGAACAAAAAGGAAACAAAGACGATTTCTTAGTAGCAGCATTTTCTTGGGTGTGCTCTGTTTGCTGGCCACAAAGAGAGACTCGGGTCCCTTTAAGAGAACTTACTGATTCAGCTTTATCTGCAAAAACTATATGGCAAGAGAGTGAGAGTATTTTAAAAAGCTCTTTTAGTTAGAAAATGATTAAGGATTCACAATAAAACAGATTCAGATTTTAAAAAAAAAAACCTGTAAACGGGTTATAATGTATGTAAAAGGTACATAGGCTTCAGAGAGAAAAGAGAGAAGATAGAGAAAGTCTTTAAAAAGAGAAATAGAGTAAAAAATATAATAAGCCACATAAAGATGGAAAATAGACACAAAATCTGGATTTTGGTTGTTATTGTGTTTTCTTTTAATTTTTAACTGCTAATGAGCTAATTGCAGGATGACAATGGATTGCAAATGCAAAGGCTACTAAGTTAAACAAGAATATATATTTTAAAGGTATTTTGATTTTGAAATTTGTGTCTAAGGATTTATTGCTTTGGAAGAGTTGTAGTGGCATCCCTGGGTGGGCACGAACCACCAACCTTTCGGTTAACAATGAACTTCCCAAGAATCACCCCAAAAGCAGTGTTGTTATCGAGGAGCTTTCGCTTGTTGCTTCACCAACCCTAAGTCCACGGCAGAGCATGATATCCACACAGAACCAGTATAGTACACTGTCCAAACCAGCAGCGCTAACCGGATCAGAAACTCCATGGTACAGCTCAGCAACTGCTGCAGGACAGCAAGACAAAAATAGAAGTCATCCAAATGCAGATTCTACAGGCTGTCCAGACCAATGAGCTGGCTTTTGATAATGCAAAACCCATGATTAGTCATCTTGAGCTTCAGATGGAAGAATTAAGGCATCATTTTAGGATAGAATTTGCAGTAGCAGAAGGTGCAAAGAATGTCATGAAATTACTTGGTTCAGGAAAAGTAACAGACAGAAAAGCACTTTCAGAAGCTCAAGCGAGATTTAATGAGTCAAGCCAGAAGTTGGACCTTTTAAAATACTCGTTAGAGCATGGGACTCTTAATCCCAGGGTCGTGGGTTCGAGCCCCACGTTGGGCGCCAGATATAGACGGAGTTTTACTTTCAAGGCGCCAGCCCAAAATTAATATTTATTAGAATATAAATTAACACTCACAATATTAGTAACAGCTTATCGTGGCACCTGAACAAGGACTGGCCTATCCAAGCGATGGACGAGCGATGGACACGTGATGGAAGGATGATGGATTCTGTCTGTCTAGCAGCCAGCAGCCAGGAACCAGGAAGAGAGTCTCCTTGTGTCCCAGCAGCCACTTATCCATGAGGTTGGCCACACCCCCTCCAGGGTCCCGGAAGTGTCTTCTGACCTTATCGGCTGACACCTTAATCCCACCACATCTCTCCCTTTTGTCTAACTAAGAAGGTTCTAAACTAAGACTATGTACAATAGGAATTATTATGAGTTAGTAACCATAAAAACCTATTCTTCAACCCCTTCAAGACCTGAGAAGGAAGCTATATCACTTGAAAGTAAGAAGTACATGGAAGTACTGGATTCCAAAATTTGGGAGAGGAAAGCAACACAGCTACCTGGACAATCACCTCTGGTTTTGTGCGCCGTTGGAGCATCTATCATATTGGCTACAGGCCTATGGTATCTGACAGATCTTTTCACAAGCAGAACAATTTTGAAGGGACTGTCTTATCCTGTCTAGGCAGGTTTCGTCAGTCTCCATCTATCAACTTGTTCATCCAGCTTGACATCATGTGTGTACTGTCAGCAATCAAGGTAAGGACAGTTTCTTACTCAACCGGCCATTCTCTGCCAAAAGGACCAACTCCAATGGAGTATCCTCGATGTTCATACCATCTCAGGAAAGGAGCAGTGACACCAGGAGTTGTCGTGCCTCTCATGGCCGAATTTCAAATGTTAAATGCCATATTCTCTGGGTCTATGAAATGGTTGAAGATTTGTCTATCTATGATATTCTAACCTGTATCTGAGATGACTGGGATATGGTACCTTAAGTAATGTTGACAGTAGTTTTTATTGTCCTAAGGAATAAACCCTGTACTAAAATTAGAATACCTATATAAGAGGTATATAATCCCTGAACAATGACTTTTAGTATGACTATCAAACATTAGCCAGGGGTATATTACCATGTAAAGTGGCCACAGCATTTTTTAGACATGTATATACATATATATCATCTAAACAGGTATATGAAACATCTTGTGCATATATCATAACTAGTACAATCATACATTGTATCTAGTATAGTTAAATGAAGGTAATAATTGCATAGTGTACATGACAATGATGTGCAAATATTTTAAACAGAGATAGAAGCATATATAAAATATAGCAATTATAGATTCAATTTTACACAATAGTTACAGTTTCAGATTTATATCAAAATACAAGTTGCCTTGGTTATATAAAGCAATTTCAGATTGAACTTGTTCAAATGTACAAATTATCACAATTAAAAATATAAAATTATTTTACATTTGTATCAATATACAAATACCTATGCCAATGCAAATTGTCTTTAACTTAGCCCATACATTTAGCTAAAATGGTGTATAGGTAGGAAGAACAATCTACCTTTATCTATCGTATCTATCCCCCTTCTCTTCTTCAAAAGATATCTTTGATACTATATCATAGTTCTGTCCTCCACTCAATTTTCACTTAAAACTATTCTAACAGAATAAGAATTACCCACAACCCTCAGAACACAGAACTTATTAGGAAAAGGGGCGTAGTCTTTCATAAGGTTGCTTCCTGCTGACTTAAGGGCGATGGCATCTCTTTGGGATCCTGTAAAAGCTAAAACAATGGTTAGATCTTAATGGACTGACTATATACATTTATAACCATTCACAGAATAGTGGTTAACTCCATCAGGAATACTAATTAGAAGTGTGATCTGGAGGATAATCATAGAGAGCTATCTTGCAGCCGTTTTTGAACAGTCTATTTTCTGAAAACAATCATTGATTGGTGTGTACCAGGTTCTTGATTTTTCTAATTTTGCTTCTGTCTGTCTGTCTACCTGTCTCTTACTCTCTCTCTCATACTCTCTCTTTTATTCTTGTTTCACTAGTAGGAGTTGTTGCGCTGGGGGCCCCATCTCGGTTCCAGATTCTTTGTAGATAGCTGATAGAAGGAAATGTTATTTACAATGGAAAACTACTGAGCCGCATGGCTGAACAAGAGACATGGGATAGCTTAAGGGTAGAGGGTTAGCAAGCTATATGCCTGGGCCTAAGGCTGATCAGCCTAAAACTATTAGAAGCATCTGTGTGTCTCTGTGGGACTGCGGGTCTGTGGGCCTAAACCTTGAGGGTAGGCCTGAAAGTCCCGCACCAGAAACCTCCTACTACAAATGGCAGCCCAACGTGGGTTAAATATGCCCACATAAAGACATAAAAAGCTTAAAAATGGTCTAGAGCCCAAAGCAGCCTCTGAATTGTGTCTCCCACGTGAGCCGTGGTACAGAGATGCCCTAGTGAAGCATGTGGTCTTGAGCTACAATAGCGGGCTTTTGGAGTGCAGCTTAAGGTGTAAAATGGCTTGTTCCTCAAGTCTCACAAGAGCCTCAATTTAAGCAAAAGGTTATAAATTATGTATTTAAGGTTTCTGTTCAAAAGGGAAAAAAGGGAATAGAATCAAAGATGGCTTTCTATTGTTGATGTTTTCATGGATCAGCTCTGTTTGCCTGAGGCAAACTGAGGCTTGGCTTTTTAAAGAGAAGCTTCCTGATTCAGCATTAGAAGCAAAACACTTATGAGTTTTTTACTTGTGAGTTTTAGGCTCTGCTGCCTAATACTTAAATGGAGTTAATGAGCAGCAGATGGCAAAGCTTTACTTGGTAATTATATGGACCCTAAAATTCCCAGAGAACCTGGGCTAAAAAGATAAGTTCTAAGAGACTAGACTAGGAGCTGGGTAGAGCTCATCCACCCATCCTACCAACCTTAATCCTGGCAGATTATAGGTGTGGTCAGAAACTGAAGAAATAGAAGGATCTGGGTAGTCAATCATCCTAGCCAAGCAAAGGTATGGTCAGAGACAGTCAGAGATAGTGGCAGATTAAAGGTGTGGTCAGAAACAGAAAAAAGTTAAGGAATAAATATACAGTAAAGGCAGTTTTTTGTAAAATGTCTAAGCGGTTTTGAGTGTGTTGACAATATATATAAATAGGCTTAGAGAAAGAAAAGAAAGGTTAAAGAAATCCTTTAAAAAAGAAATAAAGTAAAATAAATAAATAAAAAATAAGCCACGTAAAGATGGAAAATACAAAGAGTGTCTGGATACTGTATGTTATTGTCTTATCTTTAAGCTTCTTGACTGAAAATGACTTAGTAAAAGCTGCTAAAAGACAGCTGATTATAAATGTTGTTGGAGTAATTCAACCTATATATTTTGTAAATGAGTTTACTTTAAAATTGAAATGCAAAGATACGCTACTTTGGAGAAGAGGTTTTCCTTTTATTTTCACAGAAAATGAAAGACTGTGGATTTCTTCCTGGATAAAGAACATAAAGTTTGATAGAGGAAGACCCCCTGAAAAATCTCCAATGGAAATGGATGGACCAGATGATTCAGCATTTCAGAGCACCTCTGTTGAAGTTCCAGAGCTCTGAATCCAAAACGATTTCAAGGATACTGGCTGAGATGACCCAGCCTTAGAGACTACTCCACTAAAGACTTGTCCATAATCCTACATTTTTCTTTGGATTCCCATGATTGTCGGCGCCCCATTCAGCAGGAAGTAGCCTAGAGAGCGACACCCACATTCCCAAAATATGGATTATGGATGTTTGTGTTTATTTACAGTGTTGTTTATAGGTTGTTACAGATAAGGGGGGAAAAGAATATTAGATTTGGAGTTCTTTTTGTTTTAAGAAGAGAAAAGGGGATATGTGGGAGGTTGTGGTGTTTCATTTTAAATAATTGTCCCAACCACTGGTTTAATAAAAAGAGCTGATTGGCCAAGGGCAGGCAGGAAGTGTAGGCGAGACTACCAGACTAAGAAAATCTCTGAGAACAGAATGCCAGACGGAGCACCAGAGAGAAGCTGCAGGATGCAGAGGACAACCATGCAGCTTTAAAGAAAGGTACCGAGCCGCATGGCTGAACAAGAGACATGGGATAGATTAAGGGTAGAGGGTTAGCAAGCTATATGCCTGGGCCTAAGGCTGATCAGCCTAAAACTATTGGAAGCATCTGTGTGTCTCTGTGGGACTGCGGGACTGCGGGACTGCGGGACTGCGGGACTGTGGGTCTGTGGGCCTAAACCTTGAGGCTAGGCCCAAAAGTCCTGCACCAGAAACCTCCTACTACAAAGAGTTCTGCTTTTGTTTCCACAGAAGTTGAGAACCTGTGGATTGCTTTCAGTCAAACATGGTTTCATCAACCAAGACCCCCTGAAAATACCTCTGATGGGAAGAGATGGCCATATCACTTCAGGGCTGCAGATTATGATCCAGTCTCAACGCCCCTTAATCAGCAGGAAGTAGTAATGGAAAACTATGCCCAAATTCCCCAAATATTGTTTTGAAATGTTTGTTTTCATTATAAATGGTTAATAGTTATAGTCAATCTCTTTCTAAGAAGAAAAGTGGGATATGATATATGAATGATTTTTTAAAAATTAGATAATTAAATTTACTTAGATAAGGAAATCAGCTGTTAATCTTAAAATGGTTTACAGTGGTATGGATTTTGGTATATTTATACAAACTTAAGGTCAATTCTCTTATGCTGTATGTATTTTTCTACTCTTGTTTAAGATATGATGATTATGTAACTGATTTAAAATTGTAATGTATAATTAAGAAATGCATGTTAGTTAGATTTTTAGGTATACAAAGATATAATTCAATTATATAGGTAATCTTCAAACACTTGTAAGACCTACAGAATATGGCATTTAAAATGTTTTAAGAACTTAGACTTTTCTGGACAGTGAGACAGGTCTGCTCCTGGCAGCACTAATTTACTTCAAGAGAAAAATGGGCATCAAAGAAATTCCAAATGGAGTCTATTTGTGGCATTGGTTAGCCAATGGACATGAACCTGTTCTTATATTAACTGCTTGACAGTATGCTTTTAGAAGTGGACATATAGGTACCACAGGAAGGTGACCTCTGAACTTTGGCAGAACAAGCTGAGATGGTCCTTCAGGTTCCTGCTTTGCAGAAAAAACTGTCAGATATTCTTCAGGACTTGAGATGAAGTGACTGATGAATTGTGCCAGAATGGGCAGAGCAGCTTTCCTGCTTCACTGAAATGAAAAGAGACTCTGGGCCTGTAGGCTGAAGATAGAGACCCCAACTTTATATAGGAACTTTGGGTGGCTGTCCAGGCAGATAGATGTCATCTCTGTCATTTCTAGATTTTGGATGTTGCTTGCACTTCCAGTTTACTTAAGTAAATATATCCTTCTGTGGTCTTTGATGCAGTTGAAGATTAGATAGTTATAGGTACAGTTTTTCTTGGTCATTTGAAAGGTATATTGGATATGAAACTTTAGATTCATAAAGATAAGGTAAATTATAAGAGTATTTTCTTTAATTTTGCTAAATACAAATAGACTAGATATTATAACTGTAATTCTTGCTTGATGGCTATTTTGTTATATGTAATTTTGCTATGTTAAAATTGAAACTTCCTTTTTGGTTAGACAGAAAGGGGAAGTGATGTGGGAATGCCTTTCTGTATGCTATGAATATCAATCTTTAAATAAAGGAGTTGTTTTTGGCCATGACAGGCACCATAGAAGAAGTAGGAGGAGAAATCAGAGCATAGGTAAGAGAAGCAGGGCGGAGTCACACAGACTGAGCTGAAGCCCAAAGGAGCAACATGTAAGGAGCACAGGTGAGCCACGGGCCATGTGGCAGAAAGATTAATGAGAATGTGTTGATTTAAGATGTAAGAGCTAGCTAGCAATGTGCCTGAGCCATAGGCCAAACAGCATGAAGTTTATATGAATGTCTGAGTCATTTCTGGGGACCTGAGGGGTGGGTGGCGGGCAGCTAAGAGGTCTGGCATGGCAGGGTCTGGGCCTCTGGCCACCCGGGACCAAGAAACCTAAATACAACATCTAACAGCACTGGAGGAGTGTTCCTTTTTCTCCACATCCCCTTTAGCATAGGCTATCATCAGTGTTTTGATTTTAGCTATTCTGACAGGTATCTCAGAGTCTTTTGATTCATTATTTACCTGATGGCTAAGGATGTTGTATACTTCCTTAAAAGTTTTTCAGCCATTTGAGATTCTTCTGTTGAGAATTCTGTGTTTAGATTTGTAATCCATTTTAAAAACTGGGTTATTTAGTTTTTTGATGTCTAGTTTCTTAAGTTCTTTATATAGTTTGGAGATCATCCCTCTGTTGAAAATGGGGTTGGTAAAGGTTTTTTCTCTCATTCTGTAGGCTGTCATTTGTCATATTGACTGTGTTCTTTGCCTTACAGAAGATTCTTGGTTTCGGAAGTTCCCACTTTTAATCGTTTCTCGCAGTGTCTGTGCTATTAGTGTTATATTTAGTAAGTAGTTTCCTGTGCCAATGTGTTCAAGGCTACCTCACAGGTTCAGTGTAACTGGATTTATGTGAGGTCTTTCACCCGTTTGGACTTGAGTTTTGTGCAATTAATAAATATGGGACTATTTCCGTTCTTCCCCATGTCGACATCCGATTGTGCCACCACCAGTTGAAGATGGTCTCTCTTTCCTGTTTCAGTTTTGCCTTCCTCGTCAGAAAACAGGTATTCATACGTATGTGGATTAATGTTAGGGTCTTCAATTCGATTCCGTTGGTCAACACATCTGCTTTTTATGCCAGTATCAAGCTGTTTTTAGTCCCGTAGGAAAGCTTGAAGTCAGGAACAGTGATGCCTCTGGAACTTCCCTTATTGTATAATACTGTTTCAGCTATCCTGGGTTTCTTGATTTTCTACATGAAATTGAGCATTGTGGTCTGTGAAGAATTGTCCTGGGATTGCACTGAATCTGTACATTGCTTTTGATAAGATTGCTATGCGTACTGCATTGGTCTTACCTATCCGAGAGCATGGGGAATCTTTCCATTTTCTGATATGTTCTTGATTTCTTTCTTCAAAGGTTTAAAGTTATTGTCATGCAGGTCTTTCACTCCTTTGCTTAGGGTTACTCCACAATATTTTATGTTAATTGTGGCTATTGTTAAGATTGGTATTTTTCTGATTTCTTTCTCTGCCTGTTTACCATTTCTATATAGAGGGCTACTGAATTTATTTTTTAGTAAATCTTATATCCTGCCACATTACTGAAGATTTTTTATCAGCTTTTCCTTGGTAGAAATTTTTGGAGTCACTTATATATATTATCATATCATCTACAAATCGTGAAAGTTTGACTTCCTTTATGATTTGTTTCCCCTTGATCTTCTTTTGCTGTCTTAACGCTCAAGCTAAAACTTCAAGAAATGTATTGAAGTATGGAAAGAGTGGACAGCCTTGCCTTGTTCCCGATTTTAGTGGAATTGCTTTGAGTTTCTCTACATTTGGTTTGATATTGCCTGTTGGCTTGCTATAGATAGCTTTTGTTATGTTTACTTATGTTCCTTGTATCTCTGATTTCTCCAAGACCTTTATCATGAAGGTTGTTGGATTTTGTCAAAGGTTTTTTTTAGCATCTAGTGAAATAATGGTGGACTATATTGAAAGATTTTTATACACCGAACCATCCCTGTATCTCTGGGATGAAGCCTACTTGTTCATGGTAGGTGATTTTTTAATGTGTTCTTGGATTCTGTTTGCCATTATTTAATTGAATATTTCTGCATCAATGTACATGAGGGAGATTAGTATGTAATTCTTTTTCTTCATTGCATCTTTGTGTGGCTTGAATATCAGGGTGACTGACTAGCCTCATAGAAACTTTGGCAATGCTCCTTTTGTTTCTATTGTGTGGAACAATTTGAGGAGTTCTGGTATTAGCTCTTCTTTGAAATTCTGATAGAATTCTACCCCCAAACCAGCTGGTCCCGAGCTCTTTTTGATTGGAAGACTGTTTCTATTTCTTTGGGGGTTGCACGTCTATTTATGTTGATCCAATTTAATTTTGGTATGTCATGGCTATTCAGAAAACTGTTCATTTCTTTTAGATTTTACAATTTTGTGGAGTACAGATATTTGAAGTATGACCTAATGATCCTCTGGATTTCCTCAGGGTCTGATAAGTCACTATTTTCATTTCTGATTTTGTTAATTTGAGTGTTTTCTCTCTGCTTTATGTATTAGAGTTTGTCAACATTATTGATTTTCTCAAAGAACCAACTCTTTCTTTCACTGATTTCTTTGTATTGTTCTCTTTGTTTCTATTTTATTGATTGCGGCTCTCAGTTGATTATTTCCTGATGTCTATTCCTTGTGGCCAAGTTTTCTTCTTTTTGTTCTAGAGCTTTCAGGTGTGAGATTTCCCCAAATTCTTTATGCAGGCATTTAGTGCTATGAACATTACTCCTAGCGCTGCTTTCATGGTGTCCCGTAAGTTTGGGCATATTGTACCTTTATTGTTATTGAATTTTAGGAAGTATCTTATTTATTTCTTTATTTCTTTTTTGGCCAAATAATTATTCAAATGAGTGTTTCATTTCCACGAGTTTGCAGGCTTTCTGCAAGTTGTGCTATTGTTGAATTTCAACTTTAAGTCATGGCGGGATGATGAGTAGAGATGGTTACTCCAATTATTTTGACTCTGTTGAGATTTGCTTTGTTACTGAGTATGTGGTAACGTTTGGAGAAAGTTCCATGAGGTACTGGGATAAAAGGTATATTCTCTTGTGTTTGGGTCATATGTTTTAGAGATGTCTGTTAGATACATTTGAGACATAACATCTGTTAGTTCCTTTATTTCTCTGTTAAGTTTCTGTCTGACAGACCTGTCCTGTTGTGAGACTGGGATGTTGAGGTCTCCCACTATTATATGTGGGGTTTGTTGCATGATTTAAGCTTTAGTCATGTTTTTTTTTTTTTTTTTTTTTTTTTTTTTTTTTTTTTTTTTTTTTTTTTTTTTTTTTACTAATGTAGATGTCCTAGTATTTGGGGCATGGATGTTCAGCATTGAGATTTTATTTTGATGAATTTTTCCTGTGATGAATATAAAATGTCCTTCTCTATCCCTTTTGATCAATTTAGATTAATGTTTATTTTGTTATATATTAGGATAGCTACACTGGCTTGTTTCTTAGGACCATTTGATTGGTAAAAATCTCTTCTCTGTTGTGAGAGTTTCTGGCCTGGCCTAGTCCCAAGGACTGGACTGGTCCACAGCCTCACTGCTGATTAGACCCTCCAAAATGACTCAGAAACTTATATTAATTACATGCTGCTGGTCTGTGACTCAGGCATATTGATAGCTAGCTCTCTCATCTTAACTCAACCCAGTTCCACTAGTCTGTTTTGCCACATAGCATGTGGCCTACCTGTACTTTTACATCTTGCTTCTTGGGTGGCTAGATCCCACCCTCCTTCTCCTTCATCTATGCTCAGATTTCCTGCCTGTTTCTAAGATGCCCTGCCATAGGCCAAAGCAGTCCCTTTATTAACCAATGATATTCACAGCATACAGAAAGACATTCCACATCTCATATTTTAGCTAAGAGCATTAAGGTATTAAATTCATATTATTCAAGATAAACAGCTTGGAAGTAATTGCTGTACATTGCCATATCCAATATTCTAGACATTTAAGATATATTTTGTTTGTTTATTAGTTGTAGTTTGACCTTGTTTATGTTATTTACCTATTCCCTCTCCTAAACATTACCTCATAATTGTCTCTATTGTATATAGTCTCATACTTAGGTTTAGAAATCTTTTATTCAGACAAAAGGGGGAGATGTAGATGATGCAAGCAAGACATAGACATGACTTTGAAGTTTAGGATCCCTACAGGGTGTGGCCAGCCCCCTTTGAAGTCCAGTTGCATGCTTCCTGTCCTTCCTGTTTGTTCCTGTACTCTCAGAGGGAGGAGGGTTGCTGCAGCTGCAGCATGGGAAATTTCAAGTCTCCAGGACTCCCTCTAAACTTCAATCTTGTGTCAGTGAGTGTTCATATAACCCCTTTTATATAATCAATTGCCAGTGAATAATTGCTATAATACTTCCCTACCCTTTACTCTGGGGTGATGTCTGTCTTTGAGATTGAGATGTGAGAAAATGTCAAAATTCTTTAGTGAGTAAGGCACATTGGTGCATACATGTAACCACAGAATTTGGGACTTGAAGACAGAAGTATCATAGGTTCATCATCCTCAGCTACAGAAGGGCAGCCTGGCCTGCATGAGAATCTAGTTCATAAAACACCAATGATAACAACAGTGACTCTAATAACTCATGGTAGAAATATGAAAAAGTGAAAATTCATTCAAAATGAGTTGTAAATGCCACAGCAAGGCTAGTGTCTGTATATCTGGGTTTTTACTTGAAATCTAAGAGAAGCAATTTTAAAAACAGAAGAAAGCTTGGATTTTTTTTTTTTTTGAGTTTTTTGGAAAGAGTTCTCAGATTAGAAAAGACCCAAACAGATAAAACAGATACATGAGATCTATGGCAGAAAATTTAATAAGTTGTAAATTGTTGCCTTTTCTGGACCCTGTAGTTTCCCTTGGGGAAGGGGACAAGAAAGCAGAGAATCAATATCTCAGACTCCAGCAACTAGTTGAAACAAACACGTTCAATTTATTGAGGAAGAGGCAAGCCTTCTATACCCTCCACCCAGCCATGGGGAAGGGCTGTACTTTTGCTGGCATCTGCTGTTGTAGTATGGCCATCCCTTGCTGGTCTAGGTCATCTCACCTCAAGAATCTGCCTCTGTTGCCAAGGCTCTCAGGCAGACCCCAGGCTGATTTATGAGGACGTGCCTACTTAAGGGGCCCTCGTGGTTATGAAGAAGTTCTATGAATTATTTAAGGCACCAGTATAACCAGCTTAAACTGGCTGAGGCCAGGCTGGCCCCCAGCTTTTAGAAGCCTCTGGAGCCTATTCATCTGTCAATGAAGTAAACTCAGTGTTCTACTTTATTTTTTAAAAATGACAGACTTGAAAGTCAAGATCTCTAAACAAGCAGGTGACTAAAAATTCACATTAAAAAGTTCTTGGAATTCTCCATCAGAAAACAACAGTCGGATTTTAAACTGAGACAAATAACACAGAACTTTGCTGAAGATGCCCATATGGTAAAGAAGCCTGTAGAAGGTTGTGCATTATACTTAGTAAAGAAACTGCGACTTTCAGCAGCACTGAAATGCTAGGGTGCACCTGATAGACTAGCTAAACTGGAAAGACCATCAAATGTGGATGAGCTGTTTTTCTAGTCTTGAAAGTGCTCAAATATGAGTAGATTTTTAAAAAGATGGACCATTAAAACCATTCCTGAAAATGGTGTTGTGGAGTCTCAGGTGAGAGCTCTTACTGGCAGTCCTGACAATCTGCGTGAGACACACATGGAGGAAAGGGGTAACTCATCCCTGTAAGTTATCTTCTTTCTACATGCATTCTGAGGTGTACGATTGTTCATATACTCATTCACTCACTCACACACACTCACAGAGAGAGACAAATACATGTATTAATATTTTAAATTATGGAAATAAAAATTTTGAAAATGAGAAACAGAATGAAGTAAAGTCAGTATTTTATCAAAAAATTGCAGAAAAGCTCATCTTTTGATTTTAAAACTGAAATAAAATTGGCAATAAAATGTTCATGTTTATCAATAAGATTATGATTTTTTTTTTCACGTCTCATTGTATAGTTCCGGCTATTCTGGAATTCACTATGTAGACCAGGCTAAAATCAAACCCACAGGGATCCAGCAGCTTCTAAGGATGTGATCATAAAAGAGAAATTATGAATTTTAAACAGAAAAGCAGAAACCATTATCCAAATATCCAACAAAAACAAAGCCAAGCGTAGTAGTCCCTGCTTACCCAACTGACTGTTTCAAGACCATGAATGGATTCCTGGACTACTGATTTTATTAAGACATATGTATAGTAATGATTTCTCCGTGCATCCATCCTATCATAAATTTTAATAAATTAGGCAT
This sequence comes from Phyllotis vaccarum, assembly GCA_033318265.1. Lineage (NCBI taxonomy): Eukaryota > Metazoa > Chordata > Mammalia > Rodentia > Cricetidae > Phyllotis > Phyllotis vaccarum. The sequence continues at coordinate 75,251,054 of JARWLC010000003.1, forward strand.
GATATAGAATCAACAGTAACACTAACAAAACAATATGCTGTAATAAAAGTTAAGGAAGGTGATATCTCTCACATCATACTGTCACTGGATCTGCAAACAGAGAAACTAAGAGACTAATGGGATAATAACACATAAAGATAGGCAAAGATGATTTGCATACAAAACAGACATAATGCTGGTACATTTCTCAGAATGGCATGCAATTTAAAACTTATGACTCATCTGTTTCTGAAATTTTTTACTTAATAATTTAGGTTTATAGCTGACTATGACTAATTAGAACTATAAAGAACAAACTAGATAACAAGAACTACTTAGTTCTGAATAAGTTATGACCCTGAAATTCCTATGCTGCGCTGCTTTTCTTCTAGCATGAACACAAATAAAGTGTCACCACATTGCTGATGAAGAGTCTGTGGGGCACAAGCATTCTGATCTTGTATCCTTGAGAAATCAGCACCATTGGCTTTACATATCTTTGCTTATCTCAGAATTATTCAAAATTGGATTTTTTTATGTTCTTGTTTTGTTTTGAAACGTGGCTTCTTGTGTCTAGGCTAGCCTGGAACTCTCTATATAACTGAGAATGACCTTGAACTTCTGATACTTCTGCATCCACTCCCTAGTGCCTGGAACACGCCTGTGCCACTATATATGGTGCTGAATATTTCAGAACATCATGCCCATTAAACATGCACTATAACAACTGAGGTACATCAACACTTCAATATCTTCACCTTTCTTTTTACCCCTCAGAGCTTTTATTTTGGAGTAAACAAACAAACAAAGAAAAAAAATATTTTTTCAATTCAGTAAAGAGCAGGGACAGATAAGGACAATTAACAATAATGTTATATTTTACTTATAGTGCTGATGTAAATTATATTTTGCTAGTAAAAATGTTGGTGAGAAGGATGGTGAGATGAAAATTTGCTTAAAAAAAACCTTAAAGTTGGTGGCTGTGGCTAAGACTTCCATATTCTCTCCCTGAACACAAGTCTTAGGTGGGAAGGGATTGTTGAACTCCAGAATAACAGCACTTCATATTGTAGGCTGTAACCTGGAAAGCAATTATCTCCCATGGGTACTGCCAGTAGAGCAATGCATTTAAGAAGCAAATACTCTTCCTGTAGACATACTTCCCTTCCCCTTCTAGCAGGAAGCAATAGGTGGCAGAACCAGAGCTGCCAAGAATCCGGAGTTTTGTTTTACTGCAGGAAGAAGTGACTAATGGAAATTTAATGGTTTTAGTAGGACAACCTTTTACAGTCTTCTCGTTTTACAAACTTTTATGCTTATTTATTTACTTATGTATTTATTTAATGTGTGGGGATGGGCACATGTTCACTCATGTATGTCAGCATAAGGCAGCACGGGACTGTTGCTTTTCCCCTTCTACCATTAGATTCCTGGATATCAAGTTATCAAGGTCAGTGGCAAGTGTCTCCTCACTGTGCCATTTTGCTGCCCCAGAGTCTGTTCTTTCTCACAGCTGAATTAACATGCCATGACTAAAATGTACTTGGAAAATTCTTTGACCAGATCTAGCAAATCTGAAAGTCAGCATCATGCAGAAATTTCACTTCTTGATGTGCATCTGAAGAAACCATTGACCCCACGTTTATGTCAATTATTTCTAAGAAAATGCTTGGATCCTATATGCATTAACCAATACATAAAGTGGTTTTTAACTGAATATCATTCAGATATTGAAACTAAGTGCAGATCACAATCTAACATATGTAATCATCATAACTCCAAAAAAGCATTTGTGAAAGTTTCAAAAAATATAATTATAATATCATTTATTATAACATAAACACACACAAAAGGAATTCACAAAGTGAATTTATACTCTGCACTTCATATCAAGAAGGAAACTAAGACTTTAGAATCAAATTTGAAACATTTTGGCTACAAAATATGTTAAGAAAAATAATGTAAGTGTACTGTATTTGAGTTACTCAGTTAAAAATACTACAAATTTTGAGGAGATACTACAAATCGACTAGCTTAAAACATCAATTTACTATTTCTTAAAAGTATGTGTTTACTTATTTATTTTGCCTGTCTTTCATAGGGAGCTCAAGGGGTTACATTTGGCAGATAGAGAGCTGAGAGTCACTCAGGGTGATCCATAGCAAGACCTCTTTCTCCATATCATTTTTCATCCTAAGATTCATCATTAAATGCCCCCGCCTGTGCTCCAACTGGATGAGACTATTAGTTTCTAGAATCTAGATATCAAAAAACATAATTTTCACTTCATCCATAAGGAATTCCTACCACACACATTACTTCAAATGCATGAGAAAAAAATACTTATGAATGTGCCCCAGAAACGTTTATGGTTCCTATTTTCACCACAGTATTTTATAAAAGGCAAGTTCTTACCTATTTCAATATCTTCCTCATAAAATTTGGAATATAAAAGCGTGGGAAACGTGTTTATCCCATTTAAAACTCATCTGTGACACACATGAGTCATTTAACACTTCCAGCGTCTTCCCACCTCAGTCTCTCCATCACAGCACACATCACTATAGTCCAGCTAGACAGTCGGGCAGATCATCCCTTCTAACTCACTGCTGGTCAGCAATTTTTCTGTTTTTTTTAAGGATTAATTTATTTGCCTCCTGGTCCATTACCTAGACTCTATACCTACTGTACACCTGTTCATCAAAACATAGCATAAAGATCATGTAAAGACAAACTACAATCAAAAATAATTTAGAAGATGCTTTCTACTAACAATAGTTGTTATAAAGATTAATAAACAAGACCAACCACAAATAAGATGGATATCATACACATAATTCTTAATTAAGTGAAATAAAAGATGGGGAGGACAGCAATGGAACAGTGAGCAGGGAAAGCCTGCAAGGCCTTAACCCCACACAGAGACGTATATGCAAATGGCAAATGAGGAAAATTGGGAGAGGCAGCAGTGGTCATCCTGGGGAAGAGTACACTGATTGGTGTCCAGTGTCAAATGGCCAGCCCTGCGTGCATACATACAAGTAGCATTATACAGACTGAGCAGGTTATAGTTAGGAATATGTACATATATATCCATTAAAAAAATAATGAAAATAAAGGCCACAAATCTACATGACAGTGGGGGAGGGCTATAAGGGAGGGTATTGAGAAAGGGAAGGGGGAAATGTAATTATATTTTAACCTCAAAAAGTTTTTTTTTTAAATGAAAAGAAACAGACAAAACATTTTACTAATACAATTTAGTTAGTCTTATGTATCAAAAAGATTATAGGGAGGTGATGATTATAGAGCTTTTTCCCTGACATTTCTTCTCTTGTCTTCAGAATTTAATTGTTATGTCACATGAGATATCTTATTGTACACTAGTCATTATGTTTCAAGTTCTCCGTCGCTACAGTAGACTAATAATGACTCTGGTGATCCTCATGCACCTCGTGCACACGAAGACTTATGGATCAGGAGACAACAGTCCACAGGAAAGGGGACTGTAAAAGTGGGTACCTTCACATCCTTTTTCCCAGTTCACGGACACAGTGGATTTACAGAACTATGGCTGAGATTACACTGATACACTACGGTTGCATTGAAGAGTTTCTTTCCCTCCAAAACAAATAACAATGATTTTGATTTTTAGAGATCAAACAATTACCACATTATATACAATTAAGTTTCTGCTGAATGCCATGTTGTAATGATTACTGATATACTTAAAATTCAGATTATCAAAAGTAACTCTTGATTTGACAGCCACAAATTGGTTAGTGAAATGTAATTTAAAAATCATGTCAATAGCTGGGCAGTGGTAGCACACACCTTTCATCGCAGGAACCAAGAGGCAGAGACAGAATGAGTTCCAGGACAGCCAGGGCTACACAAAGAAACCTAGTCTCAAAAAAGAGGAAGGAAGGAAGGAAGGAAAAAAGGAAGGAAGGAAGGAAGGAGAGAAAACAAAAAGCAAAAATTCACGTCAATGTACAGATTACCATATTTCTAATATCACACATGAGAAACTAACCAATTAAACTTTTGTTTTTAGTTAACTGCAGAAGCATTCAGTAAAGTATATTTTCTTAGGTCCCCAAAACACTGACCTTGAGTTTATTATTTTATATACCCCAAGAAATCTATCCTTTCAACAGAAAAATTATTGCAGTAATTTTCCTGAGAGGCTCTTGAGAGTTCTGGAAAAGTTTCCATTTCATAAATGTTGCCTTTAGGCTCCTACATCTCCTTTTCATTCAGTCTGTTCTTGATGAGGCTCCTTAGAGAAATAAGAACTGGAGAAACAATGATTGAGTTCTAAGAATAAAACTTTTGGTGGAGTGATGTGGGAATACCTTTCTGTATGCTGTGGATACGTTACACTGGATGATGTAGGAAAGTGCCTTATTGTAAAGAGTGTTTGTCAAATGCATCCAGAAAGTGTTCTAACACCACTCAAGCATCCTGTGGCCCTGATGAGTTCAGATTACATCCCTACAGTGTTATTTAAGTGTAAGAGCTTAAATAAGATTTCCTAAAATAAGTCAAATTTAAAACTTGAAGCTTTGGTAAAAACAAACAAAGAAAAAGACCACTGCATATAAACAAGCAAACAAACAAAAATAACAACAAAAAAGTTACCATGTTGGAGAATTCAATGATTATTTATAACACTAGGGCATGGCTTGAATCCCATCACTATAAACAGTCAAAACAAAAAACAAACAAACAAACAAAAGACAAAGGAATAGCAAACAAACAGTAAGTCTGGGTGCTGGGTGCGGTGTTAGTGGGAAGGAAGTATCCTCAGCTTCCACCTTGAACATGAAATTTGAAATTAGTAGATGAACTAAACCAAGAGAGGAGCCACCTGCCAGCCACTTCTGGGTGTTGGACATAGACTTTGGATAGCCATTTGTATTTTCCTGCGACAGGAAGGGAGGTGACTCAGTGTTTTGGAAGCTCAGAGAATGCCCAGTGAGACACAGAGAAAAGACTATACTCTGAGTCCCTGGTCCTCGCCTGCAGAAGCTGGGGGACTCTGGGTGACAAAACACCCTATTCCCACTTGTTCTAAGTGTGAAAAAAGTTTCCAAAGTTTCAAAAACTTACTTTGCCTCCAGCAAACTTTAAAGCCCATTTACCAATTTTAGGGGCTACTTATTTTGTGCCACGTGTGAGTTTTAATATGAAAAATCCCAACCAGTCTACTTCCCAAGCAGTAAATTGGTAGATGGTCCTATTGAATGTTAGAGTTGCTTGCCTGTTTGGGATCATACATATGTATAATATATATATATATATATATATATATATATATATATATATATATATATATATATATATATATATGATATATATATATATGGCTTAGGTATTTGAGGGTGTCTTGCATTGGAGTTCACAATTTGTATTGAAAAAAAAATAAAAAAGAATATTGCTTTAAATTGAATCTCAGAATAGTATTTTCCAATATTTATTTCTTTCCATTTTTATATCTTTTTTTAATCTTCTTGCCAGTTAGAAAGTAAAATATTGCTTTGGAGGATATACATTTAAATTACATTGCAGGGGGCATGTAATTTGAATTTAAAATATTCTAAATTACCTGCTCATTAGCAAAAATAAGATTTTTTTACTTCCTAAACTATTTAATTGAAAGCGTTCAAAAAGAACCTTTTTATAAATATGTATATGCAGAGACTTCAGATAATTTAACTCCATCTTATTATTCTATTATTGAAAGAAATGGGGAGTTATAAAACTAGTAGGTATAGATAATAATAACCCTTCATTTATGTTAATACAGATTCATGTGTTAGCCCACACTGATTAATATATAACAGGTAATCTGAAATGTAAGCAAAATGACCCATTTTTTTTTTCTGGATAACAAAAGTATTTTGAATTAAAAATCCACTGAAAAAATTTAGACTTACAGAGAAATTTTAAGAACAAGACAAAAAATGTTCTATTATTTGTCCAAATTCATTAATGTTCTATTTTTAAGTGTGTGTGTGTGTGTGATATTAACACGAGTTCTATTTCAATGAGAAGACACCATGACTACAGCAACTTTTACAGAGGAAAACATTAATTTGAGGCTAACTTACAGTTTGAGAGGTTCAGTCCATTATCCTCATGGCAGGAGCATGGAGCACACAGTCAGACATAGTGCTGGAGAAGTAGCTGAGAGTTCTTTATCCAGGACCAGGATGGTAGGCAGCCAAGAGAGTGAGAGAGCTTAGGTTTCAGAAATCTCCAAAGCCCATCTGGAATGACACATTTTCTCCAACAAGGCCACACATCCTGCTTCCTCTAAGTACCGCTATTCCCTGAATACTAAGCAATCAAATATATGAGTTTATGAAGGCATTATTATTCAGAACATCACGTGTCCATTTCAGTGGAAGTGCCTGCATAGAGCAGAGGTGTGTGAGTGCCCTGGACTATAGCTACTTGTGAGTTGGCCAGCCAGGGTGAAGGGGACCAAACTCTGAATTGTTGGCAACTGCTGAGACACCTCTCTAGACACCAGATTTTTTTTTTTTTTTTATCAATTATAAATCTTTTAACACATTGGATTTATACCTCTTTGTTTTTATGATGCATTTAATAATCAGTTCAAATCTCATAGCATTCATTGATAACTGTTTTCTTATACACTCGGGATTCAGTGTTCCAGGACAAATTACAGCAGGTACCATTCTCTCATTCGAGTGTATAGCAATTTCTCTACTCTTCTCCTGTGATGTCCTTTTTAAAGCAACAGTTTGATAAAGGGTTACATGTTTAATTTAATGATTATAGTTCCTCCTCATCTACCTAAATTCATAATAGTCCACAAGTTATTAATTTCTGTTTATTTTTCTAACAAATTCTGATGTCACAGATATTAGTCACAAATACATCAATATGTATATATAAATAGAAAAGGTATTCATATTCATAAATACGGTGAAGTTTAAAATGAATCAGTAGTCTTGGGCCTGGGAAGATGACTTCAGTATGAGGAATTCAGTTTAGTACCAGGCACCCACATAAGAAATTCAGGTGAGGTATGGTACATCTGTAATCTCAGCACTCCCAAAACAAGTTGGGAGATAAGAGACAGAAGACTCACCAGAAAACTCATCAGCCAGCCTACCTGGAATATTCAGCCCAAAAACAGAAACAAGAACAATTCTGTCTCAGCCAAATGCAAGACAAAAGCAACACCCTAAAGTTTTCCTCTGAACTTTTGATTGCCATAATACATGTGAACTCACGCTCTCATGAGACACAGTGACATGGTAAAATATATAACAATTAGCATATTGTTTCTTACAATATTTTTTCATAAAATAAATATACTTCTTCATAAAATAAGTAAAACCCTTCTTAAAAAATAAATAAAAAACAATCACTTATTTTTATTAAATCAGAGTCCACACAAATAAGGTACAGTGAAAAACAACTATTTTATTATATTTCCTTTAAATTTTTCTGTTACTTGTTATTTAATTTAAGATTGTATGTGAGGCATTTAACTGGAAATTTTCAATAATGTATTTTTACTTGTACTGAACATCTGTAAAATTAAAATGCCCAACCTAAAATACATAAAACATAATGATAGGAAAAGCAAATAGGCAAATTAGGACAGAAACCGGTATCAAGAGCTCATGGGCTGCAAACTCTGTGTTTAATGCTAACAGTAAGTTGACACACAAAAATCTTTCCATCCTGTTCATTTGCCATTTGCTTTCAATAATATTGTCACTCTAGCCAGAGTAATCTGAATTTCCAAAGTTTTTAGTGTGGCATCTAATTGAAGAAAACAAAATGTGCAAAAGTGAGTCAAGAGGGAATTCTCCCAATGGCGTTTTGGCAGATCACCCTAATTCCTTTTTAGGAACTGCCTGGAGGACATTACTTAGATAAAATTACAGTTTTTAGATGAACATAAGGCAATAAGGGATACAAAGATGATGAGTTGGTGAAAGCTTGGAACAAATTAACTTTGCAGATTCTCTATTATTATTATTATTATTATTATTATTATTATTATTATTATTATTGTAATTATAAATGAGCTTTATATGTCCCAAAGGGAGAGGACCTCAGATGAAACCATTGAGAAGGTTTCAGGAGGAATGAGATGGCATCGCATGTATAGTGATGAGGACACGCACCACAGACAGTGAATGTCTGAGTGTTTTGGGTGTTTCTCATAGTGTAAGTCTATGAGAGTTCAAAAGCAAACAACTAAAATGAGAATTCGGCTCTGAAGTATGTCTGTGTATACCACCGGCAGTTCTAGGCATGTGCTTGGTAAAGGCATGGTCATTTTTAAATAACTACTTTTCTGAAAGTAAAGAGCAACAGAAAGAAAGTCAGTACGTCCTCAAAGGCGTGAAAGTTCATAAACACAATTTACCTTCTTTCAGCTAAATGACTTTTTAAACTGTGGAAACAAAGTCCCAAGCTGTACTTTGAAGTTCTCTGGATTAAGGAACAGCCCGTTATCTCATGTTTATTCAATAAGAAAGAATGAAGTGAAAGAAGTTTAAATCACAATTATTGTTCTGTGATAAAGAAAGTTTTTAAATACTACCTCTCAAAGAAGTTTGTGCCCTTACTATATAATTTTCTTTTCTCTTGTTCCATATTTTTAAAGATGGCAACTGTTAATATCGATTCTAATAGTAAATTGCTTTTGAAGGAAATCTTTTAGCATGACAGTTTAATTAGTTCACTTTAAATGTAAATAAAGATATTATTTAAGACTATAATCTAATATAAAACCCAGATTACATTCCAGAAAGCAAAGAAATACTAAAATAGTAAGTGGATGTAACTCTTTCACACAAACAGAATAAAATGAGAGCTTAAATGTCCATCAGTGCAGTCTCATATATATTAAGTACAAACTGTGTAAGTGTTAATCTGTCAGTGTCAGAAAATAATAAAACAAATATATGTAATCTTAGCCTGGATCATTATCTCAACCCACACACACACGAGAACACATCTGCCAAGAGACTGGTGATTACTGTGTGAGAGAAGATAGGAAGTAAGTGTTTCTGCCTGCTTTCTAATAACATACCTCATTCAGTTTGCATAAAGAATTTCCTAAAGCTGATTTAAAATTATTTCCCATGGAAAATAAAATGTTCATTCAGCCCTGCACCCTTCATTTCTCAAAATGGCACTGAAAATTACATTTTCTACCAGAAGACTTCATTATTTAAAAATATAATTCAAGATAATTTGCAACAGTTAATACCCTAAATAGTCAATTGGTAAGTTGATGCAAAGACATGAACTGCACAATGCTTGTCTCATGAACTATACAGAGGAAGTTGATGCTAAATGACTCAGAAGTAGGCTTCCACACTGTACAGCCTGAAGACAGGAAGTGGCTGGGATTACTAATTACTAATTAATACATCTTTTTGTAGGTCCATAGGCATTTATGGTGGTGATGGGACAATAAACTAAAGCAATATTGAAAATTAGCATTTTTAATAATAATTCAAACCTGTCGCCCTGTTAATGAAGTGACTGCTTTTCAAAAGCTGCAATTATGAGGCAAGTGAGATGGCCCAGTGGTAAAGGTATTTGTTGTGTAAACCAGGCAACCTGAATCTTGTGCCTAAAAGCCTTGTAAAAGTGGAAACAGAGAAATTGTATGCATAAAGTTTTCCTGACCTCCATAAACACACCATAGTACATGAGCACATGTACACACACACATACACACACACACACACATACGCACGCACGCACGCACGCGCGCGCGCGCGCGCGCGCACACACACACACACAGAATAATGATGATAATATTTTAATTGAAACTATGGTGCTAGAGAGATAACTCAGTACTTTAGAGGATTCTCTACATAAATATTAGGGCTGGAGGTCAGGTCCTAGCACTCATGTAACAAACTGGAAACACCTATAACTCTATTCCTGATGGATTTGTTTTATTACTTTCTGAAGGTTCCAAATAGGAGAATACAGAAGCTCACCAGCATCAGCTTTGCCAGTAAAACTTGAATCTTGGGTTCAATGAGAAACTGTACCTCAAAACAATGGACGAAGAATAATAGAAGAGTCTTAATGCCCTTTTCTGAACTCTACCCACGCATACTGGTACTCATGCGTTATATGTGTATATACATTATGAACACACATAAGTAAGTACCTAATAAATTTTAACTATGTTTTTGTTTTTATGTTTTCATTGGAAATAGATTTTTCTGCCATCCAGTACATACTGAACAGTTTCCCCTCCCTTCACCTCACCCAGCTCCTCCCACCTTCTTTCTTCCCCATCCCCCCCAGATCCAATCCCCCTTCATCTCCCTTTTACCTGGAGCCCATTCCCTGCAGAGGAACACCTAACACAGTCTTGACTTTGGGATGAGGAAATCGGACTTGCCTGGAGTGCATGCGCTGTGCTGAGCTGACACACGTTAGGACTTCTTGCTCTCTTGGGAGAGGGGATGGATGGATGGGTAGGGGAGAGGCTGAAGGCTGACTAGGAGGGATTGGGACGAGGGAAGGGAGGGTGAGCAGGGGTACACATGGATAAAAAGGACATTTTTAATAAAAAAATTAATAAAATGTAGAAAAACAAAACAAATAAACAAACCAAAAAGAAGAGCTGGCCTCCAAAAGCCAAAAATTCAACACTATAAAACACAAACCAATATGACAAAGAAAAAGCCCTTACTCTGTGACTGGATAATGCAACCCAGCAGGAGCAAAGCATCCCAAGAGTAGTCAAAGGGGTCAAAGGCACCCCTGCTCCCACAGTGAGGAGTCTCACACAAACATCAGTCTAACAGCCACAACATGTAAGCAGAAGACCTGCTTCAGACCACGGCAGACCCTGTGCTTGCTGCTTCAGTCTCTTAGAGCCCAAATGCTCCCTGCTTCGTTGATTCAGTGGCCATGTTTCCCCGGTGTTATCCATTCTTTTTGACTCCTACAATGTTTTCACTTCCTCTTCCAAAGGGTTTCTCAATTTCCAAGGGTAAGGACCAGATAGAGAGAGACCTCCATCTTAAACTCTTTCTGTGTAATGTCTGACTGTGATTCTCTGCACCCCCTATCATTTGCTGCCAGAGGGAGCCTTTCTGATGACTACTGGACAACGTACCACTCTATAAGTATAGCAGAATATCATTAGAGATCATTCAATTGATTTTTTAAAATCTCAGTCATGTTTGGTTCCACCCTAAGTCTCTAGTTCTTGGTCATCCTAGCCCTGTCAAGAATGGGCTCCCTCTTACGGAGTGAGCCTCAAGTGAAATCACACATTGCCTGGCCACACCCACAAGTTCTGAACCACCATTTCCCCAGCAGATCTTTCAAAGTACTTCCCACAGGAAGGAGACTAGAATGCAGTAGTAAAGGCTCCATGCAGGTATCAGCTCAATCTTTCTACATTCAATGACCTGTGTGAATGCTGCCCTTGGCAATAGGGCCCCACTGTCAATTTGCAGAGAGCAGTCTTCTCTCCTAGCATCAGCCTTGGTTATTTGGAGTCTCCATGGGACACCCCTGGCCAATAACTCAACTAAATGCAACCCAGTCCTTCAACCAGGAGCCTTATCAGACTACAACAGATGGCCATCTTAGACTCCATATCCCCCATTACTAGGAGTCCTCATTAGGGTTACCCTCAGAGATTCCATAAAATTTCCACTGCACTAGCTTTCCTTATTGTCCCCCAAATTCTTCCCTAATTTCAGCTGTCTCTCCCTGCCTTCTCTCCATCCATCCCATCTCCCCCATGACATGAACCTTCCCACTCTAGTCTTCACTTTCCCGGGTCTACCCAGAACATCTATTCCATTTCTTCTTCCCAGGGAGCTTCAAGTATCCCTTATAGACCCTTTTTCTTTACTTAACTTCTCTAGGTCTACAGATTGGAGCTTGGTTATCATTTACTTAATGACTAAGATCCATACCATATTTTCCTTTCTGGATATAGATTATCTTACAAAGGATGTTTTTTCCCCTAGTTTCATTCATTTGCCTGCAAAATTTCATGATGTCATTTTTTAACAGCTGAGTAATACTCCATGTGTAAATGTATCACATTTTCTTTATTCAGCAGCCTTTGGTTGGGGGACATCTAGGTTGTTTGTGATTTCTAGCTTTTATGAATAATGCCACTATGAACTTAATTTAGTAAGAGTCATCATGGTGTGGCAGAACACCCTTTGGGTATACACCCAATAATGGTATAGTTGGGCCTTGAGGAAGATCAATTACCAATTTTCTGAAGAACTGCCTTATTGATTTCCATTGTGGTTGTGTGCTTGCACTTTTTCCAGCAATGGAAGAGTGTTCCATTTGCTCTACAGCACATCAGCATAAAGTCGCACTTCTGTTTTTAATCTTAGTCATTCTGACAGGGTTCAGATGGAATCTCAAAGTAGTTTGCTTTGTGTTTCCCTGATGGCTAAGTATGTTGAAAATTTCTTTGAGTGTTTCTCGGCCATTTGAGAATCCACCATTGATAATTATGTTTAGATTTATACTCCATTTTAATTGGATTGTTCGGTTTGTTGATCTCCTGAGTTCTTTATATATTTTGAAGAGAGAGGGATGCTGAAGTCTCCCACTATCAGTGTGTGAGTATAGATATGGGATTTATGCTGTAGTAGTGTTTCTTTTACAAAAGTGGGTGGCCTTGTGCTTAGGGCATAGATGTTAAGAATTGCAGTGCCATCTTGGTGGATTTTTTTTTTTTTTGATGAGTATGAAATATCTTCCCCATTGCTTTTTATTAGTTTTGGTTTAAGTCTGTATAGTTAGATGTTCAAATGGTTACACCACCTTGCTTCTTAGGTTTATTTACTTAGGATATATATTTCCAAGCTTTTACCCTAAGATAATATCTGCAGAGATTGGATTTTGTTTTCTCATTCAGTTATTGGGGAACTGAGATAATTGATATTAAAAGATATCACTTAATATTGTTAACAAATTGTTGATTCCTGTCATTTTATTGTTATTGTTAATAAACAACAATAAGTGTGCAAGTGTGAGTGTGTGTGTATGTGTGTGAGTGAGAGACAGAGAGACAGAGACAGAGACAGAGACAAAGAGAGAGATATGCTTCCTTATTTTAGTTTTACTGCCGTGGGATTATTTACTTTCCATATTTTCCTGGGTGTAGTTAACCTCCTTCGGTTGGAATTTTCATTTTAGCACCTCTGTATGTCTGTTTTTATAGAAAGATACTGTTTAAATTTGACTTTATTATGGAATATCTTGTTTTCTCCATCTACAGTGATTAAATTTTTGGTATGTTCAGTAGTCTGGGCTGGCATTTGTGGTCTCTTAGAATATGCAGCACATTTGTCCAGGGCTTTCTGACTTGTAAGTCTCCATTGAGAAGTCAGGTGTAATCATAGTAGGTCTACCTTTATATGTTATTTGGCCTTTTTTTTCTTTCAGCTTTTAATATTCTTTCTTTGTTCTGTATGTTTGGTGATTTGATTATTATGTGGTGAGGGGACTTTCTTTTCTGATCTAAACTATTTGGTGTTTCTTGTGTTTCTTGTACATTTACAGCCATCTTCTTCTTTAGGTTAGGACATTGTTTCTTTGTGATTATTTTGAAAATATTTTCTGGGTCTTTGAGCTTGGATTCTTCTTCTTTGTTCCTATTATTCTTAGGTTTGGTCTTTCCATGGTGTCCCTCATTTCCTAAGTGATTTGTGTCTGGAATTTTTTTAGATTTAATGTTTTCTTTGATCAATGTGTCCATTTCTTCTATCATATGTTCAATGCCCGAGATCCTCTCTTCCATCTCTTGTTTTCTGTTGTGAAACTCACCTCTGTATTTTCTATTTTCTGTTTGAATTTCTAAGGTTTTTTTTTTTTTTATTTCCAGAATTCATTCTGTTTGTCTTTTTTTTTTTTTTAATTTCTTCTATTTCCATTTCGGAGTCTTAAACAGTTTAATTCATTTCCTTCAAGTGTTTGTTTTTTTCTTGGCTTTCTTTAAGGGATTTATTCATTTCATCCTTACAGATGTCTACCATCTTTATTTAAGAGGTTTTAAGGTCTTTTGCTTTGTTGGACTCTTCAAGGCTTGTGAGGCAGGGTAGCTGGGTCCTAGTGGAGACATATTTTCCTCTTTGTTAATCGATTTTTTTAAATGCTTGCATCTAAGCATCTAGATGTGAGATAATTATACATATAGGTGCTGATTTCTGGGAGGTCAGGAGGAGGTGGTCTGTTTGAGCCACAGGAGTTGTGGACAGCAAAGATGGGAGGCTACAGCTGGGGAGAGTCTGAGAGACTGGATCTGCTGATGGAAAAAACAAAGAAAGTCTGAAGGCAGGATGCCCAGTCTTCTGGCAGACATGGCCTGTAGCTGAGCAGGAGGTGTATGCCCAAGTTCTAGGCTGGGACACAATGACAGTTGTGGGGGGAGGGGATGGTCTGTGGGATTCACCCATGGGAGGCGCAGAGAGGAGAGAAGGGAGGCTACAGCTGGTGTTCTGTTGAAATACTGAAGACAGGCCTGAGGGATTGTGTCTGTTGGGACAACAGAGAACAAGATAATGTTTTTAGAACTGCAATTTCCTTTAAATGTGTTTGACATGAGCTCTTTGTACCTCTCACTTCATCTGAACAATTTTGAACAGCCATGCTCTTTGACTCACTCTTTTCTCAACAAACTTAGCTTTTAAATTCTTTTAAACACTTTCATAGTCAATATAGCAATAGACAAAGGTTAAAATTCATGGCTATAGTAATATAATAACAGGTATTCTGTTAGAGCATAGAGACTGATTAAATATTATTCTCAAATACTTATGATCTTGATATGGCTTCCCCACGTGTGAGATGTTTGCCTTGCATCTTGCCCAGTCATCTCCCTTCCCATCACTGTTACTCCCTCCTCACCTTACTCCCGCAATAAAGTCGTATTTCCCTAGACACACACACCCTTCTTCCTTTGGCTCCTGGGTAAATACTCAGTTTCTTTTAGCGAAGTTCAACGTCAGACCCCATGTTCTAATGGTGTTTCAAAAGGCTTTTTCTTTATTCATAGCATCCAGCTCTCTTTGCTCCTTGCTTATGCATGTCATCTTCATGAGTATGCTTTCTGCCTGGTTAGTATTCTGTACCAACAGCATGAACTGTTCTCAACACACAGTAGCTTTCCTTCTATCCCAATGCCTTTGGGCAGATGATATACTTGGCATTCAGGAGAGAGGAGAGCTACATAGTAAGTAGGAAGGACTGAGCTTCCCTGGAGTTTAAACACAGCGTCATTAAAATGGTCAAGCTTTTCTGCGGAGAACAAGAGTTCTCTGTGAGAAGATTAGAAATCTTTGAATCGTCTCACTACTTCCAATAATAATTAATTCAGATAGCCATTTATTGATTTTTCTTCTCTGACTTCTGTAAATTTTCCACAGTGGAATTCCAGATGAGGAACTGAGCCAGAGTATGTGATTGAGGCCTTTCCTTCGTGAGGGTGGAAAAGGTGATGTAATTCAGTCTCAAGTATATTCCACACACTGCTCCATGAGAAAACTAAGTATTAAGGGCCATTAAGTGTAGCCTGTAAAGAAGTTGTGTTCCAATGGACACTTCGTGAGAAAAGATATATTTTCTAGGCCCAAATCAAAGTCCTTCCATATACAGGGTTTTATTTCATATCTGCAATATGTTAATTTCTTAGCTGAAAACTGTTACAGTGAGGTTTCTGGCCCCAAAGCCCAGAAATCCAGATGCACAGACCTGCAGCCCCAGACACCTTAGTCACCCGCCGCTGCTCAGGCCCCAAAATGATTCAGACACTTATATTAACTTCATGCTGTTTGGCCTATGGCTCAGGCACATTGTTAGCTTGCTCTTACATCTTAACTCAATCCATTCTCAATCTGTCTGTCACGTGGCCCATGGCTCACCTGTGTTCTTTACATGTTGCTCCTTTGGGCTTCAGCTCCATCTGTCTGACTCCGCCCTGCTTTTCATCTCAGTGCTCTGACTTCTCCTCCTACTTTGTCTATGGTGCCTGTCATGGGCCAAAACAGCTCCTTTATTTAAAGAAAGATATTCACAGCATACAGAAAGACATCCCCACATATAAAACATTAATATTTTTGCATGTACAGATGAACCAATTAAGGCTTAGAGAATATGATTACTTAAAGGCCCCAAACTATTAAGTTGCTAACCTCAATTTGAACTAAAATTTCCTGACTCTAGGTTTCATCAGCATTTTCCCTTTTATATCACATCCGTTCATTCTGCAAAATAACTATTTGCATACAGCCCTTCTCACCAAGTCATCCCTGTGCTGTTCATATAAGAGATGGCCATTACATATATGAGAAATAGAAATAGGTGCCCAGTCTCTAGGACCTAGGCACTGGGGCACAACCTGTGCCCCTACACTCCCCACCCATTGATGCCCCATGTGCAGGCCATCAGGAATGTCACCTGCATGCAGGCCTTTCCACCAACACCCCCATTGGACCCTGCGATATACAACTCCCACTACTTCCTCCAAATCTACCTATTCCCCTGCTACTTCAGTGACTCCCTGAGACTCAGAATTCCCCAGCTCCTATTGGATCGAGAACTCCAATTGGACCAAGAGTGGCTCTCCAAGTCACAGAACCCACTATCTCTGATTGAACAAAGAATGCCCATTGGACCAAATGTGGCTCCCTGAGATACAAATACAGCCAGAGCTATTGTATCAAGAACAGCTCCCTGAGACATAGACATTACTTGTACCAATTGGAGGAACAGATAGGTAATCAGTGCAAGAATACCTACAACATAATGAGCAATTTGACATCACTAGAACCTAGCAGTTCCACAACATGAAGATCTGAACATCACAATGTAGAAAAAGAAGGAAGAGATGGAAGGTAGAATAGAGGTAATAATAAATTTTTTAGTCAAAGAAAACACTAAAGCTGAAACAATCACAACACAAAATGTCTAGGAAATCAGGAACACTATTAAAAGACCCAAATATAGGAATATTAAGACTAGACGAAGAATGCTAGCTCACCGGCACAGAAAATTTATTCAACAAAATCATAGAAGAAAGCTTTCCCAACCTAAAAAAGGAAATGCTTATGAAGATCCAAGAAGCTTACCAAATAAACTAGAAACCAAGAAAGTCTGCTTGCCACATAATAATCAAAACACTAAACATTCAGAATAAATTATATTAAGAGCTGCAAAGCAAAAAGGCCAAGTAACTTATAAAGAATAACACTCAACTTCTCAATGGAGAATCTGAAAGCCAGAAGGTCTTGGGCAGATGTTATGTAGACACTTAAGAGACCATAGATGACATACCTACTCAATATTGTACTCAAAGTTCCAGCTAGAGCAATAAGACAACATAAGAAGATCAAGGAAATACAAATGGAAAAGGAAGAAGTCAAACTTTCCACATTTGCAGATGGTATGATAGTATACATACGTGACCCAAAAAATTCTACCAGGGAATTCCTTCAGCTAATAAACAATACAATTCTTATCATACAAGATTAACACCAAAAAAACCCCAGTAGCCTCATATATATAAAAGATAAATGAACTTAAAATAGAAATCAGAGCAACATCATCCTTTACAATAACAAACAAAATAAAATATCTTGCGGTAACTCTAACCAAACAAGTGAAAGACCTTTCACTCTATGACAAGAACTTTAAGTCATTAAAGAAAGAAATTGAAGAAGATATAAGAAAATAAAGATTTTCCATGCACTAGGATATATAGGATCAATGCAGTAAAAGTGGCCATCTTACCAAAAGTGATATACAGATTCAATCAGTTCCCATAACAATCCCAACACAATTCTTCATAGACCTTGAAAGAACAATACTCAATTTCATATGGGAAAAAAATCCTCAGTATAAACAAAATTATCCCATACAATAAAGTAACATCTGGAGGAATCACCATCCCTAACTTCAAGTTCTACCATAAAGCTACAGTAATAATAAACAGCTTGGTATTAACATAAAAATAGGCAAGTGGATCAAAGAAATTGAATTGAAGATGATGACATTTAACCACACAATTATGAACACCTATTTTTTAAACAAAAAGGCAAAAATATATAATAGAAAAAAGCATTTCAATAAATGGTGTTGTAGAAGAATGTAAATAGATCCATATCTATTACCTTGCACAAAATTCATGTCCAAGTGGATCGAAGATCTCAACAGAAATCCAGTTACACTAAACTTGAGAGAAGAAAAAGTGGGGAAATAGCTTTGAATGAATTGGCACAGATCACTTCTTAAATATAACACCAGTAGCACAGACACTGAGAGCAACAATTAGTAAATGGGGCCTCTTGAAAATAAGAAGCTTCTGGAAATCAAAGGATAGTAGTTGAGGAAAAACTACAGCCTACAGAATGGGAAAAGATCTTCACCAACCCTGCATGTAACAGAGGGGTGATCTCTAAAATATATTAAGAACTCAAGAAACTAGACATCAAAATACTAAATAACTCAATTAAAAAAATGGAATAAAGAGCTAAATGGAGAATTCTCCACAGAAGAATCTCAAATGGCTGAAAGACATTTAAGAAATTGTTCAACATTCTTAGCCATCAGGGAAATGCAAATCAAACTAACTCTGAGATGCCATCTTACATTTGACAGAATGGCAAAAATCAAAATCACTGATGACATTTTATGCTGGATGTAATATAGAGTAAGGGGAACACTTCTTCATTGCTGTTTCTTGGAAAACTGGAAATCAATCTACCTCATGATCAGGCAATACCCAAAAGATGCACATTATTACCACAGGATATTTGCTCAACTATGTTCATAGCAGCATTATTTGTATTAGCCATGACAAACTAGATGTCCCTGGAGACAAACTAGATGTCCCTCAACCAAAGAATGGATTAAAAAAAAATGGTACATTTACACAACGAAGTATTACTTAGCAGAAACAAAAAATTGACATCTTAAAATTTTCAGGTAAATGGATGGAACTAGAAAAATTCATTCTGAGTAAGGCAACCCAGACCCAGAAAAACAAACACAGTACATACTTACTCATAAGTAGATAATAGAAGTATCAAAGGATAACAAGTTACAATCCACAACTCCAGAGAAGCTAGGTAACAAGGAGGACCCTAAGTGAGACATCCATAGATCCTCTGGGAAGAGGAAATAGATAAGATCTTCTGAGTAAATTTGGATTATGGGAGGAAGGTATAAGAGGAGAGAGAAACATGAGAGAGAACTGGATGGTTGAGTTGTGGTAGGAACAGAGAGGGAGAGAAAAGAAACATATCTTGGTAGAGGGAGCCATTGTGGGGTTAGAGAGAAACCTGGTTACTAGAGAAATACCCAAGAACCCACAAACATGATCCCAGCTGAGACTAGAACCAATATTGGAGAAGGTGCCTGAACTGGCTTTCCCCTGTAACCAAATTGATGACCACCCTAATTATTATCATAAAAACCTTCATCCAGTGACTGATGGAAGCAGATGTAAAGATCCATAACTAAGCACTGGGCTGAGCTCCCAGACCAGTGGAACAGGGAGAGGAGGGATTATATGAGCAAAAGGGTCAAGATCATGATGGAAAACCCACAGAGACAGCTGACCCAAGCTACTGGGAGCTCACTGACTCTGGATTGACAACTGGGGAACCTGCATGTGACCAAGCAAGGCCCTCTAAATGTGAATGATAGTTGTGAGGCTTAGTCAGTCTGTGGAGCTCTGGCATTTCAACCAGGATTTATCCCTAGCACATGAACTGGCTTTTTAGAGCCCATTCTTTATAGAGAGATGTGGGAGATTATGTTGTTACATTGTAAATAATTGTCCCACCCACTGGTTTAATAAAAAACGCTGATTGGCCAAAGGCAGGCAGGAAGTGTGGGTGGGGCTACCAGATTAAGAAAACTCTGAGAACAGGAAACATAGAGCAGAGCGCCAGAGAGAAGCAGAGGTCAACCATGTTGCTGTGAGAAAAGGTACTGAGCCCCATGGCTGAACAGGTTAAGATTCATGGGTTAGATGAAGGGTACAGAGTTAGCAAATTATATGCCTGGGCCTTAGGCCATGTGGGTCTGTGGGTCTGTGGGCCTAAACCTTGGGGTTAGGCCCAAAAGTCCAGGCCAAAAAACCACTTACTACAGAGAGTCACCTTGCTGGGTGTCAATATCGGGGGAGTGGCCTTTTTCCTGCCTCAATTTGATATGTAAGACTTTGTTGACTCCCCAGTGGGAGGCCTTACTTTATCAGAAGAGTGGATGGGGGTGGAGAGGAGGAAATCTGAGGGGTGAATGGGAGAAAGAAGGGAAAGGAAACTTGGGTTGGTATGTAAAATTAAAAAAAAAAAACCTTTGAAACTTAAAAATAGTAATTAAAAAAAGGCTAGAACTAGCTACACATGCTAGGCAGAATTTGGAGTATCTGACACACATCAGTCTACAAAGAAATCCTTCATGTCAAGGATTTCACATTACAGTTTGCAAATGTATTATGAGAATGATAGAATATAAGAAATTTGATAATATGAGTATAATAAAAGAAATACTACCGATCATGTACTGTTCAGAGAAAATGCCTTAGATATGATGTCACCTAATAAGAGAATGGAATGAAGGAATGAAGAAAGGACAGATATCCTGGAAGAGCATCCCTGGTAGAAGCAACAACTTAGAGGCAGAAATATGATTGGTATAGTTGAGAAATGTATGTAGACTAGTGTGGAGATGGTAAAGAATGTTAGCGATGATCTCTGTCTTAAGGAGACTGGATGGTAGTTTGGGAAGGATATGGTAGGGAAGAAGCAAATTTCATGTTATTCTGAGCTGAGGAGGCATTGGAGGGAATGACAATAAAATCTCACTGAGAGCTATAGACAGATACCTGTGAAGAGCATTAAAGGAAGGTAGGATTATCTCTGGTGACTTTAGCTAAAGCCTGGAGTAACATTGCCTCTGACTAGGAATAAGAACTGGATAGGGGTGGTAGCAACCGGATACTAGGCAAAAAGTTTAATGCATTGTTTCAATTACTTTATTTATTAACAGAGACTAGTCAATAGGGGTGAGGAAAGATGGATTTATGTCTTGACTTCTCTTAAATACCATTAGGTCAGAAAAAGGCAGGGACTGGAACCTGGGGCATCTCCTGAGTCTAGGTAGGGGCTGTATTATGTAGATAGAAGGTTGAAACTGTGAAGGTAAATATTTCATGATTTTTGAAAAAATTAGCAACTTATTGCACAGTTTAGAGGTAGGATTCTTACTTAAGGCTTTTCCATAATATCATCATATTTGATATTTTAATTCAATGGGTATTGACTTTAAAATAATAAAGAATCAAAAAGACTTCTTTTTCTTAAAAGAACACTGTGACTAATGCAGGTTATTCGATTTTTAATATGTAGAGAGAGAAACATTCTTTTCACCTAGTGATCTGCGTAGATGTATAAGTGCTTTCAAATTGTCCCCTTTTTTCCCGAACTCCCTCATTCTGAGTGTGTTTCTGCTACTCTGAGGCCCAGAGGACAATTATCTTTGATAGAAGGCACAGCTTTCAGTAAGTCCCTTTGAAACAGAAAGGCGTTTTTTCCTGGGTTTCTATTTTCAAGAAAATGAATGGAATTGCATTTCCAGGTGCTGTTAATTGATGCAACAGAAAGAACAGAAATCTGACGATTTGGCTCAAGGCCTTTGGAAAAAAGAAAAGGACATCAATGATTACAGCCTCAGCTCTGGAAGCGTCAGATTTCTTGCTGCTCCAGCAGCAATACTCACAGTTAGAGATATGAAACACTGGGGCAGATTATTTCCCTGGAGGCTGAATATTTTTAACTGCAGTTTCTGTATTCTGCAGCCCAGGAAAACTCCCAGAGATGGTTTGTTTATAGTCAAAGTGGATGTCAGAGACAGATACACTGAGGAATCCAGAAACAAACTCAGGTGTGTGTGTCACTGGTTTCCAATCTCAAGTTTAGTTTCAAGTATTTCTCTCTCTCTTTTTAAAAAAATTTAATCTCTTACAAATGGTGGTGGTGGTTTGTGTGTGTGTGTGTGTGTGTGTGTGTGTGTGTGTGTGAGAGAGAGAGAGAGAGAGAGAGAGAGAGAGAGAGAGAGAGAGAGAGAGAGAGAGAGAGAGAGAGAGAGAGAACAGCATACATTGGAAATCAGAAGACAACTTATGGTCCCCTCCTTCTATTATGTGAGTATGAGAGATCCATCCCAATCTGCCAGGTTTGCAGTAAGTGCTTGACCTACTAATTCATCTCACTGCCCTTTTTTTCAACATAACTAAAAATTGCATAGAGAAATTTTTATTTGGCAGTACGAGGTCTTACTGTATTGGGCTAACTGTATAGATAATAGGCTTGTAAAATGTTCAAAATTCGGACAAGCATAAAATCCACATTTAGAAAATATAAATGCTAATTCCATTTTGAGACATACACTAAGATGCTTGCCTTTTAATAATCTATTCATGAACTTTTATCTTACCATATATTATTAGTCTGAAAGAACAAAAAATAAAAAAAAAATAGCAGAGCCAATTTTCCAAGGGAGTTGCATCCATTCTCTGAGCATGTAATGTACCCACAGGGATAAAAATTACTAGCTGGGGACCCAGAGTTAGCTATTACAAAGCTTTGTAATCCACTGTGGTAAGAAGAATAATGACTCACCAAAGTAGTTCATCAGCGCATTATCAGAAGTTGGGAGCTTTTTATGTTGCATAGTAAGAAGAATTAAAATTACAGGTGGAACTAAGGTGGTGCATGAAGCTTAACTTGGTTAGCCAAGTGAACTCACTGTAATCACAGAGGTGAGTAAAAATTAAAAAGGATGAGAGGACAGTGTGTCTATGGAAGAGAGGCACAGAGTTAATTAACAATTGCTTTGAGGGCACAGGAAGAGGACCACAGGCATTGCATAAAGATGGCCCTAATACCTAGACGCAGATTCTCTACATCTGGACTTTCACATTTTCACTTTAGTATACTAAGATCTATGCCTGATTGACATTCCCATATAATTGCATCTTGACAACTTTATACTACTATGTTTGAATAATTTGTTATAGCTGCAAAAAAAATCCCAATTCATTTTATAGAGGTCATAATATATAAATAAACTATCTACAGAACTTAAGTCAAACTGAATTGTGTAGATAGAAAAATAATTAAGTCTAGAAAGATCATTTTAGTTGGGCAATACTAGAAAGTTAAGCTGAAAAACATGGCAGTAGGAGGCAGCACAGAAGTTCTTTCACCTATGTATGCCACAAAACAGCATGCTATAGTTTGGATCTTAAGAATCTTGCAAAGGACATTATAGGAAAGCCTTGATCCCCAAGGTGTTAATTAATAGTGTCAAATTGACAGGGTTTGAATCATCACTGAGAAGACAAGCCTCTGGGTATGCCTGGAGGGGTCATCATTCCCACATCAACCTATATTAAGTTAGACTTTGAGCATGCCTATAAATGAGTTATCTAGATTAGGTTCACTGGGGGACAAAAACCCTCCTTATTGAGTGTAATAAAAAAAAAGAAGACAGTGAGCTGAGAACTGGCTTTCATCTATCTTGGCTGGTTGACTGTAGTAGATACATTATGACCATCAGCCATCTTCTGTTGCTATGTCTTTCCCAGTCACAATAGACTCTACCTTGAAATATTAGCCAAAATAAACCCTTTGTCCCATAAGTTGCTTTGTGTTGGACTTATGTAGTGTAAACAAGAAAAGTGGCTAACACATCTAGTATGGTGCTATTGGAAGGGATGGGATCTTTGTGAGGAAGGAGCTAGGTCACCAGGGGTGAGTCCAACCCTCTTCCCCCTTTGTTTCCCTGTGTTTCTACCATGATGTGTCATTGCTTTACATGCTCAAGATGTGAACATTGATCCTGGACCGAAGCTTCTAAAACCAGTAGTCAAAGGAAAACTTTCGCCTTTAAACGTTATTATTTCAGGCATTTATTGCAGTAACTGAAAGACTACTCACATAGAAGAACATCATCTATGCTAGGATGATCTAATTCTAATGAAAGAATCTTCCTGGAGCAGCCCAAAATTTAGCAACTCTAAATATTTTTTTAACAAGTATGAAAAGCTAAGAAAATATTCTATAGGGAGAATGCTTATGGAAACTAAGCAGTGGCTGTAATTTATATGAAATATAAATCTGAGAATCTCTGATATGAAAGAATGCTCATGTAATTATACGCTCACTTGCGTTAAAAAATGTTAGTATTTAATGCCAAAATGCTAATAGTAAATTCTCATTCTCTTTTTATTCATTTTACTTCCTGTTATCATTGCTAGTTGTTGTGGGATTCAGGTGTCAGCTGATGGGGTCCAAGGAAGCTTATCCATGGCCCCGGGCTCCTGGAGGGGGTGTGGCCGAACCCATTGATAAGGGGCTGCTGGGACGCTGGGAGGCTCTCTTCCTGGTTCCTGGCTGCTGGAGGAAAGATCCCATCGTCCGTCCGTCTGCAGACTCCGGTTCCTATTCAGGTGCCACTGTAATCTGCTACCTGTACCGTGAGTGTTGGTTTATATTTTAATAAATATCTATCTGATATTGGTGTCCTTGTGGGTAAACTCCGCCTATATCTGGCGCCCAACGTGGGGCAGACCGAGCTGAAGCCGCCGAAAGAACAGCATGTAAGGAACACCGGTGAGCCACACGGGCCACGTGGCCCACGGATTAATAGAAATGGGTTGATTTAAGATATAAGAGCTAGCTAGCAATGTGCCTGAGCCATAGGCCAAACAGCATGAAGTAAATAGAAGCGTCTGAGTCATTTCTGGGGACCCGGGCGGCGGGCAGCTAAGCGGCGCCGGGTAAGTCTGTGGGTCCGGGATCTCTGGCTGTCTGGGACCCGAGAAAACCCACTACAACAGCTAGTTATACTTTTTATATAAGAGCCACACACTATGGAAGTTTCTAGCATCATAAGCTGATATTTGGATCTTGAATTGGTATCAAAATTTTAGTTACAGTTTTTTTCTTACATTTGACTTCTGGTTTAAAAACTGAAATTATAAAATAAATGTATTTTATTTTATATATTAATACAAAATTCATGTTATGAGGGTATCTCTTATTAGAACTCTAGAAAGATAGTTCATGGAAGTAATACTAGTGATAATTTTTTTCTTTATTGGACATTTCTATATTTGGTAAAAATCTTTCACTTCATATTTGATGGCTGTGGTATAATATTAATCAGTTCATATTTGCAAATATATTTGGAGGCCTCAATTTTTCCATGTTTTTTTTTTTCATAATTCTTGCATAACCAGCTTTTTTCTTTTCAAATTAACTACCGGAAAGATATCGTTGTCTCTTTTTCCCCCTTTGCAATTTAATTGGTAAATTTCAGCAGATTTTCATCTGTCAATGATTTGGTTCACAATTAAAACTACTTGTAGTAAGAGGTTTCTGGCCCGGACTTTAGGGTCTAGACTCAAGGTTTAGGCCCGCAGACCCACAGACCTGAAGAGACACACAGATGCTTACAATAGTTTTAGGCTGATCAGCCTAAGGCCCAGGCATATAACTTGCTAACTCTTTACCCTTAAACTAACCCATGACTCTTATCCTGTTCAGCCATGTGGCTCAGTACCTTTTCTCAAAGCAGCATAGTTGTCCTCAGCTTCTTCTGGCTTCTCTCTGGCATTCTGCCCTGTTCTGCCTGTTCCTAGGGTCTTCTTAGTCTGGTAGCCCCACCAACACTTCCTCTCTGCCTTTGGCCAATTAGCACTTGTTATTAAACCAGTGGGTGGGACAATTATATACAATGAAACAACATAATCCCCCTACAACTGCTCAGTAACATTCTCTTCAAATTAATATATCTTGTATTTTTCATTGTAAAATTTTCAATTCCATTTTGCAATTGATATATTGATGTTGAAGTAATTGGATGTTAGGCATGCAGAAATATTTGAGTGAGTGCTAATTTTATAATTGCATTGCTCATTAGTTAATAATATTCTGGTGACTTGTTTCTCTGCATGATTGCAAGTTGGCAAGAACTTTCATCATGAACAAGTAGAGAAAGAGACTACCTTGCATGTGAATAATTCTAAATATTCAATCACACTTATTCATAAGTTCACACATTCATGAATGTGCTATTGTCATATTGTTATTTGCAAAATTATGAACTTAAAACATAAAAATTAAAGCTTTTTCTGCTATAAGGAAATGTCTTGGTTCAGTCTGGCCAGGCAAAAGCTACACAATAGGCCAGTAAAGAATCTACAACTCATCAACCAGTATAATTCCTTACTTCATTCTAAATCTTATCATTATAACCACAAATGAGGAAAGCTACCAACCCTTAACAAAAAAAAAAAGCAATAAATGGAGACTGTCACAGAGCAAACCACAACTGCATGCAGTACATGGTACATGGATCAAAGGATCATGGGAAGCCCAATCCAACAGATAAAGCTATATTACAATGCTTGCATCTATGGTTCAGGGAATAGAAAGATGTAATGAGCCAAATACTAGGAAATCTGTTGTGAAATAGTCCTTCTAAGAAACTGTTGAGCAAACAGAACTAGAACTGTGACAATATAAGTAAACAAGTTAATGGGGGAAACTTTTTAATGGAGGAAAGGCTAAAATTTTTCAGGCTCAAAATTTGTCCACTAGACAAAGAGCCATGTGTAATTAATGACTTCTGGAAGAAAGAGAATTACCTCTTCCAGGGAGGAGCCCTATTATTGGCTGTTCAATGCAGAGTTGTCAGCTCTGAAACTATATGCACACAAACATCAAAATCAGACTCAGCAGACTGTATTTATGTGTGCATATGTATGCGTGTGTGCATGTATTATGTAATATATGTGTGTGTGCACATATATGTACATATATAACAATAATAATCATGAAAGTAAAGAAGCCTATAAACCTGAAGCTGAGGGGTCATGGGAAGGGTTTGAAGACAGTATCTAGAAAGTGATATAAGGAGAAGAGAGAGAAGGAAAAGCAATGTAGTATTCTATTTCAACTAAAAAATAGGGTTTTTTTCCTTAAAAAAAAAAAAAGCGCCCAGAAATTATGTCCAGCTCCCTTTAGGTTCATGAGTGGCTTTTGCCTTCTTTTCCTAAATTGGCAGCTTCTCCACAATAGGCAGGATTAAAAAAAAACAGAGAACTCTAGCTTTAATTGTGAGTTTTCCTTTATCTGAGCCAAGTGCGCACCACTCCAAGAAGAAGGTACTGCTATATCTGCTTTCTTAGATACATGATAGAGGCTCCAGGCTCAGTAGGGAGTGCAGTGCATGATAGGAGAGTTGCCCAATGGGAACTAAGCCTTGCAATACCATAAAACCAAATAAAGAAACAAACAAATCTAAAAAAAAAAAAAAAAAAAGTCTGAACTTCAGAAACTTGTGATGAACATCTGAGGATAGCTGGACCTAACCAGCTGAGCTCATGATTCCTACTCAAGAAGCAATGACTTTACTTTGAGTGAGTTCACCTTTTTTAATAGAAAGACACAAGAATAATACCATATTCAATATGAGGTCACAGTAGCTTAACCAATTTGTTACTTTTTTTATCTCTGTTACCAAACAACATATGATCATTTTACAGCTAGACTCTGTTACAGCGAGGTTTCTTGGTCCCAGGAGGCCAGAGGCCCAGACCCACAGACCTTCAGCCCCAGACCCCTTAGCCGCCCGCCACTGCTCAGGCCCCCGAAATGATTCAGACACATATTAACTTCATGATGTTTGGCATATGGCTCAGGCACATCGCTAGCTAGCTCTTACATCTTAACTCAACCCATTCTCATTAATCAGTCTGCCACGTGGCCTGTGGCTCACCTGTGTTCCTTACATGTTGGTCCTTTGGGCTTCAGGCTTGGTCTCTCTGGCTCCATCCGCTTCTCCTACATATGCTCTGATTTTTCCTCCTACTTTGTCTCTGGTGCCTGTCATGGGCCAAAATAGCTCCTTTATTTAAAGATTGATATTCACAGCATACAGAAAGACATTCCCACATCAAGACTCTTTTGCCTCAAGTTCAAGGGGGTACTCTACCTGGTGAGTGAGGCATGGTAAGGTATGATTCTCATGAGAAATGGTTTATCTTGTTCATTGCATGACAGATAAAGAAACTGAGGGTGAAAGCTGAACACAGATGAATATAACCTTCAAATGAGTCCCACCTTGACCAGCCAGATTTAACTATCCAAAGGTTTTAAAACCTTCGAAACAGTGTCACTAGTTGGGGACCAACTGTTTAATCTCACAGGCCAATGGCAGATATTTTACATTCATACACTGGCTCAAAAAAAAGTATTCTCTGAAGGAAACGGGCTGAGGACTCACCAAGAAAAAAATCACCACGTTACGTTCTTTCTTCTTGTGGTGAAAGGAGCAGGTCATTCCACATTTATGTCTAATCTCTCAGCCTTTCGCAAAAGTGGATGGTGAGAAAGTTGGCCCGCACTATGAATAATTTTCAAAACCAGAAATAAATAGTTTTGCCTCCAAGATGACTGGACGTGCACCCCAGTCCAGGTAATAAAGATAGTGAAGATAGAATTCTATCCAAACATTTAGCAGACTAAAATCATGACCACTCCACATCTGAAAAACATAAGGCATGGCTGTGTGGCAAGGAGCACAGAGTCAGGAGGGATGACATTTCTCTCTGCTACAGTGATGCCACGCCTATGAAACTCATGAGTTCTCTAGGTTTTTGGAGGAGTGACTTACCTTCCTTGAGTCTGCACCTCCTTAGCAATAAAACAGTGAACGGTATGCCCATCATACATATAAAACATGGCTCCCTAGCTGGTTTAAAAATGGAAGGTCACTTTTATTCTTTTCTTTCACTTATGGTTCCTACTAGTGATCTTGGATAAATCAGAAAAGTAAGATCTCTACAATATGAAGAAATAGAATATCATCAATAAACTTGGAAAAGCTCATGTTTAAATAAACATAAAGAAATATGTGTTCTTATATTCAAAAGTTAGGAATTTATTCTTGGAAAAGAGAGTAGAGTTGATATTGTATACTAAAATATTGAAAATGAACTTTCTCACCTTTATCTCTGTACCTAGGGAGGCAAAGGCAGGCAGATTTCTGATTTCAAAGTTAGCCTTGTTTGCAGAGTGAACTCCAGGACAGCCAGCACAACACAGAGAAACTCTGTCTCAAAAAATTTTTTTAAAATGGACTTCCTTAGTGGTTCCATATTCTAATAATTATATTTTACAAATTTTTATGCATATATGTATATATTTGTAAATACATGTAAGAATGATTTACTTATCATTTATATATATGTGTGTGTGTGCATCTAGTAATAGGGACAATTTTTAATTATTTAGTTCTCATACATGAATTTGATATTATAATACTGTTTGTCAGAGATATTGATGTTTAGTGTTATCTAAAATATATTAAGTATAAAACTTAGTTTAGTGTTAATATATAGTATCAATTGATTAAATACATGTACATAATTCCTTATCTAAAATTATAAAAATCTTAAGGGATACACAATTACAGTATATCTGCCAGTCTCTCAAATCTCTTGATTTTAGAAGAATGAGAAATCCTAATTAGTTTTGCAAGCTACCATAGTTCAATTTCTGTCAAATAATATGAGGGTTAAGATATTTCTTATACCAGGAATAATGTGGAAACATGTATTTGGAGATTATAAAATTCTTGTATTAATAAATCTAAGGTCCTTCTTCCCAGTTTTTGCATTAATGTTTCATGTCTTGATGTCCCAATAGTCCTTGATGCCTGGATCTATTGGTTTCATAATAGACACTAATGTCTCTAGAGCAAGTTTGTCTTTAACAAAAGAGCAATGCCTTTAGGAAGAGTCCTTTGGAGAGAGGTGAGTGGTAGGAAGCACTTGAACCACTGAGAAAATAGTTGAATGGTCTGTCATTTATTTATATAGTGGGGATACTCTTTGCCTATAGAAAACAAGGAGAAAGTTTATTGGCATTTTTTCTAACTTTTATTTGATTTCTCTGAAGAAATAGTGAGCCTAAATCCTGGAGTTTATTACCCTGCAATTGTTTATGGCTTTTGCTATACCAAATTCCAGTAGCTGAAATGCCTCTCAATATATTTTAAAGATGACTTTACTTAGGTGACAGCTTATATAACTTTTATTTCTGAAATGGTCTCACTGACAGTCTGAAAAATACTGTTATTTAAATAGGCCTTCTTATTTTTTTTATTACAGTTTTGATGCACTGAACAAGTCATAAGAAAGAACTAGGCTACATCAAGCATGAAGGCCATAAACCTTACTTTTGCTTTTAAAGGTTTTGGGGTTAGGTAGCGTTAATGGTATCGCACAGAAATACACAAGTACAAAGATACCAGAATACTTGAAGTATGTTGATCTATAAATAGGTAACTACTAATCAAAAATATAATATAACATCACTTCACTTCATAGTTACTGGAATGGATAATTTGAAAGGCAAAACTTTGGCAATGAGATACAGAATTAGAACCCTCAGACAATTCTAATGAGACTACAGATATTGTAATAACTTTGGAAAGGTTTGGTAGTTTGTTGAAATGCTAAACACAGAGATGCATACGCCCATTCGTTCTCCTCCTAGAGGAATGAAAATGTGTTTCCACACAAATCTTTGGAGTACTACTTACAAACAATGAAGTAAGTGCTGAAATTTGATCATTGATTGCCCTCTCCAAAACTCAGGTTGAAATATGACTGCCATTGAAGCAAGTGTTTTAAGGAGCTCTTTAAAGGATAATTAAATCCCAATGCCTGAGTGCCTGATCTCTCAGAGTTAAGTTATTGTAGCTACCAGCACCGTGCTGTTTGAATTTCCAGTTTCCAGAATGTGAGCTAAATAAATTGTTTGTGGATTTTTGTACACTGTGAAGATGTATTTCTCTGCTCAGTATAATAAAAAGCTGAATGGCCAACAGCTAGGCAGAAGGTATAGGCAGGACACACACACAGAAAGAACTCTGGAAAGAAAAAAGCAGTCAGAAGCCAGACACAGAAGCAGCAGGATGGACAGTACGTAGATGAGGTAATGAGCCTTGTGGAGGAATGTAGCTTACTATAAATGGGCTATTTTTGTTATAAGAGCTAGCTGAGATAAGTCTAAGCTAAAGACTGATTAATACATAAATTAATTAATTAATAAAAAGTCTCCATACAATTATTTGTGAACTAGAGGTTACAAAAGAAAAATCCAGCTACATATGGTTATCACCATAGGACTCAAATATCCAAATAGGATCTTAAAAAGGAGTCTCATGGGGAGGCTTGATGCACAGAGATATGGCTCTCTTAAGAGGCCCTGCTGTGCAACATGAGCAGATTACACTGGCTACAAACTCCTGGTACAGGAAGATATAACAAATTCCCAGGGCTGGGGTGGGTAAGCCCCAAGGTCTGGACTGGATCTGCCTGAAGCTGATTAGCTCTGCCTAACCCTGAGGTCTGAACCAGCAGTCTCAATGTCCCAAAGAAACACACCAAAGCTTAAATTATGTACATGCTGTTTGAATATGGCTCAGACTTATTGCTAGCTCTTTTATCTTAACTTAATCTATTTTTACATCTTTTTCCTCAGCAGCAGGTGACAGTGTCTTTTTCTAACTCTGCACTTATCCCTTTATCTATGCTCAAGTTTTTTGTTTTGTTTTGTTTTTTTCTTGCCTGTTTCTAAGATGCCTTACCATAGGCTAAAACAGTCACTTTATTAACCAATGAAATTCACAACATACAGAAAGACATCCCACATCACCCAATAGCATGATACTAGGCTCTTGCAGAAACAAAGGTAGTGGAGCCAGCCACCAGAGCTACTCCCTGGTGAGAGCCTACAGTTTAAGATTTGCCTCCTATGATGTGAGAACTCAGCAAGCAGATGGCCACAGGTGGAAAAAAGCCAAGTACACACAAACACACACACACACACAAAATAAAACAACAACAAAAAGCTCTTAAAAGGTATGATGTGCTTAAAAGAGTGCTTAGGTGCTGAAAAAAAAACCATGAGTAGATATATATATATATAGATATATATATATATATATAGTATATATATATATAGTCATAGAAAATAAGTAATTTGAAAACAACAAAGTCTTTAAAAATAGGGTAAATAATTTAACAAAATAATAAGACATGTAAGAATGAAAAATGTATAACACAATGAGTTTTAATACTTTTATGATGCTTTGATAATTTTGAATTTTTAAAATTCTAATGAACAAAGAATGGCAGCTTCTGAGAGACATTGAATTATAAAAGTGACTGCTAAATTAAGCCAGCCTATATACTTTATAGATGTATTAGATTCAGAATGGAAGTTGAGAAATATGTTGCATTGGGGGAAAGATAGTGTTTTTGTTTCCATGGGAAATAAAAAGCTATGGATTTCTTCAAAATTAATAAAGGTCAGATTTGGCCAAGGGACATGTCCTAAGGATTATGGCTAAAGACATAAAGAAGGAAGCCAGAAAAGACTAGAGGACAGAACAAAAGACTAGACGCTATTGAATACAAGTAACCTAGGTGATCTAGCCCCTTTTAGAATAACTCTCTTGCATTTTCTCAAAATTCTGTATTCAGAACAACTTCAAAGTTGCTAGCTAAGACGGTCCAGCTTCATAGACTACTTCAGTCTGGACTTCAGATAAATTCTACGCTTTTCCATTACACAGACACTAAACAAAAAATAATACAGCTAGGTTTCCCAGGACTTGATCAATATTCCAATTTTCTCAGGTACCTTTAAAGATGCCACCACTCTCAGACAATAGGAATCAGTCTAGAGAACACAATTCCCACATTCTCAAGAGGTGGAAGGGGTTTAGTTATAAGATGTTACTGTTCATAGAAAAAAACTAAAAGAAGGTTGGCTTCAATAATATCTTTCTGAAAAGAAAAGGGGAATACAAAAGAAATAGAATAACAGTTAATTTTTTAATCTACTTTTAAACTAAAAATAACTATTAATCTCAAATATTTTACATTAGTATTCAGCAGTGCTCTGGGCATGGAACAGGCCTGTTCAAATGCTGGCAGGCACCCAGCTAGCACAGAACCCATGTGGTCATCAGATATTTCAGTAATTCTCACTTGTAATATACCATAGAAAGTATTAATATTTATTAAATTATATTTTACCACTCATGTATATAAATTAAACCTTAGTGTCAGTTTTGAAGTTAGGATTGTCCACGATGGGGTTGCTGATCCGGTCTCCAAGAAAGCAGGAACTAAACAAAGACAGCTCAAGATCCCAGCAGCCTTTTCACTGGGACTTGCCATGCCCAGTTCAAACTCCCAAAACCCCAGAGACACACTTCCCAGCCTTGTCAGCTAACGCCTGAATTCCACCACAAGTATGGCTTTTTGTATATTGATACAAATGTAAGTTTATTTTGTTATGTGGTATATATGTTTTTACTCTTATTTAAAGCATAGTACCTACGAGGCTTATTTAATAAGTTAATGTAAATTTCTAGTTTTTAAAAGTATGGTTATAAACTACTTAGGATAATTAAGAAATGCACATTAGTAGGTGACCATCCAACAATCAAAGTTATGTGTCTTAGTAAGTATAATAATTATACACAATATATCCAGGCAATAAATACATTAATAATATCTAGTTCATTAACTTTTGACAATACTTTATTATTCCATTTTGGTGAGTACATAGTGTTGTACATGTTTCACTTTCTGTTCTAACTTTTATTACCAATTGAAAAGTATCTTTTGATGTCTCCCAAACTTAAATACTTTACACCTCTTTAGTTTCTCTTCTAAATTTGTTAACAAGAAAAACTAAAACTACCTAGTCTTCAACGTCATCAGAGACTTGAGGAGGAAATAATTTTAACTGAGTAAGCAGAAAATACAAGTAGGGAACTTCCAAAACATATGAGAAATGACAGAAACCACCGGCTGCCTGGATAGTCACCCAAGGTTTCTCTGCATAAATAGATGGTCTTCAAACATTCCAGAGACCAGTCCACATTCCAGAATGTGGCATTTAAAATGTTTTACAAACATAAGACTTTTCATGACAGTGAACACATCTGTTCCTCACAGCACCCATCTACTTCAGCATGATGGGCACAAAAGAACCTCCATATGCAGTTTGTTTTCAATGTACCAAAAGTAGCCATTTGGGCAAGAAACTGCCCTTGCTTCAACTTCTGATAGAGTGCTGTTGTATTGTGGTTTCTTGGTCCTGGGTAGCCAGAGGCCCAGACCCTGCCTTGCCAGACCCCTTAGCCATCTGCCACTGCTGTTCAGGCCCCCAGAAATGACTCAGATGCTTATATTAACTTCATGTTGTTTGGTCTATGGCTCAGGCACATTGCTACCTAACTCTTACATCTTAAATCAACTCATTTCTATTAATCTGTCTGCCATGTGGCCCGTGGCTCACCTGTGTTCCTTACATGTTGCTCCTTTGGGCTTCA
Source organism: Phyllotis vaccarum (assembly GCA_033318265.1). Classification (NCBI taxonomy): domain Eukaryota; kingdom Metazoa; phylum Chordata; class Mammalia; order Rodentia; family Cricetidae; genus Phyllotis; species Phyllotis vaccarum. The sequence goes on from JARWLC010000003.1 coordinate 75,285,545, forward strand.
GCTCGGTCTGTCTGACTTTGCCCTACTTCTCTTACCTATGCTCTGATTTTTCTTCCTACTTTTTCTATGGTGCCTGTCATGGGCCAAAACAGCTCCTTTATTTAAAGACTGATATTCACAGCATACAGAAAGGCATTCCTACATCACCTCCTCCTTTCTGTCTAATCAAAAAGTAAGGTTTTAATTTTAACATAGCAAAATTACATATAACTAAATAGCTATCAAGCAAGAATTACAGTTATATCTAGTCTATTTGTATTTAGCAAACTTAAAGAAAACACTCTTATCTATCTTATCCTTATAAATCTAAAGTTTCATATCCAATATACCTTTCAATAACTAAGAAAAACTATACCTATAACTATATAATCTAAAACTACATCAAAGACCACAGAAGGACATATTTACCCAAGTAAAAAGGAAGTACAAGCAACTTCCAAAATCTAGAAATGACAGAGATGACACCTATTTGCCTGGACAGTCACCCAAAGTTCCTTTATAAAGTTGGGGCATCCATCTTCAGCCTACAGGCCCAGAGTCTCTTTTCATTTCAGTGAAGCATTTAACATATTAACTCCTCGAGTCCTGAAGAATGTCCAACAGTTTTTCTGCAAAGCAGGAATCTAAATGACCACCTCAGCTTGTTCTGCCAAAGTTCAGAGGTCACCTTTTTATGGAACCTGCATGTCTAGTTTAGACAGCATATTCTCAAGCAGTTAATGCAGGAACAGGTTCACGTTCCCCTTCAAGGGCCCAGGACCCTGGATAAGCATCCTCGGATCTTATCAGCTGATATCTGAATCCCACCACAGAGTGTTGTTCAACCTAGATCAGCAGAACACAAAAGAAGATGGCTGTCAAACTTTACCAAGACAAGGTAGGACAGCCCTTCAAAATTCCTGCTTTACATAAAAGTCTGTCAGACACTCAAGGCCTATAGGCTAAAATGGATGCCCCCAAGTAACAGAGGTACCTTGGGTGACTGCCCATGCTGCCAGCTGTTTCAGTAATTACTATAGTTTTGGAAGTTACTTGCTCTGCACTTCCTGTATTATATTCTTCTTAGGTCTTTGATAGATTTGAAAACTAGAAAGTTATATTTATGGATTTCATTGTTACCAAATCCAGGAAAAAAACCCACAAAAGATATAAATAGTATAAATAAGATTGAGAAAAAAAGTGTAAGCTGTTATCTAAGAAAATGTTTTCAGGTCTAAAAAGATATTTTTAGGATGATAATACAAGTTATGGTACAAAAACAAAAAGATTTAATTATAAACCTATAGATTTATCAAGATAGGATAGACAATAAAATAATTTCTCAAAATTTGCCAAATACAAATGGACTTGACATTGTAATATATATAATTGCTACTTTATAATTGTTCTTACAGTGTATAGTTTTACTGTGTTAGAATTAAAACCTTATTTTTTATTTACACAAAAGGTAGAAATGTCATGGGATATTTGTACCCTGTGTGATATTATATTGCTGTGATTGGTGTAATAAAAAGTTGAATGGCCAATAGCTAGGCAAGAGGTATAAGTGGAACTCCCAGATAGAGAAAGAATTCTGGGAAGAAGAAAGTCAGAGTGGCCAGGCAGATGCAGAGGAAGCAGAATAAGCAGCACATAGATGAGGTAACAAGCCTTGTGGAAGAATGTAGATTAGTATAAATGGGTTAATTTAAATTATAAGAGCTAGTTGAGACAAGCCTAAGATAAAGATCAAATTTTTTTTAATAAGTCTACCAATACTTTCCCCTGGTTAGATGGATCCTGAAAGCTTACAAAGTCATAATCCATGTGGATGAAAGTCCAGAAATGAAAAATTTGTATACAGAGAAAAGTAGTCTAGTGGTTTCCTGGAGAGCGAAGTCAGGGAGAAAATGGGTAAATGGCTGTTAATTAGTACAGGATGGTGTGATGAAATGTTTTAAATTTGATTGTGGTTTGATGACTACACAAGGTCTCTAAATATGTTAAATGCTGAATTTACAGTTTAAATTAATTTTATGATGTGTTAATCACACCATAGTCATAGTATTTTTAATGTTATTACCAGTGTGCAAATACTGGCAGCAGAATGTTCTGACTGGGTCATTAGGACATCTGAACCAGCAGACATGACCAAAGAGCTGGGTGCAACATGTTTTCACAGGCATGGTTTATAATGTGACAGGATGTGAGACAAGAATAGTAGAGAATCTTTATCTAGGAACCATTTCCATCACTGAAGGAAGTCTTTGAGGAGAGCAATGCTAGGATCGCAGAATAATAGAAACACCTTGGAGAGTGTTCCTCCAGGTCTGCTTTCCCTTTAAGCAAATCTAGGCATCTCCCTCCTTTCTGACTCTCTTTTGTAAAACACCACAGATATGTGGAAATCTTTGGCATACTATACAGCCCAGCTTATTTGTTTTAGACACTGCCAGAAATATTTCAGAGTTTTGTTCCTTGAGAAATTCACAAACAAGCAAGAAATATAATCAAGAAAACCTGGTCTGTCTCACCCGTTCATTTCACTTCCCTGGAAAGTGAGCTGAGATGCTATAATTCTGATTTCCATTGTTCTACCCACTCTCTTAGCAGGGAAAGAAAGCTTGCAAAGTAGAACTGGGTGAAGAAGTTAACAGCCAACTGATTACAGAATATGATGCCCAGTAGGCGCCCACTTCACAACATTAAGCCAAGTAGCAACGGGAAAAGGCAGTCTTGGTACTCAAGCATTAATCTGTTTATTAGAAGTTCACTAACTGAATGGCTTCAGAACATTAGTTGTGAGCAAGAATGGGGTAAAACTGAACTCTGAACCCTTGCACAGTTCACTATAATAGCAGAAATCATGTGTGTGCAACTGTCACAGCAAGCTAATTTTAAATTCAAGTAGTAGTCGTCATTAACTGAATATGGGAAAGAATGCAATATTTATACAGACATATAGACATAGTAAGTCTGAAAGTCACTGACCTGTACACATGCAATGAGCATCTCTGAGGAAGAATAAATAAGTTACACCTCAATACAGTTATTAGAAATATAATGTTTTTCATATGGAAAATCCATTAGAGTACTAAGAATGTTTGCACCTTGATAAACCTGAAATATTGCTAGTAGCTTTACTGAGGTATAATTTACATATGATTAAAATTTATTGATTTGTAATTATATACTTGAATGACTTTTTAGTAAATTTATAGAGTTATACAACCCTTACCACAATCTATAGTTTTTCATATTTTACGTGCCTAGGAAGTGAGAAAGTAAAAGAAATTAAAGAAAGGGATTATGGAAAATGAAATGGCCTGTTAATAAAAGGCTAGACAAAGTTCAAAAGAACTTCTTAAGCTTATAAAAACTTATCGAAGTGAAAGTGTTGGGCTTTTAAGTAAGGGTTTAGACCTACTTTAAAATGAAAGGGTGTTGTCATGCTGTCCTAGGGTGTCTCAGTTAGGGTTTCTATTGCTGCGATGAAACACCATGACCAAAAAGAGTTGGGGAGGAGAGGGTTGATTAAGCTTATACTTCAGCATTGCTGTTCATCATGGAAAGAATCCAGGATAGAAACTCAAACAGGTCAGGATCCCAGAGATAAAAGCTTATACAGTGGTTATGGAAGGGTGCTGTTTATCAGCTTGTTTCCCATGATTTACCCACATTCTTATAGAACCCAAGACCAGCAGCCCAGGAATGGGCTGAGCCATCTCCCACTGATCACTAATTAACAAAAATGCATCTCAAGGAGGTGTTTATTCAGCTGAAACTTCTTCCTTTAAAGACACACAAAACTACTCAGTACAACTGACCCTTTGATAACACACAAACATATCACTATTAATTCACAACCATTCCATTCTTATTCATCCCATCTTAAATAACTTTAAAAGTTCCACAGACTTTACAAAGTCAAACATATTAAAATGTCAGTTCCTTTAATATAACCATCTCTTTAGAAATCCAAAGTCTTTTAAAATTGAATTACACTTAATTGTGGGCTCCAATAAAATTCTTACAAGAGGAAAGGACCAGGGCATAATCACCATTAAATCAAAGCAAAACAATATTTCAGCCATGCAGTATCTGAGATCTACTCACCATCTTCTGGACTCCTGCAAAGGGCATGGATCACTTTTCAGGCTCTGCCCTTTGAAGCACACACAACTCATCTCTGAGGTACCGACTGACTCTACTCCACTGTTGCTATTAATCTAGGGGGTTTAGCCTTGCACTTGGCCAAAAGCCTGGTGCAGTTCAGGTGAAGAGGGGAAGGGATAACTAGAGGAGCAAGGGGAGGGGCAAGAGCACAATGGAGAAACCACAGGGACAGATGACCCTAGCTAATGGGAGCTCATGGACTCTGGACTGACAGCTAGAGAGCCTGCATGGGTCTTAACTAGGCCCTATGGGACTGGGAAATACCTTGGTTACATGAACTGGCTATTTGGAGCCTACTCCTTATGGTGGGATGCCTTGCTCAGCCTTGATACAAGGAGGAGAAGATGGATCCTGCCTCAAATTGATGTTACTTTGTGTTGACTGTTCAAGGGAGGCCTTACCCCCTTTGAGGAGTAGATGGAGGTGGGAATTGGAAGATATGGGGGCAGGAGAAGGGGAGGGAGGAGGAACAGTGAAGGCTATGTAAAATATTTTATTAATAATTTAAAAATAAATTAAAAATACACATATACACACGACCTTGGTCTTTCCATGACACTGGCATCTACAAAATGATGTGATAGCTTGATGCAACTGGGTTGCACTTTCACCTATACCACTCATAGGCTCTCTTCACGGTGCCAAACCTCAACTTCTTTGCATGACCACTTCAGTCCTGGACCTTTTACTGCCTCTGAGACTGTACCTGGCCTCTCACAGTGACAAGCCTCAGCTGCTATCCATGATTCCTTCATGCCTTTAAAACCAGTAGCACCTGGGTGACATTTTTTTTTAACACATTATCAAGTCCAGTTGCCCTCACAAGGTACAACTTTGGTCACTTCTGGAACAGAGTTTCTTTTTTCTCAGGAAACACTTCCGAGAAGATTTCACCTCAGTGATTCTGGTTTCTTCTTAATCACCATGAAATTTTAGCTCCAACTTGCAAGCATCAACTATCCCTATACAGTAAAAAATTTGCTTTAGGAGTTCTTATATCTTTTTAATTACAGGTAATTACTCTGCCCCATCTAACTAGAACCACAACCGTAGAACCTTAATTCAAAATAGCAAACAGCCCTGGTAGAGTCATTAATATTTCCTCTGAAATTTCACAAGCCAGACCTCTATATTCTATACTTCTCTTAGCATTCATTCAAGTTTTACAAAAAATTCCATAGATCTCTTAACATTCAATGGCTCTTCTAGCTCAGAGTTCCAAAGTCCTTACACAATTCTTCCCAAAACATGGCCAAACCTGTCACAACAATACCCCACTTCTGGTATTAATTTGTCCAGTTATAATTTCTATAGCTGCAACTGCACTGCCCAGTCTCCGTGACCCCCTAAAAGATCCCCAGAATCATAGCAACTCTCCAAATGCAAATGCAAAGCAAGGTTTATTGAAGCTGTACAGTAGAACTCAGCTCCTGACTGTCACACAGTAGTGCCAATGGAGAAGTGAGCCCCTCCGTATTAAAAAGCAAGGCCTTTTAAAACAAAGATCTAACATAACAAAGATCATCGAAATGCCCTAGGTGAGAGGCCTAGAGGAAGGTTCTTTACTATCACTGTCAGGTAGGCAGCTGCTGGCTGATTGGTTGTCTTAAATTGGGGAGAAGATGCTCATGCCTGGGCCAGAATGTCGTCTGATTACCCAGGATCTTGGCCTCTTGACCTTACAGGTTTAGAAACTTCTTAGGATGGGGGACTTGAAACTTCTCAGCTCTCCAAATAGCTCCAGGCCTCAAGGTGGAGGGACTTTAGTTTTCAAAACACCATGATTAAAAAAACAAACAAGTTGGAAAGAAAAAGGGTTTACACTTCAGCATTGCTGTTCATCACTGAAGGAAGCCAGGACAAGAACTCAAACATGGCAGGTTCCCATAGGCAGGATCTGGTACAGAGGCCATGGAGGAGAAGTACTTACTGGCTTGCTTCCCATGTAGTACTCAGGCCCAGCAATCCAGGATGGAACTAGCCACAATGGGCTGGGCCTTCCTTGGTGGATCACTAATTAAGAAGATGCCTTATAGCTTGATCCCAGATAGGCATTTACTCACTGAGGCTCCTACCTCTGATTGATGACTCCAATTTTTGTCAAATCGACACACAAAACCACCCAGTACACAGAGTATTACCAGGAACACTAGTACCCTGTTTTATGTTTACTTTTGGCAAGGGTGAATGTTTAGTACATAAATTTCTTGAACATTTAGAAATCTATAGTTCTTGGGTTGTGCCTTAAAGATAACTAGGAGAAAGGAAGAGCCTCTGAGGATTATGGCAAAGTTTGCTTGCCTCTATAATAATATCTTCCCTTAAAGAATAAATGAGAAACAGATGCATAGAACAATCACACAAAGTTGCTTGTCATACTGACTCTTCCCATAAAGAGATACTGACAGGAATTTAGAGACCAAAGAAATAAACAGGTTTTGTTGTGCCTGATCCATATTGACTCTGTGTGGAAGAGCCTGTGTAATTTTCCAGAGTTCCTTGGTTATCTACTTTATTAAACAAAAAGACTATTTCTCCAACCACACCTTCTGCTACCTCACAAAGCAGAAATGCATTCCATGAAATTACAGAAACCTCATGTGTTGCAGTAAATGAGATTGTCCACTAATATATGCCCATAAGCACAAACTGTGTGTGAGACCACATGAGGATGTTTGATAGCAAAGAGCCACAATCATAACTGTCAAGACCATTTCCTGAGGTGAGGAAGATTGACTCTTCAGGTAAAGTAGCTTGCTGTACAAGCCTGGTGAGGGAAGTTCTCTCACCAGAACCCATGTAAAAGTGAAGAGAACCAGCTCCACTAAGCTGCCTTTTCCCCTCCATCTCTAAGCACAGTATGAGTGCTGACCTAACATCATAAACATACAAACATCATCATCATCATGATAATAATAATAATAATAATAATAATAATAATAATAATAATAATAAATTGTTTTAAAAATCATTCTATTTCAAGGTTAGGCACGATGGTCAAGAAAATTAAAATGGTAACTTACAAGTTGCTCTTATTAATAATTAGAGAAATAAAAGAAAGAGTGGATCTAAATTACTCCAGTGAGAAAACCAAAGTTGACAACAACTTCTTGAACTGTGTGTGGATCATGTACAATACCGGGTCATACAAGTATGTGAGTCATGAAAAATTCAACATCACTAAAATTTTCTGAATGCACAATGACTCAAATATAATTTAAAATAATATCTAGAGTGAGAATTTGATGTTTGTGACAGTGTTAAACTGTGTGGCATGAAGCAGCTCTCCTGCATCATTGGTTATAAACACATATGATATGCTCTATAGATTACACATGCTATCTTCAAACCATGAGAAGCCAGTGATCGTGTCTAAAATACCAAGGCTCAGGTTTGAAGTTACTGTTTGTTTGTATGAGCTTCAATGTTTTTTCTGTATATACAAAGTTTTCTGCCCTAATTTAATTTTTGAAAATAAGAACTTTTAATATTTGTGTACACCATCTTCCAGTGTGTACCAAATTATAATATTCTTGGATTTTGCGGTGTTAGAACATCTTATTTTAAAACTGTTGTTTAAGTTACCAACTTGAGTTCAAATATACCATTAAGAGAATTTTGATTAGGGATTAGGAAGGAATTATCAAGATTACTTCTGTCATTTTTAGACTACCAACATGGGCAAAGTGTTGTTTTAATAACTGATGATTAAAAAAATCAAAACATTAGTCAGCTCTGGTGCTCAAGTCCTGTTTGATCCCAAACTGATCTATTGAGCACTAGCCAGACTCAGGAGAGGAAACCAGTAGAGCCTGGTGGAGCTAAAGGTGAAGGCAAGTACAACAGGCCAAAATGACCTGGGAGGCTGTTTCAGGGGACACCTTGTATATTCAGAGGGAGCAAGGGTCATTTATATCCTAGGAAGAATCACCTGTTGGATTCATGGGGTGATGTGTCATTGGTTGGGGCAGAACTTCCAGGGTACTTCATTTGCATACTCGGGGGCAACTGGGACCAGGGAAAGGAAGGAATCATATAAAGTCATATAGAAAGTCCAGCCTAGGGATGTTTGGATGGTCAGATAAGCATAAACTACTCCCTATAGCCTTGGAGATACATGAGCTTATCAGCTGCTACATGTGTCATGCATTAGCAGGTCTGCTGGCACCTGGTTTGGGGGGGAGGGTTACCTTCTGTTGCTCTCAGGATGAGAAAATCTGGGATTTTAGGCATGTTTTAAGCCCTTTTTAGCTTCAGGCCAGTCCTTCACTTTGGAAAACATTAAAGATACTTTATGTTTCTCCTTATTAAACAATCAGCCAAGATTTAATTCTTTTTGTAAAATAACAAGCTTATTTGTTTTTAACACATAAATTTTCATGTGTTTAATTAATGATATAATTATATGAATTCCAAATATTTGTTTTGAAATAAATTTCTTTACGATTTTTACTAACAATAAATAGTTGATGAGTGTATTGATCTTACATGTTTGTATGCTTGGAGTTGCATAAAAATCTGGATAAAAAGGAGTTGAAACTAGAAAAAAAATTTGGTAGCTCTGCTCTCATTAGTGGGGCAGAATCATGTCCCACACAGTCTGATTACACATTCTGAATCATCGGGTTGCTTATTCTACATAACTGACATTCAGCAAGGACTCAAAGGGGGCCAGAACTCTGTCTATACAGCTAATGTAAATCTTTTTTATTTGACCTAATGGTATATGAACTTCCCAGGTAGAATCTTTTCTGAACAATTAATCTCTGCAAAGATATACACATGGCAACTGTAAGCATTCATTATCTCCAGATAAAGGAAATTTACCCAGCTTCTACCACCAGATAGCTACAATGAACAGTCAAATGAGTCAATTACTAATACTGAATACAAATTGCTGATGTTTCCTCTTGGATTATTCCCCACCACGACCACCAGTTTTGAAAACCATGATGTCCATTGATTTTAATCAGCTCTAAATTTTAGTTAGTCCCATATTATTCCTTTTCAGAATCGCACAGAACCAAGATTAAGTTCTGAGTACCCAAATTAGCCAGGGAAATGAAGGTACATGCAGGTAAGCCCATGAGCTGGCCAACTTACAAACTAGGTTTATCATATATTCAACATGTTGTTTATTGATCTGGTAAATTCCACCAGCTGCCTGTGAACTTCAAACTGAGTTACTGAGATGCCTCCTGTGGTGCTCTTTAAAATTTCACAGAGCTTTTAAGATGTTAGTGCAATATCTTTCATCAGCTTTTTGATATTTTTATAGTTGATTCATGAGCCTCTATATCAAAACACTCAGTAGGTTTGGAAGTCCCTGATGAATATATTTATATTGTTAATACTAAGCACAATAATGAAAATGTATTATTTTTCTGTTGTTCTCAGAGTTTATTTTAACACATATTGATAAAGGCACATAAATGTACTAAAATCCATCAATGACTTTTCCAAAAGTGTGTAGAAATATGAACAAAATAGGTTCATGCCTCATTGATCACTGTGCAGTGGAAGCATAAAATTCTAGTCTTCATTCCTCATAACACATCGCATTGCTGAGATTCACTGGAATCAGACCTCCTGATTTTACAAAAAAGAAGAAATGGAAGAGTCCTTGCTTTATTTCCTAGCAACATGTGTTTTTTCTAAACGCTGGTTTAGATCTGAAGCCTCAGTACTCTCCTGAAAGTGAACATGATCTAATAAAATGTGTTCCATTTTTATAAAGCATCCTGGTTAGAAGACGCCTTTTTCCTGTTTCCAATCTACCTTTTCTTCCCATGCACATGCCCACTGAATCCTAGAAAAGTGGACGAGTCAAAAGCTATCACACATTTCTGAAGGCTACTTCAAATAGCATCAATTCTGTCCTGGAATTCACAACAAAAATACCCACTATTTCTTCTCCCTGCCCTCTAATATCCCATGAAAACTTGCTAAGGAACCTTCAAGATCAAGTATGAGCCAAGCAGCTTTATTTGTACCCCACCCAAGAGAAGAAAGTCTGCATGTTTCTCTCTCTGAATCTCTGGAATTTCACTATGTAACAGAAATAAAATAAAATAATAAATGCAAGGCACAAAGGGATCTAATGACTATGGAAGGCCCATATACAGTTGTTGTCTGAAGCATTCATGATGCTTACAGTTAAGGCCACAATAATGAGACCAAGACTCACAGAGAAAAGAAAGGACATCATATATCTTGCTTAAATATATGGCCTCATATGGGCAGACTTTCTTTTTTGCCAAAGAATTAGCTACTTTGGAGGGGAGGGGCAGTCAATTTTTCTATAAGCATACTGAATTAAAATACAAAAATGAAATGAACCAAATGTATTCTCTGTAGTGGGTCTTTCAGCCAGAGCACCATGAGATTTAAGTTGATCTCCTATAAGCAGAGATGCTGTTCCTTTGTCAGTTGAGGAGTGAAGTCTGAGAGAAAACAGGCATGGATGCTTTTTGATGACTGGTGTGCATAGTCATCATTCCTCCTGTGACTGGCAGCCTATAAACCTTTCTTTGTTCTCCCTGGGAGATGACAGTAGTGTGACTCGTTCCTTCTTGGGATGAGTGGTGACATAATGCTAGGACATTTATATCTGCTTTCAGTCTAATGCACACGAGTAAGAAGCAGTGTCAGATCAATAGACAGAAAGCCATTCTGGAAATCTGAGAAGGGAATAAATATGTAAGAATTTTAGAGCATTAAACAGACTAACAAATGGTGATCAGTATCAGGACAACAATGATTACAGGCAATGAGCAAAGAGCAAACATAATTAATTTACAAATTTCAATGGTAAGATTCACTAAATACTTCACTCTACTAAAATTTCCATGCAACAGTTCACTTCAGAACTTTGAAATTGAAATTCAGACTAGAATGTTGTATATTTGTATTGAATCGTAAAGGAAAGATGACAATTTGGATATTGTGGAGCTTAGTGTTAAGTTACAGGCCTTCTGGCTTCTGTACTTTCTACCAGAAACCATGTCTCACCCTAGAAGCTCTCTCTGGAGATTTGGAAAGTAACTGTAACTCATAGAGTCGCGTCTTCCCTTCCCAGTGCAGCTGTGAGAAAGTCTAGTTCGGACCCAAGACAACTTTGACATTTATCTAGCACCTTTCTCTCTTTTGCCTTCTGAAGTATAAACTAGGTAACTTGATGTGCTAATTTATGTCCCACTCCACACATACACACATAAACACACACACACACACACACACACACACACACACACACACACACACACACACACACACACACTGAACACCTCTAAGATCCAGAAACTGTTTATTATTAGAATTGAAAACTGTCTCTCCCTTCAGGACCCACATGCTGCCCATTGTAAGAAGTCATTACTCTCTCATAATCTGGGCCCTGGAGGGAATTAAATGCTCATTTCCTCCAGCATTCCCACAATGCTATGCACAATGGCTCTCTCTCCGCATGAGCTCTTCCTCACATCGGAAGGCTCGTTCTCCCTCCCACTTCTGGCTTCAATGCTTCAGCTCCCTCCATGAGGATCATCTGAATGGTAATTCAATCACAGCTTTCTTTCACACACGATATTTCTAGCAGTTAGTGCCACAATGGAATCCTGCTTTACTTTGACCAAGATGGAAAAGGGAAAACAGTCGTGGAGGAAGGCAGAGCTACTTTGAATCACTCCAGACAGAAGTAGGGCTGCGGAGGCCTGCAATATCATGTCTGGGTAAGCTTGTTCACTTTGATTCAAGGTTACAATATAAGAATGTGATACTGAAGACTGACATTTCATTTAGAAAGCCATATGCCAAAGACCCGGTGTTGCCTCTTTTCTACTCAATTCCACCTTACTGTGGGTATTATGTAATCAGTGTCATAATAACCTCAACATCGCTGCTTTTATGGCCCCTTACTTTTCTGTCACTGGTAACACATCGGTTTATGTGTATGGATCATAACTGTGAAAACGCAAGCTGACTCCATTTTCCTTATATAGCTGTGTCTTTGTTTCTTAATTTTTATTATTTTTTGTACAACACATTTTGACCATATTTCTACTTATAACCTTGGCTATCTTATTCATTTATTATTGTTTTGAAAAGGCCTCCTCGGCCTTGGTCTCCCAGTGCTAGAGTTACAATGTGTATAATCACACATCAATGAGTAGCATGGCTTTTATTAGAGACTACTTGATGGCCCAGCGAATAAAAGCTCTTGATACTCAAGACTAATGACATGAGTTTGAGCCCCAGAACCTGCATAAAGGAGACCAGGGAAAGTAACCAGCAGCACAACGCTGTTCTCCCACCTCTAAATGCATGCCATGCCCCCCCCCCCCATACACACATCACACACATACCACACAAAAGGACAAGTACTGGTAACACATGTGAAATACGAGTGGGTGTGCTCTTGCCCATTTCCTACTTCTTCTCTTGAAAAGGATGTTGTTTGAGAGCAGTTTAAGGAATCACCCTCCTTCATTACCAAGAGAACATCATGGGGTCAAACCATCTTGATGGAATTGTGGGGTATTTCTGGAGAAAAATAGTAAACTGACCCAGTCAAATATTCTTAAAACAAATAATTGTCTGCTACTGAACAAATGTATGAAGCAGAAATAATAACTCTGTCTTTATATTATCTTGTCCTAAAAATAGAGAGTGCTGCCGTGCGTATTTAGGAAGAGTTCTCTAGAAATGTGATTGTCAAAAACCTCCTGCATTGGTAGGTGACTGAATATGTTATTTATACAGCATTTTAATCTAATTTCACCTAAAATTATCTCACTAGACAATAAAAATATTAGAGTCAAGATGGTGATCTGAGTATCACAGACTTTATTGATACTGTTCTTTGTGTTCATCAGGGCGCAGCATCAGATTAAAGGAAGAAAGGGAAGCTAAGTGTATCTATTCCCCAAGGAGGCAAACAAGTACATTTATTTCAAATCTTAGAATTTTCTAGCATTTCCTGTATACCCAGTGTGGTTTGGTTTTGATCGGTGTGGTCTGTTCATTCTCTGTAGTGATGGTCACTTCGAGTCAGCAGTCTGTTAACATCTCTTTTGGCATGATGGAGAGTGTACATCCAAGGCAAGGGCCCACCCTTAAGAGCCCTCCAAAGAAGAAAAAGAAAACACACTCGAACATGACTGGAGGGACTGATGTGAAGAATGAAAGCAGATGGCACAGATGCCCCGTGCTGTTTGAAACAGGAAATGTGTTCTGTGGAATATAACCTTCATCGTGTAAGCAAGATGTCTCAAGAAAATAGCCTGAGTCATGCTGGCAGAAAAATACTTCCTTTTTCTTAACTACATGATCTGTGTTAACAAGTCTACATGTCACATGATGACACATGCATTTATGTTTTGTATGCTTCGTCAGGGCAAGGTGGAGTCCATTCTCAGACACTTTATGACACAGTTGATTGTTGCCAGCCTTGAATGTATATTAAGTGTATTTCCCAAGGGTTCATCCATATGTCAGAGGCTTGCTCCTCTAGTGTGGTTTATATCGGGTCTCTTAGAGATGAGGTTAGTGACATGTGGTTAAGTCATTGGGAAGGGTATGATTTTTGAAGAGATTAATATTTTGGGAATAATATTTCTACTTCTTAAGAAAATGGTTGTTATAAATTAATAATTGGTCCCTCTATACCCTTTATGTTCCTACCTTGCTATGTAAGCTCTTTTTTTCATGCGTACTCTTGACATGATACCATCTGCCATGTTATAATGCACTTACATGGGAGGGGCTCAATAGGCAAATACTTTGCCCCTTAAACTTCAGCCTGCAAAGCTGTGAGCTAAATAAAGATCTTTTCTTTGTACCCTGTCTAGCCTTAAATTCAGAAATAAATGAATAATGGAAAATGGACTATTGCACTTTTTTTTGGTTAAGTGTATAAATGTAAGATTCCATAAGGGGAGAGAGATTATTAAATATGTCAGTTTTGAAATCACAGTATATTCTATAAAATTTATGTACATTTTATGTAGCAATGATAAGGCTGAATATCTCATTTTGCTTTTGCAGAACTGATATGAAATAGCTACCATAAAAATATGCCTCTAAGAAAAGGTACTATAATTGAGAAATTGTAATAACATTTTTGACTAGAACACAAAGCTAAAAAATAATGAAACTGGGATGCGAAACTGGGCGTCTGCAAGCTCAGTGTGGGACAACTGTCCCCTACTAAATACTAAGATGATTCTACCTAATGCCGCCTAAAAGTAAGACACAAAAGAGTCAAGTGCTTCTAAATAAAGCATTGTATAGATTATCTTTAGTATTTCATTTATAATTAGATTTTTTTAATAGAGAGAGAGAGAACTGTGACAGAGGTGAAACTAGAAAAACATCCTCACACACTCTGTCATCATCCATGTGTCCTTTTTCCTACAATCTATTCCTCCCTGCCCCTTAAAAGACTCTTTCCTTATCTCTGTTCTAAATATTGTAATATATCCAGTTATATAGATTGTTTTTCATTTTTATCCTAGGAAAAACACAAAGATAATATGCTCTGCTTTGCTTCCTAAGACAATTTCTCTCATTGCTACATCTGGCCTTGAACATATTATGTAGCTGAGGGTGGCCTCGAACTCCTGATCTTCCTGCCTCTATCTACATCTCAAGTGTGGGAACTACAGTCTAAGAGGTTACGCCTCCTCCTGCCCAATAAATTAATTAGGACTCGTGTTGTTTTGAGACAAAATGAAGCTTTTGTTCGAAAGCTGCTCTGTCTACATTTGCTTCTCCACTGAATACACACAACATCCCAGGGAGGGGCCCTGTGGAGAATAACACAAAGTCAAACACTGATTTAGCACAGGAAAGCCTCTCCCTACATAATCTGTTTGTCACATATCCTGTGTGGGCTTGATGTTAGGCAGCTGCAGGGTCATTTTGTAGATACATTTGACACAAATTGATAAAATAGCCCAGAAGTAACTGACATAAACAATGCTTGAGAAACAAGCCTGGGTTACAATCGTTTTATTAAAGAAATGCACAGTAAAGATAATTTGCCTACTCTCCACTCTCACAGCTGCTGTATGTGGCCACAAACTCCATAATGTGTGCCAATATGAAAGAAATGTTCTCCCAACAGAGGAGGAACACCTACAGGGACCTTCGGTCTTCAATTTTGTCCTGAGCTCTCTAATTGAGTCCTAAGTGAGTCATATATATAAAATAAGGGGCTGTGAGTTCTGCATCAGCTGTGAGGCCTGCACACATTGTACCTTCTCCCTGCATCCCAAACATCATTTTATTACAGAGTTCTCATGTCACCGGTACCAGAACTAAAACCAAGTCCTTCAGTGACTATAACAAATGCAATTCCATTCTTCATTCACCACAGAAGAAATGACTTATAAAGCAGAGTGTAAGGAACTGAGCCATTTCTCTCACCCTTCCTTCCTTAATGCAGAGGGCACATCTGAGTTTCCCATGTCACAGTAAGCATGTTCATCTAACAAATGTAGAGTCCACTTGTGTGAATATAATGGATGACCTCTCGCACTATGTTGTTCAAACTGGATTCAGACTCATAAGTGAGCCTCCTGCCTCAGCACACACACAGTCATGTCATTGATTAGATTCCAGGCATGCTCCACCATGCCCAGATTGCAGTAAACCTTGCACGCTGACACATTAACTTGTGCTCCCGACAAAATCCTGACATAAACTCAAAAGAAGACTTGGTTTTTTTTTTTGAGCTCATAGTTCTAGTGATTTAAGCCCACAGTCGCTACCTCCATGATTTAGGAACAAGATGAAGCAAGCATCATGAGAGCATATAAAGGAGAGAATGTACTTGCCTCAGAGTGCCCAGGAAACAGAGAGAGCAGAAAGGCCAGAACCAGATAAATTTATACACCACTAAGCTTCATCCATCAGCTAAATTCCACCTCTTAAGGTTTCTACCAACAGCTGGGAATCACAGTTCAATACATGAGTTATGAGGAACATCTCATACTCAAATATAACAGTTGAGGATTCTGGAGTCATTCTATGTGCTTGACATATAAATGTTCATGGTACTGCTTAGGGTATGCTTTAGGCTTATTACATATACTGTTTGTTTGTATCTCTTTATGTTTATTGCTCACTGTGACATGAATCTAGAGAACAATGAACAACCTGAAAGAGTTGGTTCTGTCCTGGCACCATGTGGAACCCAGGGATTGAACTCAGGAACAAGTCCCTTCAACCCCTGAGTCATCTTGCTGGCACTGTTTGGAGGTACTTTTAAGGAACTTGTTCAGAACGTTTCATATCATCATTACTATGTGATCAGTTCAGTTTAGCAGAGTGATTTCATTATCAGGCAGTGTCAGCAATTGGTACCCCAGGCAACAAATACCAGTATCTGCATACATACCAACAGCAAGATCTGGTGACTTGAATCTCTCCAGTATTCACCACTGACAATCCATGGCAATCACCTACCCACAGAAATTGTGCAAATTAAACCATCCACTGTCTTGGGTTCTCCACATAGCTTAAATTTTCACATTACAGCTGAGATCTTGCTGTCTGAACCACACACATCTCTTTTCTAAATGGGACATTCCCTGTGACTCTGGGACCACACAAAGCCATTGACATTTTACCCCAAAGAGTTTTATATTGGTATATTTATGGGGCATGCACCGACGTCTTCATGCAAATGAGCTTCCTTCTGAGATGCTCTAATGGCACATCAAAGGAAAAAGCTAGATACCTTTCCTGGACACACTCAAGTTTGCCCTGCCCTTTCAGAAGTGCCTGATACAGAATATTCACTTTATTGTTGAGAACACCAAATTTTTGTCATTCCATTTCATTTAGAGTTTTTCAAGATAGTAAATAGAAGTAGCCACTGAAGAATATACTTTCATTCATTTCCTAGAGTAAGGGGCCATATGTGATAATTTTTAAAACTGCAACTTTCAAAAGAGCAGGAAAATATAAGAAATAGCAAAATAATGACTCTTAATTTTATCATCCAAAGGAAAAGATCATGTGTGTGTGTTTGTGTGTGTGTGTGTTCTTTCTAGTCTCTTTTTTAAAAGGTTAACAGTATAGTTTCATTTTGTGCTTTCCTGGACATACAATGGTATCTATCTCATATCATCTAGAGTCATTTGGAGGGCTGTGAAGATGGCTCAGTGGGTAAAGGAACATGATGCACAAACCTGGTGCTCTGAATTTGATACTTGGGACCCATGCAAAGGCAAAAGGAGAAAAATGGCTCTACAAAGTTGTGCTCAGACCTTCACATGTGACATATACATCATACACAAACTTGAAGATATAGAAGATAAACTTCAGAATGTATAGATGATATCCATAAATTAGGCACCCATCATAATTCACGAGTTTATTATTATAAATTAGATTATTTATGTTTGTTTGATAGGAAACACTCTTTAGTGTAGTTCTTTAGACATAAGTTGTTACTTTTCATTTGGGATTTTTGTTCAGTTTTGCTACAGGGTTTCACTGTGTATCCCAGGCTGACTTAAGATTCCTTAAGTACCCCAGGCTGGTTTCAAATTTTTAGTTTTCCTAACTTGATTTCTTGTGTGCTGAGATTACAGGCATATACCATATTGCCCACTTTTAAATCATCTCTTTTCAGTGCATAGATTTTCCTAATTTTAACTACTAGATTTAAATTATTGTCAGTGAGCAATTTCTCCAGCCTACGTGTTCATTTTTAACTTTGATGATTTGAGTTTTGCTTTTGGTTGTAACAGAGTTACAGGTGTTTCGTATTCTCACATCCAACAGGCTCCCTTTCCACTTTCCAGTTTCTGTTGCTCTGTGGGAGTTTTGAAGTTTGATGTAGCCCCACCTGTGTGTTTTCACTTCTTCATCTCCTCTTGGTATCAAGCTCCAGATATCAGGTCTAGACTAACACCAAAGACTTTTTCCCTGCGCCTCTCTCAAGGAGATTTATGGGTTCAGCCTTCATGTCTAAGATTTTTCTCTATTCTAAGTTGATTTTCTGTGTGTTCGCTGTATGTGTAAGCTCCTTCTGTCACAAATGAACTCAGCTTTTCCAACATTGTTTTGAAAATCACCTTTTACAATATGTACTCTTGACACTCTGTTAAAGATAGATTTCTGTGTATGTGTGAGGTTTCTCTGGGATAACTATTTATTTGCATTGGTCTATGTGCCTCATTTTGATACATATTGTTTTTACTGTCACATCTTTGAAATACAATTTGAAATGAGAGAATGTGATACCTTAACCTTCCTTCTTGATGGAGATTGTTGTAGAGATTTGGGGTCTTTTTAATTCCTTATGACTGTTTGGTGTGTTTGATCCAATTGCAATTTTTTTTGAAGGCACTGAATTTTTTATAAGAACGTTTTTCTGTATCTTTGGGTCACCTTGAACAGTTTGTACAACTTAACAATGCAAATTCATTATTCATAAACATAGCACATGTTCTTTTCATTTGTCTCAATGGTTTTTGAAGTTTTTTTATAATTTTTGCTATCTTTTCCTTTATTTAGCATATTTATTTATTCTTTAACAATTTTATATATGTATTTTATACTCCTGTTGATTGCCTTTAAGTATTCTCATATGTTCCCATATATACAGGCATGAATATTCATGTTTAATTTTCATGTACTAATTGTGATTAAAATTTTCATTTATCCATGATATAGAAACTTATTGTAATTCCTAGTCTGACAAGAGAGTTTAAGTATTTAACTATTTATATAGCTATTATTTGTTCCATAATTTTTGCATTCTCATCTATTTTTATGGAAACACTACAGAATATTTAATTTTGACTCTTATTTTTATACTAGCACCACATCATTTACTTTTCTAAAACTGCTACTATTGTTAATTGAAGGTTAGCATTTTAGAAAAAATAGAAAATATCTTATATCTCAAGTCATTTCTTGTTTATGAGCCATAATTTTAATTTTCAAGGCTACATCATTTCCCAAACACTATTTTCAAAGCAAGCCAAATGGACACTGCAGACATCTCCTCGTCACTTCATCATAAAAATAATTTCTATCCATATTAGTCATTCACTTACCAACAAGCCTGAGCCAGATTTTGGTCTATAAAAGGCAATTATAAAATATATGTTTGACTGGTTCAATCAGGAAATTACATTTTCTGCAAGAAAGCATTTTATTATTTTGCAAAAAGAAAAAAAAATCAAGTTAGGTGTTTGCCAAACATCAGTTTATAAGGTTTAAAATCATGCTGTGAGCCCAAATGTATGAAGGTGCCATATTTAGTATCCATGGTTTTCTCAACACTGCTTTGCTACTTCCCTCTCTGTGATAGGTTGTACAAAACACTGACAGTGTGCTTGTTTGTGTCACTTCATAGGCATTTATTACAAGACACAGTTCACTGTTTGAAGTTATTTAAGAAGTCTTGTAATATAAATGAAAGAAGACAGAAAAATAGAACTCATGTAGCTAAGGTTTGGGGGCAGAGGAAAAAAAAAAAAAAAAAAAAAACGTAAGTAGCAGCTCAGGCCAATCCTTCTATGGTGTGATTAGCCATTCCAGAAAGCACAGTTACTACTGAGTTCCCCTAGCTTAGCCCCAACACACATGGAGATGTGGGTGGGAGGCAGAGACACACAGAGAGAAGCGAAGAGAATCACCATCCTAATCCACTGAATGGTTTTCCCTCGCTTAGTGTCATAGTCCATTGTAAGAATTTAAGAAAAACCTGCAGCTAACTGGTGTCACTTAGTAACCAACTCTGTCTTGAAGACTACAGATCCCCCTCTGCTGGAGAGGACTTTGGATGAGCTGTGACAGAACAAATGGGACCATTACAAGGTGGTGTAAATCAGCTGGGGCATAGACTAGAAAACCTGGCTTTCAATTCAGCTGTGTCTCAGGCTCCTGAGAGACTTTAGCTAAATTATAGAACTTCTTCACCTTAGGGTCCTTGGGTTTAAAATCCCTCTGGAATCATAGTACATTTGGGACTCAGAGAAAATACCTGTACACAGACTCAGTCATAAGGCTTCAGTGCTCTGGGATTAAAATCAAACAATGTAAAATCAGTACGTTTCTTCCTTTTTCTTTGTGTCTATTGTATTACATCTTTGGTGTTCAGTCAATTTACAGCTGAAATTTGATTTGGAAGGCATATACTGATCATTGGGAAAGCCTGACAGATAGTAACATAGCCCAAAGGATGGGCACCCATAGATGATTTCCTAGGGATCCTCAACGTGGAGATAATCAAGATGCTTCTTATGGACAGATGCTGTGCTTCCCTAATCTAAGAATCATGGAATAGTGGAGATTTACATGTGAAGAGGAGGCATGGATGGTATAGTCTGAGTGTTCACTGTCAATGAGAAGTTTTTTTAATCCAATTTAGTTTGGATGGCTTAATTATTCCCAGGTTCCAACTATTTTGACAACCTGGTGTCACATGTTTCAAATACAAATGACAGACAAAGCTGGAGAGATTGAGTTTGAGATTTTTTTCACCAGAAAAGGATAGGACTGAAGGGCAGAGAGGCCTCTGGGAAGGATTAAGAAACAGAAGCTAACTAGAGGCTGTTTTCCCCCAGGAGGGCATTTTATGTTAGAGTTGAAAATAGGAGCTCTGCTCTCTAAACTTACTAGTTTCAACTGCTTATTAAAGTATTTTATTTATTAAGCCTCATGTCTGTCAAGCAACTACAGAATTAAAAACAACCTTGGAATTAAGTTCTCCAGAAATAGAGCTTGGTAAGTGTTGAATTTGAAGCTAAACCTTGCAGTGAGTACTGTCTCTGAGTCCCCTAAGGCTTTGCCTCTGATACCATCTATCATCTATCTATCTATCTATCTATCTATCTATCTATCTATCTATCTATCTATCTATCTGTTTTCTGTCTGCCTGCCTATCTATCTAGCATCTATCTTTCTATCTATCTATCTATCCATCCATCTATCTATCATCTATCTATCTATCCATATATCTATCTATCTATCCATCTATCTTTCTATCTATCTATCTGTATGTCTGTCTATCTATCTTTCTATCTATCTGTCTATCTATCTATCTATCTATCTATCTATCTATCTATCTATCTATCTATCTATCCATCTATCTGTAATTTACTTATTTATCAGTAAGGAAGAAAATATTCCTTCCCAATGATTGAATGGGAGAACTGTCTTGACTCCTTAGCCTTCTCATTTTTGTTCGACACTGAGGAAAAAAGGCCACTAAATACTTGAGAATTCAGCAGCCAGTGAAACTCTCACGGATACATGTTTGTCTGACTCCAAGTAGTGAAACAGCCTAGGCTTTTATATTTAAATTTGCTAATAGTGGAGGTTGAGACTGTGAATCCTGCCAGTTTTAAACAGTGTGGAATGTTCTAAGCACACATCTTCTCTTAGTTACCAACATTTGTTGGCTTTGTTTTTCTTACAAGAGCATGTAGGTCCTTTGTGGAAAATTAGGAAATGCAGCTATGAACAAAGACTGAAATAAAAGGGATCTAAAGTCCCAGCTCACATTGATAAGCTCAGCATACTATTCTTTCACCCAGTGTTTTAATCTTCATAAGCAAGAAGATCTGACTAAAAATATCTTCTGAAAGTGTTTGAGCTTTCTATTGTTGGCTGGGACGATGCTCTTTTGAGCATGTATTTGCACATCTGATTTGGTTCCTGCTGCATTAGGTGAATCTAATCTGTTTCTAAGATACAAGATTTATACCAATATTTTTATTTCTTCCTCTACCTACCAGTGAAACCACATGCCACCAGCTTTCAGCAGAGCTTGTGGAATTTGAAAAATGTGGACAATGACTGAAATATCCAAGACCCAAATCTTTCTTATGGTCATGATTTTGTCATTTAAGAAAATACCAAATGTCATAGAAACACTATCCCAACTAGTTATCACTCAGAAAAGTACATCAAAATGACAGGTGGCTTTTTGTACTTATTACTTATATATACTGGGTGTGTACTGAAGGTACTCTAGCCTACCCAAGCATGTGACTCTGGCAGGCCATGCTCTTTTCTCCATCTGCCTTGCTAGTTAGCCCCCAAGGTCTATTACCTAATCTGGCCAATCCCTCCTCCTAAGGCTGACCACCAAGGCCCAAGTATCAAAATATTGAAGTCCAGCAATCAAAAAGCCCATTGGGCTCACCTAAGTAATATGCCCAACTAAAATTAAGTACCTCATTCTAACACAGGATTTCCCCTTGTATCTTTATAAACTGCCATTTTCCTATATGCCACATCTGTCTCCTCTCTGTTCAGAGTCAGTCCTTGTCCCCAGCGACAAATACCCCAAGCTCCCTTCCCTGGTTTCCTTTCCCTTCTTGCGCTTCCTCTCTCTTCTGTATTTGCCCATATCCCTGACCCGTGTCCCTCTGAGACAAATACATCTCCTTTGTGCTGAGAACCTGATCTGACAACTTTGTCTTTGAAGTCTTGAGCCAATACTTTTCCTTTGATGTGTGGGAGGGGGTGCCCGGGCACACATGTGGGAGTCCAGGACAACATGGGGGAATTGTTCCTCCACTTTGTGGGTTATGAGGATTAAAATCACATCATCGAGCTGGGCTACCCATTGAGACATCTCACCAGCCACCAAATAAGTTCTAACTAAAGAAGAAACCTCATCTGTCTTTGTACTAAGCGGAGAGTGGCCAAGGAAAAACATTTTATTGTGTCAGATAGAAATGGTCCCAAAGTTCAGCAGGATGTTTCTCTGGACTTACTAACCAAAACAGAAAGGAGGAAAAACACAGACATGGAAACAAACTGAGGTGAGCATAAAAAAGGTAAGTTGTGTGTACATAATGTGTTTGTGAGCGCCATGTACCACATATCCAGAACTCAGAGAGCAGCTTTCAGGGAATGAATTCCCTCTTTTCGGCCTCTGTAGGGAAGCTTACTCTTTCTGTTTCTGCCACTCTTCCTACTCTAGCATGGTTACAGTTTCCTGGGTGATTCCTCTTTCCACCACCCCTCTCACTACGGGAACTGAGATTGAGGCTGGGAGCCACGATCTCCCGCTTTATGTGCTTTCTGGTGATGATACTCAGATCACAAGGCTTGGAGGGAAGCACTCTCACCCATTGAGCCATCCCCCTGGTCTTCCACATTAACTCTTTTCCTCTGTGACTGCATATGTGAAGTTTTTAATAAAAAACATATTATGTTGTTACTGTGCTACAAATGATTATTTTACTTGAAAAAATGTTTCTAACTTTCTAATGTGATGATATTATATATCCCAAAATATCATTGATAATTAAAAATTAGTAAGTTATAATAATTACATATATAAAAATCCAGGCACTGTGATATGCCAATGCTAGCATGTAAGAGATGGAGTCAGAAAGATTAGTCTTTCAAGGCTAGCCTCTCAGCTACATAGCAAGTTTGAGCCCAGACTAGGCTATAGAAGTCTCATTAGAAAAACTGTCTATAAAATTTTATGTACAAGCAATATTAGTGTGTATAAACACATATAAAATATGATTCAATATGGATAATTGATCCCCTTTCATATAACATACAGAATTATTTCTCTTTTGTTAGTATTTACATAAACACAATAATGCAATAAGTATTCAGTTAGGAAAAACTTCAAAGAAAATATTCTCTTGCATTTCTAAATTTAAGATTAGTAAATAAATAGAAACACACAATATGAGACTTTTCACACTACAGACTAATTGCTCTCCAGAAAATTTCTGTTGACCAGCATCATGCTAATAGAGAACGAGGAATAAAATGCATGACAGGGTAATCAAGAAAGGAAAGTTGATAATATGATGTGATCTCGTCCTTACTTTTCATTAATGCATCACTGTGACCACACAAATGGATCACAGCTGAAATCTGGGAAGTCTGCACGGACTGTACTGGAGGTGCCTGAGTTTTAGCTGCTCTTTCTTGGTATTCTAGTCCATTTTCTAAGGCGTCTCAGTTCTCACATTATTTCCTATAGATAGTTTATTACAACTATCACTTTTATTTTATATTAAGTTAAAGAGCAATTACATTTAGAATTTATGCTTTTATCCGGGAGATTTTTTTTTTTCCTTACAAAGGGATGTTTACAAGTGTATGGGTTTATATTATGTTAAATTATAAAATCAAATTAATTTGCCATTTCTAGCTTTATCACTCTGTATTTTGAGTTCATTGTTGCTACTAAATCATCTTTCACAAATACATAGGGTGTCATTGGTGCAGGGTACCAAAGAACCAGCAGCAAACAGTAAAGGTGAATAACAAAACTATAACATAAAATATGAGAACTGAGCCAGGCTTGGAGGCATGGGCTTGTAATCCCAGCACTTGGGAAGCTGAGGTAGAAGTCTATAAGTTCAAGACCAACCCTGACTATATAGTGGGGCTGTATCAAGAGGGGAATCTTTCACTTCACCCCGATTTCCCCTTTAAACTGAAGATGGACTTGAAGTTTCTCGCTAGGCAGTAATTATGTCAATAGTTATTCCCAAGTCTCCGGGAGACTCAGAGTCACCCTTGAGTCATGGAAAAGTCTCCACAAGCTGAATATGCTCCATTTCAGTACTTAGGAGGTAAAGTAAAGAGACAGTTTAAGATAATCATGGGAGACATAACAAATTAATAGCCTAAGTCACTTGTGACTCTTTACTCATAGAAAATAAACATAAAATTATTAACTTGCCTCTTAAAAATATTTTATTTACAGGGGTCAGACACTACTCTGTACATGAAAAAGATAGAGAACAACTTGGGAGACTCAGTTCTCACCTTCTCCCACATATGTTTCAAGGCTGGAACTCGGGTCTTCAGGCTTGTTGGAAAGGGTCTTTACCCACTGAGCCACCTCATCAGCTCTCATCATTTGAGTCTTTGCATTAAAACAGTAAAAGACACTTCACATCTTTCACCGACTTTCTGTTTTTATTCGGGAGGAGACTTAGATATGTACAGAATCAGCTGTGAACATTTTCC
Source organism: Phyllotis vaccarum (assembly GCA_033318265.1). Classification (NCBI taxonomy): domain Eukaryota; kingdom Metazoa; phylum Chordata; class Mammalia; order Rodentia; family Cricetidae; genus Phyllotis; species Phyllotis vaccarum. The sequence goes on from JARWLC010000003.1 coordinate 75,310,682, forward strand.
CTCATAATCTAAAGACAATATAAAATCAAATTCCCTGAGCAGTGGATTACCATTGTCAAGCTTAGTATATTGTCAGGGGGAAATTTCCAAGTATATAAAACCATCTCTGGGCCAACAAATGACAAGAGAGAAATCCTGTCTCATACTTGACTGGCCTAACTGTTCCTTGAGTATCACCAGCAGGGAGAAAATTCAGACAGTAGTAGAAAGAGGAAAAGAAATTTTCATTTCTAATACATGAGAGGAATCTGGAATATGTTGATAAGATCTTTCATCAGCTTTATTTTTTTAGTGCAGGATTCCAGAAATGATTTCTATATACTTGTCAAATAGTGTTCTAGAAAATAAAATATTAAGGAATACTGGGGTACCCAGAGACTTCTTTAGTTAATACATTGTTTGTGTTCATACATTTAAGACTGTCTTGATTTGAGAAGCACTTTTGTCTTAGATAAACTACAAATGGCAACCTGGAAATATGTGAGAAATATCACACCTGCTAGATAAACAGAAAATGGGGGAAAGTTATATCTTGTGTAATTTCTATCACTATATCATACACTGAGAAAACCATTTTAAACAAAGCATAGGTCTAATTTAGCTCACAGGTAGGATGTTCAAATCCAAGATATACTGGCTCTACTGTTATAGACCCATGGGATGTAATCTGTTAACATAATGAAAAGAAAGTCAAAAAGCCAGAAAGAAAATGAGAATCAGAATCACTTCCTCATCCTTGGCAACCCCCAGTGATAAGGCCCCACCTTCTACCAGCTGCACCATCTCCCAGGTCAAGCCCTCACACAGACATGTAAGACTCAAACAATAGCAGGCTGTGATAAAGAAAATCTTTTTGTCTTATCATGAGCCATTTTTCATGACTTAGAAGAGCTGTAACAACTGTATTGGGCAGAGTGTTTTTCATTTCAGCCTTTTATTCCGCCTTCATTCAATAAATTCATGTAGCAATAGTCCGAATGTCACAGTATTTGATAGCTCTTCCTGAGCCAATGCTTATGTCTTCACTTAGTTAAGGTCTTCACAACCACACAGCTCTGTGACCTGTATGGTTTTTGTTGATTTTGCTTTTTATTTAGGTTCTAAGATGAACCTCAGGACTTTGTGAATTCTCAGGTATTGCAATCTCTAGCCCTGAAATCTGCAGGGAGGATTTGTCCCTGTACTTGAAGCTTAACAGGAAGTGTATAGGCTTGTAGTAAGATAGACGTTCCATTCCAATTCTGCTGGCGGAGCTCACTGATTGGATTTCTTGGGCAAGGAATATAAAGAGATTACTTCATCTCTTTGTGTCTCCATTTTTGATCTAACATACATACAAGTAATACCATAACCCACATAGAAGCCACATCATGTAGCAACCAAGAATGTAATCTCTTCAGCACACTTCTGGGTTGGAAGGTGACTTCACCAGTCATCACACAAGTTTCATTGGGATGATGAGTGGAAGTTAAATAGGTTCATTGAAAGAAAAGGTTCATTGAAAGAAAATAGATACAAATTGCCCCTCAGATGAACTATAAGGCTTATAGTTCTTACATTTACTAGATGCCATGACAAGGAATTGAGGGATAGATGGACCCTTCAGATCCAAAGAAGAGCTTCATTAGGAGAGCTAGCCATCACAGGCAGCAAAACTGTGATCCTGAAGAGAGACGGTCTTTAGTTCCCTTCAGTTTTAGGAGGAGAGTGAGGACATAGAGGCTTTCTAGAGGTGAAGAAAGTCCCATGCCATGTGACCTAGTTTACATTCTAGTAGATGTCAAAGGTGGCACAATTCAAGGCCACCTTTGATCTGAACAGTATCAGATGGAAACCAGCCTAAAATGGCAAGGAGGAGGAAGAGAATACAATTCATTGTGAGAACTAAGGGAAGCTAAAAGCATGTGTCATCAGCTCTCTGAAGAGAACAGCAGAGAGGTATGGCCTGATATCTATCAGTGGTCACAGAAGCTAGAAGATCTCTAATTTAATAACTCTGCCACTCTTCTTGACTATGTCTAGCCTATAAGAGCAGACTCACAGGCTGTTGTGATCTTGAAGTCTGCTGAAGTAGTCAATGGGCTAATATTTCTCTGATGCTCAGAATTTTACCTGCTGGGTTATTAAATATCACTGTATGTTTGCTACTATAATTCTAAGATGATCACTGTAAGATCAACCATGCCTTTGAAAAATGCAAAAGCATCTAATAGGAAACATATAAGCAAGAGCTATTCCATTACAACACAGTTTGACAATCTGTTTTTTTAAAAAAAAAAAAAAGAAATATGAAGTGGAACTTTGCCCACAAAATAAGCACAGCCATGATCAAATGAAATCTCTTTCACAGGCCTTAAGCAATGTCCTCAACTTCTAATCAGCCTTCTTCAGGTGTGTGGTGTTAATTCTTCATGTCTCCAAAGTTTCCCAAAGCAAAAAAATACTATCAGTCTTTGCAAAAAGAGATGCAGACTCCTGATGAGAATGGAATAATCTGAGCAATCCATGCTCAACTCCTCCAGGGCCAAGGTGCTCTGATCTGCAGAAGCTGATGAGTCTCTTGAAGAAGTTGTAATTTACAATGCCCCTGTGGCCAGGCAGAGTTCATACAGCTTTCAGCAGCCCCTAATTATCTTCTGGAAGTAGTTTGAGCACTGAGATAGCTGGACTTATTGAACACTCAAAGAGGTGAGGGCTCTAATTGCCCCCACAGGGCATTTTGGCTCTTGGTTGGTCAGGCTTCATTATATGCCAGGCCTCACTTTGGGATTCATAAGGATGCCCTTCTGATCCAAAAATCTATCCTCGGGATTAAAGGCATGGGTCAATGAGGGACTGAAAGACATCAAGTTAGCAATTCGAACTTCCAGTGAAAATGAGTTGATGCCCTTTACTCAGCCTATTGCAAAAACATCCTGCTAGATACTCAGAAATGGCAAAGTAAAAATTCTGACTCTCAGGTACTGTGGTATAAAGAAAACAGCAACGTGATTGAAACAGACACCCTGAAACTAAGGACCTTCAAACCTTTGAGTGCTCATTGTTTGTTGCAGCCGAGCCATGGACACATGTACAATGCCTTTGTACCTCTACTTATTCTTTATTAGCACAGATTTGGTGAAAGCAATTTGCTCATAAATTTCTCAAAAATCTTCGTGCATGTTTTAGATTCTGCATATGTGCTAATTTCTGTTATTCTGTGTACTATTTGGAACACAGTTCTGACATGTGTTGCTGAGTCATCATCTACTTGGTTTTTATATAAATAGCACATCTTTAGCCCCAAGCCACCCATTAACAAAGTCACTGGCTACATGTAAGGCCAAGCACTTGAAGTGAGACAACTCTTTCTTATGATGGGCTGTCATTCTAGACCACAAAGAGGCTTACAAAACTTAACAAGAGAAATAAAAATTACAAGATATTTCAATAATTTATATTGATTACATGTTAGACAACTGTATTTATTACCTTGTTTTATCTTTGTTTCTCTGCTTCATTTTTTAATTAGTGTTCCAGGTATTCCAGTCTGGGTTCAAACTTACTATGTAGCTCAGGCTATCCTTGAATTCCTGACCTCTAGCTTCTAAAATCTGAAATAGTTGTGTTTCTACTGCCGATTGTGTTATCTTTTTTAAAGTAGCTACTAGAAATTTTATAATTACTTATCTGTTTGATGTGATGTCTCTATCAGATAGCTGATGTTAGACTGCTATACCTTGAACAGGAAAACTCCAGAATTAGAATCTATCTCAGAAGTGGACCTGGCTTAGAGAAAGCTGGATAGATGGCATGTTCTCTTAGTAACAAGATAGCCAAGGCAAGCCTTTGATCTTTAGGCAACTATATTCAGATTTTATCTGGGAGAATTTAAACTAGGTTGTACATAATCACATTAGTGACATTTCCATATCACCAACCAAGTAAGCCCTTCATGTGCTTGTCCTCGACTCCAATAAACCCAACATTGGTTGTAAATGTAAAATTAATATTGACTGTTATAAGATATGGTATAGGTTAGTTCCTGAATAACTACTTTGTGTAACTATTTCAAATGCAAGTCTATGCCTTCTGATCATGTGCTTATATGAACATAGTAACTGTAAAAGGCTCAAAACAACTGAGCAACTCTGTCTTATCAGTAGCATGAACTAGGTAGGCATTTCCCCAGTGCACAATGAAACTTTGAATTGCATTCCTTATATTTGAATGCTGAAATTTTCCTTTTGCCTTAAAAAAGCAAGAGAGAAAAAAGAACAAAGAAAGAAAAAGAGAAAGATGAGAATGACATAGAGAACATTTCTAGAAAAATGTACAGCATTTTATTCCCATGAGAATCGCAGGTTTTCTAGTTAAGAATAAAATTTTAAGCTGGGCATGGTAGCACAAGCTTAATCCTAGAGCTTCAGAGGCACAAGCAGGGAGATCTTTGTGAGTCTGAGTCTAGCTCAGTCTACAAAGCAAGTTCGAAGCCAGTCAGGGCTACACAGTGAGATCCTGCCTTAAATAAATAAATAATAACAAATAAATAAATAAAGTGAATAAATAAATACATAAACAAACAAACAAACAGATGGATAGATAAGTAAATAAATGATATAAAAATTTGGTTAGGAAAAAAAATCTGATTGCTTACACCTTTCTGGATGACTTCAATATGAGGCCAATACTTTAAATTATTTTCGAAAAGAAATGCTTTCCAAATTTCATTTTTAAGAAACATGCTTTCTTATTAAAGGAAGTTTAATGGTTTTTTGATTTCCACAACACATTGCAATTCCATTAGAATATTAATTGCTAATGCTTTATTTCATTATTTGTGCTCCATTTAGCTTCCTTAATAACCAAGAACAGTACAAAAAAATCTTCATAATTGCTACCTACTTGAGCACTTACATTTTCAAAAGATTTCGCATAGCTTCAGCAGTACTGTATAAGAATAAAAATACATTCAGCCTTTCACCCTTTTATTATAAATTCCATTTGGGAGTTAGGAAAATAGATAAGTGGTTCATCACTTGCTTAGCATACACACGGCTCTGGGTTCAATCTCAGCACTGGAAAATATTAAAAATAGGAAAATTAAGTCTACCTCTAGAAAATATATGCTAGTGCATACATACTATCTTTAAACCTCCTTAACTTTTTTTTTTTTTTTTTTTTACTTTAATTACGGTGTTCTTTTTATCTTCTCAATAGTTAGCTGCTCTAATCAGGTTTCATTTTCAATGCAAATTAGCAGTAAATTTTTCATTAGGCTTCTCTAAAATGCTTGCAAACTCCAGGTTTTTGATGCTGAAAATTTTAAGTGCCAGTTAATGTATGGCAGCTGCGTATTTGTGCTTCTTTTTGAGACTCTAAACTTCCCCTGGACAAATACCAGAAACTGAGAATAAAATAAAATGGAAGAGCCAACTTTCAGACCAGCATGACCTCTTCTGGTGTGTAGGATGAGAAAGGACTGCAGACCAGTCTAAAACTGGCTGACTTCTAGATGGCTCAGAGAAGTCAGGTGGTGTGATTTTCTTCTTCAGTCAGCTCACATACTTTGGATATACGCATCTTTATGTGTTCAATGTATTTAGCAAGGATAATTGTATAAGACAAAGGACCAAATGTAGGTAGGAGACCTACTAAGCTCTCAAAAGACAGTGTCATTAATGACATAAATGGTACCTAGTTCAAGTTAATTGAGTAAATGAAATTCTAAACGTCTTCCTCTAGTATTTTCTTCTGTAGTCATTTAAGAAATTATCTTCCCCCACCCCAAAGCAAATGGTTCTCATATTGGAAGATTGTAAATTTTTAGAAATCAATATAAAGAGGCATTATTAAAGGAAATTAAAAGAATTCACCATATGATTTTAACTTCCGAACCTGAATGTGAAATGCGTTAGACTTTCCAGGTTGCTTTGCTTTTTCTCTGCACGCTGTTTTGACTACAGGGCTGCTCCTTCAAGCTTTTGTTTCTGTCAGTCTGGATGTTTGCCTAGAGGGATCTCTTTCCAAGCCTCCTGCTACTTTCTGAGGTACTAACACTGGAAGGTGTTAAGACTGTTTTGTACAAAAGGATTATGTGATCAAACAATTACAGAAAATGAATATTTTAATGACATTGGATTTTTTTTTCTCTCTTCCCATCATTTTATAACTAAAAAAATCAATCCTGGGGCCTGAGAAAAGTTAATACTCACTGTATATCTAAACACACTCCTATTCCTAAACTGATTTCTTTGCTAGGGGGGTTTCCTCAGAATTCTAATAATACATGTCGTTGTTTTAATTATTTTAATATGTGTTTTAAATCTCTAGAGCCAGGGTGGACAAAGTATTGGTTAGTGTGCTAGATTCTTATATTTATTTCATAGTTTTTGTTTTGTAAACTGGTGTTCATCAAGACACAGTTTGGGGAAGATGATGACCTGGAAGATGAGAAGTCAGTCTGATATGCGACCAACCAACCTAGTCTAACTGTGTTGACAATAAATGACTAAAGACTGCTTATATGGCGTGTGGGTGTGTTAACTCGAACTGGTTATCTCTGTCCAGTTTTAATTAAAGCAGAAGTCTTCCATCTCAAATGAGAACTTAAAATGTAAAGCAAATGCCTAGTTCCATTGACATATAAGTATCTCTCAACTTGCAGTCGGATTGTTAAAACGACTGTTATATCTAGACTAATATCAATAGACTCTTGCTTACAGGAGTCTACCCTGAAGAGTTTGATGGTGAATACTTTGAAATTATCACCAAAGAAAATATTTTACCAAGTGATTTTCTTCATCAGTCATGCAGTTCCTGTGAAAATATCCACGTTTTTACCTGCTTGTGGTTTCCTATAAACATCTCATCATCTCTGGTTTTTCTACCCAACATTTAACATGAAGGCCTTTCTTTCCTACTACCTTGGTCTTCTTCTTGCTCTAGCTAAGATTTCAAGTACTGTATTGAACAGGTTTGAAGGTAGTGGACATCCGTGTCTTGTTCCTGATTTCTGTGGAAATGCTTTGAGTTTCTTCCCATTGAGGTTGAAGTTGGCTGTGAGCTTACTTGTAAATTGTCTTTATTACATTGAGGTATTCTCCTCGCACTCCTCATCTCTCTAGGTCTTTTGCCTTGTATCAGAGTATAAACGTGGGCCAAGGGTTGTGCCACATAAGTCTTTGTTCTGAAAAACATAGTTTGGGAAATGACACAAGCATGGCCCCTTTTGGCAGCTGTGATGGCTGAGGCTTTGGAATATGGTAACCGAGAACAGTCTCTCTGGGGAGACCAGTTTAGGTTAAACCCCAGAGGATGATTATGAAATATCTGGGAAGATCCTGGAGATGATAATCCCACGCTTGAGAAAGAGCAGATGTTCATGGACAAACTGACAATTGTAGGGAAAAAAATAAAGAGGATCTTTGGAATAAGTCCAAGGTATAACCACAGGAATGATTAAAGTCCATAAACACAAGTCATTGACAAAAGTTGCTGACATAATATTTTTCATATTCATCATAAAGAAGATGAAATGATACAATAAAGTATTTCATCTAGAATAGATTCTTCAACCAAAAATGTTCCACAATGCCTAAGGAGTTTCCTTTTTGCTCTGGATAAAATTCACTCAGTCCTCCTTAATATGAGGCTCTATCTCAGTAAGGCCAGTCAGATTCCTGATTGATAGAGAATTCTGCTCTAATAGTTCTGGTTCAATCAATGGAAATCAACTCAGAACTAAGAGTTTGGAGTTTAGCTGGCAATATTTAAAAACTACAACAGCTACAATGTGCCAGAACCTGGATTTGTTAATATAAAGTTCTGTGGGAGGCCATGGCATTAACAAACGAGCCTAACTTACCAAGGTATAATTTGTTCATTTAAATGGGTAAATCACACGTATTATAACTTACTTTGGTGAACTGTACTGTATGGAATGATGTCAGGCATTTCAGGCACAAAGAAGTATTACTGGCAACTATAATAGTTATAATATTGCTCTTATCATTAGTGTATTTCTCTATTACAGTCATAATGTTAAAAGATTACATGTATTACTTATTTTTAATTCACAGTTCTGCAGCAGAAGCTACTACTATGTCAATCTTGTAAAAGAAGAATTTGAGGTTAAATTATGTCACTAGTAAAGTCTGAAATTACAAGTTTAATATGGAGAATATTTTCCATTGAGTCTTTGCTTGTCTTATCTGTTAGTATTGCATTTAACTACAGATAATAGATTTCATCTTGCTATGTATATTAAGCAAAGAGAATTTGTACTCATACAACGAGAAGACATCATAAGATTCATGTTGACATCTCTTCTTCTAACTATCATGTTCTACAAAGACAATAACAGGGAATGGTAGGAACTGTGCAAAATGCTTTAAGTTACAGCTAAGAAACAGCAAGTTTGAAAGCTCCCAACACTCTAAAAGGTCTTACATTCAGACCTGCTCAGCTTTTACCATTAAACATAAAACAAACACACCCTGTGACCTATATTCATGTCTGATGGCCTTTTGCTGTGCAAACATCCTTGAAATAACAGTTCAGAAAAAGAGCTGTCACCAGAGAGTATACACACATGCTGGGGAATTGTTCACAAATAGATAAAACAAAGGAATAGGAAAAGGCAGATGGATTGGGGACGAAGAATTCCAGACAGACTGAAGCCAGAGCATCTCTTTCGATTGTTACCTTACTCACATTTATTATTAATGTTTCTGCTTTGCTCATAAGATTCATTCATAACTTGCTCCCCGTCACATGAAAATGTGAGTTAGTTCCTTCTTAACATCGTTCTTTTGAACTGGAAGAGGAAAGGGGTCCAGGAAATAAAGGAGGTTATTAGAAATACTTCCCATGCTTCTGCCTTCATCACTACTTGGGAGTAAATACAAAACATTAAGGTCTTTAACTCATCATCAATTTCATTAATTAGCATTGAAAATCTGATGTTTGATATTTAATGGGTATTTCCTGAGCAATTAAAAAATCTTCTTGCTGCAGATTCTTTTAATGAATGATATTATAGTACTCTTCCCATGAGAGACAACAGAGAGAGTAGTCACAAATAAGCATCCTTGGTAACTTTCCATTAGCAACACAGGAATGAAACACTGAAGTAAAGGGGCATTGCCCTTCCCCTGCCCTCTGCCCACTCCTAGACTATTGTAGTTCTCAGCAATGTCTGACGGGCAATGCTCTTCTTTTTTCACTTGTTAATTGGGATTCATGATTGATTTTTATTTATTCTTCTCTGACCACAACTTTCTCCTTCCTCCTTCCCTCCCTTCCTCCCTCCCTTCCTTTCTTTTGCCAGTCATGTTTGGTTCTACCCTAGGTCTCTGGGCTATCCAATCCCTAGTCACTGGTCCTCCAGGCAGTATCAGAGGTGGACTCCCTATTATGATGTTCTCAAGTTGGATCAGTCATTGGTTGGTCACTCCCAAGAGGTCTGTGCCACCTTTACCCCGGCACATCTCACAGACAGGACTAATTGTAGGCGGAGTGTTTTGTTGCTGGGTTGGAATCCCAATGCCTCTAGAAGTCTTGCCTGGTTATAGAAGATGGCTGGTTCATACAATGGAGTATTACTGAGCTATTAAAAAAATGACACTATGAAATTTGCTGGCAAATGCATGAAACTAGAAGAAGTGATGTAATCCAGACCCAGAAAGATGGTACGTATTTACTTATTAATAGCTAATAGCTGTAAAGAATAGGATTATCATGCTACAATCTAAAGACCAAGAGAGTCTAAGGATGAAGGAGGACTCAAAGGAAAACCCAAGGATCTCCATGGAAAGAGGCAATACAATGCATTTTGAGGGTACACTGGGGAGCAGGTGGAGATGGGAACAGGAGGGATCAGGCAAGGGTGGAGTGGGAGGGATGGAAGGAGAGAGTACTGGAAGAGATGGTTGGAACTGGGGGGCATTTCTGGGATGTGGTAAAAGCTAAGTGCACTGAAAACTCCCTGGAATCTATGAGGGTGACCGTAGTCAAGACTCGTGCTCATGGTAATGGAGAACTTGGCTCTTCACAGTATAAGACTTCCATATATGGTTTTCACAAAGACAGGCATCTTAGAAAAAAATTTAAAATTTTTCAAGCTACAAACCAAGTGTTTTCTTGGTTTTGAATTTTTTTTTTTTTTTTGGTGAATTTTTTTTTCCTCCATCTGTGACAGCCAGTTCCTGAACCTTTAAGAGGACCAGACCTAGTGGAAATTAGAGGAGCCTGCTGAAGCAGTTTCACCTCACAGTCTGAAAGGAAGGAGATGAGGGCTTCTTTAACTCAGGTGGAAAATCCTTGGCTGCTCTTGATACTGCTGATCAACAACTGAACTTTGTAAAAAATCATTCATAAAGTTTTGAAGAACGGAGAGAATGGATGTTGCTTTGACAACTACTATAACAGGAAAACGATCACATTATAGTGGATTGGGGACAACTGGCCAAATAGGCACCCCCAAAGCCATGGTCTCTCATTTCAATTTACAAGCTTTGCATTATTTTTCAACTTTTTGCCCCAGCCAACAGCTATTTCACGATTTGGCCTTCTCTGTGGGTTACTGTTCAGGCTGGAGTGATAGGAGGCAAATGCCAAAAGCTCTTTTGATCTATTAAAGAAAAATATGATTTAACTTCTGCTGTTAGAAGTGGGTTTGAAGTGGTATCTGAATGTTTTTTTGAAATGTATCTGTTTCATGAAAATGAAAATTTTATGAACTGAAAAGCAGCTAATAATTATGGTGTTGTTAGGACTCTACCCGAGATTTTAATAAGGATTTGTCTTACTATCACTCTAATTCTATATCTAATTTACGTATCTATGTGTGGGTATGGGGGTGTACGAGTGCAGTTTCATCCCAAGGCCAAAGAGCTAGGATACCTGGAGCTGGAGTCACAAGTTGCTATGAGGCATCCAATATGACCTCTGAAAGCCTAACAAGTGCAATACATGTTATTAACCCCTTGGATATCTCTCCAGTTTCTTGTGCTTTTTTCCCCCCCTGAATAAAATTTAGCTTTACGCAAATATATTTCATTGAAGTTCCTTTAATGATTTAAAATAAAAGGCAACAAAACTATAATCTAAATGTTTATCAAATAATAATTAAGGGTAGAACAGTCTTCTTTGGACTTACTCTGTGACTTGCTTTTAGTGGCCAATTAATTATGCTTTGTGAGAAAACTATAGGAACTCGGAACTATGTAGTATTTTTAACAAAATATCACACAATCCCAATAACAATTTTAGCAATGGAATAACCAAACTAGTATTCTCTAGAGGTTTTGTATACGCAATTCAGCCATTTACAACTTTGTGAAGTAGATGCTACTATTGTCCCTGTTAGCCAGCTTTCCATCGCCATAATGACATTTCCGAGATAAACAACTTAAAGGGATCTGTTTTCATCCATAGTTTTGGTAAGTTCAGTCCATTGTTGTGACATTCCAGCACATCATAATGGGAGTGTGTTGTCCTCACAGCAGACAAGATGCAGAAGAGACCCAAATGCCACAGCCTTTTGAAGGCACACCTCAGGGACCTAAGGCTTTCAACTAGGTTCTTTCTCTTAAAGGTTCCACTGTATTCCAATGGTGCCATGAGCTGGGAACCTATCTGTAACAGGGATCTCTGTGGAACACGTATCCAGATGATTCTCCCCACACCAATATCTGAGATTAAGTAAATAGAGATCCAGAAAATTTAAGGTTACTGTTTTATATCCCAGAGCTGTGGAATATAGCAATGATATGAACTCATGGGGTGATCTAAAGCCACCATTCTTGATGACTGAAAGTCCTCTGACAACAGGCCTTTGAATTATCAAGATATTATGAAAGAAATTCTTCCCACAGACTATCTTAGGGTCTAAAGTGTACTTTAAAACATGTGTGCCAATTTCTGGGAATAATAAAATCTTTTCCACAATTACTAAGCACAATATAGGTGATGAATCACATGTGTCCTACACTATCTAAATACTTCTGAATTTCCCCAAGAACGTTACTTGTTTCTGTTACTGGTGATATTGATCTCAGACCTTGTGTCTGAAGATTTTTGCATAAAGAAAGTAAGAAAACAATACTCATTGGCCTTCCAGCTTAAGATGAACTATGATAGACCCAAATCTCCCCTCTCTGACTATGTTCTGCTCTCAGGACAGTTGCTGGAGACAGTGGTGGCTAAGGATAGAACTACCCACAGGGGAAAGGTCTTCTCATCTTAATTAATATTATGACTCTTTTCATAGACATAGACATGCCCACTGACCAACATGATCGAGACCATCTTTCACTAAAGCTCTTATCCCAGGTGATTCCAGATGTTGTCAAGTATAATAAAATCAACAAAAATAGTCAATGCCTGAGAGTTACCTGACATCATTATTCCCAGGCTAATACAAGTTCAAGAGTAAGTGAGAGCTCTGGTAATCAAATAGTATCAATAAGAACTCCAGCCCCAGATGGAGGTAAGATGAAATACTAGTGTTGCATTTAGTAGCTATAAATGTACCATGCACATCCTCTCTAGTGCCATTCTCCTCCAGTTGGTAGCATATACTAAGAGAGTAAAATAAAGTGTTATAGTGAAGGTATTTGCAGTGGCTCAAATATCTTACTCTCTTGGCCTACAAGATGGCTCAGGGGATAACGATCATTGCTATATGGGCCTGAAAACCCGAATTTTGTCTTTAGCACCCACAATAAGGTTGATGAGAAGAGCTGACTCCACAGAGTTGTCTTCTGACCTCCACACACATGCCATGACACACAGGCACACACACAACACAAACACACACAACACATACACATACACACACAACTACATAATTTTTAAAGATATTCTTTGTAGTGAGATTATGCTGTTTCTTTGTAAATAATTGTCCTTCCTACTGGTTTAATAAAAATGCTGATGAGTTGGAAGGCAGACAGAAAGTGTGGGCGGGGCTATCAGTCTAAGAAAACTCTGGGAACAGGAAGAACAGGGCAGAGGTGAAGCCACTTAAATGCAAAGGGAAGAAGTTGAAATGCTGCTGAGAAAAGGTATTGAGCCTCATGGTTGGACAAGGTAAGAGTAATAGGTTAGTTTAAGAGCAATGACTAGCTAGCAATATGCCAGAGCTATGAGCTGATCAGCATAAAATAATAGTGTTTGTGTGACCGGGGGACTGAGGGTCTGGACCATAGGCCAGACAGGCCAGAAACTTTATACAACAATTCTTTTCTTTACATGAAACACTACCTTTTTATTTTTTTTTTTAAGAAGAAATAAATTTGGAGATGTGAATCAATTAAAATAGAAATATTTTTATCAGATGTTATAAGAATATATTAAAAATATAAACTATGATGCCAAATCCCCAAGGCAGGAAAAGTTGTAAGAATAAAGCCATCCACTTGTCTGTGTTTGAGATACATAATTCTGTGCCTTATTTTAAGTTGACCAGCTACCATGCTCTGGCAGTCACAAGAGCAAATATTGAATATTTAAGAGAAAATATGTTGGATATAAATTTTTCTAAAAGCATAAAATGTCTACCTTTGTTAATTTGAATTTTCACAAATAGAAAAAGACTGACATTATTTTATTTGAACTTCAGAACACATCATCTCTTCTCAAAATAAAAGTCTACTGTGGGAACATGGTATGAAGGATCTATAAGATAAAACCCAATTGCTTGTCCATATCTTTGAAATGCCCTCTGTAGTAAGAGATTTCTGGCTTGGACTTTCAGGCCTAGCCTCAAGGTTTAGGCCCACGGACCCACAGACCTGTAGAGACACACAGATGCTTAAAACAGTTTTAGGCTAATAGGCCTAAGGCCCAGGCATATAATTTGCTAACTCTTTACCCTTAATCTAACCCATGACTCTTTTCCTGTTCAGCCGTGCGGCTTGGTACCTTTTCTCAAAGCAGCATAGTTGTCCTCTGCTTCTTATGGCTTCTCTCTGGCATTCTCTCTGGTCTTCTGCCCTGTTCTGCCTGTTCCTAGAGTCTTAGTCTGGTAGCCTCGCCCACACTTCCTGTCTGCCTTTGGCCAATCAGCGCTTTTTATTAAACTCATAGGCAAGAACAATTATTTACAATGGAACAACATAATCCCCATACATATCCCCCAACATAATCCCCCTGCAGCCCTCACTTTGGTTCCAACTGATCTTTGAAAAGTTTTTCTCTAGAATCCTCTGTTCTGGTCAGAGTAGGCTGTGGGCCTCTGGCTAATTATCTTTCTGCTTCTGTGGCACCTACTCCCCTGTTCTTCCTGTACAAGGTAATGAACTGCACCACCACAGCTCCAGGCCATGAAAAACTACATATCTACAATAATCAGACCTTATAACTTTTCAAATGAAGCTTATATTAGTCAACTTTTCAATGCTATAAATAATGATAGAGACAATGAATTGTTAAAGTAGAAAGGGCTTACATTGGTTCACAGGAGGTTTTGGTCCTTGATTTTCTTGCTTTTTAAGTCTAGTATCACAGTTATCCTGGAGGCAACTCTTGGTAGAGGATCTCCACTTACTGCATACTAATTCAGATATATATTAGAGAGAGAGAAAGAGAGAGAGAGAATACTATACTACAGTCCACAGTCCTTTTCAGAAGCATACCCTTAAGCTCTCTTGCTGAGTCCCATTTGCCCCATCCTCTTATAACAACACCAAACTGAACACCATACAGGTAACATCTGGGCCTCTAACAAACATTCCTGTCCAAACTCTAGCAAACCTGGAATTCCAGAACTTGCTATAAAATTCAGTTATAACATAATTAAGACAAATAAATTAAATGCAATAGTATCTCTGACTGATTAAAATATTTACATGTAAGATAAAATAAACATACATACAGAGGCTAAACTGAACACCAGTGTCTAGGAAGCATCCAAGACCCTACAAATGGAGAATCCTAAGTACCCCTGTTCTACTCCCCATGGTTCCTCTGGCCTTTCCTTCCATGGGCTTCAGTTTCTCTCTTTATCACTTATTTTTAGTATATGTTTATGTTTTGGTTTAAACTACTGCTTCCTGAATTTTTCTGGTAAGTTCTTAGAGAATGGTGATCAAATGCTGGAAGGATCTTGGTCTTGGATTTTATTTTTCTGAACTTAGAAAACACAGAATTTAAGAAATGAATAAATAATTCATATCAAAGCTTCTTTTCAAAATTCTGTTGACATAATGACCATCATCTGTTTGTTCAATAAATTCCCTTTGCTGTTTATTTTTTATTTTCTACACTTGGAGTTAGTATAATACAGAAAGAAAACTAAACATTTTTTTTTTTTTACCATTAATCCAGTTCCAGGAAGGGATAATTGACAAATATACGTGGAATCACATGAACCCAGATGTAAAATTTACTCTAAACTAAGTCATATGCCTTCTTACTTCCAGAACTGGGACCCCAGGCATTGGTAGGTAGACTTATTTGGAAGAATTGCTAATGTAGAAGCTGCCTTCATCTTCTGACTTGACAATTCTTGTTGTACCATAAGAAACCATTTTCAATTATATTATCAAAAGGTTCTAAACTACATCCAAATTAAGCTAAAGTAAAATGTTTATGGATTAAGACACTTTAATATTTTTTTCACCTACCATAGCTAGATTCATCTTGCATTAGGAAATAGACAAATGTCTATGTTATGTGTTGAAACAAAATACTTTTCTATTTTGGCCCAGATGACCTTGCTTAGCCATGCAAATATGTTCTATATTGATGCTCCTTTGCTAATTCATGATTGTCTCCAGGAGGTTTTCTTCATAGTTCAAATCAATGTCCTTGATGTGAAGTAAAGGACTTTGGTGTTTATAGCAATGTGGGGCTCTTGCAATTTATGAGCAATGGCCATGCACTGTCCAAGAACATGAGCTTCATGTGGAACACTGTTCACTAACATGTTGAAGCACCATTGACTAGGGATTAATTTCTGGAACTGCTATTTGTCAACATGTAGCATGAGGATTGTAATATATACTACTGAATCCTAAAAGCACTTGAAGACTTCTGCAGACAGCACATGCAAAAGCAGTCTGTTATTATTTTCATTATTCTTTCCCTTCCTTCTGCTCTTATGAAATGAGAATGTATGGATTATGACTACTCATCCTTCAAAAGGATATAATTTGAAGAAAGGCATTCATATTTCATTTTCGCTGTTGAATTATTCTGTGTCCACTGTGAAGATGTGTTCTTAAAGAGCTGACTGGCCAATAGCAGGAAAAGGGTACATAGGACCTGTAGACAAAGAGAGAGCATAGAGTAGAAGAGGGAGGAGTTTCCAGGAGACTCAGAGGAAGCAGGAGATGAACATGCTGTGCTGAATAAAGATACCACTTACGTAGAAGAACACAAATAGGTCCATATCTATCATCCTGCACAAAACTTAAGTCCAAGTGGATCAAAGACCTCAACATAAATCCAGTTACACTGAACCTGATAGAAAAAAAAATGGGAAATGCCCGAACACACTTGCACAAGATACCACTCCCTAAGTATAATACCAGTAGTACAGACACTGAGTACAACAATAATAATTGATAAATGGGATCTCCTGAAACTGAGAAGCTTCTTAAGACAAAGGACACAATCAATAAGATAAAACAATAGCCTACAGAATGAAAAAAGTTCTTCACCAATTCTACATTTGACCAAGAGCTGATGTCTAAAATATATAGAGAACTCAAGAAACTAGAGGTCAAAAAAAATCAAAGAACCCTATTTAAAATGGGGTAGAGAACTAAGTAGGAAATTCTCAGCAGAATTTCAAATGGCTGAAAGACACTTAAGGAATTGCTTAACATTCTTAGCCATTAGAAAAATCCCAATCAAAACAATTCTCAGATACCATCTTACACCTGTCTGAATGGCTAAGATCACAACCACAGATGACAACCGATGCTGGAGAGGATACGGAGCAAGGGGAACACTTCTCCATTGCTGGTGGGACTACAAACTTGTACAGCAACTTTGGAAATCAGTATGGTGGTACCTCAGAAAACTGGGAATCAATCTACTCAATGATCCAGCGTTACCAGTATTGGGCATATACCCAAAGGTGCACATTTTTACCCCCAAAGCATTAGCTCAACTATGTTCATAGCAGCATTATTTATAATATCCCAAACTTAGAAACAACTTTGATGTCCCTCAACTAAAAAGTGGATTTTAAAAATGTAGTACATTTACACATGGAGTACTACTCAGCAGAAAAAAAAAATGACATACTGAAATTTGCAGGTTTGGAAAGTAGTATTATCCTGAGTCCTGAGTGAGATAACACAGATCCATAAAGACAAGGATGATATGTACTCACTCATAAGTGAATTTTATACATAAAGCAAAGGATAACCAGACTATAATCCACAATACCCTAACAGCCAGGTAACATGAGGAAGTTAAGATGGACATCCATAGATCCCCCTGGGAAGGGAAAAAAAGAGATTTCTTAAGTAAATTAGAATCATATGAGGGGAGGGAACAAAGGGAGCTGAGAAGAAAACATGAGTGAATTGGATGTTTGAGTCGGGGGACCAACAGAGAGGGAGAGCCAAGAAGTGGGTATCTTGATAGGGGGAGCCATTGGAGGGTAGAGAGAAACCTGGAGCTAGGAAAATGCCCAAACATCTGTAAGATGAGCCCACTAGGACTCTAAGCAATAGTGGAGAGGATGCCTAAATTGGCCTTCCTCTATTATCAAATGAATGACCCCCCTAATTGCCAGAATAGAACATTCATCCATCAACTGATGGAGGCAAATATAGAGATTTATAACTAAGCACTGTGCCCAAGCTACTGGTCTAGCTGAGAGAGGGAGGAGACATTACATGAACGAAGGGATCAAGATCATGATGAAAAGACTCACAAAGGATGCTGTCCTATGCTAATGGACGCTCACAGACTCTGAAATGGCGCTGATGGACCTTCAGGGAATGGATATAAACCCTCTGAATGTGTACAACAGTCCAGTGTGGGCAGGTTGTGGAGCCTTTTGCACTTGGACCAGAGTTTACTCCTGGTGTATGAACTGTCCTTTTAGAGCCTGTATCCTGCAGGGGAAGACCTTTCTCAGCCTTCCTACATGGACAAGGGCCTCAGTCCTATCTCACCAAATGGAACTGACTCACCTTGGGACTCCTTGCCCTCTCTGAGGGAATGGATGGGGGTTTGTAGTAGGGAGAGACTAGGGCAGGAGTGGGAGAAGGGACAGAAGGGGGAGCAGTCATAGGAGTGAGAAGAAATTTAAATAAAAAAACAATAATAAAGGTATACCACCATGAGGTAGAGTATAAGTAAGAAATATTTTTTAAGTTGAAGGAGCTAGTTTGTCACAAGCCTAAGCTATCAGCCAGTCATTTATAATTAATAAAATGTATCAGTGTGATCATTAGGGAGCCATAAATACCACTGAAAAACTGCATACAGGTTATGTACCTCATTTATACACAACTTTTCCTGAGAAACAACACCAAATATTCTTAGGTACTTATTCCATACTTTGATTCACTCAACATATATTTGCTTTCCTTTTGAGCCACTTATAGACTAAATGAACAAATTCTCTGATGGAATTGAACTTGTTAAACTTACAACACAAGCTTTATTGCATTACTGAAACATAACATATTTATGTTGGAAGTGATGACATCAGATATGCAACATCTGCAAATGTTAAATACAGAAAAGGAAAGTGCTCGGTGGGATACAAGGTTAAAACTGAAGAAAGGCATTGTGATCTCTAATTTAACCCAGAGTTTGCTATTAACCAGCACTATAGTTTTTAGTAAATATAGTCAATTGCATGCATGCGCACTTCAGTCCATGCCCTTGTGGAGACCTAAAGTTGATATCAGGTGTCCTCACTCAGTCTCTCTCCACCTCGCTTCTTGAAATTGAGTCGTTCATTCAACCAGGGGTACCTCAATTTGGCTAGTGCTGGTGACCGATAAGCCAGAGTATCCCTCTGTCCCTGCATTTTAAGTGCTGAGATTACATGTGCAACACGTCTGGGCTTTGCTATATTTTTTAATTTTTTTTTTTTTTAACGTGAGCGCTGAGATCTGACCTCAGTTTCTCCTGCTCATGGGGCCAAACACTTTCCCAGCTGTGCCATCACCTCACTGCAAAGGAAGTCAGTTTGTTAAGAGGTAAAGTGTAGGAGGTAGCCATGGGACATTTTAAGATAAGTATACAGAGGTATACTTGTGCTTTCACAAATTAATGTCAAACTTGAATGGGAGGGCATTAGTAAATCTAAAATTGTTTCTAGCTTGCTTAAAACTTTTGGGGAGGAAACAAATGGTCTTTTTGAACATTTATTATAATCAGGAGTTTAGCCCAGTAAGAGACAGCTAAATAAGAACAGCAGTTGACTTGAACATACAAAAGACTTTAGAAAGGAGAGTAACACAAAGCATGTGGTAGCCACTGTCCAGTAAAGAAGATAACACTGACAGGAGGAAGAGGAGGAAAGTTTTGAACTTCTTATTTTGATTTGTTTTGTTTTAATTTTGTCGTTATTGTTTGACAAGCCAAAGGAAAAACTTTTGGATATGTGTGAAAATACAAGGGGGTTCCAAGGAAAGTTTTGTTTGTCTGTCCTGGACATCTCTGAGGGGGGAACGATCAGTTACTGTGAGAGACAATTTCTACATTCATTCACATTGAATACATGTGACATACAATTATAAGGTTGAAAGAAAACCTCAAAGATTCTTCCTATCCGGGCAGACTGTTAAAATGACAGCTAAAAATAGCTACTCACCCCTTAGAGACAGTTTACTCACTGTCCATGAACAATACATTGTGCTGTCTTCTTTTGTCTAGCTATAGTGTTTATTGATATATATATACTGGATTATTAGCAAACAACACACTGTGGCCCATATACTTACAAAAGCCTGGCAACTGAGACGCTGCGTTTCCAAATACAGCTGAATTCAGTTCTTTTCTAGATCCCTCACACAAATGATAAGGAGCCTTGGCTTTCCTTTGAGTTACACTTAGAAACAAATCTGTAGCAGAAAAACGTTCCTTCGGTGAATTAGCATCATTTCTAATTTCCTTTATTGGAAAATGGCTTGCAAAATTACAGGACAGATTTTTATGTGTGAGAGTCATGGGCTAGAAGAGACGAATGGTCTGTAATTAAAAGTGAAGATAAGCCTGTTGATGAATTACAGTTACAGCTGGGTCTTCTTCTGTGGTCACCAATGGCCATATAATTCATCATCTTAACTAGAATCCTTCCAAGAAAGAAAGGCCAGAGAGCTATTTATAATTATAGCAGGACAGTAGGCTAAACTAAACTGTCTCCTAGTTAGGCAAACAATCATCCTATTGTTATCCAAATTCCACTCACAATAAATAAAGAAAAAAAGACAACAGGACCTCTTTAAAGTCATACTTTTAAAAGTTAGCTTCCCTAGAGCATGATTTATAGACATTTAGAATGAGTCCTTTACAAAGATGTTCCTGTAAATTAAGGAACAATTCTGGGGTCAATTTAACTAACAGCTTCTACCTGTACCAAAGAAAGCACGTATGGGCTAGGCTGCTCATCACAGTGCTTATAAGAGTTCAAAGAATGCGTACTTAAAGAGAGAGAGAGAGAGAGAGAGAGAGAGAGAGAGAGAGAGAGAGAGAGAGAGAGAGAGAGAGAGAGAGAGAGAGAGAGAGAGAGAGACACGCAGTAATTGGACCACCAAGGTTCATGAACTAGAACTTAGAACATTCTGGATGAATCTCTCATCAACAACTTATAATTCCTAGCTTAGCACAAACAGCAAGCACTGCTTTCTTCTACGTTCATCACAATATTCTGTACTGTGTACCACACAGCTCTGCACTGGGAAATTAGTTCTCACAAAATGAGCTAATGTGCTTCCACCTACTTACCAAAAACCTTACTTTCTAGTTGACTCTGACATGTAATAATCCTTAAGAACAGTTCTTTACCCAAATCAGCATGAGTTGATTTTATAAACTCTCCTGAGAGATGGACTTCTTTTAAATATTGGATGTTCTTGCCAGCTGGTGCAGTGGCTGGCTCTAATAGTCATTGTTTCCTTCTTACAATATCATCTTGTTCTCTAGTGTCTATTCCAGGCTAAGTATCCGAGCATCACTTACCAGGTCCAGTTTCCAAACATGTAAAAAGGATCTTTAGATGAGGTAATACACAAGGGTCTCTATAGCTCCTTGAATCACTGCAAGGTCTCCCAAAGCTTCAATCCCAACTGCCTTACCTTCATGCTTTCACTCACTAGCATACTGTTCTCCAGTATTCTGCTACAAATACCATTTTAATTTTGAAGGATTCTGCTCTGGAAACCGGGGGGACCTTTGTGCTAACCAATGCATCCTTCTATTGTAAGATTTCCTGTGATGAAGAGTTGTCTAGCTTACCATTGGCAACTTTCTCACAGTTGCTCAAAGTAGCCAGCCCAAATGGCTCATGAAGATGAGACATCATTTGTTTTTTCCTTTTTCATACTACTTTTTAATTTTTTAATTACATAGTCAAAATTTACTTATTTGTGTGTGTGTGTGTGTGTGTGTGTGTGTGTGTATGTGTGTGTGTGTGTGTTGTGGATGTGCCTATGTAAGTGCCGTGTGTGGCACCTGTGCAAAGGAGAGAATATGCTTTTCTGGAGTGAAGGGTCGTCCCTTCCATTATGTGCACAGGAAATGGAACTCAGGCTATTAGCCTTGACAAGAAGCACCTTTACCCTTTGAATCATATTTCTACCTCCTCTTCTCCAGGCACCAATGCTTCCCTTTATCATTCTTTTTCAGGGTGTGCTATCCTCTTGCCTCACAGGGAGGCAACACAAGAGTCACCTGTTTTCTTTTCAACATTTACCTCACAATGTTCCTTTCCCATAAATATTTGTCTTAATCCATTCTGTACTGTTTTGATTGAGTAATAACTCGATAAATGTACTAGGGAGTGCTTACTAAACTTTGAAGGCACCGGGGAGGCAGCTGTGATCAAGTCAGTCATGGCACCAACCTTTGTGGAGTTGCAGCTGACATGAGATGGAAGCTGATCATTCAGTGAATGCTAAGGAACAATAGCAGGCATTGCAGTAACAGCATGAAGCAAGGACAATGATGGAGAGTTTGGGTGACAGAGTTCCCTGGGGAGAAAGGCTCAATAAGAACAAGTTATTTAAAACTCTGGGACAATTTTCCAAGGAAGACCAGGGCCAGGTCCCAGAGGTATAAATAATATTCAAGTGGCAGCAAGAAAATGGATGTGATTTGAGCAAAAATCTTGACCTGGGCTTACCAGTTCCCTTGTTTTTATTATGGTTTTCATTGCCGTGGCAGAAGACCAGACAGAAGCAGTATGAAAGAGGATGGGTTTGCTTTAATTCACGGTTTCAGAGAGATTTCAGTTCAGCACAGCAAGGAAAGCATGGTGGAGCGCATCTATGTTGGAGACAGCATGCAGCAGGGGAGGTTTGTTTGTGCCACAAACCATGAAACAAAGAGTTTGAATAGGAACAGTATAGTAGGAGGTTTCTGGCCCTGACTTTCAGGCCTAACCTCAAGGTTTAGGCCTACAGTTCACAGACCCACAGAGACACACATATGCATACGATAGTTTTAGGCTGATCAGCCTAAGGCCCAGGCATATAATTTGCTAACTCTACCCTTAAACTAACCCATGACTCTTATCTTGTTCAGCCATGCGGCTCGGTACCTTTCCTTAGAGCAGCATAGTTGTCCTCTACTTCTTCTGGCTTCTCTTTGGCATTCTGCTCTGTGCTTCCTGTTCTCAGAGTTTTCTTAGTCTGGTAGCCCTGCCCCATACTTCCTGCCTGCCTTTGGCCAATCAGCGCTTTTTATTAAACCAGTGGGTGGGACAGTTATTTACAATGTAACAGCATAATCTCCCACAGAACAGTTATGACATTCACAGTCCCACGCCAATGACCCAACCATAGTGCCACAGGCTGGAGTCAAACTTTTAAAACATCCTATGGAGAATGTTTCAGATTTGAAATATTAAACTCTATTTCTTTAGCCTTTATAATCCCTGCTGTGCCCCTGACCTCCTCTCTCTTTGATTAGACTGCTCTGCTCACTTATAATGCCTCAAATAAATCAAGCATGCTCCAGCCTGAGACCTGCTGCATGTGTTGTTCATCAACTTTAAATATTATTTCCAAATAATCTTAGGCTGCCTCTCTCCATTGGGAATTCTGATGAAACATAACTTGCTTCTTTCCATTTTTTCCCATTGCTATATATGATCGTGTACAAATTTAGTTACTTCTGACTTTGTTGTTCATTGACCTAGCCATAAACCTAAACATTTATTAATTTAGATGAAACACCTATTTTGGAGACTGGAGAAATGGCTCAGCAGGTAAGAACACTGGCTGCTCTCCCAAATGAGCCAGTATTGATGAAGAACACCTGAAGCAGCTGCTCACAACCTTCTGTAACTCTAGTCCCAAGGGACGAGATGGCCTCTTCCATTCTTTGAGGGCACTGTATGCATGTGGTATGACAGACACAAAGGCAGGCACAGCATTCATACGCATTCAATAAATAAATAGCCTACTTTAGTACGCAAGTAGACTCTACCAATGTGGCAGCCTGAGTTGTCTTGGTACTCAAAAGTAGACCAAAATTTTTAAGTCTCTAACAATTTGAGAACTTAAATGAACTGATCATCTTCTGATCACTAAATTATACAAGTTGAGAAGTGAGAAACACTTTGGAAAGGGGCTGTCATGCAAATCTGTATGGTTATGAAATAGATGTCATAGCTCTTAAAGAAAACACAAGAGAAGAGCAGGAAAACCTTGAGATGTTATTGTGGGTAACTGTGGTTAATAAGAAAATGGTAGTGAAATTGCAAGGTCAAACATCATCGAGAAAAATAAATGTGATACTAGAAATACTCTTGTCAGCTGCGGAATACCTTTGAACCACAGCGGAAGGCTGTTATGAAAGCTTTGTAGTTCTCGTGAAGGCAACTTTTTAAGCACTTACTCAGTTTAGTAAAATGAAAACTGCCTCACAGAAGTAAAGAACTAGCAGCACAATGGGGGAATATTAAGAACCAGAAGCACAAACTTAATGGGAATCCACCCACAATGGCAACACAGCTAAACTGTGTGCACGCTACAAGGATGATGGAATGAAAGCTAGAATGGAGAGAAGAGACATTTGTAAATATAAAAGAATATGGTTCTATCAAGGTCTTTGGGCCACGCAAATCCATTTTTTATGCTTCTGTCATGATTTGGAATTTCTGAATGTAATTATTTTTCTCTTAGGGTCATAATAGAATTATGTCCTCAACTCACATGATAAAACCCTAACACTGACATGGTAGTATTTGGAGACACAGTCTTTGGAGCTGAAGTTAGATTGCGTCCTGAAGGGGGTAACCTCACGATAAGATTAGTGCCTTCATGTGAAGAGGTATTACTGTCTTTCTATTGCGCAGAGACATACCAAGGAAGTGGCTATCTGAAAATAAGAAGTAGCACCCTCACTGGAACCCAGCCTTATGCCAGGACCCTGATCTTAAACTTTTATTCTCCATCACTTTGAGAAATAAATTTATCTTCCTTATGCTATCTACTTTAAGGATTTTTGTTTTGACCATTGAGTAGATTAATGCAGGGCCCCTGAAAATGTGAGCAAAATTCCAGCAGAATTAAGTTATCATGTACTGTATCTTTGTTTTAGTAAGGCAGCACCTAAGTGGGATACAGTTTGTCTTCCTTCGTTATGGGAAACCAAGGAACTCCTGAGTGAATGTGTAAGGAATGTATGAAGTCCTGAGTGAATGTGTTATTGACAAGGACCAAGGCCTCAGACCTATGGAAATTGTCAAAGCCTTCCCTTGGTCAGGCTCCAAGTTGATGAAGGAGGCTTCCTCTGGCCATGTGCAGATGTTGGCAGTTAGCACAAAAACTGGCTACCACAACTTCCTCATCCTGGATGTTTACAGTCTAATAGTACCATTCCCCTACAGAGATCTCCTACCAGGACTGGCTAATTGCTTCTTTTCTTATGGTACATAACAACACACTGAGGTTCCAACTTGCTTGCATAGTCAGTGTCCCTTCACCATAGCAAGTCCATTCCATCTGGTTCCAGATTTTCTGTATGTGTTTCTGTCCTTTACTTATTCCCCTATCACTCCAGTTAGGTCAATGACTGACACTTTACAGGTTGTAATGACATTCCTTAGCAAGCCTCTATCACACATACTTTGGTGGATCCCAGCTTCTAATTGAACATACCACCTACCTACCTACCTGCTTAAAGAACTAAGGAAGGTTCCTCAGCTCTAAGATAGTCAAGCTGCTCTAATACTTATGAGACTGAAGTACTGCCCTCCATCAATGGTGACGTGGTCATTTACAGTGAATGCAATAGCAGTAGCTTTCCTGGTATTCTGGTATACCAGAAACAAGGTACTTTGTTGAGTCATTCTCTGTGACTTAATGGCCACTGTTGACAGAGCTGACCAGTCTATTAAGAGTAGATATTTTTCCTGTGACTCAAAGAGTGGCTTAAACTAACAAGGTCTATGATACAATTGGATTTTGTTGGTTACAATTTCTGTCAAGCGGGTTAAATCTTCTGGGGAAAAATATACACAAGCTTCACCTTTAACTCAACCTACAGGTGAGTATTGTTACAATGGAAACCCTGGAAGAGCCACTTCTGTAAAGAAAACTTACTATCGAGAAAATGAAATGGAGAGGTAAGTGGAGATCGCCCTAGGAACGGGTGGAATTAACAGGAACTTGTGTTAGAAATTCAAGTCAAATAATACTTTTTGTAGCTGTGGTAACACCCAACCATGAAACAAAAAGACAGTTCCTCCATCATCCACTTTTCTTCCCATCTTGAAAATTATAATGTATTTGTGTTTGGGGGATGGAGGGCTATCCCTTCCACCCATTTCTGAGTAAATCTGATTTCTCTTATACTTTATTGTCTTAATTATATGTCTACAATCATTTTTGACTTTTCTATTTGTTAGCTCACAGTTTGCTATTGCATTCTCATCCATGTTCCAAATTCCCAAAGCTGTTAGTCCAACCTTTTGGATTACTTAGTTTGTGTTTGTTTGCTTTCAGACAGGGCCTTGTGCTGGCTTCAAACTTGCTATATTGGTAGATATAATTGAACTCCCTAATTCTTATCCAAATAATTCTAGTAAAAGAATGGCTTTTAGGTAGATTTGTGGATAGAAAAGCAAATGCCCACTCTCAGAGGAGACATAGACCAGAAACTCATGAAAAATCTCCCCACACCTACCTGTGTCTGTATCCTTCAGGATGACTCAAAACTCCAGCAAACCCAACTCAGTACTCCTATGCAAATATACTCAATGCTTTACCAGCAATTCCAAGCATCAGACATAATGATCTTGGAAGGGATCTGATAGAAAGTCTGCATTTAAAGTAAAGCTCATGCTTGGTTCAGCCAAATGGTCCAGTCACAACTTCTCCCCAGAACACTGAGTGGATATTTGATTTTTTCATTTTTCAGATTAATAATAGCCAATCAGGCTGTTCCTCCTGGAATGAAAACAAATTTCAAAAATTGGGATCATGTGCTTACCACTATAAACAACACCAGGACTTTGGTATTATTGCTAATATTTTCTTTTTGTTGGCGGGGTACTCATTGCTCCTGCCTTTTGCATTACTAAATAGCAAATTGAAAGATGGAAGCTGGCCTCAGAAATTAATGTTCAAGTGAATAGCCATTGTAAATGAGTCTTCATCAGTTCCAAGGTCATGGAATGCCCATATCCCTTAATGTGGAAATTGCAATATTAGCAGAACCCTAAGGCCCTGGAATGTTTTGTGATAAATGAATCAAACCACCTCCAAGAAATGAACACAGAAGGAAAATAGACATCCACTTATCTCTTTGGTATCTGAATATCACAAGAAAATAGTCGTCAGCCACCAAACTCAAGACAGTAGAAGGAAGAGGAATGGAGAAAAGAGGCATTAGAAGAAAGTGTAATCTATCGACTCCCTGAGGGTAGGTTGATTTCTGAGAAGGTGGCTTTATCATGTAGAAATTTTTTCAACTCTCCAGTTCTTAGCAGTATTGGTTATCCGTTTCTCTGGAAACTATCACTTACTAAAATCAGTATATATTTCATTTGGATTCAGGAAATCACGATTCCTCAAGTTAGGGACCAAATATCACAGAGGGGTTTTTAAAAAGAAAAGAATTAACCTTATCTGTTGTAAAGTATATCTGGGAATAAAACACACTGAAATCCTAATTTGCAATGTATCTAAAAATTAATTCTTTCATTTTAAACCTGAAGCTAGATTAATTCATATTCAAGTTGGTGAAAGATACCTTTTAATTCAATCATTCAACATATAATCACTAAGTATGTATTGTGCTTTAGAAAGTATTCTCCAGATGAATTGGTGATTACGTTGCTAGTTAGAAATGGAAGGTAATCAGCTACATTTAAGTTGCAGGTGAATACTAAATGTTACAGTAGAGATACTTGTAGTAAGAATTAACAATTCACTATCAGAAATTAAATTTAACTGGACAATTCTTAATATAGAACACTTTTGTAAGTTATGCTAAACCTGGAAAATTCAAATGATCAGCCCTTAAACTATTCCATGATTTTTGTTTAATCTTTTGCAATATAACTAATTTCTAGACACACAATGACAGGATGAGATATCTTTCCCTGAAACTCTGAAACTTTGAAAAGCTAATATTATACTTAAAATCATTAACCTTAGATATCCTTCTAGAAAACATAGAAAAAAAATCAACTCAAATTCTTAGGGCGGGGTGCAGATCCACAAAAAATAAAAATAGAAAGTCCTGGATTGGAGATCAATAGTTTTCTATCTCCAATGACCCACATAAACATTAGTAAATGTGCTTTTCCCTTCTCGTTATCAGTTGTAGCCAAAGATTTGAGTTTCTCTCTCCAAATGTGTGTGTTAAATTTAACTATCCTCCTGTTATGGGTTGACTCCATTTAATCCTTTTCCTAGATGCTACGTCACTGTCTATCAAATAAAAAGCCCAGTGTCAGGTATGGATTACCTTTTTGAAGGCATTGATAAGTTGAAAGAGTATATTATATTGCTGTTGTTTATAGTTATTCTGAAGAACTTAAAGCCATATCATATTGCTGCAGATATCACATACTCAACTCATAGACCATTGAGAATCAAGCTAGTACTGACCTGGAAGCTTCATCCTAATTGGATAATTTATATAGCACTGACAGGTACAATGTACACTACCAGAAGTGAAGCATGATTATTCACAGTGGTGAATTCTGTGAGATACAGTAACAACTGGCATTGAAAGATAGACCACTCATGCAATAGTAGCAAACATTTTATGGGAGTAATCAACAACTTTCTGGCTGGATTTAGGCTTATTCCACAAGATAGGACTCATTCCTGGTACTCTTATTAAAGCCAAGAACTTGTGGTTAAAAAAGTCTGCAGAATTTAATACTACTATTTCCCAAATGGACATAGTATTAAATTGACACTTAATTACTGATAGTTATACCCGTAGATTGTTATATCTCACAAGTATCGTCAGAGAAGCTACTTTTTAAGTAGGTAGCAATAAAGACAGATACACAACAAGTCAATATGCAGAGAATATGAGACTACAGAGTATCCCTACATGTGACATCAATATCTCTCTCTCTCTCTCTCTCTCTCTCTCTCTCTCTCTCTCTCTCTCTCTCTCTCTCTCACACACACACACACACACACACACACACACACACACACACACACACTCACCAAGGCTCAGGGATCTTCACATAAGGGGATGAAAGACAGAAAGATTGCAAGATTGTAAGAGAGAGGGTAGGAGGGTAGTAGATGACTACAGTCAAACAATATTTTCTGGGCACAAAGGCAGTAGCACATATAAAGACACAGCAATTGTAATAGTATGTGTAAAACCTTTGCATGACCAAGCCACACAAAATCCCAGCATGAAGGAGGGAAGTAGTGATGAAGTCTCAACTACAGTAGAGAAGTTATTGGCAATTGATAGATAGCTGCTAGAAGAGGGAGAGTCAACTTTCTTTAAGGATGCAGCTTCTGCAAATTTGTTCATGGTCCAGTAGATGATCTTATACATACACATAACACATACACATACTGTCAATTCAGTGGGCTGAAACAAACAAACATGAAATTAAAGGGAACAGTTTGATGGAGAAGACTATGAAGGGAGAATTAGGGAGTGAGCTTGATCGAACTACTTTACAGGTAGGTATACATGAAATTCTCAATAAAAATAATTTAAAAGAAAAACTCTTTTCTGTTGTGTTATGAGGTGGGGCCTTCAAGATATGATTAAGTCATAAATTGAAGCCTTTGGGACTAAGATTTCATTCTCGTAATTGGGTCCTAGGGAGGTCCATGTGAAGACACTATAAAAACTTAACCATTAGCACCTTCATCATGATGCTTCCTGGTGGCAAATATCCAGCCTGCATACTATGAGAAATAATTGTCAATTGTTTATAAACCACTCAGTCCATAGTATTTTGTTACGGAATTTCAGCTGACTAAAGGGCCCTCCTGACTTCTAGGTAACCAGACATTTATAGCACCCTAGATGTTTTCATGGGTCTTGAAAACTCCTCAGGTCACAGCTGTGTTTCCTTGTGTTGGAGAATCATGGAATCATGCTATACTCATAATTCATTCCTGCACCTCCCTCAAGGATTAAAGTTGTTTTCTGGCTCCCAATTGCAGTAAAGTTTCACCAGAATTGCCAGTACAATAAAGGTATTGTGTATTGTACTTCTCCAAGATCAAAGTTCCCGCCTGACTGGGAACTGGATGCATCTGAGTAACTCTTTTTTCAATCTATTATTTATTTTACATTGACAATACTACTATTATATGTATTATGAGATGATACGGCTTTAGTTGTGTTGGTAAATGAATAGTGATTGACTCAATATGATGAGCCTGTCATTATTTAAACTTAAATATTCATCATTTTGATATAATGAATATATGCAAATTCCTGTCTTCTGATATTACACAGAGAACTATTGTTTAAGTACACTCAACCTGCTATGCAACACAATAGAACTAACCTTTCCTATAAAAGAATGCCCTGGTGTTATTGTGTCTCCAGAAGAAGGAGACCATCCCCAAGACTGATGAATACTGCAGTGACCAAGATGGGGAATCCATATGAACAATCATCAAATGATAGTTTTATACCATTGGTTGAGGTCTCCCCTCCCCTTTTCTCCAATTTATTTAAATCTCTGTCTTCTGCTCTCAAATTCTCTAAGAGTAATGACTTTTTTCTCGCATGTGTGCATAAAATCACATAGTCCTTGTCTTTCTGAGCCTGGTTTATTTCATATCACATATGGTCCTTCATTTCTTTTCATATTGTCTCAAAAGACAGGATCTCAGTAGGCAGGACAAGGAGTTAAACCTGAACTCACATCAACAGAGAAACAGATGGGAAAAAAAATGTTCTGCATATACCAGTGCAAATCCTGCTGAGTCCTTTGGAGTGGACAACTCCAGACCACCGCTGGGTCGTGTCACTTCTTATGGTTTGTGTCCTAAATGCCCCACACAATTTTGTGTGTTAAGCTTGGCCCGAGCTGATAGAGCTAGAGCCAGTGGATGGTAGCGGACATCGTAAGAGGCAAGGCAGCACCTAGTTGTAGGAAGTAGGGTCACTGGGAGAATGTCCTCGATGGTCATATTAGGAACCCATGCTCTCCATCCCTCTTCTTTCTCTCTCTCTCTCTTTTATAAAAACCATAAACCATTGGTCAGTCTTCTAAGAACCAGAGAAGAAAGACAGGAGACAGATGTGCAGGTACTGTTCAAACTTTAGAACATTCCAGATCCTTCCCTTGAGCCCATCAGGCCCCACGGTTCTCCTGATGACATGCCTAACCCTGAGGAGAAACTGTTTATGTTGACCTAAAGGAGCTCTAGTCAACAACTCCCCTGATGAGTTTTCACTGTGAATTTGGATTCTTTACCCCACCTGTCAGCTCAGTAATTCTTAATTCCGTAATTATACAATCACCTACTAATTTTTTTTTTTCTGGTCCACAATTTGGCAATGTGAGTTGTAAATTCATTCTCCTAGTTAGGCGATGAAAATTAAAAATACAGATTTATATCCCTCCATTTTCATCATTATACTGAACCTAGAAACTTTTCCTCTCTTCTATTAATCCCAATGCAGTGGTTTGAAAAGGGAAAGCCAGTCAGCAAGTGGGGAGACCATCCAGAAGGTTCTAGAAACCTTTCTTCTCTTCAGATGATCCTAAAGCAGTGGCTCCCAGAAGGAACGCAAGCTAGGGAGCAGTGTGAACATCTGGAAGAATGTCCACTGGGCAAGGCTCTAAGCTCTCCCGCTTCAACCTTGGCGCCAATGGATACTCATTCATCAAAGCTAAATTGCCCTATCAAAAAGAAATACTTTCCCTCCTAATAAGAAAAATTTGCATTTTCTCACCAAGAAAACTGTTTCTGGAATTAAATATCTTCCAAGATAATAACACCACTAAGATTAAGGCAATTTTGAGTAATTGTGTATATGATAAAATGAATAAAACAATTTACAGACCCGAGAAGTTTTGAGCACTATCTTCCGCCAATTGTAGACGAGAGCAAATTTTTCATTAAGTGGGGAATATCATTCAAACAAATGAGACTTGATTATGATAATTGTTTTTCATCTATCATGTGAAAACCTTCCAAATGCCTAGGTGAAAACACCACTTCAGGCAGTTAATAGTTGCTCATTTCACATTTTTCACATTGCACATGTTGTTTTCTCACTGAGATGTATGTGATGCTCAGTGAATATTTCAAGAAGATAATGGGTTCACCTGCGTGCTTCTAGAATGTGCAGGAACGTAATTTCTCCCTAAATTGATTAAACTTAAGATAGAATGGTGATGACCCTAAGCAGATAGAAGTGGTGCAGGCGAGCTTCCTGTTGGACCCCCTCAACAGTTATTTAATTTAAAATGAATTGCTCTGGATTTCTACATATCAACTGATAATGCTAAGAAAATAGATGTATTGTATTTTAGAATATGATTTTTGCAAAACGGACATCCTATAAAGAAAAGGGAGGAAAGCCTAATGGTTTCTATAATTTTACTTTCTCCTTAAAACACAAACCTCAGAGAATTTAAGTCCTCTTTATCCTGATCTGTTCTACAGCTAGCTATTTTATGAAAGGTGGCTAGCATCTCCGGTGCATCTTAGAGAACAATATACTTTCTGATGACCACCTTACACTCTGCTGTGATAGCCTCCAATTGGAGCCTGTAAACCTCAGGAATTAATGTCACTGAACAGCCAGAGGCAAATGAAATAATTGTCCACCATTGTTTCATTAAAGATTAGGACAGCTAGAATTATCTCAAAGCAAACATATCTAGCCCCTAGGGACGGCTGAAGAGGGGTGTTACAAGTGCTAACATAATGGAACCAGAGGGATACATATTCCTTTTTCAAGCACAGCATCAATAATGTATTTGTGCTTTATTCTTAACATTGGCTGCTGGGAAAA
Source organism: Phyllotis vaccarum (assembly GCA_033318265.1). NCBI lineage: Eukaryota > Metazoa > Chordata > Mammalia > Rodentia > Cricetidae > Phyllotis > Phyllotis vaccarum. The sequence continues at coordinate 75,343,292 of JARWLC010000003.1, forward strand.
TCAAAACAAAGGAAATTCCATGTAAACAATGAAATCCAAAGTGAGGTCAGCCTTGCCAGCAGGTTACTGCAGTCTGAACTTTCCTTTTTGTAAAATCATGGCTAATTTCCTCCACGGCACAGCAGGCCTGCTAGCTCACAGAAGATGGAATCTGAGCTCTCAGACTTTGATGATTGCCTTCAGTGGGACTGGTGTGCTCTGTATGCTAATGTTACTTCTCTGTTACTTATTGTTGAAGCAAAGAAAATATTGCTTCGTTTTCTTTACAATGTGTGGTGTTAAGCCAGAAAAAACGATGAATCAACACTTTTTTTAAACTGTGAGTTAAAATTTATACATAATATGTATATTATATATATTTTTTTACAGTAAGTAGAGACAAGGCAAAATTAAATGAGGGACAATAATTACATTTTGTGAGGTGAGAAAATAGCCTGAGTCCATGGCTCACATATCAAATATATGCAATGTTGATGTTTTCACAATAATTTCATATTCCCGTAGAGATGCCCTCAAATCGTTCTCCCTAATAGCGATGACCTAATTGTCCCCCAGAAATAAGCACCATACATTGGACATTTGTCCAATCCGTGACCTCTATGATCCATCACACTTGACCTCAGATATTATTACACACTTCATACAGGGTATTTGGTTGATGTATAAGAAGATAGACACTATGTTGTACTGGGGGAGAACATGAAGTACAGGTTCAGAGATTATCTCCACTGCTAACTAGTTATGTGATCCCTCTAGAGCACTTGACTGCTCTGGGCCTCAGTTTCCCCACAAATAAAATGAAAATCAGAATCATGCCTGTGCCTTGAAAAGCTGTTAGATTAAATGAGCTAGTATTTATGAGATACCAAGAACAGTACCGGATGACTTAAATGTAGTTATATAAAAGAAACAGAAGCCAAACCCAATATTGTCCTAGTAGGAATTGTGAAATCTGCCATGCTTAGGCAGAACTGGTCAGATAGAAGAACTTTCCAAGCTCATCTAGGCTACAAACATTTCAGATTGTTTATATCTAACGGTATTTCTCGGCAGTCAGAAAGCATCTGGGCTCTCAGATTGTCCAGCCACAGCATCTTGGTAGCTGGTGTCCTGCTGAGTTAAGATTTTTTTTTTTTTCTTCCAGGCACTAATACTGAGGATCAGGGATTCAGGAGCAGGTGCAGGTATATGGTGATACCTATCTTGTTGCAGGTTGGGAGTATAGAATCAGTTGTGAAAAGGGCATGATCCGAGAGCAATAGAAACCTAGGACCTACTGAAAGCTCTCATGGAACAGCATGCAGGATTATCTTTGTTATCCCCACCCAAGGCTTCCTGGTTCCGAGGTGAAGGATTCAGTTTTGCAAGTAGCCTAGTGGAAAACTTGTATTACTTATGATGACACTTCCAGGGCTTCTGGAAACACTAAGCTTTCCTGTTTGATGGGTTGTCTTTCTGCTCTCCTCCCTACCGGCCTACCCCAGCTGAAGGACAGGTACTTTATAAACACTTTGTGCAGTGATGTAATCAGGGCAACCAGTCTTGCCCTGATGAGGAATTCTGAGTAGCAATTGCATATATCATGGTAATAAAAGACAAGGAACGCAATTCAAAGATTACTAAAGCAAACGCATTGCTTAGGAAAACTTTTCAGACTACTGAGCCCAGTAAAAGAACAGGATCCCAGATAGTGGAGATACTGGGTCACAGGGCTCCTTAAGACCTTTTTCAGGTAAGCTGGTCTAGGCTACTATCTTCTATGATTCCAATGGGTCAGGTGGGACACAGAGAATAAAGCAAAACAGAAATCAGTTAGACTTAGACAGTGGGGGCGATGTGAACTCTAATAAGGAAGGAAAATATGTACTAGTTACAGATGAAACTGGCGAAACCTAAAGAGCCTTTATTTTCTTTCATAGAAAGCTGAGAAGTCATAATAATATGAGGACAGTGGCTTTTCAAGGATAATTAATGTCATTGACATAAAGTATTACTGCGACAAAATCACTGATTTGACTGAGAGCTAAAAGCAGTATTTGTATCAGGAAAATAACAAGTGCCTACTTCTTAGAGGGAGCTCTCAGGGCCCATGAGGCCGGCATCTCTGGCTTGGGAATAGTAAGAAAAGGTAGCACTGAAAACACTACATGGGACAAGATAACAGGCAAAGATGAAATGCATGCAATTCAGTTAGCTAAATGGCAAATCCCATTCTGACTTTCTTCTATGAAACCTCACCTATGTGTATCCCAAATACAATATACCAAGAAAACTGGTGCTGTGTGGGTGAAGACCAAAATTGCAGTGATGTTATAAATGATGTTATAAGAATAAAATCTGAGAGATCATATTCAAGGTGAGATATGAACATCAAAAGAAAACCTACTTGTGCAGGTCAAAATAAATTGTCACAGTTAATGTGTCAAAATCATCAATTGCAGATTATTTACAAATTTAAAAGGGCATCATAGGGAGAGACTCAGCTGACTGTGACACTGCTGTTAGCCAATCATAGAATATGGATTGAGAATATTTCTGGTCTCTTTACATGAGAGGTACCATAGTAAATATTTCTTTAAACAAATTCTATAAAATTTTAAAATAGTCAATACTTGTAATTAATAGCACATATTTTATAGATGATTAGAATATGAGCTAGTAATTAATTTTTATGTGGCAATTTATCTTACTATGGGTATTTTACTTCAAATAAATATCTTAGGAAAATATTGCATCCATGTTTAGGTTCATGTCCTCAGTGCCTGCTCACTTAGCTGGAACACCTGATCACTACTGCCAGGACAGTGACCGGATGCGAAGGCCTAGTAATGTGGGAATAGTTCTACTCCGTGTCTATGGTCTGGGCTCCACTTCAGAGTGTGCTTGTGATTTCCCCATGACCTTCATCCTCTGCATGCCTTGCTTGCCTTATTGCTAAAACAAAAGCATAGGAGATAGGGAGATGAAATTTGGACAGGATCTAGATCAAAATCTAACCCAGCTCCTAAATCCAGTTTAAAGATCCAGATTTACTTGGCTTTTTCCACCAGTGTAACAAATGACCTTGTAGCCAAGGAGAGGATCCAATAGATGACCCATGGCTTCTTGCTACTCAAAATGTGAAATTTTAGGAACATTTCAACTTTTAATAATTAAGTAGGTTCCTCATTTCCTAGCAATACAACTGTCATAATATATATATTTTTTAAAAAATATTTTCAGTTCTATATTACTTCCAAGGTATTCAAGCCTGATTTTTTTTTATTAATTTTGCCCAAATTTGTGTGCTATTTTCCTCTATCAACTGAATATCAGCCAATTTTAGTCCATCAGAAATAATAGGTGCACAAGCTTTTTTTCCTTCTATCCCCCCTCTCTCTCTTTCTCACTCACTCTCTCTCTCCCCACTATGTATCCTTGCTATCATGGAACCCTCTTTGTAGATCAGTTTAGCCACAAACTCTCGGTATCCCTCATGCCTTTGCCTCCCAAATGATGAGATTACAGAACATCTGTTTGACATTTGGCAAAAGCCAAGTCAAATTGACCTGAAACCTCTAGCCTTTGTAATTCACTAAGACTTAATAGCATGCAATAGTTTCTGCAATGATACAAATAGTCTCTCTCTCTCTGCACTTCTGAAAGTGGTGGACATTCATCATGTGTCTAAAACACCTGTGATATCTGGGCATGTCAACAAAGAAATCAAAATTTTAATTTTATTTTCTTACAAATAGTTTAAAGTTACATAGCCACATGTTTGTATTGGCTACAATTCTGAATACAGCATAATCTTGTCCTACCAAGAGAATATTGCTTTGTTGAGAAGTAAGACTGTGGCACCCAAGTAAATATACTCATGTCATTGTCCACACATAATACTAGAGTGCATTTCTAGTAGGTAGCTTGTGTTGTATCCTACATTGCTCTGATGTAGCAGCTGAAGTCATAGGCATAGAACATACCAGAAGAAGCTGAGAAAATGCATAGCTTACATTTGCAGGGGTTGTTTTAAAACCCATAGAGAAAGTAGGTTAATCATATTTTATATGTGCTAATGAGAAAATGAAAGGGCTTGTGCTCATTATAAAAGTCTCTCAATTATCTTTTCGACCCTTTCAGGAGTAGAAGCAAGTTTTCCCTCTGAATGAGTTACAGATAGGTTTCAGTCTTGATGCTTTTGCATCTGTCACGTTATCTTTCTGTGGGAAGAGTATCATGGCAGTGAAGTACGTTAAGCATTCTCTACAGTCCCCAAAACCCCATATCCTCTTTGATCAAAATGCAAAGTTCAAAATGTGATAGTTTGGGGGAGGAAGACTAACTTTAGAATATAATTTTTGGAAAGTTTTAATTACCTCCTTATAGAAAGGAGGTAATTATTTTCTAAAAGATGGGAGGAGCATCTCACTAACAAAGCCTAGTGACCTTCAGCAATGTTTAGATTCTTGTCTCAAATGAAGATAGATTTTACATTTAAAATATGATTGTGAGTGGAGAGTGAAGAAATTTGTTATAATAAGAAGAGAGCTATCCAAAATTTGGATTTTGGTTTAATTTTTTCTAAATTTACATTGGTTATATATAATCATATTTTGTCAAAAAGTATATTCTTAATAAACTGTATTTTATGTTGGTAGCAGTATACAAATAATTATTTTTTGGTGAAGTGTTATTCTATCTTTTAGACATACTGTTTTTTTTTTTTTACAAAGAGATAATCAAAATTTGTCTTCTCTACTTCTCAGAGAAACTGAGATCCCTTTAAAACAAATTTAAAAAAAAAAAAAAAACTTGAATCTACCAGCTCATTCAAGGCACATAGCCCTCTCTATTTACAGTTACAATGCAATACTTTATTTGTTCTCAAATACATTAGTGATGTGTTTGTTCATTAAAACACAATGATATAAATGATGGTCTCCATTTCCCACACGGTCATTTCCTGACTTCATGGAGGCAGTATTAGAAGACAATAACCAAAGCCAGGTAGGAGAGCTCCAAATGAAAGCCCATGTGTTCTTCCCTTGGTGGTCTTGGATTTTTGATTACCTTTTCTTTCTCTTACCTGATAGCAATCAAACCTATTCACTGAGTAGGATTGGATGTGCTGATTTTACAAATGTGGTAAATCACTTGAATTGGACTGTTCACTTTGCTACCTACCAGCATATTTCACTTTGTTTCTGTATAGAATGGAATAGCTTCTGATGAGGTGGTTCCAAAAACCATCAGAAAGTTAGTTAATGTATTCAAGGAGTGATATACAATGCTTCTAAATCCTGCACAAAAGAATTAGGGTTATAGCTCAGGAGTAGAGCCCTTCTGTAGCATGTACAAGGTCCGTACTTCACAGCACGTATGAGAACCTTTCCAGAAACTCTCTCTCTCTCTCTCTCTCTCTCTCTCTCTCTCTCTCTCTCTCTCTCTCTCTCTCACACACACACGCACGCACGCACGCACGCACGCACGCACGCACACACACACACACACACACACACACACACACACACACACACGAAATCAAGAAAAAAAAAACAACCCTATCTAAAAATGGAGTACATTTTTAATTTGTACTAAGAACTAAGCAGAGAGTTTTCAAAAGAAGAAATACAGTGGCTCTTAGAAAAACTTAAAGAAATATTCAACATCCTTAGCCATCAAGGAAATGCAAATAAAAATGCCTTAAGATTTTATTTTATACCAGTCAGAAAGACCAAGATGAACAAGACAAATGACAGGGTATGCTGGTGAGGATGTGGAAACAGAGGAATACTGATTGCTGGGAAGAGTACAAAGTGTTTCAGCCCTATGAAAATCAGCATGGAGGGCTCTCAAAAAGCTGAAATTGATGTGGCACAAGATGCCAGTTATATCACTCTTGGGTAAATACCTGAAGGACTATGTCCTACTATAGAGACATTTGTTCACCTGTGGTCATTACTACTCTCTTCATTATAGCCATAAATTGGAAAAACCTAGATGTTCATCAACTGAAGAATTGATAATGAAAATGTGATGCATTACACAATGGATATTATTCATCTATCAGAAACGGAAATTTTTAAGTAAATGGATGGAGTTAGAAACAATGTGCTAAGTGAGATAACCCAGACCCCCAGAGACAGATATTGCAAGTTTTATATGTGGATGTTCACTTTTAAGCTATAGACATATGTATTTATATCTGATTCACAACATAAGTCATTTAGCTAATAAAGGACCAGGGGTAAGGAGGGAAGAATTAATAGAATATAATGGTATATAAAGAGGAGAAGGAAACTAGAATATAAGGACTAAATTTGAGGGGCATGGGTGTGCTGAGTAAAGAAGTGATATATGGGGGACAAATAGCAATAAACAAACCTACTACTGTAGAAGCTTCCTAAAATAGATGCATATATGAAAGGAATTTAAATAGAGTCACAATATAGGGAAAGGCTATGCCCCAAGTCGACATTTTATGTCACCAGGTAACTTCAGCTCCAGAGAAGGGTTATATATTGTTGTTGTTAACAAAAGGGGGTTCCATAGACACACTAAACATCAGGGACTATCAACAAGGCACTCCATAACCTAATGGTAAGACCTTATTGCTGAAGACCTGACACTGAACGTGGAAAAAGATCAAGCTGGTACCCAGCTAAAAACTTCACCTTTATTGATCTAGAAGGTACTCCACATGCTACCAGAAAAGAAAGGTAATCATCAGTACCAGCCAGAGATCAACTGCGCTACTGACAACAGAGATAAGCCTGCAATATTCACTAGTGAAACGGTGCCATAACTGCTATCAGAGTAACCAACTGCCTTTTGATTGTATTGTAAAGTACATGAGATGAAAGCCATACTTGACTTACTAAAGTAGCCAAGAATTTGAGACCAGATAGGTCATGGGCCTGGAGAAAAACTACTATTATTCTGCTAAAGGAATATAGCAACAAAATGACTCGTAATGATACTATATCCAGGGAGCACAGCATCACTCAGCCCTCATCAGAGAAAACTCTTCTTGATGTAGACGGGAATTAACAAAGGGTTCCAATAACTGGACAATGTGCAGAGACTGGGAGACGTAGGAGCATTTATTCCTAAATGGATCATCTTTATCAAACCATTTCCATCAAGACTCAGGAAGAAAAGGAGTCACAGAGATCTCCACAGTCAAAGGTAGTGGATGACTCCTGGAAAACAATGTCTTTCAGACACAAACGAATAGATACAGATATGAACTTGTAGAAACTTGGAAAACACACAAAGACTTGTCCAGACAAACCAGACAGAATGCCAGAACTAAGAAGAGAAGTGAATGCAAAGCCCACCTCTAACCAAGAAGCTATTTCTAACTGATACTTGCTTGAGAAAGAGAAAAATCAGTTTTCTCCAACAGGAAGTGTCAACCACACTCTAGCTCTGGTCCCACGTACAGGAGTAATTGGCCAATACAAAACAAACTTTGTTTTATTTTGGTATTATTGTCTTATTGGAGTTTTAAGTTTCTTTACAAGTATTGATTTTCATTTTTTCTTTTTTTTAAAGAGAGAGAAGGAAGAAGAACATGTACTTGGGTGGGTAGGGAAGAGGGTATAAAATTGTGAAGCCCTTGAGGAAAATATAATCAAAATATATTGTACATTCATTTTTGGTAAAAATTTAAAAGATAAGAGAAGATGGACAGCATTCAAAGTGAACTTCTCTTTGGCTGAGGCCATTTTCTAGGCTTGAAGAGTAAATGCTCTTAGTCAATGTCATTATAACTTCAAACTAAAACATGTTGATTGTTTTTTAGCTTTAAATTTGGTTGCTCTCTTTCCTTTTTCAGCCCTATCTCTCAGCTTCAACTATAATTCTGAAATAAATTTTCCAGTTTGTTCCCCAAATTCCCAGAGCACCACCACCCTGCTCCTACAGCACTTAATCCAGAAAGTTCAGTCTTCTGTAAGCCATTATTCTATAATAAGTGAAGACTGTAAAGAAAAGAAACTTCTGGAAGGTAGATTGGTTTTCTTGAAGGGTGTTTTGAGCAATGGCTTTCATTCAAAATGTATATTCATTCAACTTATAGATATACACAAAGCACGTGCTAAAAAATGAGTAGTTTCTAAATTCTGTCCTAGACCTAAGTCACATTTATGCTTAAATGTGAACTCTACTTCTAAAATGCCAGCAAAGAATTCAGAAGTAACCAAACAAATAATATTCATAATAAACATTATGATGATATCTCACCTACATTATTTTTATTCTTTAATTTCAAATCGTCTAGAATAATTACAAGGAAAAACCAACCACCTTCCATTATGCTACTCTTTTCCATATTTACTGTGAGAGAAAGTTCTCTCTCTGCCTTAAACAAATTCTCCTTCTTAAGAAAACCCAATTTACTCACCAAACTTTCAATTATGATTCAGATAACTGTGAAGTGGGACAGCTATCTAGTCTGGTAGCAGCCCAAAGAGGGGTTCCAAAAAAAGAGGGGGGGGAACACAACCCATTAGGAGGAGGAGGCCACAGTCTGAAACACTTACACAGATGAATGTGGAGAAGAAACATGTGTGGCTGGCTCTGCCCAAAACTGGAGGCTAACTCCACACAGAAAGCCTAACCAGCCAGTAATTACTTTGGCCACATGTAACTCTGGGCAGCAAGTGGCTTTTTTGCAAAGTCATGCCCCCAAAGTTGAGTGTCAAATATTGCACGTATTCTAGTTAGCATATAATAAAAACCCTATATTGCACGTATTCTAGTTAGCATATAATAAAAACCCAGAGCCAGATATTGGGGTAAAGCTGGAATATCAGAGAGAGAAAAGAGACCATATAGTCAATTCTCACCTAGCCAACTTCTTAGGCTGATCAGGGTCCTCAGCCTAACTGGTTGTCTCTACAGAATGCTTGAATTTCTGCTTATTCCTGTTTTATATATCTTCCCCTCTGAGCTGTTTCACTTCCTGTTCAACTCTGTATCATAATCCTAGAGCTAGGATTAAAGGTGTGAGCAACTACTACTTGGCTGTTAGGTCTTGAGAAACACAAAAAGAACTCTGTCTCCTGAGCAATGGGATTAAAGGCATGAGTCACCACTTTCTGACCTTCATGGCCTGACTATGGGTGATTCTGTTCTCTTTTATTCCATCTGATTTTATTAAATATACAATACATGACCACAAAGCTTCAAATAGAATGATTATCTCTGCCTAGAGAACACCAGTTATACAATTAGTCATACATATATTAAATTTCGGAACAGAATAAAAGCAGTGTTAATTTTGCCTGAAATGCAGACTTACACCTTTTGTGAAGCACATCTCTCTCCTTTCTAATGCTTTCATTGACCAACAATTTACTAAATGCTGGTTTATACTCATCTCTAGCTTTTCCCATACCATATGTGTATTAGTTTTGTTTTTTTGCTATGATACATTACCATGACCAGTGGAAACTGATGGGAGAAAGTTTATTTTGGTGTGTGGTTCCAGAAGGATAATAATCCATCTTGGCAGGGAAGCACAACAGCAAACAGCAGATATGGTGACAGGCAGGAAGCCAAAAACTCACCTTCAGATGCAAGTATGAAGCAGAGAAAGCAAACAGAAAGTCCAAAGAGGCTTCAAACTGTCAAAAGCCACCTCCAGTGAAACATTTTCTCCAGCAAGGCTTTACCTCCTAAACCACCCTAAGCAGTACCATCAACTGAAGACAACTGTTCAAATCATGGATCCTGTGAAGGATGGTTCTCAATCAGACCAGTACAATATGTCTCATGGTTCTTAGCTTTGTCTTCAATTTTTGTTTGTTTTAAGTAGGCATTAGCAACTCCAAGAGTGAGTATTGCTTCAGAGATATCTCATGGACCATAGAGAATTTTAATTAGAATAAGTCTGATCCAATCAAGAGACAACCAGTCTCCCCATTAAGTTCATTTAGTATCTTGTCCCCACCCCCACTGACCTTGTCCAACTAAAACTGTAATGTATGTTCACGTAAGCAATCCTATGGAAGTGTGATAAAATATCTTCACTATGAGTCATGGTCAATTAAAGAGTTATTTTGCTTTCAAGCATCAGATATTTAAGAACATTCAAAGCCTTTCCATAAAATTAATTTGTCTAAGTGTGTTCACTTATCAGGAAGACAGTTATCAAGTTGCTTAGTCCATGGAAACACACCAAGCTATACCAAATTTTACACAATCTCAAAAACTCTGCATGCTTCTTGTAGAAACTCCAGTGGATGTCATTTTTCTTCTTATCGCCTCATTCCAGCATTACAGTGATGGATGAGGCACTGTCTGAACTTGCTGGAGGAGGTCTCCCACCAGGCTGTTCTCCTAAGTGGAAATGACAGACACCACCACAGGAGAAGCAGAACTGCAGCTGGCTGAGTTCCCCAGGAAACAGGCCGGAGAATGGAGTTTCTTGTGAGAATTTTCCCGAGCGTGAATGCTAGACTTGACATGGAGAAGAACATGAGGGATAATGATTTGGGCAGAAAAGAAGGCTGAATAGCGACCTAGACAGTATAAAGCACTAGAGCAAACCCACCGGAATATCAGAAGTCGGGTTGACTTCTCTACATTGTCACCGAAATTTAGCCCAGGGCAGCATTTTATCTTTCTGTGATAGGCAGTGAATTGCCCTAAAAGACGTGATGGAAGTTAATATAATGAGTCAAGATCCTGTAATTGACACGACTTGCTTACATTTGTGAGGAGAAATTGGAAATTTTGAAACTATGTCGAGAATCGCTTTGGTTAAAAAAAGAGAGAAAGAAAAAAAGGAAACAAAGGAAAAAAAGAAAAAAACAATTGAACTACTCTATATAAAGACACTAGTTTAGACAAAGACAATAACATGGATGCTGGCGAGAAAGCAGAATATATATTTAAATGCAGCACAATATGATTTATTGATTTGGTGTAAAGTATGAAAGAGAAGGAGCAGGTCATTGACCACACAGAAGGGGAGATCTGGTGAAGAAGAATCGAGAACTCATGTGCTTAACTGTACGTGGTGACCAAGTGTTCAGTTCTAAACAGAACACTTATCCTTTCAAATGTTCAGAGGACAGCATGAAAGATGGAACGGAACAAAATATGAGCTGAAGGTGGATAAATGCTGCAAAACTACTATCGTCTGGCATGACAGAGCCATTGCAAATAGGGCCACAGAGCAGCTGAGGTTATTTCCAATGGGGCCTGTGCAAGGCAGAGCCACCCATTGGTCAATCATGGATGAGAGAGGGACTTATGATGTCCTACCCATCCTGCTGAACTATTGCTGCTATTGGATCCAGAGAAAAACCAGTAGTTTTCCTCAACTGTGTGTTTTTAGGCTAGCCCACTAGCCTTTACGAAACAGTTCCAGCCCCATGGCTACCCAGCCTGGCTAAATTCACTGGTCACAAGACAAAGATGTGAATGTGGAAAGGGACTTGGAATATTAAGAGAAGATGTAAGACAGGTGGGTGGTGAGTGGTCAGAATTCACTATATACGGGTAAAAAATTGCCAGACCCAAAGCTGCAGGATCTCCACCACACAGGCAGCAGCATAAGAAGAGTCCCATACAGGGCCCAGCATCCATAGTGCAGCAGAAACCAGGGGCCTCAAACTAGACCAGTGACTCTTTGCAATAAACACTTTATATGGATAAAAGGATTTGCTGTGTGCCGCACTGTGTCACACTACAGCTTCCATGATGGGATTTTTCTTTTCTTTTTCTTCTTTTATGCTTTTAGTTTTTATCTTATTTTATTAGGAAGGTGTTGCTAGGGGAGAGAACAGATACAAAGAGACAGGGAAATTAATGGGATCAAGATGCATAATGTAAAAGAGACAAAGAATAAATTAAAAAAGAAAGTTAAAAAATGAATCATTGAAACGTATTAAATCAAGCTTGAACTTAAATATTATTTCAATTTACAATTTGATGAATAATATTTAGAGGTAACTTAGTTAACTTCAAGAAGTTTATTATCTCATTTTATGTTAGTCTTGACTATTCAAATCTGAATAAAATTAAATTTGTTTAGTCTCTAGTCCATAGTCCCTGGTCCCTGGTCCATAAACCCTGGTCCTTGGACCAGGGACCAGGGACCAGAGAACAGACACCAGGGACCAGACATAGGTTTGGGAAGAAACCTCTTCAAAATCTCTATATAGCCAAGATAAAATGTTATAACTCTACAAAACTTTTACCTATGGTTCAAGAAAGACTGTTTTAAATAGACTCAATGGTAATTCCAAGTTTCTGGCCCTGCCTAGCCCTGGACCCACACTGTACTTACAATAAAGTATTTTAAATATTAAAAAATAAGCCATATTTGGGAACATTAAAATTCTGAGATGCAATTTGATACCTTTTTTCTTTTATTGAAAGTAATTGTTCATACAGTGTATCTAGATCATGGTTCCCCTTCCCCTACTTCTCCGAGGCCCTCCCACCTCCCCTCATACCCAGTTCTACTCCCTCTTTCTGACTCTCCTTAGAAAGTAGTCATCTAAGGGACAATAAAAATGTAAGAAGATAAACTAAAACCACTATCAATTAGGACAGAATAAACAGACAGGAGGAAAAGAGCCCAAGAAAAGGCACAAGAAACAGATCTGGACATGGAGACCCGTTTTTTCCCACCGTCAGGAATCCCATAAACACAATAAAGCAGGTGCATTATTAAAGACCAGAGCGGGAAGCTTGTGTCACTTGATCCAGGAAGAGCAAGTCCAGCACTCAGGACTTCTCACCTTATGCCTCTGGAGGTGACAGGGCTTACAGAGGGCTGCTCATTCTCTTCCTTCCTGCTAATGGTGAGACAGAAGAATATTGCAAGGCAGGTATGAAGGGCATGCTGAAGGTCACAAGAGAAGGCATCAGGGTAGACACAGTGACTCTTGTGTATGACCATTCTACCCCAAAAGATAGGAAGTTTGACCCTAGAAACTGAGTCAGAACAACTCTCAACGCTAATAATTCATCAACTCAGTCAACTTAGCTATAGGCAAGAATCATACCTCTTTATATTCTAGGGACACAATTATGGTAAACTCTACAAACTGAAGATAAATAAAATGTACATGCAAATCTAAGTAGAAAATCCATTAAGTGTTCCAAAATTGAATTTATACTGAGTGATGACACCAACATATCAGCATGACAAATTTTCTACAATCTACATTTCCTTCCTCACTGATGACCATGAATCAAATTGTCACCTTAGTAACAATCTCAGTTGCTCAGATTCTGGCTCTTAACCTGTGTGACATGAAAACTCATTTTCAAAACTTTCTCTCCAAGTATTTTCCCAGACAGCAGGTGCTCATGTCTGCCCACCGATACTTGTTTTGAAAGTTTATTTTTCCCCTTTTTGCTCACTAATTACTGTCTCTGCTGCCATGGCTATTTCAGGCTTTGTTTTTCACACAGCCATTTGTGCTCAGCCTTCCCAGAATGGTATTTGTCTACTTGGATGGCATTAGGAAATATAGCAGAACTAGTTAGAATTGATTGGTGGGACTGTGGGAGACCCATTTGGCTTCCAAAGGCTTGCTACACTTCATACAATGTTACAATCCACCAAGGAGAGGACCAAGGTAAGATGCAAAGCCCTGGTCATTAGCAAAAACCCTTTCACATGGAAACACAGAGAAAAGAAGGGAGGTACCAGTATCTCACTTTCTGGAAGGCTGTGACATTGGCCCTGGAAATGTCCTTCACACCACAACCCTGGCAGCTTGGTTAAAACCCCTCCTGGGATGGCTAGGGAATGAAGAAATGACAGACAACCACACATATAGAAAAGATGGGATCAGGTGTGTGCACTCTGATGGAATAACACCTACTAAGTCACTTGGAGCCTCTGTGTTTATTAGTTACAGCACAGGGATTAGTTATTCTCATAGGAAGTCTCTGTAGGAGACCAATCTCAGGCTGTAAACCTAAGGGAGAAGAAGGAAGATGCAATTGTCAGATTTCTGTACACACTGGTCACTTATGAATTTTTGTATTCAGGAAACCTTTGCCCTCTCTCGGAGCTTCAGCAGGGAAAGTCCTTGCCACTCCCGTGAGGCTGAGACAATGGACTCTTTGGTGTAGTCGTGGTCATATCAACAATATATGATAGAAGAACTGTTACATAGGGCTTCCTCCATCCCCCAACACCCCCTGAAGTACTCCACAAAGCAAGCATGCTGTAAATCCTCTGCCATCAAGGAAATAGGCGGAGTCTAGAAGCTGAATACTCCAAAACTTTGCATTTTATCAGTGCAATATAAAAGGAGTCAGATATTTAAAATAAGCCTACACTGAATAAAGACATTTGTACTTGATAGAATGGCCTGTTTTCTAGGCCCTTTTCACTTTTAAAGCTCAGTAACGGAAATTACAACAACTTTGCACTGTGGCCTGAGAAGTCACAGTACAGTACTGTAATTAGGAACTTGTGGTGCTGGAGAAGCCTTACATTTTGTGATCAATATGCCTCTAAGGCCGAACTCCACTGAAAATTATGGAAAATAAAGTTCAACTGGCTGTACTAGTGACAGGAGCTTTATTTTAAAAAGTAATAACTGAATATACATATCAACTTATAAGTCTATAGTGTAGCAAGGCCATATTAAGACTAAATAACTTAGCGGTTCAGCACCACCATCTGGGACCTAGTGTTACTGACTAATTGATGTGTGTGCGTGTTCACATACAAGCATGTGTATGTGCAGAACAGAAGTCAATCAGGTTTGAATGACATTCTTCAAAAAACGTCTCCTTACTTTTGTTTGAGACAAGGACTCTCCCTGGGACCTGAGGCTCACCTTTTCAGATGAGTCAACTAGCCAATGAGCCTAGAACATCCTGCTTTCCATGCCTCCTTGTGCTGGGATTACAAGGGTATGCTTCAACTCTCACTTCTTCAGGAGATTGCTGGGATTAAACTCAGGTCCTTATGCTCATGTGGCAAGCACTTTACCACCTAGCTTTCTACCCTTCTCATCTGAAATCCTCATGGCAATTGCTTCTCTCATCAGGACAATACGGAGGTCATAGCATCAAGATCAAGAGTCTACACATTTCCCAAGAATGGAAGAAAGGAAGCCCCATTTTAAGATTCCCTATTAAGGACAGGAAGGCACTTCCTTCATATATCATTGGTAAGAATTATTTTGTCTAACATTTCAGATCACATGCACAAGGAGTCATGTAGGGAGGGGGAGAGAACAGCCAGCTAGCCTGATGGAGACACAGTTATTCCACTCTGGGTATTGTGCATGGGCATGCACACTAGTCACTTCCTGCTGAACCAACTTGGAGTCTGCCACTGAGCCTGGTGATTGGTGATACATGACCACAGAGATGCTAGAGGCCAATGAGACAGAGACAGCACAGCAGTTTCTGGCTGTCAGGAGGAAATTAGGAGGGGGTGTATATGTTCGCTCATATCTGCCTTTTGTGTCTCACCTGACTCCCAAGATCTGGGTTGTTGACTCCATGCCTTCTCATCCCTCCCGCAAGGGTGCCTGGATAGAACAGCTGTAACAGGGTTACATCAGAATAAAATAGTGGATCACATCCAATTATAACAGTTTCTTTTGCAAAAGAACGAAGATGTACATTGTTCCCCCTAGCCAACACTCTTCTTTGTAATCTAAGCCATTTTTGCAAGCTGTAAAGCCTCAAACCTGCTTGCTGTCAGCTTCTATGATGATATTCTCTCAGCATTCTGTCAGGGAGGTGAGTTGCAACAGCATAGAACCCTGTAAGTCCCATTGTAAGCATAATATCATAGCTTGCGCCGATTCTGTAGCAGAGTAAGTTCCACAGTGACTTTGCTGTTTGATCAAGGCATGGGTATTGTGGAATAAAGCACAAATTCTAGTTAGTATGTAATAAAAACTCAGGGCCAGATATTGGGGAAAAGCTGGAGTATCAGAGAGGAGAGAGACCACAGTCAATTTTCACCTAGCCAACTTCTCAGGCCAAACAGGGTAAATGTTATCTTCAAGAGTCCTCTACCTGGCTGGTCACTCATACAGAATGAATGAATCTCTGCCTTCTCTTGCCTTAAATATCTTCCCCACCCAGCTGTTTCACTTCCTGAGTCAACTCTGTAACATAATCCTAGAGTCAGGACTAAAGGTGTGAGCTACTTACTGCTGGCTGTTAGGTCTTGAACTCAATCCAGAAAGCTCTCTTTCTCCTGAGTGACGGGAATAAAGACATGGGTCACCACTTGGCCATCCAGAGTGTCGGGATTGAAAGGGTGGGTCACCACTCTCTGGTCCACATGGCTTGGCTGTAGGTGATTCTACTTTCTGACATTCCAGGCTTATTTTATTAACTATACCATGTATCGCCATGGTGGAATATTAGTTGGAGATGATGTAGGATATCTGTTTAATGATGCAAAGATGTGTTGCATTCTTTTATGCTGAATGTGTTTACCCCTAAGAGGTGAACAGCCAATGGCAAGGCAGGGGAAGGTAGACAGGACTGCCAAGCAGAGAAAATAAATGGATGTAGGAAGGAGGAGAAAAGGAGAAAGAAAGAAAGTGTCAGGGCCCAGCCACCCAGCCACACACCAGCCACAGAGTAGAAGAAAAGAAAAAATATAAAATAGAGAAAGGTAAAGCCCTGCAACAAAAGGTAGATGGGATAATTCAGAAAAGCTGGCTAGAACCAAGCCAACGTAAGGCCAGACATTCATAAGTAAGAATAAGTATTTATGTATTAATTTGGGAGCTGGGTAATGGGTCCCCATAAGGGAAAAACAAACAAGCAAAAAATCCTAACCATGGGATGTGTCTGGGTTCACCACCTGGAAGCAAATTTCAAAACGGCTTTAGCATCGGGATGCCTCCATTTGGTTCCTAGAGTTGTTCGGTTAGTCTAACTATCTGGAAATTGACTTACAGGGGTGTTGATCTCTGGGTAGACCATTTGCTGTGGTGCTGTAATCATCGTAAGCAGGTTACTCTCACTCCAAAGGTGTTTTCAGCTAAAGGTCAAACTGTTTCCTTCATTAGGAGGGTCACATTCCAGACCCATTTTTCTAGATAGCAATAAAAGATGGGTTCAGTGGGCCATAAAGATTGAGTCTCTTTTTTTATCTTAGTTCTAGAAGTTGTGAGTGAATGAGAGAAATTACTTTCCCAGCAAGGCTTTAATACTCGATCTCTCCCTTTGTACTTGGACTTAAAACTCTAACTTCTTGAATTATGTGAGAGATATTACATGCATAAACCATGGTCTCATCATCAATGCATTTTTTACTACTGGCCCAGCATTTTGCTAGACTCTATACTAGAATGACATTAATTATATTAATTCAAAGGGTTATCTTGGGTTTTATGGGTATCTTGGATTTTCTGAGCATGGCCCATGATTGTGACATTCTGATAATTTCAGTACTTACATATTCTGGTGCCCTTTTACTCTTTGCAACTTGGAATGTGGCACATTTCAGGTCTCTCCCACAATGGCATTAGTCCCACAAGAACAGTACCATAGCTCATGGAGCAGGATGGTGTCTGTGCTATACATGGTGCCTGATGAATATTGAGGGATTCTATGGAATACTTCTAAATGGGAATTTGGGAACTAAGTTTTTGAAATATTTCCCTAAAGATGATAACTTGAGGAAATCCAGATAATGTGACACACACTTACAAATCTACACTCAATAGGCTGAGGCAGGTGGAATCTCCATGACTTTAAGATCAGGGTGAGTGACATAGAAAAATGCAGAGGGACATAAGTCACTAATCATTGAGCAAATACAAACTGAAACCAAAATGAACTCATAATCAGCTACCTGTCACAAAACATTGCCATATCCCATGTTTGTGGGGTTATAAAGGGTCTGGAACTCACATGGAACATTAGTAAGAATGTCATGTGGTGACATCACTTTGGAAACTAGTTTGGCAGATTGTTTCTTAATGTCAAAATATAGCCAATGACATAGACATTGCAATTTTAGGTTCATCAAAGATAAATGAAAGAATATGTTTATTCACACAGCTCTAGCTGATCACAGCATTTTTTTAATTTTTATTTTTATTTGTTTTTGGTAACAGACAGGAACTGAAGACAATTCACTTATTTCTCAGTAAGTGGTGAAAATATAAACACCTTGAAATATAGTCACATAATTAACCATAATAAATTATGTATGATATCATGCTAAATATTACTACGTTGGAGCCTTTTTTGGGAGTTCTTTCTCCCTTTTACCTGACAGACCTATACTCATTTTGGTTATTCTCTAACCTGTTTCTCACCTTTATGGATGTGATAGATTATCTGGGACCTGTGATTAACATCACTGAAAGTTGAGAAAGGTTCCATGCTTCTCTCAGATCCTACATCATCATACTGTAAAAAAAAAAAAAATCACTGAGTGGTATAACAATTTATAAAACACAAACATTTTCTTTAAAACCGAAGCACAGGCTTATCTTTTTTGTGACTTTTTTCTTATAATCTGCATTAATGGAAGTAATTAAGATGGATTAATGGTTACAAAGAAAGAGAGCAAGTCCTAATATCAGTAAAATACTAAGTGTTGAGCAACCTGTGGGAACTGGGCCGTATGTTGAGTCTTTGTCTATGAAGTAAGAATCTCAGCTTCTCAAAAGACTCACATTATGCCTTAGAACTGACCGATATACCTGATATTACAAGGAAATGTTAAGCAACAACAGAGACAAAGATATAACTCAATACAGCTCTTACTTGTCCGTCATACTTCTGGGACAAGAAAGCATGTAGCCAGTAAATTCCAAAGGCTTGCAGCATATTGTATTTCCTGGTTAAAGAATTACTCAGACCCTAATTATGCTGAAAAATATTGACTTTGTGTACTTTGCTACCTCCTTCACCACCAAAATTGAAAATTCTCTTGTATTTGTCTTCTAGGGAGGACACAACTGGGGGTCGGACTCTTGGGGAAATATTGATGCTTAACATCAAGCAAAGCCTTACTTTTTTAAAAGACCCATCAGTCTTATAGAATATCCATTATTTCTAGAGAAGAACCTAAACTTTAGATTCATTGAAGGTTGAGGTTCTCTGAGGGATAATAACTATTAGAACCAATCAGTTATGTCTGATCATAGACTAGCCAAATTCTTGTAGAAAATTTGGAATTAGGCCATATCCTAGTTAACAGCATATCCAAAAATATATATCTATATAAATACACATTATATACCTTTTTACATAATACATCTGAATACGCATAAATGTTAAGTTTTCTCCTTTTCTTATTGCATATATGGTTATTGATAAATTTATAAATAACGTTTGTATACATTCTGGAAGGAAAAGATAAGACAGAGCAGTTTTCTCTGGAAGTAGTCTCATACCACAAAAGCCATTTAGAAGCAAAATGGCCTCCCATGCCCACCAGGGAAGTAGACACAATAGATTACCTTGAACTCTGGAGGAGGACACAAGACAGATTTCATTCTCCAGAAGAGACCAGGGGAAATGTTGACAGTGATTAAGAATTATTTTATGAGAATGTTTGTGGAACTAATATTGAGCCAAAAGAGGATTAGCCAATTTTCATTTATTTTTGTAAAGTAAAATGGTTTTAAATTGGGATTTTATCCCTTAACCTGTAGTGTTTAATTTTCCCAAGTGAGTGTAAAAAGACAATAGTCTAAAGGCCCAGCAGGTAGTTTTAGTGTTTCTAGAGTACAACATATTCCTTCTTGAACCCTGAAGCCCAATGAAGACAAAATCCATTAGTTTAAAAAATAAGCAATTAGATTGGTAGTAAAAGCACCAGTTTAGGTAAACATACTCTGAGGCAGATGGTAGCTGATTCTTGGACACAAAACAGAGAATAAAATTACCATCACAGCCTGAAGCTAAAAAAATCCAGGCAAAATTGGAGCCATCCAGTAGCGTTATTCTATCTTAATGCTTCATATTCTTAATTAGTCTCTTTCAATTCCCTCAAAGAGAAACACAGAGTTCTTTCTGCCCAGAATTGTTTCAATTTAGCATTCATTATTTTATAGACTAAAAAAACCCGATCAATTTGCTTCGTATGTTTAAATGATTTAATTAATTTTAAAGTTTTTGAAAATTGATGTCAATTTTTATAAAAATATTTACTTTTCCTTGGAACAATATATTCAGATTTTTGTCTTGAAAGTTTACTCAACAGACTCTAATTGCTTAAAATTCACTCTACGAAAAAAAAAAATCAAAATGTGCTGTGATTTAAGTAAGATTAACCTTTGCTAATGGGGTTATTATCTGAGCACAATGGCGGCTCATTTTCAACGTGCATACACATGCTTCAGATGGAGTTTTCTCATGTGTATCAGTGTTCTGGATTTTTCCAGCAGTCCTTATGATTAATATAGACAAAAAGCAGATGGAATCAATTTGTCTGGAAGAAAGCTGGCTGGGACTCATTTATACATTTAGGCACTCATTCTCAAAAATAATTATATGCCATTTGGGTACTTTTACCTAGGTTACTGTCAGATTTTTACAAATCAGCTATCCAGTTTAGATTGAAAATTCTGTTTAACAAAAAGTATAGTCACTTGGATAAGGAAATAGACAGACCCATAATCCTCTCCAAGAATTCTTTTTACTAATCCTTAGAAACGATAAACACACTAAACATATGGTAATAGAAAATTAAGGCTTCTAATCAATTG
The DNA here is from genome assembly GCA_033318265.1 of Phyllotis vaccarum. NCBI lineage: Eukaryota > Metazoa > Chordata > Mammalia > Rodentia > Cricetidae > Phyllotis > Phyllotis vaccarum. Next base: position 75,363,967 of record JARWLC010000003.1, read on the forward strand.
GCTAACATGGAGCTGAGATTATACAATCACATACAATGCAATTATGAAGTTCTTGATAATTAGAAAGAGGCAGAAGAATCAGTCACAGAGAAGAAGAGAGATCCTAGAGATGCCGGGTTCTGAAGTTGAAAAAAGGGGCCATAAGCCAGGGGTTGCAGCTACTTGCCAGTAGCAAGGAAAACAGGAAATATTCCTATTTGACCATCTGTCAGAACGGTCATCCTGCTGCCACCTTGATTTTACCTCTGAGACCTACTTGATTTCACAATTGGGACTTCTGGCCTTGAAAATTACAAGAAATCTGCTGGACATGGTGGTACATGAATTAATTCTAGCACTCAGGAGTCAGAAGCAGGTAGATCTCTGAGTTCAGTCTATATAGAAAATCCTGTCTCAGCAAACAAATAATAATACAACCCCCACCCAAGTTTCTTAAAAAAATTTGTTATAGCATCAGAAATGAGTTCTTGTCACATAAATACTAGCATCTTTAGATGCCATCTATACCAACATTAATCAAGCCTGTAGGAAGAGTTTCTGGCCTGGCCTAGCCCAGAGGTTGGGACCCGCCCATAGCACTGCTGCTGCTTAGGCCCAAATGTCTCAGATGCTTAGATGCTTATATTAATTACATGCTGTTCAGCCTATGACTCAGGCTTACTGCTAGTTAGCTCTCACATCTTAAGCCATTTCTGTTACTCTATATCTCACCACGTGACTCGAGGCTTCCTTGAGTTCCTTCTTGCTCTCCCAGCAGCAGCTCACAGCGTCTCTGAGTGACTCTGCCCCCCTTCCCCTTTATCTATGCTCAGATTTCCTGCCTGCTTCTAAGATGCCTTTCTATCTTGCCATGGGTCAAAACAGTTCCTTTATTATCCAATGATAATTCACCTATAAAATAAAAAACAAATCTCTTGACCCTCTTTTGTGTAATTTATCTGGATAGTGAGATAGCATGTTGAACAAATATAATTTCAGGATAAAGACAGAGCTCTTGTTTCCAGCTACTGATAACTAGGCCTTCATCTCTGAGACTAGATTTACTGATAAAAAACCTGGGGGACAGACCATATAGCAGAAGGTCACTGGGCTCAGCAAAACTCACCAGTTTCTGACTGGTGAGCAGGCATCGGTTAATCCCCCTCATAGGTGATTTTCGCTGTATGTAATACTGTGAAGTCAGCTTCTTTACCATGTGTTTTTGCTCTTTTAAAGTCTTTCTTCCTAGACTCACGTCTTTCCTTACAAAAAAAATTCTCTTCAATATCTGATTCCTCCCTATTTCTTCATTTCACTGAAGAAAGTAATTAGCACTCATTTACTTCTTTGATATTATGCTTTTAAACCATCTTACAGTGAATGACCATTATAAGATTCTTGCCAAAGGCATTCACAGGCAGGTAAACTGCAAGACACTGTGAACCATAGGATGGGAGGAACTATATTTAAAATGAAATACCCAAATAATCAATAAAAATTTTATGTTAAAAATATAAAATAAAAACACTAAAAATGGAATTTTTATAAAAATTGAATCAAAGCCAAGAGTAGCTGTGTATAGTGGTACACACCTGAAATCCTAGCACTTGGCAGCTGAGGCAGAGGAATACCAGCCTCATGGCTAGCCTAGGCAATATAGTAAGAACCAGTCTCAAAAAGCCAAATCCAAAACCAAATAAGAAAAAAAAAATCAAAGGGTCAGTCTTATTAAGCAGTTCTGAGGTTAGCCATTCCCATCAGAGCTATATAAGAAGTGTAAAACAAAAGCAATGTTACACTTCATTATGACAAAGTATTATGTATATCAAAAGCAAAGAAAAAAATCAACAAACAGCTAAAAATTTTAAACATAAAGCAGGCAATCAAAAGAATTGGAGTGGTAATGTCTCAGCAGAGCTTGGTGGATGTTGACCTGTATGCCTTAGAAAAATAAGCATCTATCTATGAGGACATCTAAGGCCTATAGGTGGGTTTAGAATTATCTCCAACATCAGCTAATACAGTTTTCTTTCTGCTTCCTTCCTGCCAACTGATTTGGAAATTATGCTCATCAAATGACTCTCAATTCCATTACTGAGCATGTAGTCTTTTATAATTGCTATAATGTACTTCAGATGTTTTAAAACGGCTTTTCTCCTCTATGTTGTGCAGTGACCTTAGAAATAATTTTCTACACTGAAGGCAAAAGATTTGCTTTTTATCCAACTAAATAACTTGCTAAATATCTCACCAAGTGGTTGTTAATTTTATTCATTATTCTTTCCCTAATTTTTTGACAGGTTCATTGGCTCTTAGTCAGTCTTCTTTATTTGATAGAAATTTTACTGGTGATATAAATGGATGTGATAATTTTACTATTTATATTATGACATTAATATTCCATGATGTTCCACCAACAAATACACAAAGACCTAAAGAACATGACTTTCTTATTAAGACGAAAATCACAATTTAGCTTCTAATCTCAAAAGGTCCAGATGATCATTTAGGATCACATAGCATTCTTTTTTTCATTATCAAGGGGAAATTTTTAATGAAACACAGATCTTATTACTTTTCAAGTGCTCTAACTTAGGTTTCAGAAATCTTAACTATCAGTCACCCTTATAAAAACTTTTGTAGAGGGAATGGCAACTCAGAGGACAAAATGGTCACAAGCAGGTCTCCTACAGTGGGGAAAACAGCAAGAACAAGCGTGAGGGGGTAGCCAAGAGAAGCCAAGATATTCAATAGACAGATAACACGCAAACAAATATGACTGAAGAAATAGATTCTTTAAATATACTTTGTTCATCGTATTAGCGAAAATACCACAAATCATATTTGTAGTAAAAGTAGTCAAATGGCAAATCTTCATGGAAGAAATAAACACATCATCCTTTATGCTGACATAACACAATACCACACTGCGAATCATAGGCATGTATTTTCTTGCAGAGCTGGATGCTGAGGTGTTCAGAATTGAAGCACCATCAGTTCCATTGTCTAGTGGTAGGTCCAGATCATTGTGGACTATTACTTTAACTAGGCAAAGATGTGTTATATTTGTTTGTGCTACATTTGTTTAATTATGTAAAGATGTGTTGCATTTGTTTCACCTGGCCTGCCGGAGGCACCTGATTGGTCTAATAAAAAGCTGAATGGCCAGTTGGTAGACTGGAGAGGGATAGGAGGGGCTGGCGTGCAGAGAGAATAGGAGGAGGAATCTAGAAGGGAGAATGAGACAAACGAGGGTTTGAAAGAGACAGACAAACAGAGAGAGAAAGAAAGAGAGAGCCACCTGCCAACAGACACCAAATAGGACATCAGAATGAAAGGTAAAGGTAAAAAACCTTGACATAAACATAGATGAAGATAAACATGTGATATGTTGTATATTTAATAAAATTAGCCTGGAATATCAGAGAACAGAATCACCCACATTAAGCCATGAAGGTCAGAGTGGGGTGACTTATGCCCTTAATCCCATCACCTGGGAAGACAGAGATCTTTTTGTGTTTCTGTGAATTCAAGACCTAACAACCAAAGAGTAGTAGCTCATACCTTTAATCCTAAGTATAGGATTACGATGTGCAGTTGAACCCAGAAGTGAAACAACTGGGCGGGAAGATACTTTAAGGCAGGGGGAGGCAGATATTCAGGTATTCTGTAGGAGCGACCAGCCAGACTGAGGACCCTTGAAGACAGCATTTGCACTGTTTGGCCTGAGAAGTTGGCTGGGTGAAAATTGACTGTGGTCTTTTTTTCTCTCTGATATTCCAGGTTGATTTTATTATATATGCACAGAAACGGTTAATTTAAGTTAAAGAAAGAAAAGCTAGGCAGAAATGAGCATAAGCTAAGACCAAGTATTCCTAACTAATAACGTCTCCATGTAATAATTTGAGCTGGTTGTTGGCCCAAAAGAAAGCAACTGACTCACCAGACTCTTCTTCTAAGATGATACTTTGAGCCTGGTCATCATATGCTAGAAGCTCAAAAAGTCAAAAGGGTCTAAGGTTTTCTACCACCCTTACAGTGCATTTACCATGTTCACTAGGACAAGGCCCTTTGGGCTTAACTTCATCTATGCCTTCTTTGCACTGTTGTACTGGAGATTTGGAGAGGAAATGAGCTTAAAACCACAGTGTGATGACTTTTATACATTATATATCTTTGTTATAATATCTGAAACAGTAAGAAAGCAAGTGTAATTACACACACACACACACACACACACATACACACACACACACACACACACACACATACACACACACACACACACACACACACACACACACACACACACACACACACACACACACTAGATACTTGGAAAATCACCAAGCAATGGAAAAGATGAGTCTATAGAAAAAAAAATATATACCAGTGTGAATTTCATTCCTATGTTGAAAAATAACTTTGGGGTAATTTGTTACACGATATCACTTAATACATGATCCTTAGGCACAAATTTATTTCACAAGTAGAGTAGGCTAATGTTGTAGAATATTAGTTAAAGATGTGTTACAATTTTACTGTCTAACATTTGTTTAATGATGCAGAGATGTGTTTCAGTCTTCAATATTGCATTTGTTTAAATCTGTGAAGCTGTATTATTTTGGCACTTTAAAAGGCTTGGTATAATAAAGAGTTGAGTGGCCCATAGCAAGACAGGAGAAAGGCTAGGCACGGCTGGCAGACAAGAATAATAAATAGGAGAAGTCTGGGGAGAGAAAGATGAAGGAGATGGAAAAGGAGACTCCAGGGGCTAGCCAACCAGCTCACAGCCAGTCACTGGCTAAGAAGTAAAGAAAAGTATACAGAAATGGAGAAAGATAAAAGCCCCGAGACAAAAGATAAACAGAATAATTTAAGAAAAGCTGACTAGCCAACTTGATATCCCAGACTTTGTTGACTCCCCATGGGAGGAGGGGATGGAGGATGAGGTGAGGGAAGCTGGGGGTTGAGTGGGAGGAGGAGGGGGAAGGGAACTGTGGTTGGCATGTTAAAAAAAATTAAATAAGAAAGACAAAGACAAAAAGAATGGAAACCTGCCTACAAATAAGCTAAGCTAAGGCCATTCATATGTAATAAAAATAAGTAGTAATAAGCCTCCATGTATTTACTTAGGAGCTAGATGGTGGTCTCCAAAAGAGTAAACCAAAATTAAAACCAAGCACAGCTACATATCAACATGATATAAAATAGATTTATTTCCTTTGACCCAACCCTAACCCTCATTCTAACACTAACCCGAGGATCCCTGTTTCTTCAATATGTAGAAAAAAACATCTTAAATATTTAGAATTATGTTTGTTCTCAGGTAATGGCAGCACTTGTGATTTTACAAAAACTTAGGAAAAAAATAATTTTTGCTACTATTACCCTAAGTAAGATCTGAAATCTAGACACATTAGAAAATTGGCTTCTAGAACACAGAAATTCTAAAATCATATCTTTTTTTACTTCCAATCTAACACTTAGATAAACTTTATGAATTTTCTATTAAATATTCAAGAAAATCTTGATTTTTGCATAAAACAGCTATATCATCAGGATTTAATCATTTAAATATGAAATACTTTGTAAAAATAAGTAAACAGCATTGTATTTGATGGAGGAAAGAGTTATATTACACATTTTTATATTAAAAATTAAAAACGTTGATTTCCATGAAGCTATACAATGAATACTCTTGTCTCCCCAACTTCTGAATACATTGAAGATCATTTTATAGCTACTTTTCATAAATAGTTCACAGCAAATTTATTTTAAAAAATCAATCTCCTTCTTCCCATCCAAGAGTTTTATGTATTAAAATTGAGGAAAACTATCTCATGTCACTATAATTCAGTATTTAAAGTAATCATTTGAGAAATCAAATTACATTTGAAAATAACCAGAAAGATTTCATTGTATATCGAAGCTCTTGACTCAAAATGAAAGCTTTTCACAAGACTAAAAATATAATCATAATATTACATGATAAAATATAAACAGTCCAAAAGCCTTCTTTAAAATTAATTTCTGAGCAATTATGTCAAAGTACTCTACATCATTCTTCACTCATATGTGACTTCACAGCATTTTCAACCCTTTCTCAGCATCTATATATGTCTTCTTAAAAAAAAGGCCAAAACAACTGCTTGTTTATCCCATTTCTTAAGGCCTACTGATAGGTTGTCAACCAGCCTCTGTGTTGTGGCACCAAAAATAAATTACTATAGCAGTGCCTGTGTTTCCTGTTTCTCATCACATCCATCATAGTGAAGGCAAGAGTCCTTTCTTTTCTTTCTATGCTCTTGGTAAATCCTTGGAGGGTAAGTGTTTGCTTCTCCATAGGATACACCTAGAAGATGGTGAAATTCACAGTCAATACCTTTTCATAGTGCAAATTTCCTTACCCATTTATCTATGTGACAAACATTTAGTATCTCCTGTGATAACTATTACTTTATGCTTTGGGCTACAGTGCTGACTAAAACAATATGTTTTTTTTTTTTAAGATTGGTGTATATGTACATGTATATATATTGTATTGTATATATGCATTGTATGTTATATGCATATCATATGTATATATCAGGAAGGATGTATAAGTTCTATAAAGGATTCTATAAAGAAGAAAGCAAAATGAAGTGATAATTTATCTTCTCCAAAGACATAAAATGTCTGAGAATTATTTAATTTACTTTTAACAGTAAAAGTCTCTCTCTGTCTCTGTCTGTATGTGTGGTGTGTGTGTGCGCATGCACATGTGCTGAAGTTAGGTGACAGCTGGTGGGAGTTGGTTCTGTCCTTCCCCCTGCTGGTTCTGAGGGGTGACTCGGATTTTCAGGCCTGGACATTTAGTTCCTTTAGCTGCTCAGCCATCTCATTCGTCCCAAAAGAGCAATTACTAATTATAGTAGAATGTCATTTTAAACAAAATGTTAAATGTTAAAACATACAAATAGAGCAAACATTGCTAAAAGGATAAATGCCAAAGAGGGAAACACACCCAGGATATAGAGGTATCCAAAGTCCACTGACATCTGATTTTCTAGTACCACCAGTTTTACCAACTTTGATTAAATACTGGATGTTGCGAGGCATTTTGAAAATAAAAGAAGAACATGGAACACGGGGCCTCTTCTCTATCCAGGCACTTGTATAATAGCAATAGGAGAGATTTGGGGAACAAACTTTCTTCGGCTGTTCCATTACTCTTGACATCTGTTTATACTAAAGGCCCATTGGAAAACAGGGAATACAGAGATTTGCCACTGACTTTTATACTAGAGCCCCCCCCCCCCCCCGGAAAGAGTTCAGAGCAAATTAAGCCTTGTGGTAAAATAAAGCTTAACTACTTCAAAATGAAAATTTTAACAGATTTCATTTGAAGGGAAAATTTACATAAAAATATAGTTCCATTTAATTTTTTAATAAATAATTATTTTTATGATTGACACCGGTATACCATGTATTCTGATCCTATTTAACTCATCAACTACTTTTCCCCGCTTCCCTCTCCCCAACTAGCCTTCCTTCCTATTCACACCTTTCCCCCCTACAACAAACAGGATTTCTTAATTTTTCCGTAGCTTCCTTAGAGAACACCTTTCACACCATTGAGACTATTTTATTAATTTATTCGTATCTTCATGACACCCCCTTTTTAAGTTTATGTGATGGAGAGGGAATGGTCCCACCATGACATTCCTATACGGGTTAGAGACAATTTGTGTGCATCTGTTCTACCTCCCCACTATGAAGATCCCTGGTTGAATTCAGGCCTTCAGGCCTGGCAGCAAGTGTTTTCAGACACTGAGCTGTCTGTCCCCTGGCTCCCATTTTAACCAAATGTTACAATCACCTAAACAGAATCCAAGAAGTTTAGAAACATACAAGAAAATTTACTAGAGGTAATTAAAGTTAGAAATTCGGCAGATAACTATTCATCTAATCTATAAATATTATAAAAATATACTTTTATAACATTCTGAATACAAAAAAGTAAGCATTTGAGTATAAATTTTCTGTGACGAATTTATTTGGAAACTCAATCAAAACATTTTGCCGGTTGATGCCCTACTCCAGATGTGTGGTGACTAAAAAAATAGATGATTTCATCAGCCTTGAAGTTACTTACAAAGGTCCCTTCCCTTCATTGTATTTATATTGACACAATGATACTTCTTCCTCACAAGGCTCTTGGATCTGGCAACAGACATATTTCCAGCTTCACAATGATTCTTCATCATGCTGATCACTGTGTGGCAGGTACTCATCTACATCATTGTGCTGACCACTGTGTGGCAGGTACCCATCTACATCATTGTGCTGACCACTGTGTGGCAGGTACCCATCTACATCATCGTGCTGATCACTGTGTGGCAGGTACCCATCTACATCATTGTGCTGACCACTGTGTGGCAGGTACCCATCTACATCATCGTGCTGATCACTGTGTGGCAGGTACCTATATCTCTATGCATGGATTTCACTGATCAGTGTGAAACAGTAGAAAGTATGGCCTGGAACATCTGGAAACTTCTCAAGTGGACAGATTGTGTGTCTTTCTCTACTTTTGTTTTCATAAGAAAATTCCTAGGCAATTTTTACGCACAAAGTCTAGAGCAAACTGTCTCAACATGAAGTCCAGGAATCCCTAAACGATCCATGGATATATTCAGAAGATGAGTAGGCCTGTATAAATCTCATAAAGTACTTTATAGGACTGTGAATCTGTGTAATTCATTGGAGAGTCAACTTGTGGCTTTAGTATAATTTTCTTAGGACCTGGGGACTCTCAAAAAGTTCATGGAATACAAGTAAGTTTTCAAAAACTGTGCTTAAATATCTCTTTGTGGCAAAGACAATTAACTAATGAATTAATGGTCCTGAAGAACTAAAGGATTTCACACAGATGGTTCTGTACAATAAGAGTTCTACTACTGTTGAAGAAATCAACATACCAGCCAAGAACAAGAAAACACCTACTTAGGCCTCTACCCCTCCTCCTCACCCCCTCCTCCCCCTTCTCCCCTCCTCCCCCCTCCTCTCCCTCTCCCTCCTCCCTCTCTCCTCCTCCCCTCCTCCCCTTCTCCTCCTCCCCTCCCCTTCTCCTCCTCCCCCCCTCCTCCCCCCTCCTCCCTCTCTCCTCCCCCTTCTGCCGCCTCTCTCTATTCTTATTCCTTTTTCTTTCTCCTCTTTCCTTCCTATCCTCCTCCTCCTCTTTTTTCCTTTTTTCTCACTCACCCCTTTCTCTATTGAATTGAGCATTTTTAAGACTTGTATTTTTCTTCTTGTATTCATTTTTTTCTTCTGGTTTTTCTTCAGTTTTTAAAAATTATTTTTAGTGATTTCCCCAGAGTTTACAATTTATACAATTTACATTTGTTACTCTTTCAGCCTATTTTAAAATAACAGTTATATAACTTCACAGGAAATGCAGGTCTCTTCTGACAAAGCACCCTGAATTCCTCTCTGTTTGTTCTGACTCTATTGCTATTATTCATTTATTCGCATCCTATCATGAACCGGTCTGTCAGGACCACTAGTACTCTGAATACTTGTCTATTGGGAAAAATAAGAATAACAGAAATAATGGATTTCTATTTGATCTTCATCTGCTTCTGCTCTAATGTTCTTCCTTGACACTGATGTATATTTATGGCTATTGGTCATTTTCCATCACCAGTACTGAATGCCTATGATAATCATCAGAAGTAAATGCATAAATGTTCAAGGTTTCAACCTATAATGTGCTGGTTGTTGTGTTTTGGGGCCTTTAGCAAGCCCACATATCATGATGGGAGTGTATGGTAGCAGAAACTTTAGTGTCAGATTATGGTGTTGATGTATCAAAAAAAAAAAAAAATGACTTCTAATCTCCTTACTCATGAGAGCCAAAATCAGAAGTTAAACATGGGCTTCATGGATCCCCACTATGCAGAACAATTGAAAACATACTCTACTCAGTCTGACCTAGAGCAGCCACCACTGCAAGATTCCTGCTCTCTCAGCCTCCTCTCTTCAGTGTCTGGGCCCTGGGCTCATGTTACCACAGAATGGCAAACACAAACACTGAGGCAATGGCATTAGACAGGAGATAATTCCCTCCGCAGTGTTGGTGCTTCTGTTTCTACCCGTTAGGCAAAGCTGCACAAAGAAAATGATGAAGAGGGACAAATGTACATCAGTAACTTTCAATTCTACTTTTAGTGTCACCTTATCACCTTCCACAATGTTTACTGACTCCAAAGCAACTCGGCATGCTTTCTCCTTTTTAAACTATTTATGTATTATTATATTTTTATGTGCATGTTTTGCCTGCGCATGTATATTATATGCATGCCTACTGCCCATGAAGGCCAGAAGAGAGAACCAGAACCCCTGGAATTAGATAGTTATAAGTCACTTGGGGTCCTCTACAAGAATAGCAAGTACTCTGACCACTGAGCAATCATTCCACCACCACCACCCCCCGCCCCCCAGCATACCTTCTCTTTAAACTGCAAGTAGGCCACCAGATCAAACACTATTTGGGCTTCAAACATCTATAAGAATAGTTTTCTAAATTTTTCTGGGGTCAAATTTTTCCAATAGAAACATGTAGAGAATATCAAAGTGGTTTGTAACTGCCAGTCCACAATAAGGCATTTCAGGAAGCTTCATAAGGTGTCAAAGTCATTGTAATGTGGCCAGCTGCATGAAACCCAGACATAGTCAATAGAATGTAAGAGTTCAGATAGGTTGAAAAGGTACTGATAAATATAGAATTTATAGAAGAATTAACCAAAAGGAGCTATCCAGCATGACTGGATAAGAAACAATTGCTTCAATCTGAGGGGAATTAGCTCAGTAGTACTAGATAAGTTTCTAGCCACCTCTTAAGCTTTGCTGCGAACTTCTACAAGAATACCAGGAAGGTAAGAGAACTCCAAGGAGTAAGCTGAGAGGTAAGTCAGACTTTATTATTCTTGATGTTCTCAGAAAGTCTCAGACAAACTAGATATGTCAGCTGCATAATTGAGTCTAGGTCTATAGACAGCAGAAGAGTTGGGTGTGTGATGGAAACATCCATTCCATTCCAGACCAGTCACAGTGACAAGGGCAAGACTTTTTGTTCCCAGATGGCTGGCTATCCTCATAACTTATTACAGATTTCCTAAGCCGTGCGGTTTTATCTACACTGTGCCCATGCTCAAGGTGCTCACGGTTCTTATAAACTCATTTTCATTTGTGCACTAAGAAAATTGACTCTGAGAATGATTTGTCAGAATCTGTTATAGAAATCATAGGTTATTTAACCATTGAAGAAATGTCACCACAGTGAAATCTTTGCTAAGGTCCAAGGCTCTTGCTTTTGTGCTCAATTTATTAAAAATTAAATGGCCATAAATTTTTATTGCTATCATTATAAGTCACAGCACCATCCTATGGTTATGGTTGGGTCTTTAAAAATATATGAATAATTCTGGATCTCTCATTCAGGATTGTGTTATCCTTATCCCTATGTTATAGCTGAGATTTTTACTGCTGATAGAAAATGAAAATATAACTTCGGTGACTTTAAGATAAAAATGACTTTCCCTATGGATTTCCCTTATGTTTTTATTCTTACAGTACATTGCATAGTCTCCTATTGATACACATAACATTATTGTACCCAAGTTGTAGGAACACGAGCCAGGTTTCCAGGGAAGCTTCTCTGTGACAATCACTATGTCTAGAAAGTCGAAGCATCTAGTCCATCTTGGTTGCATGTCATGGAACTGTTTAGTTAAGTTTCAACAGAAATTATCCAGTCTCATGTCTTATCCCTTATATAGCTGAAGAAACACCCAAAGCCGATCTCTAGAGTCTCATGGAATTAGCAAGACCTAGGGTGTTTGTTCCCACACAGGGCATACATAATTCCTCCATAGTTTGCTTTCTAACTCTTCATAGATGAACTTTTAACTTACATAAGAAAGAAAAGTTGTTGTATTAAACTTCTCATATAAAATAATTTCCATGGGCCAGATCTTGTGGCATTGTGGTCATAGTTAGTTCTGCCTGCTCCTTCAGCACCTTTCCTTCTGTCTTGAATTTTAATAGCTCACATCGGCAAAAAAACAGCGCTGGCTTCCTAAGGCAACTACTTCAAATGAGCGACATTCAATGGCTTAATATTAATTTAATATGAGCACTTATTATTGATTTAACATTTTTGTTATAAACAATTTGAATAAACCATTCTGAGATATTTGAAACAGTGGGGGACCAATGCAAAGCAATATTTAATGTGACGTTTCAAAAGAATGTCCTCCTAGAGACAGATTTCGGAAACATACATCGTTTTACACACGGTGGCTACTCTTAGGTGCTCTGTTTATAGCCTTTCTAAGAGCTTTAACTTCACATTAGTCCCTGCTGAGTGACACACATGAGGTTTCCTGCTCTCCCAAATGCAGCATCATTTCCCATCAGGAAATAAAATCCCACTAACCTCGTAGCTGCCCTTCTTCTCAACATTCAACTCCTTGTCTCCCTAAAACTGAGGACTTTCTCAGTTTCTTTCAGCGGCTTTTGCCTTAATCAGCACAGCACACGCTGGTTTATCATACATAGTCTGGGCCAGCAGAAAACAAGGAGTGTGTGCCAGACCTTATCCCACAGGCCGCTGTAAAACAACAGGAGTATGACTGTACAGGGGACCAAGGGGGAAAGTGGTGTTGTTGGAGGAACCTGAGAGCGGCCTCGTGGAGACTTAGATAAAATCAAATGCTTTTAAAGCTGGCTGATTTCCATGCCAGAAGCAAACTAATTTGTTAAGAATTAGATATAAATGCTCCTCCCAGGCTTTTAAATGACAAAAAAATGAGCATAAATGACACTGACTTCCTACAAGACAAGAGAGTCTGTGTTTGCTAAGCCCAAGATCTACCAAAAATGTTTCACATAAAATATAATCCAGTAAATATGAAATCACCATGGACTTGTCCTTGTAGGATTTATGATGGTATTAGCTGTTTTTTTCATTCAGTTGCTTAGGAACAACAGGTTTAATCCAGTTTACAATTTAGATTTGGCTGGTCAGAACATTTTAATTTTAAAACTATGCCCACCATTGAAAGAGTGGGCCATGGCCATGTGTGTTTGTTGAAAACGGTCCATTTTAATTTCTCACTTGGGGAACAGTCAGGTTCTAAAGACTGGATGGATTTTCTGTCCAACTCTCAGGTTCCCAGTAGCAAGGACTCCATTACCAGGGCTTTCTTGTGGAGTAATTGAATTCTGTCTGTCTGTATATCTGTCTTTCCTTCCTTCTTTTCTTTCTTACCATATTCTTTTTTTTCTTGACATTTGGTTTGGTGATACTGGTGCAGTTAAACAGTCTTTATGATGTGGCAAACTGTCATTTTATGGTTTGGTTTATGTTTGGTTTTTACAAGGCATGCCTAGATGTACTAAGCTAGCATCATTTTTTAAAGACTTTAAAGTCTTCCAGGTGATGTAAGTTCCAAGTGACTCTTCACAGCAGCTACACCTTCAACCAAAAGGTGTGAGGAAAAGTAATTCATCATCTATGGAGTCTGTTAGTATCGGTGACTAAGAAAACTCCTTCCCTTTCCAAGGGGAGCCTTCCCTAAATGCACTGCGCTCAGCTCCACACCTCTTCAATACTTATGCTTACCAACAACTGACAGATCATCCCAGACATGGAAGATCTTCACAAATCTTTCTTTAAATTAACACGTAATATGTATTTCATTACAGACTATACTCCCAACCTCTGTGGTGAATTTTGAAGAATTGACTGATAAGATTATTTTCCAAGAGACACATGCTGGAAAGACACACGTAATTCAAGCCTTAGGCTTCTGGACTGAAGGCTAATGCAGTGAAAAGGTTCTTTCATAAGAGTAGATGCAGAGGTAGGGGCGTGGCTCCGCTCTTAGTGTGCGTACTAGCACAGATGAAGCTCTGAATTCCATGCCTGGCATTGGATAAACTCAGGTAGTGGTGTGCACGCCTGTAATCTAGACATTGGGGAGTAGAGTCGAGAGGATCAGAAGTTCAAGGACATCCTCTACAACATAGCAAGATTGAGGCCAGTCTTGACTACATGTATGTGCTTGGCTATACAATAAATATAGAGATTTATTATTATATATTACAGATATATGTTATTTAAAAGTCAAAGGTACAAAGAAGTTAGGAAGGAATATGGATGGAAATTTTTCCAGCTTTACTGAGATATAGTTGACAGCTTAAAACACTCAAACTTTTTCAGTAGCAACACTGTAAAGTAATTACCATAATCAAATATTTAACATCCATTGCTGCATGCAATTACCTGTTTGTTTTTGTACATGCATGGCAAGGATATATAAGATATTGTCTGTTAGCAAATCTATAATAAATAAAAAAGATTGATTTTAATTGTTTATTAACTGTATCCTATCATTGTGTATCACTAATAGGAAGAACTTCCTTGCCAGGCTTGTCTTTATACTATCTGTGAAAAGACAACTGATGTCTTAACATATCATCCAGCATAAGCATTTATGGATAAAGCAGCAGTTCTGGAAATATTCTATGCAACCACAGGGCAGCTTGGGAAATGACCAAACAAATTTCAGGGAGCTTAAGGGAGCCCTATAGGCTTTAGCTCTGGTGAATGGAAATCTGAGCATAAGCTAAGGGTAAATTACAGCAAAATTTCTACCTCAAAGAGAATTGAGTGAAACTATCTGTCTCTTTTGTCAAGAGTATTAAGGAATATGGAAAACGAAAAGGGAGATATGAGGTTGACAATGGTCAGAAATGTGAAAAAATACACTGAATTACAATTCTTCACTTTCAGTTTTCTTTCTATGCCAGAAAGAAAAGTAAGATTTTATAAAATAGGCTCTTACTGCACAAATGGTATTTGGAAGAATACAGTATTTTGATATATGCATACCTATAAAGTCCCATAAAAACCTAGAAAAAGAGGGGTGAGAAGGAAGGCCTGGAGAGCACAACCCAGCCTTCAGGAGAAGTTTCTTCTTAATCGTAGACTACTGTGCAGTGCATACACACACATACACACCCTACCATCTTATCCCAAACTGAACATCCAAAATACAGGAAATATGAGGGAAATGAATTTCCCATAGGAAGCTTGGTTTTCAAAATTAGACCACAAAGACTACATGGACATCTTTGTGTGTTGGTGGTTGTGGACTTCCTGGCGCTGACTTCAGGTTTCAGGCATGGGCAAGTCTACCTCCCAGTAAATTCCAGTGAGATAAGTGCTAGGTATGTGCCTCCCACATAGAGCTCCTCATCTTCCTTTGTACTTAATGTGGTGTTAAAGACATAACTTAATCCAAGTTAAGATGAACAGATTAAGTTCAATATAACAAATGGTAGGAAATAACAGGAAGGAAAAATTTATACATTTAGAAAAGAAAAATGTCACAATTAAGCATTTTCATGCCCTCTCTTTCCCATACTTCACTCTCAGAATCACAGTAGGAATTTGATTTCTAGAATGTGGCATACTTACATGCCTGTCTTTAGGAAATAGATTCCTTATCCATAGTAAAGTTGGTTCTCTTTTCTCTGATTATTTACATGTCTCACAAATCCTGCAAAATTCACACCTCACATCTAGTATTTGGAAATTCTTTTAAAAAATGCTCATCCTGTCTTAATAGACGTCAACATCACCTTAGATATACATCTATTGACCACTAGCATTTGATCATATAAATTACTTGTTCTTAATCTTTACCAGTTTTATTTGTTTACTTATTACTTTTTAATTAATAGTATTAATATCAACATTTTTGGAGACATTGTGATAAGCTAGGTGTGAAAACAGACTTCAAAAAAACAGTATTTTCTCAACCTAAGAGGACTGGTATACATATGGATTCACAGACCATGACAGCATACACAAAACCTGTACAAACTCTAGTCAGACAAATCCCAGCACGAATAACAGGAAGAAGACATAAAGTCTCACCCATAGATAAAAAGCTATATACAATTGATAGCTACTAGGAGATGGAAAAATCAGTTTTCTTCACTGGAATGTGACACTGGGTATATGAAACACACTGCAGGACATGCCCCATATTTAGAAATTGACTAACACAAACTGACTCCTCTATGTGTATGTGTATTTATGAGCACACATGTGCATATGTGTTTGGCTTTCATTTGCTAGGTTGGTTTGCTTTTTATTTTCTGTTTTTCAACAAAGAGAAAGAACATAGTGTAGTCAGAAGTTTCTGGTCTGAGGTCCATACTGCCTGCAGCTGCTTAGACCCTATAATCACATAAAGGCTCATATTAATTACAAGCTGTTCAGCCTATGGCTCACGATTATTGCTGGCTATCTCTTTAATCTTAACTGAACCCATTTTTATTAATCTATGTCTTGCCACATAGCTAGTGGCTTTACCTGTGTTCCATTACATCTTGCTTTCTCACAGCTTTTTTTTTTGACTCTGCTATCCTTCCACTTTATCTATGTTTAGAATTTCCACCTACCTTTAAGATGCTCTGCCATAGGCCAAAACAATTCCTTTATTATCCAGTGGTAATTCACAGCATACAGAAAGACATCCTACATCACTTCCCCCTTTCTGTCTAATCAAAAAGGAAGGCTTCAATTTCAACATAGCAAAATTACATATAACAAAATGGCTATCAAGTAGAGTTATAGTTACAATGTCTAATCTATTTGTATTTAGCAAAATTAAAGAAAATATTCTATCATCTACCTTATCTTTGAGAGTCTGAAGTTTTATATCTAAATTACATTTTATTGTAATTAGGAAGACTATACCTATATAATCTCCAACTCCATCAAAAACCACAGAAGGTTATAATATTACCTGAGTAAACAAAAAGTGCATTGCAAGCAACTTCCAGATTCTGGAAATAACAGAGACATTTGGATACCTAGACAATCACCTAAAGTTTCTCTGTAATGTCAAGACATTTATCTTAAGCCTATAGGCCTAGAGTCTCTGGCAAACTCTTTAGTGAAGCCAGAAATTTGAAGGATTGCTCTGCCCATTCTGGCATAGTTCATCAGTTGCTTCTTCTTGTGTCCGGAAGAACATTTAACAATTTTCTCTGTGAAGTCAGAACCTGAAGCATCATCTCAGCTTGCTCTTCCAAAGTTTGGTGGTCATTTTTCACAGATATTGTATGTCCAGTCTAGGCAATATATTGTCAATCAGTCAAGGCAAGAACAGTTTCTTGTCCAGTAGCTAACTTTTGCCACAATGAAAGTAAACTCCATATGGAGTTTTGTGATACCCATTATCTTCTTGAAGTAGATTGGTGCTGTCAATAGTATACATGTCTTACTGTACAGAAAAGTCCAGGTCCTTAAAATATTTTAAATGTCATATTCTGTAGGTCTTTGAAGTGTTCAAAGATAATATATTTAATTGAAATGGACTTTTATTGCACAAATCTTTCATACTTACAATGTACCTGATATTTTTTATTTCATTTTTTCTTCATTTTTTGTAGCTTTCCATTAGAAGAAGGGTTCTTTTGTGCAGAGGCAGGATTTCTAGAACACTATGGAATTGGCCAGGGCAGTAAGTCAGATAAAATTTATCAGGAACTCCTTTACTTTTAATTATCATATGATATTACTTTCTTATGCATGTCACTGTCAGTGAGAGGAAGACAAACCCACACTGCCACAGCAGCTGAGAGGTCCAGAAAAAACTACATTCTTGATTTCACTGAAGAAAATAATGAGGGTTTTTTCAAGACAGAAAACAACCAGGTTGAAAGTTTGGTTAAGATTTATTTGTATTATTTTAATAATATGTCTATGTATGTCTGTGTGTAAGTGTGTACTCGTGAGTGCAGGAACAATCAAAGCCCAGAAAAAGAATGTCAGATTCCTCTAGCTAGAGTTACAGTTGTTTGTGAGAGATGGATGCTAGGAACTAAGCTCAGTTCCTGTAGAAACATAGCAGATGCTCTTAACCACGGAGACATCTCTCGAGCCTCTTGAGTAACAGTATAGTGAAAAAAAAAAAGTTAACATTTTCCTAGGATAATATCAACAAAAATGTGCTCAAGAGAAGAATAAGATGCACTAGAGGTGAGGGTGTAGATTTATTAATGGAGACACACATTTAAGTATCCATGTTGTGACTGCATACAGGAATCTTTGAGAATGCCATTGTTCAGAGGGCTTTAAAGGGACTTTGTCCTTTTATTTACTCCTTTACTTATGTTCTGAGATGGTAGGGTGTCTTCTTTATGGAATTATAACTTGACATGACAAAACCAGGAGCTAGTAAGTTGCAAAGGGGGTTAAGCTATGTCCTTTCCCTTAGATGGACTTCTGGCAAGATCCTAGACCATTGCACATTTGGAGTTTGAAAGAGAGACAGGCCTTAAGCAATTGTTGCTAACTGAACTGGAACTCTTAACTCAGCTGGTGAGCGTTTTCAGCCAGACTCTGGAGTAAGGGATCCTCTCTCTTCCCACGTCTCTGTAATTTTCTTTGTCTTTCTATCCTGTCTCATGAACACATCTCAACTTCTATGTCTTGTTTGAAAATGTTGTAGAGGTGATCTAAAAGACATGTACTTTCCCCAAGTATATTAGGCCTGAGAAGACACTACTGATGCTCTGATGCATGCATCAAGCCTTACCTAGTCACATTTAATTGGCTTCCGTTTAAAGTGTACCATTCAATAACATTTTAAATCAGTTATCTGTTTTAAAACACCTTCTTTCCTTTTATCTCCTTCTAAAATGCAGTTTTTGACATTAGTCTATAGATCATTTACTTACATTTGTACCTTATATATGGATCCCTTGACATTTATTGTGAGAATGTGCTCAAACGAAATTTCTCTTCCTCATTTTATTCATCTCATGCGAAGTTATTTTATTTTTGTTTATTATTTGGCGACATGTTAATTGGCATAAGCAGTACACCAGTCAGAAATAATTGCAGCTTATGGAGTACCTTTCAGCTACGTTATTTAAGGCAATTATAATTTATACATATAATATTTTGATTGACTATGTATTTGTCAGCTTATTAAAATTCCTTCTACTTTTCTATTCTCTGTATCACAGTGAAACAATAAATCAGAAAAAGAACTAAGACACTGGTACTCAGGAGGATATTGGAAGAACACAACTAAACCATAGCTCAGAGTTTCTCCATAACCATACTATTGTGGTTGAGGAGTGAACAGCCCAGTCAGGGATACTTCTTGCACAAGGATGCAACTGATGAGGAGTTGCTGAGAAAAACTTCAAATCTTTGCAGCTTTTTCATATAAAAAGTTTCCAATGACACATGAGAGATGGAGACTAGGGAAATAAATGCCTCACAACAATGTGTCCAGATAACCGGACACAATGCTCTCGGTATAAAATAAAAAATACTCTAAGCATTCTGAATGTAATACAATTATTCTCTTTCATTTATTCAAACAGAAGATGACAGTATCTTTAATCATAAAATTAATACACCAGCTCTGTCTTTTATGTTCATTTCTATCTAAATGAAATCTTCCGTACCCCTGGGCTTACATTCAGGGAAATATTTTTGTTGAAATTCATTCTATAGCCAAGAATCCATGCTTTGACACAAAGATCTTGAAATATTTCTTTGTTAATTCCCATACTATTTTATATAACTAAAAATACATGTATGAAGGAATGATAATTTTAATAAGTTTCTTGTTTAGACTTTTCACAAACTATCTGATTTTTCATAAGTGCATCTCCTTGAAGTTTGCTTTCCTACTGAATATACTGTACTTGCGTCAATCTTCACTGGAACAGCAAATGTGGGGTAGGGTTAGTGTCAAATGCAGGAACCTAACAACCACCCAAATTCCATTTGTATTTCTTGCCAGTGCTCTAGTTCTGAAGAAAAGACCATTCAGTTCAGAAACAGCCAAGAAAGAAAGCTGAGCTGTTAGTGCCACGGCCAGGGAATTAGCGAGAAGACATGCATTAGGCAACAATATGATTTTGCTTCTTACAAGCTCCCAGGGGGATTATTTCAATAAGAGGATCAAGATTTTGGTTAAGTAACTAGAAGAAAAGACAGGCCATTTATTGAAAGAGAGCAAGTTTAAGGAGCAGAAAGAATTAAAATTCCAGTTCCTGACATGTTGCCTGTGAAACTCCTTAATGGGCATGTCTACAGCTGGTCAGTAGTTTTTATGTGAGAAGATGAGAAAGATGAAGAAGGAACACAGTTGTGATGACGTGAGTCTGAGATGTCTCGCACTGTCTTGTGTTATGAATGTTTGTTCCCAGATTGTGGCATTATTTTAAAGGCCCGGGAGTCTTTACAGTGCTGGAAGAAGTAGGTCACTAAAGGCAGAACCTTGAAAACAACATTATCTCTAGCTGTGGTCTAGTTCTCTCTGATCCCTGCCCATGATATCTTAGGCCTTAGGCTAAAAGAAAGCAAAAGTAAATAGAACCAGAAAGGAAGCAGGGGAGGGAACAGTTCATTGAGGTATAAAACTCTAAATACAAACATGCCAGACAAATATTTCTAGATTAAGATATACATTGACTTCAATACTCCATTATCACCAAAGACAGGTCATGCAGGATGCCCAAACATACACACCAAAATACATACATACATACATACATACATACATACATACATACATACATACATAAATCAATAAAGTAACATCAGAGCTAAATGACACCATAGGTAAATTGGATTTAGCAACATCTTCAGCACATTCTACTCAAATATCATAGAAAACTCACTCTTCTCAGCAGTCCATGGAACTTTCTTTAAAATACATCATATTTTCAGACACAAGGTAATTTTTTAAAAATTACTTTTTTAAAAAGTACTTTCTTATATTCTATCTGCTTATAATGGAACAAAAACAAAAAGAAAACAGCAAGAAAAACTAAAAATTATATGAACTCATGGATAATGGGGAATAGACCATTTAGTGATACACAGATCAATCAGAGAGGAAGTTGAGAGACACCTAGTGGGTAAAGAATCTACTGCTCAAGTGTGAAAACCTGAGTCTGATCCCCAGTATTCAAGTAAAGGCAGATGTAGTTTGTGTATCTGAAACCCTGTATCAAAGAACAGAGGCAGAATCCCAGGACTCACTGGCTAGAGACTCTCTCTAAAATAGTGAGATCCAATAGCAGTGAGTGAGAGACATGTATCAAAAAAATAAGGTTGAAAGTGATAAAACTAAGAAACCAGCATTGACCTTTGGGTTCTGTAAGTGCACAAGGTCAAGCACACCATCCTATACACACATGTGGGGTCACAGGGTATCCAGTGCAATAATCCTAAGTGAAATGAACAATGACAGAGGAGACACTGTACCTGACTTCAAGTCATAATATTAAAACCATCATGATATTGGCCCCCAAATAAACTTATAGATAAATAGAATAGTATAAAAGGAACACAGAAATATATCCATACACATAAATCCATCAACATTATCTTTGATACAAATGGCACACAGGTACAGGCATAGATACATACACATAAACACACACACACACACACACACACACACACACACACACAAACACAGGCGTACACAATCAGACATACACACACACACAAATCAAAACAAAACAAAAACAAAAAATGAAAAAAAGTCAGCCTCTTCAACAAATGTTGTAGGGAATATTGGCCATGTACATGGAGAGGAACCAATCTCTATATGTATTTCACCCTGTAAAAAATGTCATTTAATATGGATGAAATTCTAATTTCATGAATTT
Organism: Phyllotis vaccarum; assembly: GCA_033318265.1. NCBI lineage: Eukaryota > Metazoa > Chordata > Mammalia > Rodentia > Cricetidae > Phyllotis > Phyllotis vaccarum. Next base: position 75,385,717 of record JARWLC010000003.1, read on the forward strand.
TACTTGGTATTATTAATTTAAAAAAAAAAAAAACAACCCAGAGCCAGATTTTGGAGAAAACCTGAAATATCAAGCTACAGGCACCACTCACCTAGGCAATTCCTCAGGCTGAACAGGGTAGGTCTTGTCTCCATGAATCCTTAGACTCAATACCTGAGTCCTCAGTGAACAGGAATGGGAGTGAAGAGAAGCCCAACTCCTGCCTCCTCTTTCCCTGCCCGGTCTCACTTTCTGGTTCAACTTTCCTAGTGCTAGAATTAATGTGTTTGCTACCAGTGCCTGATACTGTTTGGCCTTTGAACTCACAGACATCCAGGGGATCTCTGCCTCCCAAGTGCTGGGATTAAAGTCATGGGTCACTACTCCCTGACCTTCATGGTTTGGCTCTGTCCTCTGATATTTCGGGCTATTTTTATTAAATATATAATATATTACTATAGAATTCCTTAACATAGAATCTGAAACTCAAAAACTGTTAGAAGACACATAAAAGACAAAACTTCAAGATATAGTCAAACACGTTTTGAAAAGGTGTAAGTCAGGAAATAAAAATCAGGAAATAGGGTTGCATGACGTTAAATACATCTGCAGAGAGAAGGAAACAAGTGGGTGTGTGAAGGGCAGAAAAGAGTATCAGCTATATAACCAAGGGTTAGCATCTACAATACAGTAAGAATTAAGAAAAAATGAAATGTCAAATTCTCACACAATCACATCGATAAATAAATCCTTTAAGTAAACAGATGTTCTCAGAATATCAATCAACAAGCCCAGCAAAAATTCTCAAAAGATGAAGATTAGATGGCCAATAGGCATAAAGAAAATTAAACATTATCACACAATGACAACTGGAGACCCTGCGGACCCCTGGTCTATAGCCAATGAAGAGCCAACTAAGAACTGACTAAGAATGACCCCTGCAACAACTGGAGACACACAGCCCCTGGGCCCACAACTAGGAGCAAACTAAGAGTTGACTAAGAATGAACTGAGGAAGTAATGGGCAGACACTAGTGCAAGAATATATATGACAATACAAAGAACAAGACACCATCAGAAGCAGCAGGTGGTTCTACAGCATCAAGACCTGAGGATAACAATGAAGACGAAACAGAAGGAAACAACCTTAAATACAACTTTATGAAGATAATAGAAGCTTTGAAAGAGGGCATAAGAAACCCCCTTAAAGAAATAGAAGAAAATACAAACAAAAAAAAATTGGAAGAGATTAACAAATCCCTGAAAGAAAATAAAGAAAAACCAGAAAAAGAAAATAAACAGGTGAACAAAATGTCCCAGGAATTAAAAATTGAAACAGAAGCAATAAAGAAGGCATAAACTGACTCAAAGCTGGAAATAAAAAACCTGAAGAATCGAACCAGAACTACAGATGCATGCATAACAGAATGCAAGAGATGGAAGAGAGAACCTCCAGTTTGGAAGGACCTTAATTCTTTAGAGGCCATACCAAATACAGGTTCAGATGGGACTATGATGCCATGAGGGCCTTGAAAGAGGCTTTTGAATTTCTTAGGAAGTCAAGTCAAGAGTCAGAATGACAAGGCAGAACTTAATTCCAAATGAGCTTATTTGTGTTACCCCCACCAAAGCCTATGGCCACTTAGTGATGGCATTGGTACTCACAAAACCAATGTTCCTCTTAAAAAGATTTATGTTATTATATATATATGATTATATGTTATATAATATATATAATAATCATATATAATTTATAATACATATACATTTATAATATATATATATGAATGCCACTCTCCCCCATGTGCATATATGTTGGGTATCCTAGAGCTGAGTTACAGGTGGTTGTGAGGTGCCTGAATTAAGTGTCAGAGACAAAATTAAGGTCCTATGAAAGTGCAATCACTCTTAACTGCTGAGCCATCTCCCCAGCCCCAAACCAGTGTCGTCTGGCATGTGTTAAAAGATAAAACATCTTCCTTCTCAATTTCCTATAGCAATTATTTATAGCCACAAACTTACTGATCTATAAAAACAGAAACTCCATGGTTCTATTTAATTTTCCTGGGAAGGGCATTTGCTTTTACTGAATCATGCATTTTTATAACTAAGGTGTACTCTTCTTATCTCCTTTTTTTAGTGAGGTATAGGAATAGAGGCACTCACCTATTACGTCAGCATTTGCAAAGCTGAGGTAGGTGGGTTGTAAGTTTGAGGCCAGCCTGAGCTATGTAGAAAAACACTATCTCAAAAGTAAAACAATAGTCACCCTGCAAAGGCATAACTTTAAGCAGTAGGCTCTAAATAAAATTGATTTGGGTTTACAGATAAAAAAAAAAATGAGCCTGAGTTACAAAGTAAATACCACCCCCCAACTACACCTTATTTGTAACTGGCCTCTTGCATTTATTCTATCTGCTTGTAACAAATGGTGATCAAGTATTCATAGTCAGTGATAACTGGAGTCCATGATTCATGCTGGGATCAGCTCTTTGTGTTGTGCAAATATGAATTTAGAAAAATATTAGGTGTCCTGTGTCCACCACACTAGCATCATCTAGAACCACTTCACTTCCCTGGAAACCTACTGTGTTCCACCCTTTTCTTTCTCCCTTCCTTCTGTTGTGGCTTATCAAAATACTCTTTAAGAAATTAACAGAGCTTTCACAGTGGTGGGAGGGGGGATAAGTGCCCAGTTTGACAAAAACAGATCTTTACTCTGTGCATGACTATATTGGAAGCTTCTGTTTCAAGCCTATTGATGTAGACTATAGAATCTTACACTCACAAGCAGGAAGGAAGCTAAATATAGTTGATCCCCAGAGCTAAGGTCCAAGGGAAGCAAAAATTATGTCCAGTACTGACGAAGTCTTGCCAATGGCATTAATCTCCAGCCATGCAGGACATGAAAACAGGACAGGAGGTGACACCAGCATCCAGCAAAGTCATTAGCAATCAAATACTTTTTGCTTGTACTAAGACCTGTTAAAGGAAGGTGGGGCTTTTCCACGACCTAGTTTGATTCCATTCATTGTGGAGAAATTTTGGGCAATCATATTCAAGGCACGCCTTAGCTTTTTATAAAATGTGGGTTAAATTAAATGGAAAAGATAGATCTGTACTTCAGAGGACAGGAGTTCCCAGATTGCTCAAGCTTGGGCTAGTCTGTGCCTTGCATATTGAATACTGTGCTTACAAAAGACAGAGGGAAGAAAGAGCAAACTAAGACTCCATAGTTGGGAAAATCAAGAGTACCCAAGTTTTTCAGACTGGCACAAGCCTAAGGACACAGAAGAGACACATTATTAGGAAATGTCTGGAAAGTAATGTATTCAAAATCAAGCTGAATTCAAATTCAGTTTCAGCCAGTTAGTAGCCGTGTAACTTTATCTGAAAAACTTACTAAATTGTAAAACTTCCATATTCTTCATCTATAAATGAAGAAAATAATTATTTTGATAGTTAAGTTAGATCAAACCATAGAGAAGACTTGGCTCCTATAAGTTAAAGTAAAACTTGAATTATTTATTTTTGATAAAGTGGAAAGCAACTTATTATTATGTAGCCGGTTAAGTCAGTGTATCTTTTAAAAATTTTTTCATAGAAAAGCAGCTTAAATAATCTATTATCTCTTTATAGCACAGCATGCTTTGTGTAGACTGATTGCTCATTGTGGCTTGATGAAAAATGTCTTCACATTTTAAATTTGATTAAACTATTCTGTTGCAATAAATCGGCACTTGGTGGAAAAATAACAATTGGTCTATCATTAGCAGAAATGTCTTTCACATCACAAACTTGAGATGCCTCTCACAGTTCTTCGCAAAAAATGGCCTTTGCACAGCATTATAATAACACAAGTTTAGATATTTTGGAACTAACAGATGGGAGGTTTAGACTATACATAATTAAGCTTTGGAGACAGAAAAAGCAAGGAGATAGCCATGTGTCCTTTTAAACCAGCTTCCTGTTCCTGGTGTTTGAATCTTAACTTGACTTTTCTTGAAAGGAAACAAAAGGAGAGGTCTCACTACAGTTTCCTGGGAAACTAAAAAATCAGCTTCTGGCCCATTTGTTCCTCCTTATAGAAATGGTAACTGAGCTATAATTTTCACACCAACAATAAACTTTGAAAATTGATTAGGAGATCAAAGAGAACCTTGAGATAAAACAATATAATTTTTGCTCCTGAAACAGGAAATATTTCACAAAGGACAAGCAAAGACATGCTAGTTAGGTGCAAAACATTTCTTGTAATACCTATTAACCAGAATGCTCAATTCCCAGAAAAAATTCAATTTAACAGTTTCTTTGACTTTAATCAAGGTTTGTTTTAACATAATTTCAAACAACTTTTCTTTTGAATTTGGCTGTCATGATATCTCTTGTCATTAATTTGTTATTTATGAATACCCAACTCAAACACTTTTCTTCAGACATGATAGGTGAGCCGATACATTGCCAATCTGCCCAAAGGTGCAGCCAGTTGGTTATTTACATGGCCTCTGTGATCATCTTTTTTTTATTTTATCTTACTTTTGTGCTTCAAAAATGTGATGTCAGGCTACAACTAGATGAACCTGATCACAACTGAGTTCCTGGGATAGATGCTGCTCATTCCTAATTCAACAGGACTCTCATCTCTTGTGGTGGTCAAGAAGCAGGGGGGAACTGTCTCAATCACACAGCCTTGAAATTCACCAAAGGGAAGACCAAAGGGATCAAGGGACAGAGTGATGGCAGCATCGTTGACTCAAAGGAAGTTTTAATTCACTCTTAGGGATATAAGAACTTTGGAAAACTGCCAAGAAGTAAGAAATTGCTCTGGTCTTAAGGGTAAGGGACTGGTTTTGCTGCTATGTAAGAACCATAATGAAAACAAAGGAGAATTTGGTAAACATGATAGAAGGTCTTGACAACGGTGACAACAAAATGTTCTTGCTGGAAGGATGTGTGTAGGAAAAAAATGGATTTAGATTTTGGGAGTCCAGCTTTAACTTTTGAAGTTATACTACACTGACTTATCTTCTTGGACATTCGGTGAGTGTCTAGTTCTTACTTAGGTACAGTGGTTATTAGTAGGAATTGGCTGTTGTATTTTGGACACATCAGTATATTGGCTATCTTTGCAACCATGTGACTGAGTTGTACATGTGGCTCAGTGGTAAAGTTCTTCCTTGCACATAATAAGTTCTAGCTTCTACCTCTAGTGCTATAAAATAGATAAATAAGGTCATGTAATGATCTGTGATTACCCAAGAATGAAAATTGACTGAATAGACAGACATAAGACTTAAAAAATTTTGGTTTTGCTTATTTCCTCACTTTTTTATGTGTGGAAAGATTATAAAAGTTAAAGATCTTGAGAAACACCTATACACTCCTCAGGAGTCACTAGGGAGAAACATGGCTTTGTAAAACATGATAACTTCTCATAAAAATAAATAGTGCTGACATAATTTAACAATCAAAATCTATCTTTTCTTCTAGAGCATTGTGGAAAGTGACTTGGGCTGTGTGGTCACATTGGTTCTTGGAGTCTCATTTTCTCATTTATTGAATCTAGATACTCTAAGTTTTCTTCAGGCCTTTAATTCTGAGTGTAAAGGGGAATGTTACCATTGCTGGAATAGGACGTTCTATATACGTGACACTTGGACAAGATTTACAAGCCCCCTTAAATCCTGTCAGATTCTGTGTGAAATGTTAATGTTTTATTGGTATCCCTGTTCTTCTGCACTTCATGATTTAGAGAAACAGGAAAAGAAAAATAAAGGTCCTAGGTTTGTAGTTTGGGGGCTAATTTTAGAATTAGACCTATTAAGCTGCTATACGCTTATTGCTTTCACATTTTCACAGCCTAAATAATGACATAATCTCTTCCAGATTCCTTTCAGTCTCCAGATCTGAACCTTATAATCTCCCCTTAGACAAGGCAAGATCTAAGATCTGTGATCCCTGGGAAGGCTGGCTATAAGTCCCTGGTCAGCCCTAAAGTTATTATAGAAAATTGATCATGGTTATAAAATTAAGGAACCAATGTATTTGAAGGGGAAACTGAGGCACAATGAAAAGACACAGGAGAAATTAAAGGACAGAGGAAAAGGAAAGAAGCCAGATGTTTTGGAATCTCATGTTTCACAACCCAAGAGTCAATAGTTTTGACAAAAATTCACTGCAAAGATTTCTTACAAAAGGACACTGTGTTTTTTATTAAAGAAATTTCAAATAACAATGAAGAAGCATGCTTAAGACCTAGAGTATCTGACCTATAAGTTACCCTTTGTTTCCAGGTTATAAACCTTCCTCAGGAATCTCAGGAGTAAGACTGTGGTGTTAAAAGCATTAAAAGCTTGGGCCTTAACTCCCTTGTGGCTTGGCTGGGTAAGAGTTGCTTTGATGTTCATGAGAACATCATGTTCACTGTTTAGAGAGTTAATAAAATAGAGATGTATACACACACACACACACACACACACACACACACACACAGAGAGAGAGAGAGAGAGAGAGAGAGAGAGAGAGAGAGAGAGAGAGATAATGAATTAGATATATCACAGTCCCAAAGGCAATGCTGAGAGCATGGAGTTTTCAGGACTAGTTAAAGCACCAGAGAATCAACACACATTGACAATGACAATGAGTAGCAGGTCATTTATTTCAAAGCATTCCCCAATCCAGATAAAGAAAGGCTTTAACTAAAAAATCAATTTTTTCCCACCTAGTCCCTATCTTGAGTGATTTAATATACGCCCACCTACACACATAGCTTTATGGCAATGTAATATGTGTTATTAAAACAAAATCATAAAAGAAAATATTAACTAACTTACAATAGAAAATAAAGTTCTTTCATATAATTAAATAGTAAGACTATTAAATATTAGACTTTGAAAATTAAATAGTACTGTTAGGAAATGCTCCTGATAAAACACTAAAAGAAACAAATGTACAAAAACAATGTAATACAAGAACTGGAGAAGTAGCTCAGTTGGAAAAGTGCTTGCCTTGTAAGTATGGGCCTCGAGTTCAATCCCCCAAATCCACATTAAAAGTGCATAAATCAAAACAAGGGTTGTGGTATACACACAGTGGAGAAAAACAGATCGTTGACGCTCACTGTCCAACCAGCCTACCCTGCTTTAGGAGTTCTAGGCTAGTGAGAGATCCTGTCTGAAACAATGTGGACAGCACTTCAGGAGCAAAATTCAAGGCTTTCTGGCTTTCATATTTGTGCTCGTGTGTGTGTGTGTGTGTGTGTGTGTGTGTGTGTGTGTGTGTGTGTGTGTGTGATGTGGTTTTGAATCCATATGAGTGTTCATGGCACACATATCTGAGCACCTATCACACAGACACACACACATTCTTACATAATACACTTACACACAAAACAACAATATAATCTCTACACTTTTGCAAAGAAATATATATTTCAAGACAATAATAATTTTAAAAGCAAAAAGGTAAATTTATCTAAATGATATAATTAATTTTTTTAAACTTTTGTTGTAATAAGTATGTGTTATTTTATATTGAGAAAATGTTACTTTGGACCAGAAGTGGAACAATTTAAATAGTAGAATAATGTTGTAAATAACTATAGAGGTAATACATTTTTTGCCTTTCTTATATTGTTATGTATTGTAGTTGATGCCCAATACTTCTCTATTTCCAGGTAAATGGGTCTTACGATTCTATTCACTAAGCTAATGTCCATGAAACCCTGACTTGGGTCAGCTGTCCTGTTTCATGGTCTAAATCAGTTGTCTTCAACCTTTCGAATGCTGTGACATTTGATACGGTTCCTTATGTTGTGGTCTCAGGGGACCCCTGAGAAAGGAATTGAAAGATCCATAGGTTTGAGAACCTATGATCATTAAATAAGTTTTAATTTCTATTTATTTTAAAAGAAATAATGGGTGATTTCTGTATTTGTTACTCAGTAAAACCAAACCTAAAAGATGAGAAATGAACAATTCAAATCCCATGAGATGCAGATGTGAATGGGAAAGACAGCAGAATCCTCTTAGATACTGGAACTGTTTTTAGAAGTTAATGGTTTTAAGCCTTTGAGCTTACTTTTCCTGTCTAATTTTGTTACACTGGAATGCTAAATTAACATGATTTAATCTTCATGCGCGTTTACTTAACTTTATTTAATTCAGGCATCTATTTTACATTATCCCTCTTCTTTTTCAAGTTTTAGGTCCCAATTTAATTTGAAATGTGTAGGACCTGATAGATTGCTAGCCATGACAGAAACTGTAATTATAAGGTGATACCATGAGGATGTCTTTGCCATTGACTTTTAGAAAAGAGCTGAGACAATTCACCCTGCAATTCTCAGAGTTTCACTCAGATACTTTGTTAGCAGTTCAAAGTAACTGGCATCCACATTCAGAAGGGCCTCCAAAATTTGGAAATGCATACCCAAGATGAAGAAGAACTAACACTTTTATTCCAGGAGGCTTTTAGGCAATTCCTTAATTTTAAGCAGGAATATAAATAAATAATAAATACAATTAAATTCATCCCAATCTATCAAATAGCTTCTCTGACATCATGAAAGTTAGCCAAATAAATCAGAATAATGGGATTTTGACAGAACAAGACATTTATCTATTTCCAGAGGAACAGTTTGGTCACACATCTTAGAAATTGGAGATGGAGATTTTCCATCCATCATCAAGATATCCATCTGTGACAGGAAAATAATTACTATGTGCCCACCATGTTTGCAGTCCTTTGGTTTGTCAGGACATGAAACAATGCATTAATGCAGCCTTGGTATGTGAACAACACCTGCATGGTAGGCAGACACTCCATTCCACTAACAGTAATGAATTTCTCCCCAAAAAGTGGAGACTCTCTGCCAGTAACTAATGCTTTGGCTTCAGAAAAAGTTGCATGGCGTCTTCCCCAGAAGAGAGGGGTCTGATATTGGCCTCTGTATATTTAGCACATTCCTTTCCCACTAACTCATGCAGAAAAGTGCCTCTGAGTATTTAAAACACACACAAAACAAACAAACAAAAACCAAAGAAACCAATGGGTCAAGAGCTCCAGATTCACCTCCAATCTACTGCATCTCTAAAATTTAAAAACATAATTTTTTAAAGCCTTCATCTATTAGCACTAAATGTAAATATTTGAATAAATTAATAATCAAGTTGAGTCTACTCCCAAGATTTACAAACACCTGTGTAAAATTTACATGTTATAATATATACACAGAGATATATGCCATAGTGAAAAGAAAACTCATACAGACAGATAAAACTGAAAATGAATTCACACTGAAGAAGAAGAAGCCAGGAGCCCATCACTCATCAACTTGGATTCTGAAGTCAGCTATGTGGCTAACAGGAGACTGCATTTCTCCTGGGTTACATAGCCCCTGTATACAGAACATAACAACCATATATTAAGTGACACTTGCTTTGTCAACAGAGATGCTCACAGGCACACTTCATTTGAGTGTTACTGATTCCTAAAGATATACAATTGCTAAATGCTTTCCTTTCACTATAGAACATCATTCCAACTTCATCTTCTTGATTTAAACCCATCATCACAGAAGCAACAAATAATCTAGAATAGGTTTCTACTAGTTTCTGGAAACAATGCTCAGAAGCTTCCCTGAGAGTCAAAGCTTCTTCTCAAGTCCTCTCCATCCTGGCACATTCTCCTGAGTCTTATAAGAGCCCACCCTTCAGACAGTGAAGCCATGAATCTGATTTGATCAAGCTGTGGTTTTATCCTCCATGGTTTGTGGCTAAGTCATTAATAGTACAAGTTATAGGTTTTATTAGAAGGTAGCTGAGGCCCCCATTACCTAACTCAATAATCATGGGTGCATTTGAGACTACTTGAATTTCTTTTTTTTTAATAGAGACTTTTCAATTTATTTTTTTATCCATGTATCCTCCTGCTCCCCCTGTAGTAGGAGGTTTCTGTCTCTGACTTTCGGGGCTAACCTCAAGGTCTATGCCCACAGACCCACAGACCCGCAGAGACACACAGACACTTTCAGTAGTTTTAGGCTGATCGGCCTAAGGCCCAGGGATATCACTTGCTAGCTCTCTACCCTTCATCTAACCCATGACTCATCCTGTTCAGCCATGGGGCTCAGTACCTTTTCTTTAGAGCAGCATAGTTGTCCTCTGCTTCTTCTGGCTTCTCTCTGGTGATCTGCTCTGTTCTTCCAGTTCCCAGAGTTCTCTAGTCTGTTAGCCCCACCCATACTTCCTGCCTGCCTTTGGCCAGTCAGCGCTTTTTATTAAACCAGTGGGTGGGACAATTATTTACATATGGGACAACATCCCCTCCCTTCCCTTCTCCTAATCCCTCCCAGTCAGTCTTCAGCCTCTGCCCCATTTCATCCCCTATCCCCTTCCCCAAAAGATCAAGAAGTCCCAAGGTGGGTCCTCTCAGTGTGGTGCATCCACTCAAGGAAAGTCCAATTTCCTCATCCCAATATCATGACTGGATTAGGTGTTCCTCTGCCGGGAATGAGCTCCAAGGTGCCAGCCCATGCACAGGAACACAGTCTAATTCCACCCCCCTACCCCCCCACCCCACCCCCAGGCGCCACATACTGCGCATGCCAATCAGCAGTTGCCTACCTTTAGAGGGCCAACCTCCTTTTCCTGATGGATCTCCAGTGGCTATCTTGATTCAGTGAGCCCCCCAGAGTTCCAGATAGACATCACTTTGGGAATTTTCTTCATAATCCCTATCCTTTTGCTCATACAGACTCCCCTCCCCTGTTCTCAGCTAGACCAGGAGCTTGGCCCAGCCCTCAGCTATGGATCTCTACCTTCACCTCTATTCATTGTTGGATGTAGGTTCTGTGATGACACTTACGGTGGGTATTCATTTGATTATGGGGGAAGTCTTGTTCAAGCACCCCCTCCTCTATTGGTTGGAGAATTAGCCAGGGACATCCTGTGAGTTCTTGGAGGTTTCTCTAGCACCCAATCTCTTTCCAACCCCACATTGGCTTCCTTTATTAAGATATCATCTCTTTTTTTCTCCCTCTTTGTTGCTCTCTCACTCAGCCATCTCCTGTCATGATTTGTTCCCACTTCTTATTGGTTGCAACCTGTTATGATCCCAATTTACCAAGATGACCTTCTCTATTTTCTCTTCCTATGTAAATACCTGGATGTCTCTCTTAAGTTCTTTCCAATCCCAAGCTGTTCAGAGATTGTGGCTTGCAGCTTGGGTATTCTTTGCTTTTTCTATAAAGTCCATTTATGAGTGAGTATATCCCGTGTCTATCTTTCCGGGGCTGTGATACCCCACTTAAGAGGATGTTCTTCAAATCCATCCATTTGGCTGAAAAAAATTTTTTTTTTTGATGAGTAGTACTCCATTGTGTAGATGTACCACAGTTTGTTAATCATTCTTCTATTAAGGAGCATCTAGGTTGTTTTCAGGTTCTTGCTATTATGAATAATGCTGTTATGAACACAGTTAACCTAGTGCCTTTGGGGTAGGTATGTGCATCCTTTGAGTATATTCCCAATAGTGGTATTGCTAGATCCTTGGGAAGATTGATTCCCAGAGTGGCTATCCAAGTTTATACTCCCACCAACAATGGAGGAGCATTCTCCTTACTCCTCATCCTCACCAATATAAGCTATCATCTGTGTTTTTGATCTTAGCCATTGTGACAGGTATAAGGTGATATCTCAAAGTTGTTTTGATTTGCATTTCTCGGATGGCTAAAGATGTTGAACAATTTTTTAAATGCCTTTCAGCCATTTTGAGTTCCTCTGTTGAGAATTGCCAATGTAGCACTGAATCCCACTTTTTAATTGGTTTATTTAGGTTTTTAGGCTCTAGTTTCTTTAGATTTCTATGTTTTAGAGATCAGTCTTTTATTAGTGGTAAGGTTTTTGAAGGTCTTTTCTCATTCTGTAGGCTGTTGTTTTGTCTTATTGACTGTGTTCTTTGCCTTACAGAAGCTTCTCAGTTTCAGGAGGTCCCACTTATTGGTTGTTGTTCTTAGTGTCTGTACTACTGGTGTTATATTTAGGAAGTGGTCACCTGTGCCAATGCATTGAAGGGTATTTCCCACTTTCTTTTCTATCAAGTTCAGTGTAGCTGGGTTTATATTGAGGTCTTTGATTCACTTGGATTTGAGTTTTGTGCAGGGTGATAGATATGGATCTCTCTGGATTCTTCTACATACTACCATCCAGTTATGGCAACACCATTTGTTGAAGATACTATCTTTTTCCCATTGAATATTTTTGGCCTCTTTGTCAAAAATCAGGTGTTCATAGGTGTGTTGGTAGATGTTGGTGTCTTTGATTTGATTCCATTGATCCCCAAGTCTGTTTTTATGCCAGTATCAGGCTGTTTTTATTACTGTAGCTCTACAGTAGAGCTTGAAGTCAGGGATTGTGATTCCTCCTGAAGTTCTTTTATTGAGCAGGATTTTTTTTGGCAATCCTGGGTTTCCTGTTATTCCATATGAAATTGAGTATTGTTCTTTCCATGTCTGTAAAAACTTGTGTTGGGATTTTGATGAGGATTGCATTGAATCTGGAGATTGCTTTTGGTAAAATTGCCATTTTTACTATGTTGATCCTATCTATATAAGAGCATGGGAGGATCTTTCCATTTTCTGATATCTTCTTCAATTTTTTACTTCAATGACTTAAAGTTTTTGTCAAACAGGTTTGCTACTTCTTTGGTTAGAGTTACACCAAGATATTTAATGCTATTTGCAGCTATTATAAAGGATGATGTTTCCCTTATTTCTTTTTCAACCTTTTTATCCTTAGTGTATATGAGAACTATTGATTTTTTTTTTAGTTAATCTTGAACCCTGCTACATTACTGAAGGTGTTTATCAGCTTTAGAAATTCCCTGGTAGAATTTTGGGGGTCACTTATGTATAAGATCATATCATCAGCAAACAAAGATAGTTTTATGTTTTCCTTTCCAGTTTGTATCCCCTTAATCTCCTTTTGTTTTCTTATTGTTTTAGCTAAAACTTCAAGAACTATATTGAATAGATAAGGAGAGAGAGGACAGACTTGTCTTGTTCCTGATTTTAGTGGAATTCCTTTGAGTGTTTCTCCATTTAGTTTGATGTTGGCTGTTGGCTTACTGTATATTGCCTTTACTATATTTAGGTATTTTACCTGTATTCCTGATCTCTCCAGGGATTTTAGTATGAAGTAGCTTTGGATGTTGTCAAAGGCTTTTCAGCATCTAATGAAATAAACATGATTTTTTTCTTTCAGTTTGTTTATATGATGGATAGCATTCACAGTTTTTCATATGTTGAACCATCCCTGCATCTCTGGGATAAAGCTTAACTTATTATGGTGGACAATTTTTCAATATGCTACTGGATTCGGTTTGCCAAAATTTTATTGATATTTTTGTATCAATGTTCATGAGGGATATTGGTCTGTAATTCTCTTTCTTTGTTGCATCTTTGAGTGTCCTGGAGATCAGTGTGATTGTGGCCTCATAAAAAAGTTTGGAAATGTTCCTTCAGTTTTACTGTATGAAACAGTTTGAGGAGTATTGTTTTTTGTTTGTTTGTTTTTTGTTTTGTTTTGTTTTGTTTTTAACTTGGGAGACTTTTAATAACACCTTCAGTTTCCTTTGGGCTTATATGTCTATATGTCTGTTTAGGTCTTTAATCTGATCTTGATTTAATTTTGGTAAGAGGTACCTGTCCAGAAAGATGTCCATTTCTTTTAGGTTTTTCATTTTAGTGGAGTATAGATTTTCAAAGTATGACTTGATAATTTTCTGATTTCCTGGGTGTCTGATGTTATGCCCTCCTTTCTATTTCTGATTCTGTTAATTTGGACATTCTCTCTCTCTCTCTCTCTGCTTTTTGGTTAGTTTGGATAAGGGCTTATCTTATCTTGTTAGTTTTTTCAAAGAACCACCTCTTTGATTCATTGTATTGTTTTGTTTCTATCGTATTGATTTCAGCCCTAAGTTTGATTATTTCTTGCTGAGTTTGCTTCTAATTGTTCTAAGGCCTTCCTTCAGCTGTGCTGTTAGGCTTCCTGTGTGGGGTCCTCTATGTTATTCTCAGGTTTGGTCTTTTAGTGGTGTCCCAGATTTCCTGGATGCTTTGTGTTATGGCTTCTCTGGTTTTAGTGTTTTCTTCAAATGACTTTTCTATTTCCACTATTGAACCTTCCACTTGAGAGATTCTCTCTTCTATCTCTTTTATTCTTTTGGTTATGCTTGCATCAGCATTTCCTTTTAATTTTCTAAGGTTTTTTATTTCCAGCTTTCCCTTGGTTTGTACTTTCTTTACTGTTTCTACTTCAGTTTTTAATTCCCAGAATGTTTCTTTCACCTCTTTATTTTCTCTTTCTTGTTTTCCTTTATATTCTTTCAGGGATTTGCTAATCTGTTCCAATTTTTGTTTGTATTTTCTTTTGTTTCTTTTTTTCCAACCTCTTTTATTAACTTCATGTTTTTAAGGTTGTTTTCTTCTGTTTCCTCTTTATTGTTATGCTCAGGTCTTGATGTTGTAGAACCACCAGCTTCTTCTGGTGGTGTCTTGTTCTTTATATTGTTATATGTATTCTTGAACTGGTGTCTGGACATTTCTTCATTGGTTCACTCCTAATCAGCTCTTGGTTGGCTCATAGTCAGTTGCAGGCCTGAGGGCTGTGTATCTCTAGTAATTGTAGGGACTGTTCTTAGCTGGCTCTTAGTTGGCTGTAGGCCAAGGAACTATGTGTCTCCCATTGTAGCAGGGGTTGTTTTTAGTCGGCTCTTAGTTGACTCTTAGTCAGTTCTCAGTCAGCTGTAGACTTGGAGGCTTCAGAGTCTCCAGTTGTTGGTGTGTTATGACGCATACTGCAGTTTGGTTAGGGTTTGGCCTATGGGATGTCCCTCTAGCTGTGTTTTGCTGGGGATTTGGCTTGGAAGGGCTCACCCAACTTTCTTTGGTTTGGGGTGCCACGGGCTGTGTCCCCAGACCAAGTTTTGGAGACCATGGTCTCCACTTGGCCTGAAGATCTGGGTGCCATTCACCTCTTCATCAGCTGTGGACTAGGAGGTTTTCGGTCTCCAGTTATGAGAATGTACCACTTGAATTTCTATAGCTCACAATTGCATGAGATTTGTACTGAAACTTTTGCAATGATCTCTATCCCTCATATTTGTTTAGTTATTTTATTCATTTATTTATGTCTTAGTTTATTTTGGATGGCTGGGGATTGAACTCAGTGCCTTGCATGGGCTAGACGAACAGTATATTTCTGTTTTGCAATTCTATTCCTCTTCTTAATTTTCTATTACAAGCTCTCACTAAGTTTTTCATCCTGGCATTGAGCTCACTAATGCTGCACTCACTCTATAGCCCAGGATAACCTTGAGTTTTGTGGTGTTTCAGCTTCAGATTCCCAAGTTACCTGGGATTTTAGGTTTGTGCCATCAAGCCCAGAACTTGTCCACTCTCTGCCAAATTTATCTCTTTCATTCCAGGGCCAGGGTTACAAATTTGACTTTGTTAAACTATGGTTTCTATTGATGTAGGGAAAAAATGTATCAATAAAAACATTTGTGATATCTATCTATCTATCTATCTATCTATCTATCTATCTATCTATTCATTTCTCCAATTTGAAGGCAAACCATTTAAGGTTAGCTAAGTTGAAAGCAAATACTTAGATGCTTAACTTCCTATTTCAATTTTAGTTATTTGCTTATTTCCAGGGAAGTAGTATAGAAAAAATATGAATTATAATTTTTATAATACAATAAACTCTCAAAAATATTTAAAAGAAAAAGACATATATACAAGAACAAGTATAAATAAAGGATTCCTGTGATTTCTGTGTAAACTGATCTTGTAAAAGGTCTTCTGAAGAATGTTATCTTTTTCTGAGAAATTTTGATTACCTTTATAAGATAATGGTTATTGGTTTCTTGCTAATCCTGCTTCCATGATTGTGTGAGTCAGACCTCTAGCTTTCTTTTGGTCTCAGCATCAGGTAGGAACAGAGAAGATCAGAAAGAAAACAGTCTTGTTTTCTTTCCTAACTAGAGCTGCCTAAGATCAGGGTCCTTTGATAATTTGTGAGCTATTTTTGGATCCACTTTCATTGTACATTGTACAACTGGCTGAAGCATGAAATGAGCTAAAATCAACTGAATTGAATGTAACTGAACTGAACTGAGCTGAAATAATGTGATTTCCAGTATGTCCGGTGCCTCTAGGACAAAGTAGAATTCCAGTGTCTTCTTCCAAGGGCTCCCCAATACAATGGCCACCACACAAGCTGTGGTGCATTGACTAAGAATGGCCTCCAAAGGCTCATATATCTGAATGCTTAGTCATCAGGGAATGGCATAATTTGAAAGAATTAGAAGGTGTGGTCTTACTAAAGTAGGTGTGGCTTTGTTGGAAGAAGTGTGGCACGGGGGTAGGTTTTAGGATTTCAAAAGTAGATGTCAGGCTCAGGTTGTCTCTCCCTCTCTCTCTGCCTAAGGATCAAGATGGAAAATTCCCAGCTAGTGCTCAGCACTGACTACATTCCACGGTACTAATCCAAAACAAAAAGCCCTCAATCAAATGTTTCCTTTCATATAAGTTGATTTAGTCACATTTCTTCACAGCAACAGAACAGTTACTAAGACAAAACCTACCCCATGCTCTCCACACAGTGTCACTGATTTTCACTAGCAGCCATCCACACCCCATATAACTTAATTCTGACTTTCTAAAGCTGAAATCACCTGAATCACTTAGTGACAGCTGTAAGATAATTGCCAGAGCCATAAATTAATTCAAATATATTTGCTATTACTAACTCAATGAGAAAATGAAATTTAGAAGACCAGGCAGGAAGAGATCAAAGAATGTAAAGATCTTGAATCTGCATCATTAATTTCCATGGTTTACTGACTTAACATATTCTTAACATATTTTTCTAACAACTCTATAACTATCTGTCTTAGTTAGGGTTTCTGTGATGAAACACCATGACCAAAAAGAAAGTTGGGGAGAAAAGGGATTATTTGATTTACATTTCCATACTGTTGTTCATCACTAAAGGAAATCAGCACAGGAACTCAACCAGGAGGCCGGAGCTGATGCAGAGGCTATGGTGGGTGCTGCCTAGAGGCTTGCTTTCCTTGTCTTGCTCAACCTGCCTTTTTTTTTTTTTTTTTCTTTTTTATAGAACCCAGGAACACCAGCTCAGGGATGGCACCTCCCACCATGGGCTGGGCCCTCCACCATTAATCACTAATTGAGAAAATGCCTGGATATAGCTGGATCTCATGGAAGCATTTCCTTGACTGAGGCTCCTTCCTCTCTGATGACCCTAGCTTGTGTCAAATTGACTCATAAAGCCAGGAAGTACTCTGTCTTATCACTTAACACCCACTTCTACCTTACACACCAGACACCTGCCTTACCTTCTACCATGTAGCTCAGTATTATCTACCTTACAATTTAATGGAAGATAATCACTCCGTAATTCTATGATGATTAATCTTAATTGTCAATTTCATGGGATTCAGAATCCTTATGGGAAAAAATGCCTGAGCTTATCTGAGAGATTTTTCTAGATGAAGTTAATTGGAGTTGGAAGACTTTGGTAGTTGAAACGAGAATGGGCTCCATAGGATTCCATATTTGAAGCTTAGTCACCAGGAAGTGGAACTCTTCAGGAAATATTAAAAGGTGTGGCCTTGTTGAAGAAGGTGTGTCACTGAGAGTGAGGGGTTTCAAAAGCCCAAGCCAGGTTCATTTCTTTCTCTTTGCCCAATGGCTGTGGATCAGGATGCAAAGCTCTCAGATAATGCTCCAGTGCCGTGCCTGCTTGATTCTAGCCATGATAACTATGAACTAAAACTCTTAAAACTGTAATCAAGCCCCCAGTTTAATACTTTCCTTCATAAGAGTTGCCTTGGTAGTGGTGCCTTTGCACAGCAGTATAATGGTAACTAGGATAAAACCCCTATTGTGAGCAACACCGCTGACTGCATGGGTTGGGAGACAAGGAGAGAGTGAGCAGTGGGATTCAGTTTGTCTGTTTCTTAACTGCGAATGCAACATGACAAGCCAACTGTCTCACACTCCTGCAATCCTGACTTCATTATCATGAAAGACTGTAACACCTCAAACTGTAAGCCCAGATGATTTCTTTCCATTCTCCTTCCCTCCCTCCTTTCTTCTTTCCTCCCTCCCTCCCTCTTCCCTTCCTTCTTTTGTCAGGTATGATATCACAGCAAGTAGAAAAGAAACATAAAAATTACAAAGACAAGAATTCATTCATGAGATATTCTATAGCAAGGTAATAACATCTCTAAGTAATATTTAACAAAATAGAGTTTCACTATTGCTTACACAAGTATAACTTCAAATATCTGAGAAGACAGAAATGTATCAGTAACTTCTCTTCAGGTGCCTTGATGCATCTAGGCATGTAACATATATATAAGTTGATAAGACTTGTTTCTTAGCCAAATAAACAACTTTAATGTAAATCTGTACTTGGGTTTCACGAGGTTGAAATGTTTTCTATTTATTCCATCATGTTTGCTATTAAGTGAGTACATCTACTGTGGTGGAATTCAGGTGTCAGCTAATAAGGTCTGAAACATTTATCCAGGGTCCTGGGATCCTGAAGGGAGAGTGAGTGGCCAACCCCATTCATAAGGGGCTGCTGGGATTCTGGGAGGCCCCGTTTCTTGGTTCCTGATTGCTGGAGAGACCGGTTTGGTTCGGTTCGGTATCTATCGTCCACTACTTGGATAATCCAATCTATCAGGCACCTGTAGAAGCTGTTACCTTTATTGTGAGTGTTGGTTTATATTTTAGTAAATATTAATCTTGGATTGGTGTATTTTAAGAGAACCTCTGCCTTCATCTGAAACCCAATGTCCACTAACACTGGTAGAAAGCAGAGGACGGGCAGGCAGAGTGTTCAGCTTTGGGAACCAGCACTATAGTGCGTGGGTTTAAAGCTCCCTCACTGGCCTGTCGCTCCTTCATACTGGGCTCTCTAGCTAGCCAGCAGAGCAGAGCAACAGGTGGTGCCCTGCCTGTGCCAGCTGAGTTCCTCAAATAGACTAGATATTGTAACTGTAATCCTTGCTTGATGGCTATTTTGTTATATGTAAATTTGCTATGTTAAAATTGAAGCCTTCCTTTTTGATTAGACAGAAAGGGGAAAGTGATGTGGGAATGTCTTTCTGTATGCTGTGAATATCAATCTTTAAATAAAGGAACTGTTTTGTTCCATGACAGGCACCATAGAAAAAGTAGGAGGAGAAATCAGAGCATAGGTAGGAGAAGCAGGGTGGAGTCAGACAGACCTAGCCAGCTTCCCAAGAAGAAACATGTAAGGAACACAGGTGAGCCTCGGACCACATGGCAGACATATTAATGAGAATGGGTTGATTTAAGATGTAAGAGCTAGCTAGCAATGCGCCTGAGCCATAGGCCAAACAGCATAAACTTAATATAAGCGTCTGGATCATTTTTGGGGCCTGAGCAGTGGCGGGAAGCTAAGGGGTCTGGGGCGGCAGGTCTGTGGGTCTGGCCCTCTACCACCCGGGACCAAGAAACCTCATTACAACAATCTACAATCCTGATTTATCAGGTAAATTGATACTTAGAAGCAGAAAATCCTTTCACTTGATTTGTGTGCAGGTGTTGTGGGTGCCAGAGAAGAAAGATGAAGGAAGGTGCTGAGCGCTATCTGAAGATGCCCTGGGATAATGAAGCTTCCTGAAGAGACACAACCAAAAATAACTGTTCCTACTCTCACACAGCAGATCTAAAAATCATTCTTTCTTTACAAATCATTTTTGCTGGAAAACAATTTACTCACCTGAAGTCCAGATGGTGCCCTGGATACCATTGCCAGAGTGTTCTCCTTTTCCACAGACATGCATTCAAAGTAAGTCTTGAAAGTTTAGCTAAAAGATTAATGTCAGACTTCTTAAAGAAGAAATCACTTGTACAGAATTCTAACTGAACAACATGTGTAACAGGTCTTTCTTTGGACTGCTAGCCCCTAAATAATGACTCAGAGACTTTTATTAGTTATGAAAGCTTGGCCTTAGCATAGGCTTGCTCCCAACTAGATCTTAAAACTTAAAATAATCTATGTTCTGGCATGTGACTTTTACCACTCCTTAGTATTGTATGTCCAACTTCCTCCACATCTGGCTGTCAAAACTCCCACCTTAGACTCTTTCCCAGAGTTCCTATCTCCGCTCAGAAGTCCCTCCTATCCTCTCCTGTCTAGCTATTGGCCATTCAGTTCTTTAATAAAGCAATAAGAAAGTACCTTAGGCAGGTGAGGTAAAACAGACACATCTTTATACAGTGAACATAAAGATTATCCTAACACATATGTGCTTTGCTTGTAATGATCTTGTCTGCTGCCTTTTTAAATTTAATGTTTTAATTTCACTGAATTATAAATGCACATAGCTCTTTTACACATTGTAATACCACTCAGCTTTGTACCCTTGCCTCACACCAAAGTCATCCCTCTCTCTCTTCTCTCTGTCTCTGTCTCTGTCTCTCTCTCTCTCTCTCTCTCTCTCTCTCTCTCTCTCTCTCTCTCTGTCTCTCTCTGTGTCTCTCTCGATGTTATCCTTTTCAAGATATTTTTCCCCACTGCTCTTCAGAGGTACCATTCATTCAGTTACTTATGATATTTCTATTATGAGAATTGGTATGGTTCCCTTTATGAAAATGAAGATTCTATCTCTTTTTTTCTCTCTGAACTCAGCTAATTTCCCCCATCAGTGTGCAAGTTCAGTTAAACTGTTGTTTAATATTTATTATATTACATGTATATGTTTATGTAAATTCCAGGTTCTATGTAATCTAAAATAACCCTTCCTCGTTGAAAGATATTTTGGTTTACTTTGACTTTAAAATTACAATATTTCTGTTTAATTGTATGTTTCACTGGATCGTCTACAAATATTTCCCCCAAGCATTTAAGTTTATTCTCAAATGTCCCAAGAACATGAAGTACTTATATCACTTTTTTTCTCAATGGCAGTGGTTTATAAGGCTGTGATCTACCCTAAGTCTCTTTCTATAGTATGGAACAGTCACTTGCAGGCTGTAGACTTAACTTATCAATTAAATCAGAAATATAAATTTAGAATGAACATATGAAAGCCACATCAGAAAAAATATTAACTTACCAAAAACATGTGGTGATATATTGTGGCTGTGGCTTGTTCCTCTGTTTCTCTGATCTTTTAGAATTTGCCCCAATATCTGCCTCTAGGTTTAAATTACTAATACTAATTAGAATTCATGCAGTAAGCACATCAGATCAACAAATGATTGCACCCCTCCCCAGCTTTACCTGGATCATATGTACGTATATGAAGGGACTCCTGACCCCAGGGGCCTGCGACAACTCTCAATCAATCTATCACCTCACCATCTGGGATTGACAAGTGACAAACTCCTTGATGCCCCCATGGCTTCCACTCACCAGGATCCCCATTTGACAAGGCCCATCTGATTCCCATTCATATAGATTTCAATTCAGCTTTGTGCTTTAAAACAGGCCTGTGCCTCAGAACAGCTCGGTGACTGACTTTGTTAT
The DNA here is from genome assembly GCA_033318265.1 of Phyllotis vaccarum. Classification (NCBI taxonomy): domain Eukaryota; kingdom Metazoa; phylum Chordata; class Mammalia; order Rodentia; family Cricetidae; genus Phyllotis; species Phyllotis vaccarum. The sequence continues at coordinate 75,407,295 of JARWLC010000003.1, forward strand.
ATTAATACCCAACCACCTGCAGTGATTCCTTTTGAATCTGTATCAGCTTTCTTCTCTTGCCTGCAGTCAGCTCTTCATAACCCTTTATAGCCATTCTCTCCCCCCCCTCTCTCTCTCACACACACACACTTGTGCACATTTGTGAAGTGTAATGTGTAATCAGAGATTTAATATTAGCAATTAATATAGGAAGAAAACATCTATAGTTGTTGTCAATGGCCATGTTTACCAAGTAAAATCATTAGTCCTTATAGAATTAAAGGCAGGAAAATTGACATAGGTCATGAATTTACTATTATCTAATAAAAGTCTACATTATTGAAAGGCACAAATGTGTTCATTTATGTTTCTGACTTAATTTGCTCATTACTCTGACTTATCCTTTTGAAACACTTCTTTTTTAGATCCCAGATGACTCTTACACTTCTCCTTGTATCTGGTACCCCTGTTCCAAGGTTGGGTCTTCCTTGATTATATATTCTTTTATTTGGTGGAGCATATTCTCTGTAGCAATTTGGAAGCTAACTTTCCAGAGCCTTAGTCTAAAACTGTCTTTATTCTTAACATAAGTTTTCCCCTATGATAGTAAAGGTTTATCCCACTTGTCAGAGGTGAGAAGGTTGAGACTTTGCCATTCTTATCAATCTAAGGAGTTGCTCTAACCTTTTAGGGACATTGGCTGGGGTAAAACAGATTTGTGGCTTCAATGCTAATAAAAAACTTAAGACTACTCAATATTCTGAAGCAAAGTTGGAGGTCTGATTGGATATATTTTAATATAGGCTTAAGCATGAGGGTTAGGAGAAAGGGCATTCAGTCAGTGCTCAGAAATGAAGAGCCCCAGCTCACAGCAGAATAAGAGGTGAGTGATACCTCACCCAGCCCAGACAGAGATCCCAATTTCCAGGACCCTGGCCCTGGAACACAGCCTTCGGAATTTCACCCACACTCAGCTCTGCCATAACTCTAGGCCAGCAAGGAAAACCCATGCAGGCCAGCAGCCCCAGTAAAACCCAGTTCACTGGACACCCCCAGCTATAAACCCCAATCATTATCTAACCCACATCATCACCTGGTGACCTCAGCGGCAACTAGAAACCCACAGACTCCTGACTCACATCAGACTAAGAGGTGAGTGATACCCTACCCAGCCCAGGCAGAGATCATGTCTCCAGGACCCTGGCCCATGGAAATAGTCCTTGAAACCCCACCCTCACTCCGATCTACCCTAAATTCAGAACAGCAGGGAAAGCCCTTGCAGGCCAAAATCTCCAATAAAACCCAGTTTGCTGGCTACCCCCAGTCTAAAACCCACCCCATTCCCCAATCTACACCATTACCAGTGACTAGCAACAGGAAACTCACAGATGCCCAGTACACATCAGACTAAGAGACTAAGAGAGTTCCTCAGTTCCTATTGGATCAAGAACAGCTACCTGAGATCCCCAGTTTCTCAGCACCTACTAGATTAAGAAGGGTCACTATGACACAGAATACACTACTGTCAAGTAGACCAAGAACCCAGACTGGACAAAGAGATGCTTCCTGAGAAACAGACATGCCCAGAACAGATTACACCAAAATCAGTTCCCTGAGATACAGACAAATCCTGCAGTGAACTGAGGAAGCAAGACACCAGTGCAAAAATACATATAACAACATAAAGAAAACATGGCACCACCAGAATCTGTTGGTTCTACAAGACCCAACCATGGCAATGCAGAAGAAGCAGAAGGAAATGACCTTTAAAACAACTTTATGAAGATAATAGAAGCCTTTAAAGAGGATTTAATAAGTTCCTTTAAAGAAATAGAAGAAAGTATAAACAAAAAAAAAATGGTAGAGAGATCAACAAATCCCTGGGGAAAAAAGAAAGAAAACCAAGAAAAAACAATTGAACAGGTGAAGGAAACATTTCAAGATTTAAACATTGAAAGAGAAACAATAAAGAAGACACAAACCCAGGCAATGCTATAAATAGAAAATCTGAAGAAGCAAACCATAACTACAGATAACTATAACCAACAGAATACAAGAGCTAGGAGAGAGAATCTTTGGAATGGAAGATTCAATAGTGGAAATAGATACATCAGTCAAAGAAAACACTAAAGCCAAAATGTCATAACACAAAACATCCAGGAAATATGGGACCAAACCTGAGAATAACTGAAATTGAAGAAGAATACCAGCTCAAAGGCACAGAAAAATATACCAACAAAATCACAGAAGAAAACTTTCCCAGAATTAAGAAGGAAATGTGTATACAGATACAAGAAGCTTACAGACACCAAATAGACACCCCCAAAAGTCTCCTCACCACATAATAATCAAGCCACTAAACCTACAGAATAAAGAAATAATACTAAGAGCTACAAAGGAAAAAAATCATGTTTCCTATAAAGGCAGACATATCAGAATAACACCAGTGTAGTATGTGGTTTCTGGCCTGGACTTTCGGGCCTAACCTCAAGGTTTAGGACTCACAGACCCACTGACCTGAAGACCTGCAGTCCTGCAGTCCTGCAGTCCACAGTCCCACAGAGACACACAGAGGCTTACTATAGTTTTAGGCTAATCAGCTTCAGGCCCAGGCATATCACTTGCTAGCTCCCTATCCTTCATCTAACCCGTCTCTTGTTCAGCCATGTGGCTGGGTACCTTTTCTCTAGAGCAGCATGGTTATCCTCTGCTTCTTCCGGCTTCTCTCTTGCGTTCTGATCTGTGCTTCCTATTCTCAGAGTTTTTAGTCTGGTAGCCCTGCCCACACTTCCTGCCTGCCTTTGGCCAATCAGCGCTTTTTATTAAACCAGTGGGTGGGACAATTACTTACCATGAAATAACATAATACCCCTACACACCAGATTACTCATTGGAAACAATGAAAGCAAGAAGGTACTGGACAGATGTTATACAGACATGAAAAGAGCATGGCTACCAACCCTGACTACTATTCCCAGCAAAATTATCAATAACCATAGATAGAATATACAAAATATTTCAGGACAAAACCAGATCTAAACAATACCTATCCATAAATCCAGCCCTGCTGTAGTAGCTGGGTTTCTAGGTCCCGGGCGGCCAGAGACCCAGACCCTGCTGTGCCAGATCCCTCTGCTGCCCAGCCGTCCGCTGCTCAGGCCCCCAGAAATGACTCAGACGCTTATATTAACTCTATGCTGTTTGGCCTATGGCTCAGGCACTTTGATAGCTTGCTCTTACATCTTAAATCAACCCATTTCTATTAATCTGTCTGCCACGTGGCCCGTGGCTCACCTGTGCTCCTTACATGTCCCTCCTTGGGCAGCTTGCTTGATCTGCCTGACCCCACCCTGCTTCTCCTACCTATGCTTTGATTTCTCCTCCTACTTCTTCTATGGTGCCTGTCATGGCCCAAAAGAGCTCTTTTATTCAAAGATTGAGATTCACAGCATACAGAAAGGCACTCCCACATCACTTCCCCCTTTCTGTTTAATCAAAAAGGAAGGTTTCAATTTTAACATAGCAAAATTACATATAACAAAATAGCTATCAAGAAAGAATTACAGTTATAATATCTAGTCTATTTGTATTTAGCAAAATTAAAGAAAATACTCTTATCATCTATCTTATCTTTATGAATCTAAAGTTTCATATCTAATATACCTTTCAAATGACTAAAAAACTGTACCTATAACTATCTAATCTTCAACTACATCAAAGACCACAGAAGGATATATTTACCCAAGTAAACCAGAAGTGCAAGCGACTTCTAAAATCTGGAAAGGATAGAGATGACACCTATCTGCCTGGACAGTCACCCAAAGTTCTTTTATAAAGTTGGGGCATCCATCTTTAGCCTACAGGCCCAGAGTCTCTCTTCATTTCAGTGAAGCACGAAATCTGCTCTGCCCATTCTGGCACAGTTCATCAGTTGCTTCTCCTCGAGTCCTGAAGAATGCCTGACAGTTTTCTCTGCAAAGCAGGAACCTGAATGACCATCTCGGCTTGTTCTGCCAAAGTTCAGAGGTCATCTTCCTATGGAACTTGCATGTCCAGTTTAAACAGCATACTGTCAAGCAGTCAATAATAAGAACAGGTTTATTTCCATTGGTTAACCAATGCCACAAATAGACTCCATATGGAGTTTCTTCGATGCCCATTTTTCTTTTGAAGTAAATTGGTGCTGCCAGGAACAGATCTGTCTCACTGTCAAGAAAAGTCTAAGTTCTTAAAACATTTTAAATGCCATATTCTGTAGGTCTTAGAAGTGTTTGAAGACTACCTATGTAATTGAATTATATCTTTGTATACCTAAAAATCTAACTAACATGCATTTCTTAATTATACATTACAATTTTAAATCAGTTACATAAACATCATATCTTAAACAAGAGTAGATAATACATGTAGCATAAGAGAACTGACCTTAAATTTGTATCAATAAACCAAAATCCATAACAATGTAAAGCTTATTTCCTGATCTAAGTAAATTCAATAATCTAATTTTTAAAAAAATCATTCATATACCATATCCCCTTTTCCTTCTTAAACTATCAGCCATCTATAATGAAAACAAATATTTACAAACAATATTTGGGGAATTTGGGCATAGTTTTCTATTACTACTTCCTGCTGACTAAGGGGCGTTGAAAATCTCACGGATTGTTGAGACTGGATCATAATCTGCAGCCTTGAAGCTGATATGGCCATCTCTTCCCATCAGAGATTTTTTCAGGGGGTCTTGGTTGATGAAACCATATTTGCCTGGAAGCAATCCACAGGTTCTCATCTTCTTTGGAAACAAAAGCAGAACTCTTCCAAAGCAATAAATCCTTAGACACAAATTTCAAAATCAAAATACCTTTAAAATATATATTCTTGTTTAACTTAGTAGCCTTTGCAATTGCAATCCATTGTCTTTCTGCAGTTAGCTCATTAATAGTTAAAAAATTAAAAGAAAACACAATAACAACCAAAATCCAGATTTTGTGTCTATTTTCCATCTTTACGTGGCTTATTATATTTTTAATACTCTATTTCTCTTTTTAAAGACTTTATCTTCTCTCTTTTTTTCTCTAAAGACTAGGTACCTTCTCTCTTTTCTCTCTGAAGACTATGTACCTTTTATACACATTGTAACCCGTTTACAGGTTTTTTCTTTTCATCTGAATCTGTTTTATTGTGAATCCTTAATCATCTTCTAACCATAAGACCTTTTAAAATTCACTCTCTTAAAGCGCTGCATAGTTTTTGTAGATCAGGCTGAATCACTAAGTTCTCTTAAAGGGACCACGTCTCTATTCACGGCCAGCGAACAGAGCAGACTAAAGAAAATGCTGCTACTAAGAAACTGTCTTTGTTTCCTTTTTGTTCAAAATAAACAGAAACTTTAAATCAATCACATGCTACTGAGTCTTCCGTGAGATTTTAGGAACCTGCCTGATTGCAGCTTACACTGCCTGCCGCCAGTCCGCCGAAACTAGATATACCCATGAAACCTCAAGCAATAAATAATCACACAGAAAAAAAACAAAAGAAAGTAAATACACACAAATTATTACCACCAAAAATAACTACCATTGGTCAATATTCCTTAATATCAATGGACTCAATTCATCTATAAAAAGACACACCCTATAAGAAGATACAAACAGAAGTCATCCTTCTGCTGTATACAAGAGACACACCTTAACTTCAAAGATAGACATTGGCTCAGAGCAAAGAATTTTGAATAAAGTTTACCTATAAAACAAGCTGGTATAGCCATCCTAATATTTAACAAACTAGACTTTAAACTAGACTCAATCAAAAGAATCCAGGACAGACATTAATTATTATCTCAGGAAAAATCCACCAAGATGAAATCTCAGTCCTGAACATTTATGCCCCAACACAAGGGCAACTACATATATAAAAGAAAAACTACTAGAGCCTAAATCTCATATAAACGTCACACATGAATAGGGGAAGACTTCAATATCCCATTCTCACCAGACAGAAAGTCAAAAGAGAAATCGGTATCTAACAGAAGTTATATCCCAAGTGGACTTAATAGATATCTATAAAACTTTCCATTCAAACACAAAGGAGTACTCCTTTTTCACAGCACCCCCATGGAACTTTCTCTAAAATTGATTATAAACTCAGTCAGAAAGTAAATATTAATAGATTATAGAAAATGGGAAAAAAAACTGCTTGTATCTTATCAGACTACCATGCTCTAAAGTTAGAGTTCAACAACAGCAAAAATCACAGAAAACCTACAAATTCATGGAAACTGGACATCTCCCAATTGAACTACCTATGAATCAAAGATGAAGAAAGAAATCAAAGACTTCCTAAAATTCAATGAAAATGAATCCACAACACACCCAAACTATGGAACAAAAAGAAAGCATTGTTAAGAGGAAAAGTCATAGCACTAGTTGCTTGTATGAAAAACCTAGAGATATTTCATACAAGAGACTTAACAGTACAGATGAAATCTATAAAATAATTAGAAGCAAACTCACCTGGAATGAGATGGAAGGAAATGATCAAACCCAGGGCTAAAATCAATAAAACTGAAACAAAGAGAACAGTATACAAAGAACCAATGAATCAAAAGTTGGTTCTTTGAGAATGTCAACAAAATAGATAAAAATCCTTATTCAAACTAACCAAAAAGCAGAGAGAGACAATCCAAATTAACAGAATCAGAAATAAAAAGGGGGACAAAACAACAGAGACCCAGGAAATTCAGAGAATCATTAGGTCTTACTTTGAAGAAATACATTGCACTAGGTTTGAAAACCTAAAAGAAATGGACTTCATTCTAGAAAGGTACCACTTACCAAAATTAAATCAGGACCAGATAAATGACCTAAATAGATCTATAACCCCCAAGGAAATTGAAGCTGTTATTAAAAGTCTTCCAAGCCTAGGGACAGATGGTTTCAGTGCAGAATTCTACTAGACATTTAAAGAAGAAATAATACCAATACTCCTCAAACTTTTCTGTACAGTATAAACTGAAGAAGCATTGCCAAACTCTTTTTATGTGGCCACAATCACCCTGATTCCCAAGCCACACAAAGATGCAACAAAGGAAGAGAATTACAGACAATTCTCCCTCATGAACACTGATTCAAAAATGATCAATAATATTCTGGCAAACTGAACCCAACAACATATCAAAAAAAATCACCACGATCAAGTAGGTTTCATCCCAGAGATGCACGGATGGCTCAGCATATAAAAAACTGTCAATACCATTCATCATATAAAAAAAATGAAAGATAAAAAACACATGGTCATCTCATTAGATGCTGAAAAGCCTTTGACAAAATCCAACATTCATTCAAGATAAAAGTCCTGGAGAGATCAGAATACAGGTAAAATATCTAAATAAAATAAAGGCAATTTACAGCAAGCCGACATGAACATTAAACTAAATGAAGAGAAACTCAAAGCAATCCCACTAAAATCAGGAAAAAGGCAAGGCTGTCCTCTCTCTCCTTATCTATTCAATATAGTTCTTGACGTTTTATTTAAAGTAATACAAGAACAAAAGGAGATTAAGGAGATACAAATTGGAAAGGAAGAAGTCAACCTACCTTTGTTTGCGATGATATGATCATATACATAAGTGAGCCCCAAATTTCTACCAGGGAACTCGTACAGCTGATAAAACATCTTCAACAATGTAGCAGGGTACAAGATTAACTTACAAAAAAAATAGCCCACTAAGGATTAAAGTGCTGAAAAAGAAATAAGGGGAACATCACCCTTTACAATAGTTGCAAATAGCATTAAATATCTTGGGGGTAACTCTAACCAAAGAAGTGATGGACCTATTTGACAAGAACTTTAAGTCATTGAAGAAAGAAATCAAAGAAGACATCAGAAAATGGAAAGATCTTCCATCCTCATGAACAAGTAGGATCAAAATAGTAAAAATGGCAATTTTACCAAAAACGATCTCCAGATTCAATGCAATCCCCATCAAAAAAAAAAAAAAATCCCAACACATTTTTTATAGACCTTGAAAGAACAATACTCAACTTCATATGGAATAACAAGAAACCCAGGATTGCCACAACAATCCTGTTCAATAATTAAACTTCAGGAGGCATCACCATCCCTGACTTCAAGCTATATTATAGAGCTACATTAAAAAAAAAAAAAAAAAAACCCAGCCTGGTACTGGCATTAAAACAGACTTGTGGATAAATGGAATCAAATTTAAGACCCTGGCCTTAATTCACACACCTATGAAAACCTTATTCTTGACAAACATGTCAAAGATATACAATGGAAAAAAGAGAGTATCTTCAACAAATGGTGTTGGCATTACTGCATAGTAGTACGTAGAAGAATGCAGATAGTTCCATATCTATCACCCTGCACAAAACTCAAATCCAAGTGGATAAAATACTTCAACATAAATCCAGCTATACTGAACTTGATAGAAAACAAAGTGGAAAATGCCTTTGAACACTTTGATAAGGTGACCACTTCCTAAATATAGCACTAGTAGCACAGACACTAAGAATAACAATTAATAAATGGGACCTCCTGAAACTGAGAAGCTTCTGTAAGGCAAAGGACACAGTCAATAAGACAAAATGACAGCATATAGAATAGGCAAAGATCTTTACCAACCCTACATCTGACAGAGGACTGATCTCTAAAATATATAGAGAACTCAAGAAACTAGAAGCCAAATATTGTGACTCCTTGTCCTCCCTGAGGAATGGATAGAGGATAGGGTGGGAGGAGGCTGAGGGAGGACGGGGAGGGACTGCGAGGAGGGAAGGTAGTGGTATATATGGGGAAAAAAACTTTTTAAATAAAAAATCTTATCTTATCTAAAATTAATCTTATTAATTAAATCTTTAATTAATTAATTATTTTTAATTAATTAATTAAATATAAATGAAGTAAGATATACCCAAGCAATGTTATTTGCTTCTCAAGGGAAAATAGGAAATTGTAAGGCAGATCCTAGCAAGGGAACATGCTTCTTAAGCGGATATCACAGTTTATTGTCTTAACATTAGCCATATAAACCATTTTGGTAGTTCTCAAGGTTATACTTCAAATGATTAAGAAGCACCTCTTTCTCTCTCTCTCTCTCTCTTTCTCTCTCTCTCTCTCTCTCTCTCTCTCTCTCTCTCTCTCTCTCTCTCTCTCTCTGTATATCTCTCTCTCTCTCTCTCTCTTCCCCATTTACCCCCCTCTCTCACACACACATACTTTTCTCTCTCTTAATGAGAAGATGATCAGGTAGCTCCAGTGGAGCCTTGGATGAAACTGGCACCGGATAAAGTGAAGCAAGAGACACTAGGGGTTGACAAAGGTGTTTAGTATTTGGTTTTCCCCTCTCAATGAGCTCTATTGTAGATTCATGGCTGGAAAGGAGAAAAACCTTAAGCAGCTGCTAACACACTGGACTTCTTGCTTCTCTGCAGGTAAGAAGCATCAGCAGGTTCCAGGTGAGGGATGTTGTCTTCAATGTGTCCCCAGAATTTCTCCTGTTTTTCTATCCCACTGCACATTAACTTCTTCCTTCTCATATTGTTTTGGAGGAATCTCATCCTCCTAGTGATTATCCTGCTCCATCTGGAAGCTTCCAGTGTTTGCCTGTCCCTTCTGGCTGAAATTCACAATGAAGTGTTTGGTACGGCTTTATTTTTATAGATTCTGCTGGATCATTCAATATGCCTTTATATAGAGAAAGATGAACCCTATTTCCTTTTTTGCGTTTGTATTATGTTCGATTCTCTAAAACCATTTGCGGGGCATACTGAACAATTCCTCTCTTTAACAGACAGCTACTGGGCACGCAAATCAATTCAGTTCTGACATTAACCAAAGTCAATGTAGACACCACAGAATCTGGGCTCAGTCCTAAAAGACTGACTTCAGAGGCCAATCATTAGTAGGTCCTAGGTTACCTACAACTTCTGACATGGCTAGAAATCAAAGGCTCCCATACTCCCAGGCAGGACTTTGATGATCTGCTAGAGTTCACAGACTCAGGAAAGAGTTTTATTGATAACTAATTATTATAAAAGTTTACACTTGGGAATAGCCAGAAGGTTAGGAAGAATGGACTTGGCAATCTTGGTTTTCCAGGTACAGCAGCCTGCCAACGTTTCAACCCATATTCAACCTCAAGAACTTTAAATGCTGTTCTGTTTTCAGATTGTTGTTGTTTTATGGAGTTTAAGTCTTATTTACTTGGATATGATTGATTAAATAATTGGACATTTGAATCAGGCATAGTGGTGCACGCCTTTATTCCTAGCACTCTGAAGGCAGAAGCAGGTGGATCTCTGTGTGTTCAAAGCCACTCTGGTCTACATAATGAATTCAAGGACACAAGTTATAGTAAAAAAAAAACAAAAATGGCTGTTGTAATAAGGTCAGCTTTCATCCAACTTTCCACTGGAGAATGGAGCTGTAAGTTCCAAACTCCAAACACAAGGTTCCTTCCCCTAGCAACCAGCCACTTCCTGAAGCTAACAAGAGCCCACAACCACTGATCACCTCATTATCAAATAAAAGTCACTTCACTTCTGACCTTTCCAAGGTTTTAGGGAGGATGCCAATATTTGGAGGATGCAAAGTACCCATTTCTAAAATCAATACCACAGACATCTTAATGTATGAAATAATGCTCCACAATTCAGATAATTTCTTTATTTTTTCCTTCTAATAATTTCTTTTATTTTTTCTTTTTCCTGTCTTTTAGACTTTAGAATTTTTAAGTTAGTGTTACTTTCTGTGTTTTTCTTTAATTAACTTATATTTAATTTTCTTATCTTTATCTCCATGTTACAAGAGGGTTTTTTTAGCTTCCTTTTCCAACTTTTTAAAAGATGTATTTTGTTTTATTTGTATGTACTTGTGTATTCTTATGTGTAGCAATACGTATCTGTGGGTATGAGAAGAGGGCATCAGATCTCCTGGAGCTAGAGTTACAGGCAATTATGAGCTCCCCAGTGTGGGTGCTGAGAATTTAAGTAGTTACCGTCCTCTGCAAGAACAGCAAGTGCTCTTAACCCCTGAGTCATCTCCACCCTCCAGCAGTTACTGAATATTTGTTCCCTATGGCTTCTTTGGTTCCTTGAGCTCTCTTTGGTTCTCATATTTCTATTTGTGAAGAATCTGTTCTTATTGCATGATATAATGTCTGGTCCTTAGCTTTCTGCTGAAATAAGAGTGTTGTTTTCTTCCTGTCTGAACTTGGTTCCAAGGGCAGTGCTTTTCCTCTTCATTTTTGCTTAATTTCCTTCTGAGCTATTTTTTAGCAGTGTTATCCACAGAGGGAGATCGCCGGATTAATGTGCACTCACTGTTATTGTCTGATGACTTCCTCCCTCGGCGCCTCAGTTCAGGTGTGGCCAGGGTCTTCACTTACACCACAACAGAAAATAATGTCACAATGAGTCAGTTGAAGCAACACTGTGATTTATTAAGTAAAGATAAGTACACACCCAAGAGGCAAGCGTGGTCTTCTCATGAGAGCTGTGCTTCTGTCTTAATAACAGCTCTATTTGTATAATTTTGTCATTTTTGAGGATAAACAACATTCAAAGATTAAAGTTGTACAAGTAAGCACAAACAAGAAAAGCTGGTTTGTTTATCTTTCTTAGCTGAGCCCTTTTCTTTGTAGTATAAGGTGGTTTGGGGTGAATTTTATGACTAAGAAGTGTTGGCAAAATCGGGTGAAACTCACATATATTTTGGCTTTACACATGGTTCATGACCTGCTTTAACATTCTTCTTTCAGTATCTCAGAAAATGAAAGATTGTATCTACATGGGAAATTCAGCCAGCAGTCTTTACATTTGTGTCAAAATGCTTGTCTCTTGGTCACCAAGAGTGAGAAAGATGTGCCAGGTCCTGGTGAATTTCTTCAGCTACTTTCTTTGCCTCTTGATATTTTCTGACTCCAGCTTGCTTTGGGATGACTAGTGATCTTAAGCCATTTACATGTTTCTTATAAACTTATTGTACCAATATCTATGTGACTATTCAATTCCTTGATCAGAAATATAATGCTCTGGAAAATCCATAGTTGTCCAAAAAGCCTCAGTATCTGCTGATGCTCCTTTTGGTTTTACTTTATTAGTATTTATCTAATTATTGTTAAATTTTATTTTACATACCCTCCACTATTTCCCTTTACTCCTTTGCTCACACTAACCTCCTTACTTCCCTCCCCCAACCTCACCTTCCACATATTCCTCAAAGGGGGTAAGACCTTGCTTGAGTAGTCAACACAGGCTAACAAACCAAGTTGAGGCAGGGCCATCCCTTCCTCCCTGAATCAAGGTTGAGCAAGACATCTCACCATAGGGAGTGAGCTCTTAAGAGCAAGAACCCAATTTAAAAATGTTTTACAAATATAAAAAGAGAATTCTCAACACCTTTTATTTTAAAATAGCATCTGTACCCACAATTCCTCATTCACCAAAACAATCTGCTTTATTCATAGTCCTAGCAAATAAGTGGTAATGATTCAAATTGGGAGCTTAGAAATAGAGTAGTAAAGTGACATTGCTTTACAAATGTGTGGGCAGTGTATAAGAACACCACAAGAGGGCTGAAGACATAGCTCAGAGGTTAAGAACACTGGCTGCTGTTCCAGAGGCCCTGAGTTCAATTCCCAGCAACCACATGGTGGCTCACAGTGATCTATAATGAAACATGGTGCCTCCTTCCAGCATGTAGGCATGCACACAGGCAGAACACTATATACAGAATAAGCAAATAAATCATAAAAAAAAGAAAACCACAAGTAACAGTACAGACACAAATAGGCCCAAGAGATAAAGGCAGCAAAAGATTGGGGGGAAGGGACCTGGAACAGAAATCCCCAATTGCCAATTTCTGAAGAGCTATCTGCTAAGGCCTTCAGCAGAAAGATAAATCTGTTCCAAGTAATTTCACAGGTGTAGAAGGTGAGCGATGAATAAATTGACTGAATTACTATTTTGCATATGCCTGTGGTGTGCTTCCAGATGTGTTCATGTGTATATGGGCATACATATTTGTGTGGGTGTGCATGCTCATATAAGTACATTTATGAGTTTGATATTCTATGTCTTCCTAGTTGCTGTCTACCCTTCAATGAACTTATGAAGCCAAAAGGTAACAGGGGCCTCTTATAACACAGAGAAAGGTTGGAGAATATAATTATAAGGACCACATATTGAGTATCTTTTTCTAGAATCTTCAAAGCTATGTCAGCTTCAGGCAAATGAGCAATCATGTTGACTGAAATGGATGTGAATGTGAAACACTAAGCACTTACTTGTTCGCTTATATCCATTTTTTGGAGAATTTCACATATGAGCACAATGTACTTTGATCCCCCTACTCCTTTTCCAACCCTCTCAGACACTCTTGCATTGTCCACCTTCCAACTTCATGTTGTCCTTCCAGAGTCCACTCAGTCCTCAATGCTGTTTATATGTGCATAGGTGTACAGCCATGCACAGAAGCATGGGCACCTAGAGAGGACATTTTCCCTAAGAAACTGACTCCCTAGCAATGCTACTACTTTTAAGTACAAAGCTCAGCTGAGAGTGAGACTTCCCAAGCCTGTCCCCTATTCTAGAGCTGCTAGCCTTGATCTTGTGTAGGTTGTTACATGAGTAACCACAGCATCTGTGAGTTAATGAGTACACAATCCTGTTATGCCCACAGGTAGTGTTTCACAATGCTCCTCCTCAACTTTAGAACTGGCTCTCTCCTCTTCCAAGTGTTCCCTTAGTCATGTGAGGAGGAGGATAATATGTAGATTCCACATTATGAGTTCTCCATAATGCTATGAAGACATATTTTCTGCCTTGGAACAATTGTAAGTGTCTTGTTTTAAACACTATCTGCTATAAAAAGAATCTGCTTTGCTGGTGATTGAGAGATGCACTAATCTAAAGGTACAGAGATAAATATTTAGAAGGCACTTTGAACTTGTATCTGTTAAAATAAATAGCATTTCCTATGATCTATGATCTTCTCAACCATGTGTTCTTGGTCAAGTTTACAGTATAAAGACTGAGTTTCGTTCTGTGGAGTGGGCCATAAATATAATCAGAAAGTGGTTGGTTACTCTCATAAAATTCACACTACTTATGAATCAGTAGGCATACCTTGCTGGGCTAGTTGTTTATTGTACCTTGCAGGGTTCATAGTTGTGGACAAATGCTGATGACTTTTCTTCCTCAGTGGCTCAAATAATTCCTTCCAACACTATGAAAGTTAGCCAGTAGGGAGGAAGCTTCCATATCAATATACCATGATTTCTTTATATCGTGTGATCTACTATGTGCTCTCTTTAGCAATAGATTATTACCATCTGGTTTTAGTGGGCAACAGAAAAGTGACAATAGACCTTTATTTCTATTTCAAAGAAACAAAAGTTCTTTGATCAAAGACTCAAAGAACAATGTCCTACACTTTGCAGTAGCTTTTGGTGTGATAATCATATCTGAGGGAAGCATTATCTCTCCCCATAGAGAGTGAATCCACTTAAGCTTCTGGGAGATTTTGAAGTATGTTTTTATATGGCTTTGAAAAATGTACTTAATTCTAGTTATCCCTACCCTGCCCTACCCCACTATTTCTACCCTCCCATCCCAATCCCTACCCAGCTTAATTTTTCATTATCCCCTTTCCTTGTTTATACTACCTGTGTTTTACTATCCTTCCTAAATTGACTAGGGCTGTTAGAAAGAAAAGGTTCATAATGTATGGTCAATCCATCCCATTGTAACACTAGTTAATAAGGCTTTGATTCTTAGATTATCGTTACCTCTCACTTATCCTGATAGACTTTGTACAGGTACATAGGCCAACAGGGTAACCTACATTTGTCCTACTGTCAATAAAGATATTGTAAATATAGAGACTTTCAGACAATAGCAGATATAACAACAAAATAAATAATAGATTAGGTACTAAGCAACAGAGCATAGAAAATTATATTTCTTTTTTATTTTTTTATTTAAGAATTTTTTTATTTATTATAGATATCAACCATAGATCTCCCTCTCATCCATTCCCTTTTTCCCCTTCCAACCAGCTTTCTCCCCAACTCACCCCCATAACCTCCTCCAAAAAGGTAAGGACTCTCATGGGGAGTCAGCAAGGCCTGGCACTTTCAGTTAAAGCAGGTCCTTCCCCCTGCATCAAGATTGTGCAAAGTGTCCTTCCATAGGTAATGGGCTCCCATAAAGCTAGCTCACGCATCAGGAATAGAACCCATACCACTGCCAGGGGCCCCTTAAACAAACAAAGCTACACAATTGTCTCCTGTATGCAGAGGGTATAGTCTGGTCCTATGCAGGCTTTAAATCTGTCAGTCTAGAGTTTGTGAGCTCCCACTAGCTTTGTTAAGTTGTCTCTGTAGATTCGCCATCATGATCTTGAACCCCTTTGCTCAAATAATCCCTCTTCCCTCTTCTACTGGCCTCCCAGAGTTCAGGCTGGCACTTGGCTGTGGAGCTCGGCATCTGTTTCCATCAGTTACTTGATGTGGGATGTCTTTATCTACACTGTGAACATTACTTATTACCATTGATTAATAAAGAAGCTGTTTTGGCCTGTGGCAAGGGAGCTTAGAGTCAGGTGGGCAATTGAAGCAGAGATAAAAACCAAGGAGTTTGGAGTCAGAGAAAGATGTCAGAAGACACAGAGGGAGGAAGATGAGAACGCCGCTCTGAAAAAAGGTACCAAGTCACATAAAACATAAAATAAGAAATACAGGTTAACTTAAAGTGTAAGAGTTAGATAGTAATATGCCTGAGCCATAGGTCAAACAGTTGGTAATTAGAATAAACTTTTATGTGATTATTTGGGACTGAGTAGCTACAGGACTGTGGGCTCAAACATTGGGGCTAGGCCAGGCCAGAAATTTCTGGCCTCAGTTCCTAAATGAAAGCTCTAAGATGACAATTAGGGTATTCACCAATCTGATTACCATTCCCCAGCCTCTCCCCTCTGCTTCCCTCTGCCACCAGTTTACTCAGGAGATCTCATCTATTTCCCTTTCCCAGGGTAATCCATATGTCCCTCTTAGGGTCTTTCTTGTTACCTAGCTTCTCTGGAGCTATAGGCAGTAATCTGATTTATATAAAATCTAGTATCCATTTATTGCAAGTGAAGACATACCATGTTTGTCTTTCTAGGTCTGGGTTACCTCACTTGGGACAATATTTTTTAGTTACATCCATTTGTCTGAAAATTTCATGATGTCATTGTTTTGTTTTCTGCTGTGTAATAGTCTATTGTGTAAATGTACCACATTTCCTTTACCAATTCTTCTATTGAGGGGCATCTAGGTTGTTTCCAGGATCAGACTAATATGAATAATGCTGCTATGAACATAGCTGAGCAAATAAGTATCCTTGTGGTATCATTGAGCATCCCTTGGATATATGCCCAAGAGTGATATCATTAGGTCTTACAGTAGATTGATTTCCAGATTTTGAGAAATCACCATACTGATTTCCAAAGTTGCAGTACAAGTTTACACTCCCACCAAAAGTACAGAAGTGTTACTCTTGCCCCATAAACTCTCTAACGTAAGCTGTCTTCAGTGTTTATGACGTTAGCCATTCTGACAGGTGTAAGATAGTATCTCAGAATCATTTTGATTTGAATTTTCCTGATGGCTAGGGATATTGAACAATTCTTGAAGTTTCTTTTAGCCATTTGAGAGTCTTCTGTTGAAAATTCTGTTTATATCTGTAGTTTATTTTCTAATGGAATTATTTGATATTTTGATATCTAGTTTCTTGAGTTCTTTATATATTTGGAAATCAGCTCTCTGTCAGATGTGGGGTTGGTAAGTATCTTTTCCCATTCTATAGGCTGTCATTTTGTCTTATTGACTGTGTCCTTTTCCTTATATAAGGTTATCAGTTTTAGGAGATTCCATTTATTAATTGTTGCTCTCAGCATCTGTGCTACCAGTGTTATATTTAGGAAGTAATCTCCTGTACCAATGCATTAAGGCTACTTCCTACTTTAAAAAAAATAGTAGCTCTTATATATACAAATGATGAACTGTCTGATAAAAAATCCAAAGAAACATCACCCTTTACAATAGCCACAAACAATATAAAATACCTTGGGTGACTCTAACCAAGCAAGTGAAAAACCTGTATGACAAAAACTTTAAGTCATTGAAAAAAGAAATTGAAGATATCAAAAAGCAGAAAGATCTCTCATGCTTATGAATAGGTAGGCAATATTACCAAAAGCAATCTACAGATTCAATATAATCGTCATCAAAATCAAAATACAATTCTTCACAGACCTCAAGAAAACAATACTCAACTTCATATGGAAAACCAAAAAAAAAAACCCAGGATAACTAAAACAGTCCTGTACAATGAAGCAACTTCTGAAGGCATCACCATCATTGACTTCAAACTCTACTATAGAGATACTGTAATAACAACACTTTAGTAGTGGCATAAAAATTGATGTGTGGACCAATGAAGTCAAATTGAAGACATTGGCATGAATCTACACACTGATTTTTGTCAAAGAAGCCAAAACTGTACAATGGAAGAAAGAAAGCATCTTCAACAAATTGTGCTTGCAAAACTTGATGTCAACATGTAGAAGATTGCAAATAGATTTGTATCTGTCACCATACACAAAAATCCAGACCAAGTGGATCAAAGACCTCAACATGAACCCAGTTATACTGAACCTGATAGAAGAAAAGTAAGAAAATTATATTTCTAAAGTTAACTTTGCTGAAGGCAAGAAAGAAAACTGCCAAATAACTTTAAAATGTTAATTTTCTTCTTTTTAACAGTGTGGAGGTTTTATTGGAATGCCAAGGATGACTGGATTAAGATGGAAATATACTTCATAGGCCAGATAGGTAGTCCAAAATACATCAAATAAAATTTTAATGGAAAATATATTTTTGGCAATATACTAATTAGCAATTTGAAAAAGGTAAGTTTTAGCAAACATTTATTTTTGTCAATAACTTAAAGCAATGTTATTTAGAAAATAAAAAAAATATCCACCCTAGTAACTTTATCTTTTTTTAAACCAGAAGATAAAGCCTGAAATTATCAGGTATCATCACATACTCTGCACTCAAGTTGACCAGATTCTGGTACATGGTCTTGTTTTAATACTAGGCAATGAGTTTGTTGGTCCAATTTTTAAAATCCACACTACATTAAAGAATGAGCTTTTCAAAGTAAGAATTCTGGAGCTCATTCTACAATCTGGAGTAAGAATACAATTTCTAATGAGGTCCTAGAGAATATTGTAGAGACACCTAAGAAATATTTGTTGTTAATTACTAAAGTGCTATAGGCGAAATAGTTTGTCCCAACATCCAGCTCCCAAATAACTACATAAAGATATATTATTAATTATAAATGATTGGCCAATAGCTTAGGCTTGTTTCTAACTAGCTCTTTGATCTTAAATTAACTCATATCTCTTATCTATGTTGTACCACATGGCAGTATCTTTTTCTGCACATCATATTCATCTTGTTTCTACCAGCATCTCTTGGCAACTCTGCCAATTTTCATTCCAGCATTCTTTTAGGCCAGCTCTCTTGCCTAACCTGTTCCTGACTAGCTATTGGTCAGTTAGCCCTTTATTAAACCAGTGAAAGCAACACATCTTCACAGTTTACACAAAGATTATTGCACAGCAAAGTGCAAATAAAACAACTCAATCTCATAGCACCAGACTATCAGCTCCTAAATTTGACTGAAACTGACCCAAATTCAGGTCCATGACACCAAAAAAATCACTCAGAATTTATATCTAATGATTTCTTTGATTTGGGACTGAACCTACAAATGTGTAACTTTTTTTTTCTTTTCTTTTTTCAGAATGATGCTTTCAAAATCATTCAAGTTTTTTACTTAGGTCTTCCAAACATGTAAACACAATCCATAGACTACATTAACAGAGCTAAAACTTTCGTTTCTGTGCCCAACCATTTTGTTTCCTATTGTCTCCTGAAAAAAATATGAAATATTAGGTAAGTGAAAAATATAAATATTAGGTAAGTACAATAATATGGCTTACTTTTCTAAAAAAAAAATTCAGTTCCACTCAAATTATTCAGGTGACACCACAAGGCTGCTTGGGAAATGGAGGGCATAACTGTCAGAAAAGCCATCAGTGACAGGTGGATGAAGAAGAAGATGAGGAAAAGGATGAGGAAGAGGAGAAAGAAGTGTTCTCTGTGATTTTAAGTGGCTGTGGTTAACTAGTACAATTATAATTTCTGCTTTCACACAGTATTTATTGTGCTTGAAGTTATCAACAAACACAAAACTCTTGTGTTCATATTGTGCCTCATGTCACATTCCAGCCAAGAGTAACTATTCAGACAGTAGCTTTTTACAGTTTTTGACAAGCACTCAGGGCTGGCCACAGTTTCTCTTTACCTCTGATTCATTCAGAATATGGAACCCAAGACCCATCTGTCTAACATTGGACCTTCCTCTTTAATAGTAAGAATCGAAGCATCAAATGGAAGAAACGGAAGCCTCAAAACTCCATAGTGTACTTGAGAGAAAAGAAACTAAGTTTAATCACAGCAGCAGCATGAATAATAATAATAATAATAATAATAATAATAATAATAATAAATTTTAAAAGTTGTTAGTGATCAGACTTTCTTGACTCTATTTTATCTCCAGTAAATTGCATAGTTCCTGGTTTCCAGTAGGTACACAGTGACTTGGTGAATGTGGGGGTACGCATAGACCAGAAAAGCAGTTGTAGTAGGCTTCCTCAGACCTTTATTTGCAGAAAAATCAGTAAACTGGAAAATAAGTTAAAATAGGGGAAAGGGTGGCAAAAGAGACTTAATAGCAATGCCTTATCACCATGACACCTGCCTATAAATATCACTAAACTTCCAAGCACAGACTATAATCACCAGAGGAATGGCAATCAAAAGACATTTGGTAGAGCTCAAGACAAACTACTGTGCAAATGACAAGCTGTAAAATACCAGATCCTGGAGCCCTTTACCCACTAGAGTTCTATAGCAGGGATTTATGGCCTGAAGTTTCTACTTCCAAATTTTGAAAAAATTAAATTTTGGCTTACCCTAATGTGATTTCCAAGTTTTTAGCAGAGTCTATGAAACAGGGAAGCTTACCTGCCTTGAAGGGAGGGGCTGAAGAAGTATGTTAACAGCTTTTATGCAAGAAGTAAAGGCATATTGGCTCAGCCAAGGCATCTTACGTGAGTGTTATGTGAGGTTCGTCAACTGAAATGGGACATAGAAGGTGCATGTTCAAATGTCTCTTTCAAGAACACCTATTAGTTAGTTAAGCTATTTTTCTTCCCTGTAGCTCATACTATCTTGTTCTGTTTATAAAAATACTTCAAAATAACAGTTTTTACATGAAGATTAATATGTAATAAATGGCCAATTTTAAATTATAAGCCTATATGAAATTGTAAGAGTGTCAATTAAATTGCATATTTGGAGGACGTTGTTAATTACTATTTTGGTTGTGAGCCTTTAACTACTGAGTCATCTCTCCTTCCCAGTTAGTTCCTACTTTGGACAGATTAAAAAAATCTATTACAAACTTCCAGAGAAATTGACAGTAAAGTAAATAAGCTCGAAGTCAAAATATAGGCCAATCATCCATTTATTTATAGGAGAAAGTATTAAATGCAGCCATAGCTTTATATTTTAAGAGGCTAAAAGAGATTTGTCATTGTCTAAAGAGCTATTTTCATTTCAATGACAAAAGAATTAATAAGACCAGGAAGAACTGGTGATGTGGGACACCCAAAAATATATTGGTCTATTTTCAGTAAGGATTGGCACAGTGAAAGCAAAGGCACAAACCAGAAGACATTCTTCTGCTATCTTGCTAGTCCAGCTTTTAAATGGTGCATAGTATGCATGAGGACCTGAGTTTAATCTTTAGAATTGTTACAAAAAAAAACTAAACAAAAAAAACATTAAATCTTAAAGAACTGACAACATTCACTCAATTATTCAACAGAGAAGTAAAAAAAAATTGTATACACTTACCAGTTTTCTGATATATCCTCTGCATCCAAAAATTTATGAACCAGCTAGAAGCAAAAAATATCAACCACTCAGTAGCTAAATATAAAACAATAATTCAATAGACATCACAAGAGCCATGTATTGTTATTTACAAATTGTTTGCAAAATCACAATCTTTCTCTTTCTTTGGGGCAGGTATATATAAAATTCAATTACTTTTATAGTTAACTCAATGCCAAGTGCTACATTATTGGGCTTGCACTACAATATAAATATTAGCTTATTACAATACAAGATTCAGAACACCACCAGACTCAGTAACACAAATAACTCAATAAAGGAAAAGCAATTCTTCATCTCAGAGCCATAAAAAAACCTACAAGGGATTCATATTTCTTTTGGCAAGATGAATTTTCAGAAGGCTTAAACAGGCATGCATAAACTTGATTCTGAATATGACAATAAATATTTTAATGAAATGATTAAGTGCAAAACACTGAAAAAAATAAATGATTCAGCATTCCTTTAGATTTGCCTCAGAATTTGGCTGTATGTGGCACACAAGGAAAGCTGATCACAGCAGATGTGTTCCTTTGGGTTGATCTCTCCAGCCCTGCCAGATGCTCTCTTAGTTTTCTACTTCTAGTGATGAAATCCCCGGTAGAGTATAACTCCACAGATGCAATACATCAGATCAGGCCAATTAAAAGTCCAGGTTTTAACCTGAGCAAAACATTCCCAAGTGATCCCAGGTGATCCCAGGTGATCCCAGGTGGAGCCACTGCTTGGCAGGTGTTTTCAGGGGTGGGATCTGGGTCTGGGGAAGAGAGAGAGAGAGAGAGAGAGAGAGAGAGAGAGGACTTTCACCTAAATGCCTATGACTAGCCTTTTCCTTCCTGTACTGTTCTTGTCAAAACTCCATACATCTGCTCTGAAGCTGCTCTCGGGCGTCACCGGTCACTTTCACTTGTTACACCAGGAAATTAGTTCTCTTTTTGTTCTGCCACCATCATCAATGTCACCCATAGTAGAGCACATTTTTTCTCAGAACACTCCTGTTAGCTGACTTTCACACTGGTTTGGTTTTTCTCCGATCTCAGTAGCCCCTTTGCTAGTTCTTCATCTTCCCCTTCTCTTTATGTTGGGTTCTCAAGTGTCTGACATCCTTTCTACCTCTACTCACTATTTAGGTGACCTCATCCTCTGCCTGTGGTTTTCGATATCATCTATGTATCTCCACCTGAGAATTAATATTACTGGCTCAAATATGTCTCCTGAATTCTAGACATTCTTTTCCAATAATGCCCATGCTATGTATTAAACCCAAAATATCCCAACAAAAACATCTCACAGATAGAAAGTCTCTTCTATATTCCTGATGGCAGTCACTCAACTACAACTCCAATACTTCAATTTCCAGGAGGATTTTATCTCACCTCTCTCATAATCAAGAGTGTTTTTACTTTCAAATTTGTACAGACTCAGGTAACTTGTCACTTTGATTGACATGATTCTTAACCAAGCCACTATTGGTTTTCATCTGGATTGATTCACTACCCCCAAAGAAGGCTCCCTGCTCTGTCTTTGCTGTCCTAAAACACAGTTGCATGATCCAGAAGGGGCTTCAGACATCAGCCCTGCCATGATTGTCACACTTCTATCCAAAACCTTGAAGTGACTCCATTTTTTATTGAGAAACCTAACTGCCTCCAAAACCCCAAGATGGAATCAAGCCCCAAGGTAACCTCTCTAGCTCTGCTCACCATTCTTCTTGTCCCTCTCTGGGAAGCAGAAATGTGGCCTCCTTATGGGTTCATATTCCACATCCTCAATGAATCTTCCTACTGAATATAAGTATAATAATCCTTAATTAAACGTGTTCCATCATCCAATCTCCTTATTCCCCCTTGCATTCATTTTCTCACAATTCTTATAACTCTCTAACAGATTTTTAAGGTTTATTTGTGTTTGTTTCTATTGCCTCCCCCCCTTTGTTTTGCTCACTGGCATACCCCAATTACCCAATACAGTGTGAAGCATAGGTCTGAATTTAATAAATACTTGAGAAAATAATAATTACCATTAGTCTGTGGCTCGGACCAAGGACTTTCAACCATCCTTCAGTCCTCACTCTCTTCCAGCTAGTCAATTTTGTCATTCTTGGTTCTAGGGTGTATCTAAATTCATCCAAAATTAAAGTATTCCTCTATTGCTGAACTGTGAATCAGCCACCATCATCGATACCAGGTACAATCAGAGCAGCAACCTTCCCTTTGGCTTCCCCACACCTCTGGTCTCTGTTACAGAATATCTTCTTCCAAAAGGGAGGATCTCTTATCCTTCTTGGAAGCTTATGAATCCCGTCCCATTTAAAATCAACTCCAAACCCTTCCCAGATTTATGGGGCTTCTTGAGGGTTTGGATCCCATTTATGTGAGAAAATCACTTCTGCCTATCCTTGCTTCACCTGCTCAGTTCTCTCTGGCAACAGTGACATTCTACAAGTTTCTCAAACCAGAAAAATTCAGTCCTGTGTCAAAGCTCTTGTACTTCCTCCTTATCCTTATGCTTCTTAGAGATTTCTAGAGCATCCCACCATTTCAGTGAATCCTTCTTCAGGTTACTACCTCAATCTTTGCTGATCCCATTCCCTCAATGTTTTCCTTCTGTATTGCTTTGCTCTTCTTCATATGGAAATTACAAGAAAACATTATGTTACATTCTTATTTATTCTCCTCTCCCAATTGGTAATCTGAAACTTTATTCTGATGACTGTTCTAACTCTACTACCTAAAATAGTCCTGGCATAGAGTATGCACCCAATAAACAGCATCTGAATAAGTGAATGGATGAAATATGAAGAGATTCGGCTTATTTCTTTACTAGGATAAATGAATAAATAAAAGTGTAATGCAACTTGTATTAATAAATACAAGACTATATTCATCAAATTTAAGGTCAGTCATCAGAATAAAATTGAAGCCTCTCAAAAAATCACTACTGGATTCCACAAGTTTTCACAGGCAAAACAGATATAATTTAAGTTTTAGACATAAAACTCATTAGATATATTTCTGAAAATACATGACCTCTTCCTACATGTAGCATCTCTAAACACTTCTATCCATCTGCTACCTCATAAAGAAGTTCTTCATTACACTCAGAACAATGCTTTGTTTGAGATTAGAGCCACAAAGTGCAGTCACTTAGCTAAGGTCTCATCTCCAGGTGTCTAACCAAAAGAATTTCTCCCAAATTTTGTAATTAAAGATTATTTTTTTCAAAAGTAATGCTTTGTTAAGTATTTGTGGCTGTAGAAGGCGAACCCAACCATAAACAATAAGATTTTATTTATAAAGCTTTTGTGTGTTTTATTTCTTGTAAGTATATGATCCATCTACCTAGGTCACAGGAAAAAAACTCAGTGATGAGGATGAGAAGCATAAAAAATGGATAAAGTTGGACACATCAGTGGTTTTGTTGTTTTGGTCCTGCTTTGGTTTGGATTATGACAGTATTTTCATCAATGACAGTGTGGGGTAGAACTTCACTGAATAGGGACCTCTTTCCTCAGGCTCTAAGTGAGAGCCCTGTGAAAATAATTACAATGTACATTATACATGCATGAATTGTTTAATCAGTAGAGCATAGAGACATCTTTGAGATTTGGCTAAAACCCCACAGTGGCTAAATATGTGAGTGAGCAGAGCATTGCTTATTTTGTTCTTGTGGCCCCCTGTGGACATTCTCAGGATGAGGTTGTTATTAGAGACAGCTACAACCAAAACACCCAAAATCTGCATTGGAGAAGTTACAGAATAATACTTAGTGTCTTTTTTCCTGAGATCCCTGGCTATGTCCAGGGTCCGCCCTAGTTCCATGGGACATATTATGATGATCTTTGTTTTTCCTGACCTCATCCCTTAATGTGAGTATTGAACAATTCTATCATTTTATAACTTCTGGAAGCAGTATTGATTTGGGAATTAAAGTAACTTTAAAATCAAGTGTTCCTTCATGAAATGATCTTTTATACAGCTGGGCCTAAGAGTCTCAGGTCATCTCTGGTCCTTTGTCTCCTTTTGTAACTCCCCTCCTCAGTTCAAAATGTCAAAAGAATGTTGTGTCTTGTTTCGTTTCCCTTTAGCAGAATTCTAAAGAACACCAGAGCTTTCAGAATCACAGAAAGTACTAGATGAATTGACCTAAAGAGATTCTCTAGTCCATCTCTCTTCTTGGGGCTGGATTTTTCTTTTATAAACACAGAGTAATTACTGTATATTAAAATGATAAAATTAAATCCATCACTTTAAAAGATACCTTAAAAATTAATGCATATATGAATGGATAGATAGGTAGGCAGAGAGATTGATAGATGATAGATATATAGATAGACAGATGATTGATAGATGATAGATAGATAGATAGATAGATAGATAGGTAGGTAGTAGGTAGGTAGGTAGGCAGGCAGACAGACAGATAGTAGAACCTGTTTAGAACTGAGAATGCTCACGTCCAAACTATTCAACCCACATGATTGTTTTATAGCCTTTATAGCCTGGGTCTTTGAGAGAGGCATGTCCATAAAAGAAAGTGAGTGAGAGAGAGAGAGAGAGAGAGAGAGAGAGAGAGAGAGAGAGAGAGAGAGAGAGAGAGAGAGAGAGAGCCTTTTCATGGAAAGGAAATTCTTGAGCATCATATTTAATTAAGATGCTGCTAGTATTTTGTTTTAAATTGGTGTTATTATTTCACATTAAATTCAGTATATACTTGCTAGATGGATCAGTGAGAAAGCTCTTGCCAGGAAAGCATGAGGACTTGAGTTCTAATCCTAGGAACACATGCAAATCTAAGCATGATAAAGATAATCTTTAATACCAGTATTTGTATGCTAAGATGGGAGAGAGAGACAACACAATCACCTGAAGCTTTCATAACAGCTTAGCTGATATACATAGTGGCTGAGAAACTATGTCCAACAAGATCAAATATGAACACCAACACTCAAGGCTATCTTCTGACTTCCAGATGTATGCTTTGGTGTATGTGGAATACCCCTGTGTGATTACACACCCACTACAGAGAGACAGACACATACAGACAGACAGAAACAGAGAGATGGAAATGCAGAGGCAAAGAGGGGACTTTAAAAATATTTAATATGAAAGTATGTTTGTGAACCAGGTTCATGTTTTGGTTTTTTGAGATGAGAACTTTATGTTAAGTGGGGAACATTCCTATTATTTGCCATAGGTTTTTGACCAATCTATTATTACTGGACAGTTTCCAGACACATTGAAAAGAACATAGATAATTTCCAGTCTCCTATTATTACAAACACTGCTGTGATGAGTAATTTTTTTATATTCTCCATTTTGCACGTACACAGTCATATTTGTAGGATAAATTCCCAGAATTGGAATTGCTAGGTCAAGTGGTAAATGCATTCGTAATTTAAATAGATGCAACCAAATCCTCTCTAATGCTGGCATTGCCCTGCACACCCTGTCCTGGCCTGTTTCTTCACAGTTCAGTGTGTTGTAAAACTTTGGGATTTTAATAATCTCAGTCACAGGCATAGATTCTAATTTACAATCTGTTATCTAAATACTCATTTGTGATCCAGAAATACTATTCTAGCAAAATATGGTATTTAGTAGACACAAAGGAAGCTGCACAGGAAAAAGAATGATCAGCATATCAACATATTAGCCCATAGGGGTGGTTAAAAGTAAGTTGATATTAAAGACAGGAAAATAAAAAGAAAATCATAGGATATTATTTCTGTTCTTTGGGAAGTAGTATTTGTTTTTATTTGCTTTGATTAGGCAACTTTGGCATTTCAAATGTATAGTAAAGAAGTAGACAAAAATGAGAGTGTTTGGAACTGAAAAGTTAGTTTGGTGGTTCAGACCATATAGTGCTTTTACAAAGGATGTGGGTTCCATTCCCAGTATTCATGTGGTAACCCACAGCTGCCTGTAACTAGAGATCCAAGTTATATGGTACTCTCTTCTGGCCTCTTGAGTGTTCCTGCATACATGTGGTGCACACAAACTTACACAAAACACACATACACATCAAATAAAGAATAGACCTATAGATGGTAGATAGATGATAGATGATAGATAGATAGATAGATAGATAGATAGATAGATAGATAGATAGATAGATAGAAGATAGAAATACTTTTTAAAGAATAACTGCTAAGCTCTGGTTTGAGCAATCTAAGTGATAATAATGTGTTGTAACGAATAATATAGTAGTGGGTTCTCGGGTCCCGTGCGGCCGAGACCCACAGACCTGCCGCCCAAGCACTCTTAGCCGCCCAGCCGCCCAGGACCCCCAAAATGACTCAGACGCTTATATTAACTTCATGCTGTTTGGCCTATGGCTCAGGCACATTGCTAGCTAGCTCTTACATCTTAAATCAACCCATTTCTATTAATCTGTCTGCCACGTGGCCCGTGGCTCACCTGAGGGTCTACATGTTGCTCCTTGGGCGGCTTCAGCTCGGTCTGTCTGACTCCGCCCTGCTTCTCCTACCTATGCTCTGATTTCTCCTCCTACTTCTTCTATGGTGCCTGCCATGGCCCAAAACAGCTCCTTTATTTAAAGATTGAGATTCACAGCATACATAAACGCATTCCCACATCAGAATAAAGCAGAATAAAAGAAGGTTTGATGAAAGTGAGAAAATCATGGAAGTCAAGGATACTTCTGCTGAAAGACATCAGATAAGAAATTTGAAGTAACTGAGATTCTCAGTATATATGTAGTACTTAGAGTCAAGGGGCTGCATATGACATGGACAAAGAGCAGAAGGTTCTCACAATTTGGCTATAATGAACATCAGCATTTGAAAGTAAGATAGAAGGATAATCATAGACAAAGCACAATCCTAAAAATGCCATTTCACAGGACACCAAAGCACTGCCCTAAAATCAAGTAATTATTGCTGTGTCTTATGTTGCTGAGAACTAAAAAAAAAAAATGAAGACATATGTTAACAATATTGGGTGACTTAAAATTATTGATACTGGTAAAAACAATTTTTGTGGATCGATGAACAGAATAAATACTCTATCTAAAGAGATGAGCAATGAAAGGAAGGGGAAGGAAAGGCGAGATGTAAACTTATTTGAAAAGTTGGCTGTGGACGGTCAGAGAAACATCAGATAATCATAGGACATTCTGGTCTTAGTTTTACATGCTACCTGATGCAAAGGCCTCTTCACTATTAAATGTGTGTGCTTTCCTAATTTCCTCTTTGGCTTCAACTAGCAAAAAAATTTGTCTCTCAATCTTTATCTTACTGTCTACTGTAGGCAATAAACTTCCTAGTGAAGGAGCTGAAGGTGTCTTCTCCATTTGCAATGACTGAAAGGTTATGGGATAATAAAGATCCAAACATCTATTATCCACAATGGATTGATCCATTGAGTCTGTAGCTATGAACTACCTGGAGATTGAAGGGAGTGTTTAAAAGCAGATCGTTGGAGATGTGCTTTGACACAGGTACAAGGAACATCTTTTCACTTGAACCCTTATCTCTAATGACTTTGCTTCATGGTTCCTAGGCATTGAGCAATGTTTTTAATTTATGCCCTTCCACCATTGTATTTCTGCCTCACCACCAACCTAAAAGAAATGTCACCCTCTTACAGCGGATGGAAACTTCAGGAACTGTGATCCAGAACAAATCTTTTCTTCGCATTTGCTTATCTCAGATACAAAACGCTATCAATGGATGGTGGCACAGGCCTTTAATTCCAGCACTGGGGTTACAGAGGCAGGCAGATCTCTCTATGTTTGGTCAGCCTGATCTACAGAACTAGTTCCAAGAAAGCCAGGGCTACACACAGAAACTCTGTCTCTACAAGAACAAAACAACACTGGCTAACATAATTAATCGTCTGATCCTGACTTGTACAAAGACAGTGAGCTTTTGTACTTTACTGCTAATATGTTGAATAAAAAATAATGCTAACATTGATTTCTCAGTGTAGCAGTGAATTAAGAGAAAATTAACATAATAATACTAAAAGGTAGGATCAATTATATTTTTCCAATCTCGTAAGTGGAGTAAATTAGTCTAAGTTTACTCTCTATTCTAGATTTTAAAAGAAATGAGTTATTCCAGAACCTTGGTGTAAAGACAATATTTTTATTCATTAAAAAACTAGTCAGAGTATTATATAGTGTAATAATATTTATTTTTATTTTATTTTATGTGTATGAGTGTTTTTGCTAGCATGTACATCTGTGTGCCACATGCACACAGGGCCCATGGAGGCCAAAAGAAGATAAGAGCCTCTCAAACTGGAGTTATAGATAGTTGTGAGCCACTGTGTGGATGCTAGGAAAGGAAGCCAGGCCCTTGAAATTCACAGCTAGTGTCTTAATCACTAATCCATCTTTCCAGCTCCAATAGTATTTTTAAATATTTATTTTAATTTTAACTATATGTGCATGCATGTACCTTTTTGTGATTATGTGAACAGGTAAGGGCAGATGTCTGCTAATGTTAGAAAAGGGATCAGAAGCTCTGGAGCTGGAGATTCAGAAAGTTGTGAACAACCTAATGAATATATTGGGAACTGAACTTGGGTTTTCTTGAAGATTAATATATACTCTTAACCACTGAATCATATCTCTAGCCCAAAAACATATCTTTAAAGGGAAGAATTTGAACCTAGGGCTTCAGTCTATGCCTCTCCCTTTTCCCATTTGTCATTTTGACCTCCTATATCCTGGGGTGAAAGATTCCACAGATGTCTACATTTATTGTGCAGTGGGCCCAACAGTGAATTTCATTTCTGAAGTCTGGCTCAAGTAATAACATTTAATATATTGATTGACATTTCACAATCACATCCAATTTAGCATGAATCTTTTCTCATCCAAAATCTTGTTTTTGTATTTATAATTATTAGTGGCTGGCTTCATTGAACTAGTAAGGACATGTCTCTAAATACATTCTGGTATCTTTGACATTTTCAGTACAACTCTGCAAAAACAGACATAAAAGCACATTTCTTGGAACCAGTAATTTGCTTTTCTAGTAAGCACTGTGCAACAAAGGTTGTAGACATCACTTTCCAGCAAAATATATGAATGCCAAGCTTTCTCTCTGGTATCGTAATGATCATCTTATGTCATCACAATCAACATTGTCTAATTCAGAATCTGAAAACTCAAAGGGTTTTATTAAATGTTACATTATTAGTCGAAAATGTTGACAACTTAGTATGAAATGACGATTAGGGAAAAAAATGAGTCATTGTTAGTACAAAAACACCAGCAGAAAATATTACTTTAAATATTTAGTTACCCCAAAGAAGAAAAATGCTATATACAAATAGAAAAATGCATGAAATATAGCATTATTTCTAGTTTCTTTTCCTCAGCCATGCCCACTAAATGGCTGAAGAATTATTTACCCATGTGCTTTAGTAATCCTCTGACAAGTGCTGCATGGGGGTTGCTGCATGAACACGAATTTGGGGAATTTACTGCATGTATGGACAAATAAATTGACTGAAGCAGAGAAGGAAACCAGCCAGCCAAATAATTGAAGAGGTTATGCCACTGCCTTAAGTAACTCGACTCATTCAGCAAAAGTTCAGCATTTGCCAAGTGTCCCCAAAATAATTACAAGTCCCATCCCACTGGATGCTACACATGGAATCTGACAAGAGTTAACTTTACTGGGACACAGCGAAGCAGAGGGGGCATGTAGCTTTCATTTAAAGGCACCCAAGATCTAAGTCTTTTATTTCTTTCTAATCATATTTATAGGAGAGAGATAGTGTTCATGTATTTGTAGGGGCATGTGTCTTTGAGGGTATGCATCAAATCTCCAGTATTGTTCATTGGGTACCATCCATTTTGTTTCTTGTGGCAGTTTTCTATTAGCTTGGTGTAGTAGGAGGTTTCTGACCCTGACTCTTGGGCCTAACCTCAAGGTCTAGGCCCACATACCCGCAGACCCGCAGACCTGCAGACCTGCAACCCACAGTCCCACAGAGACACACAGATGTTTTCATTAATTTGAGGCTGATCAGCCTAAGGCTCAGGCATATCATTTGCTGGCTCTCTACCCTTCATCTAGCCCATGATTCTTCCTGTTCAGCCATGGTGTTTGGTACCTTTCTTTAGAGCAGCATAGTTGTCCTCTGCTTCTTTCGGCTTCTCTCTGGTGTTCTGCCCTGGAGTTTTGCTCTGGCATTCTGTTCTCAAGAGTTTTCTTAGTCTGGTAGCCCCGCCCACACTTCCTGCCTGCCTTTGACCAATCAACGCTTTTTATTAAACCAGTGGGTGAGACAATTATTTACCATGAAACAACACAATACCCCTACAGCTTGGTGTTTGCCAATTACACTAAATGAGATGGCCAACGTGCCCCAGAGACTTGCCTGTCTGAACTTCGCCAATACTGGCTGGCAAACAAGCTGGTGGCATCACTGCCCATCCTTTACCTATAGGTACTAGGGATTGAACTCAGGTCTTCCTGCATGCACAGAATGCACTTCATTAACATAGTTGCCTCTCTAGCCCCTATCTCAGATTTTATTGAACATTTTTTAGACCAAGCCAAGCTCAACTGACCAGATACCTACCTGGGGCACAAGGATTCTTCTCACTCTATGTCATTCAGTTAGTAAAGCTAGTTTGGCTTCTTCTCAATCTGAGGCACTGCTCCTCTATAGGGAACGCTGTTGACTTCATGTTTCCATTTTTTGCCTTTATCCTGAACACCAGTAAGTGTGCTGATTAATGTCTAACTGCCTGTAGCCTTTCTCCTGGATGATAATCTTTAGAGAGGGGAGAAAGACCTTCTATAATTTAATAGAATTTCAGAAGAATGGGCATCTTTCACCTGAGACCTCAAAGGAGATATCATCCTATGAGGCAAGAAACAAACCACTTATCCAAGGCTCACAAATAAAACCTGTCAGGAAAGCACAATCAATGCACTATTTGCTGCTACTAATACACCTGTATTGCTATGATTTTCTCAGCATCTTGAAGAAGGGAAGGATGCTCAGGTCACCATAGGTCAACACAAACTTTGTAAAGCCAAGTGTTAAGCCATGTACAATTTTCTCAAAAACTTTAAAATGCTTGGTTTAATTACAAATCTATTCCATACAGTTTCAGGAAAGATGGTGTTGGCTTTATTGTGTAATGATTCTATTTATTCATCAAATTTCAAATATTCACACTGTAAGTACATTTGTCTTGTCTAAATACAGCCTTCTTGAATATATAGGAATGTAAAGTAGGAATTTTATTCATCCATGGAAAGAAAACATTGCCTCATATCTCAGATATGAAAACAAACTATTAAAGCCTATATACAACCTATATACAGCATTTGTGTTTCTGTGATCTGTCGATGGCTTTATGTGGTACAGGCCACAAACATGGCTCAGTACATTTGTCCTCATCATGCTTCTCCTGAAAGCCCATGAATAATCAAACTAAGCCATGGCAGTGCAATTTAAAGGATGTTCCAGGGGATTAGAATGTAGATAGCCACGTCTAAGTCACAGAATTCAGGAGCATGTGTATTAGGGAAACTAATACAAAGACACTAACTTAAAACTCCTAGCAGTACTGATGAATACTGAAAATGTCCCCTGGTCACTAGAACCATCACTGACACCAGAAATGGCCCATATTAATAGTGCTGAGTATATCTAAACAAAAATGTTCCTGTGAGCTGTGAGCTTGCTTTTCCTTCCTTCCCTCCCTTCTTCCTTCCTTCCTTCCTTTCTACTTTCCTTCCTTCCTTTCTACCTTTCTCCATCCCTTCCTCATTCCTTTCTTCTCCTCCCTCCCTCTGCCCACCTAACCCTTCTTCCCCCTTTCTTCTTTCATCTCTCTGCCTTATGATTTCTATTACTATAATGACCAAAACCAAGATCAAGAGGAAACAGTCTATTTAGCTTACACTTCTACATCACAGTCCATCACCAAAGGAAGTCAGGATAGAAACTTAAGCAGGGCAGAAACCTGGGAGCCAGGAACTGATGCAGAGGACATGGAAGTACACTACTTCTGGCTTGCTCCTCATGGCTTTCTCAGACTATTTTCTTAAAGAATCCAAAACCACAAGTCCAAGGGTGGTACCAGCCACAATGGGCCTGGCCATCTTCCATGACCACTACTTAAGAGAATGCCCTACAGGTTTGCCTACAGCCAGTTCTTCTGGAAACATTTTTCTAATTGAGGTTGCCCCCTCTCAGATAACTCTAGCTTATTGAGGTGATAGAAGACTAGCCACACTCTCCTTCACCATTCTCCTCTCTTTTCACCCATTTTCTTTATCTCTCTATCTCTCTTTCCTTCTGGATATTTATCAAGATTTTGGTATAAATCAGTTAATATTTGGCACATATTAACTGGCTGGGAATAATATTATAAAACATTATTTAAGTAGACTTTAATGTTATTTTATAAGTAGATTCCAGCCAAAGTGTAAATCCTTGGCCTTCCTCAAAGCAGAAGAACATCTTGGATCTTTGTTATAGAAAGTGTATGCATTGACAGATATAGAAATGTTACGTATATGCACACATGCACACACACTAAGTTAACCACGGAGTGTGTATAGGGAGGTGTCTCATGGCACAAGGTAATAATATTGTCATTTACAATTTTTGTCATTATGACAAGTACCTAAGAGAAACAACTTAGTGGGAAAAAAAGACTTACTTTGGTTCATGAGTTCAGTCCATGACCAGCAGCTTTTAAGACTGTGGAGAGCAGAAACATCATGGAGGTAGGACAGGGAAAAAGATACATATCTATATCATGGCAGTCAGGAAGCAAAGAGTAGCAGGAAGGAGCCAGAGTCAGGTATACCATTTAAACGAACGAAGTTCCCACTCTGCATCCTCACAAGAGTCCACTCAAACATGGAATCTTTCAGTGGAAGAAATCACTAGCGGCAGACGATGTGATCATCTCGGAAATTGCCTTGCTGAAATGACATCCCCAGAGATTTGTCTTACTAGTCTCTTGGGCATCCCTCAGTCAGCCAAGTTAACAATATTAACTGGGACAGGTAGCATGACAGATTTTATAAGCTTGAAATTTCTGTTCTATGTTTTCACTTAACAACTTCTAGCTAGTACTGCTGATAAACATTTGCTCATTGGAGAACCTGGATACAATAGAAAGTACTGTTTTCCTTCTGAAATTATAACACAAAGAGAGATCCAGGAGTTGACCTAGGGGTGATGTGTGTGAGGGAGAGGAGGTGGGTATCATTAGCCATGA
Source organism: Phyllotis vaccarum (assembly GCA_033318265.1). Lineage (NCBI taxonomy): Eukaryota > Metazoa > Chordata > Mammalia > Rodentia > Cricetidae > Phyllotis > Phyllotis vaccarum. The sequence continues at coordinate 75,441,601 of JARWLC010000003.1, forward strand.
GAACTAGGAAATATTCTTCCAAATAACACAATTCATATATTTGCCTTCCATACAAAACTGTCTATTAATAGTAATTAACTTAAACTTTGGGACTCTGGACCCAAAATAGACTAGAGATTTTCTTAATTTTTATGTTGTATTACTGGATATTTTCAATAGTGGAATGATTTAAATATGATTTGAAAATCATATACCATTCTCTATATTAGGATTTTGTGTGTATTTTGGCATGGCTTGCATTTACCCAGTTTTCTGGTGGTGGAGTTCTAGACATGCAGCAGAATCCAGCAGCAGATAGCAGGAGACTCTTAATGCTGTTTCTATAAAGAAAAGAGCTTTATTGACAGATGAATATGGTTATGATTAACAGGAAAGTTATGATTATAATAGCAGAGAAAGGAGGAAGAAAAGAAAAAGAGAGGGAGGTAGGGGAGCTCTCAAGAGAAGACAAAGGGAGAGAGAGAGAAAAGGATGCACGTGGGAACCTGGCTTTAAATGGGGCTTGATGTCAGAGCTCAGAGGGCGTGGCTTTAGAAGCCAACATTCTACTTTTACATTCCAATTCAGGAAGTTCATTTAAATCATATGTCCAGGTGTTTGGCAAATTTAGAAATACCAATGTGGAAAATTGTTTATTAAAATGAACATTCTCTTCTTTTAAGACATCTTTGATTTCATGTTCATCCTTTTGAACTTCTCCATTATGACTATAGAATACTGACACCAACCTTTGAATTTTTGGTCATTGAATTCTGAACAAATCTCTGTAACTATGAGCATCAGTGGTTACTTCTCAATAGAAGTTTCCTTTGAATCATTCCGGTGTAGCTTACAAAAGTTTTCTCTCTCCTCAGACCCAAGAAATGACTCAAGGGCAAACACCATAGAGAGCAATGGATCTCTCCCTCTCAGAGATGGTGGGGAAGTACGCTTCTTCAGTCTCACTTCCTTCTCTTGTCCACAGAATTTCCCATGTCCCTAAGACCAAAAAGCCTTGAACTGCAGGTGAAGTTAGGTCTTGAATTTATCTTCAGCTAACAAGGCCTGAGCTGATGAGGTGCACAAAACGGGTAAAAAGAGTTTCGTAAGCCAAATAAGATATCATTTGAGCCTTACATTAATGTTGTTTTGATTATTGACTTTTTTCTCCTTGCCTGACTAAATTGTTTCTCCTGGATGAGGCCTTCCACAAAGCATAACTATTAAAGCAGTTTGTATCTGCTGCAAGTTCTTCCAAAGCCTAGCTGATCGGCTTGCCAGAAAGGAAGACTCTACAGTCATGCTCAGCATAGTGAACGAGTCTCAGCAGCTCCTAGCCTCTGCCTCGTCCTGGTGTCTCCACAGGATACAGGATGGCTTTTGAGTTACCGTTTAGGCATTTGGTGTTGTGAAGGAGTGGATAAAGAACAAAGAGTGATATGATCACATTTTTAAAAAATTATTTTTCTATTTTCAGAGACAGAAAAGAGTCTAAGCAGAAACATCATTTTATGTCTCGATGAATTGTCACAATTACACATGCGAAAGACATATTAGAAATGAATCTTCTCAGCATTATCCAAACCTGAAAAATTTACACACAAAAGAAATGTGGAATTCGCAATTAAAATCCAGTCTAGCAATCACTATTTGCCCTGATTTAGTTAAACAACACTACAAGTTCCAGCACCTTCAATTGTAAAACAATAATAGGAATCATATCTCAGAATTGCTTTGTGTGTCACATAAACATAGAAAAAAATTAGCAGAATGCATAATAAAAAGTAAATCCTTAAAACTATTAGTTTTGTATGAAAAAAGTCAACATGAATAAATAAAATATTCTGTGAGTGAGAGCACTACCAGATATTTAAAATCTAGATCAAAATTACATAGAGAAATGCAGTTCTTAAGAGCATTCACTAAAGAGGTTTGAAGTAAAAATACATCGAAGAAGAGTATCAGGATGACAGCTGTGTGCTAAAACTTTATAATAAGATATTAGACAAAAAATGCTTTGAGAATCAACATCAATGCTTATTTCCAAGAAAACCATTTATGACTGTCTCTAACATTATTGTTGAAGACAAAAGAGCTCACATACAGGCGACAGGAGCAGGAAAATCTGCACACACAGGGAGAGAAGTTTTGTAGCAAAATGTACTGTTTCCTGCCAGTGCTAAGCCTGAGCTGCAGACACATGTAACAACTATTTCCTGAGTATCTCCCTCATTTGGAGACACCCAGGCTGTTAAACAAACAATGGGTAAAGCTCACTGTTGAAGAAGAGAGGACAGCCATCATCGAAGTAATGCCCCAGATGACTTTTCACTGTCACCTGCAGCAAAGTGACATGGATAGAAAGAAATAGGATTTAAGAGAGCATAAGAAAATGGAAATTCCAGAGAGTGGGGTGCATATGGAATCTAGAAAAGAGAGACGCATCCTGAAACCGAAATATGTACAGGAGGGGATAAATAGACAGCTCCATAGCTAGGAGCATTTGCTGTTCTTACAGTGAGAACTAGAATTCAGTTCCTAGTACCTACATGGCAGATTACACCTATTTGTAACTCCAGTTCTAGGATATCCAAGACACTTCTGACCTTCATGGACACAAGGTAAGCATATGATGCACATACATACTTACAATCAATACACTCAGACACATAAAAAGAGAAATATTTGAAAAAGAAAGAATGTAGAGTTGTTAGCTTTGGAGGCTACATAGAAGAGAAGAAAGGTTCTGGAACAGTATACACGGATGAGAGCCATGCGATAGAAAAGGCTTAGCTTGTCTGAAAGACCAGCATGACCAAGAACAGGAAAGATGGGGTAGGGATGAGGATAAAAGAACCAATTGCACAATTTTCTGCTTCCAATTGATGTGAGGTGCTAGAGTTTAAATATAAAATTCCTCCTAGAGACTTGTGTAATGATTCCTGGCACATAGCAGCCACCTGGTAAATCCAACATAGCGTAGAGTGAAATAAGAATTCCTCACACATAGCCCCCATGTGATAAACCCAACATGGCGCCGACAGAACAAAGCTAGGGATGCCACGCCCCTAGGCATAGCCCACTTGAGCTCTTAAAAGGAGCCTCCAAGTGAAAGTTCTCTCTCTCTCTTCCCCCTCTCCCATCTCTCCCCATCCTCTCTCTCTTTCTCTCTTACCCGCTCAGTAACTCCCCTGAATAAGCTCTCCTATGGCATCTGGTAGTGTGTGTGTAGTGTATGTGTGTGTCCGATCTCATGCATCAAACCAAAATCTTATGTTGTGGATGTTTAGTCCAGAGATGGTGTCATTGATTTAGAATACTCTGAAATCTCTAACAGGTAGAAGTTAAATAGAGGAGGTATATTATGGGGGAGGAGCCTTAGGGATACCTAACACCTGGCCCTTTCCCCTAAAGTTCTGCTTCTTGTTCACAGATGAAATAACAAAGCTTCCATATTCCTCCTGTACCATGCTCTCCTGCCCAGCTGCATGGAGCCCAGTAATCGCAGACTGAGCCCTCAGAAACCCTGAGTCAAAACAAGTCTTCCTTTAAGTTGTTTTTACTTTTATTTTTTATCAGATGCTTATTTGGTCAAAAGTGATGAGAAAAGTTACTAATGTAGAAGAGCCTGGGAATCTTAGCAGGGAATTCAATTATGAGTTTTTGTCTGGGTGTCAGATAAAATTTGACACATCTCTCTGCTGACAAGCCAGTACTTGGATTCTCTTGATATTCATAAAGCAGAAATATTGGTAAAAATAAGACGCAGAGAACGGTGAAAGAGCTTAGTTTCTGTCTTCCTTTATTCCTTATCTATCCTAGAAATACTCTCAAGCTTCATGTGTTCTAGAAGGTGGTGTTCATCTTCTTCCTAAACTGTCCTGGGGTCCCTAAGCAAGGAAAGTCTACTTAAAGTTTAGTAGGCAGAGAAGGCTTCCTGACCTACTGTCACTCAGCACAGGAATTAAGAAATGGGAGTGGTAACATAAAATTATGTTTTCCCCTTTGAGATTCTGTTAGATCAATTTTGTTATGTTCATTTGTAGAATTATAACTGGAAGCAAAATGCCTGCTGGAGAAAAGGTATATGAATGGGTTGGAGTCTGTAAATTTTTCCTCATTCATCACAAATACCAAAATAGTTCCAGGAAATGATTGAAGAACAATAATTACTGAGATGAATCTTACCCACTTCCTGTGAAATGCCATTATATGGTATTGTGTAGATGACTTGGACCTCGTGAGTGAGCTTCTAGACAGACTGTAACAGATCAGAGAAACAAGCCACAGTCACTTCTCATCTAGCTACTCCCCATGAATCAGCAGACTGAGGCCTCTGAGTCCTCAGCAAAAACAGCACGAGGTCCCAAGCAAAGGACTGACTCCTGCCTCCTCTTTCTTCACCCATCTATTTATCTTCCTCCATCAACTATCCTAGTGCAAGGATTGAAGGTGTGTGCCACCACTACCTGGCTCTGTTTGGCCTTGAACTCACAGAGATCCAGGTAATCTCTCCCTCCAGAGTACTGTGATTAAAAAAGTGGTTCACCACTCCCTGATCTTCATACCTAAATCTCTGGGTGGCTCTGTCCTATGATTTTTCAGGCAGACTTTATTAGATATACAATATATCACCAAATATCCTTTTTTGTGTCAAAAATAAAAAAGAATGTTATAAATAATATAATAAAAACTATATATAAGTACAATAACTATATACACTATAGAAGCAAAAAATTACATCAATAATGTCCAGTCTATTAACAATTGACAAGTTCAGAAAAAATACTTCATATTTATCCTATTTTAATAAGTACAAAGGATTGTACCTAATGCACTTTCTATCAAACTTGTTATTATTAACAAAAAAACCTGTCTTTTGATGTCTTTCAAATTTTACACTTTACAACTCTTAGTAAACTTCTTAATTGTTAACAAGGAATAATATAACTATAACTATTTAGTCTTCAACAACCTCAGAGATCTGAAGAGGAAATAATATTGGCTGAGGAAACAGGAAGTGTAAGCAAGCAACTTCTAAAAGATGTAAAAATTGACAGAAACAGCTGGCTGCCTGGACAGCCACACCAAGTTCTCTGCAATTTTGGGGCATTCATTTTCAACCTATAAGCCTAGTATATCTGACATACTTATCTGTAAAGCAGGATATTCTTAAAGATCTTTCAAGCTTGTCTTGGCAAGGTTAGGCAGACCTTTATTCTACATCCTGATTGTCCATTTTACACATCATACTATCAGCAATCAAAGCAAGAGAAATTTTTTGCCCAGTGGCTAACTTTGCCACAAAAAAAAAGTCAGCTCCACACGGAGTTTCTTTGATGTCAATAATCTACTCTGTGATAGACTGGTGCAACCAAGAACAGACATGTCCCATTGTTATATAAAAAAAAAGTAAAGAAAACATGCTATTAAAATATCTTATGTGACATATTCCATAGATTTCTCAAGTGTTTGAAAATGACCTATCCAAAATATATCTCTGATTGACCTTGAAAATATATCTAATATTCCTACAAGTTAGATTGTAATGACTAACTACTAACTTGCATTTATTTATATGATAATTAGTTGGTATTAATAATATTCAAGAACTAGAATTTTGCATTAGATTGTTAGATGAGCTGTACAGGTACAATGCTCAGAACAATTATAAAAATATATGTACAGTTAAAAATTAATCTCAACTTTGTATCAATATACACAATTTATATACAAAGCTCTATTCTAATATAAAACTAGTAGTTACTTTTTTAAAAAAAATTCAATAATCTACTCTTATCTCCTATCATATCTATATTCCCTTTCTTCTTTTTCCTTTTTTTATCAAATAAAAACCCTGAATCTAATCTTTCTTGTTCACTTTTTCTAACCAGTGCCATTAACAATATATAACACATCATCCTAAACAATGACAATTACCCATAACCCATTGAAAAACCAAAACTACCCACCCTACCTCTTAGGAATGTGGATGTCCTGTTCTTAAATTTAATTCCTGCTGTCTAGAAGGAATGAATTCTTTAGGGAATCCTACAAAGAAAAAAAGTTGTGTTAATATCAAGTCATGGGAGAGGTAGCTGTATTATTTGTTATCCACTCTGTGCAACAATTGGAAAGTTCAGCTAAAATATTTAGTCCTAGCTAAAATAGTCTGTAAGGCTGGATCATCTCAGCTAGCTACCTTGAAATTGTCCTGAGAAATTTGTAGTCCAAAGCTGGTCATTGGGTGGTATCTGTCAGCTTAATGGCATTATCATAGTCCATGTGAAATTTTCATTGTGGAGCCCCATCTTCTTTTTCAAGACTTCAAGTGTCACAGTTAGGCATCATCATGGCTTGCTGAAAAAATTAATAGAGATTCAAACCCCAAACAATGTACAGAAAGCTAGATAAAGCCTGTTTCTACAAATTAGTTAGTAATATATATGACCATTAATATTGTAATGAAATTTAATATATATTAATTTTATAAATTTTAATATAAAATTCATACTAAAAGATTGAGATTAGAGCAATAGAATAGTCCCTTAATTTTGTTTCTTTTTTTTCCATATGACAGAGATTTTGCATTTTCTTTAACAAGCATGTTTGGGTTTAGAAAAGGAGAGAGACACACTCCAAAGCCAGCTTTAACTTATAATTGACTAAGGACTTCATTTTTTTTAATAAGTAAAAAGATACAGATGCTAAGCAGTGAGATTTAACTCTGTAGAGTATATTGATACCAATAGGTCCTGATTTTTCTTTGCATGCAATTTTTTTTTTCTGGATAGCTTTCCCTTCTGCCTTAGATGTCCAGATGTCCAAGGTCTTTTGACTTTTTGAAGATGTATATTTTTATTTTTCTGTAAAGACAAAAACAGAACCTTGCCCTGACCCTTGTTTAATGAGTTTTTCTTACAACTTAAAGAACTGTCACATTTCTGGATGAGCCATAACCTATCAAGAGGATTCTCCTGTTTGAAACAATATTTATTATTTTTGATGGTATCCATATCTTTTCTTTACCTGTAGAAACATAAGTTAAACTTCTTCCCCTACATAGTACATATCCTGGTCTCCATTGTGAGGTCAACACATCTTGGAAGTAGACAGGCTGATTTAGCTCAGTCATTTCTTTTTCTATAGTCTAGTATCTTTCTGAAGCTGAGAAAATTAAAAGTTAATAAAGCATTAAGTAGTCTATTTTGGGAGTTCTTTGTTACCCCTTCTTTATTTAGCATATTCTTTAGTGTGGTGTAGGATACGTATTTAATAAAAATAGTCTGGACATCAGAAGACAGAGCCACACATTAAGCCAAGCCATGAAGATGAGGGAATGGTGGCCTATGCCTTTAATCCCATCACTAGGAAGGCAGGCATTTATCTGGAACTCTGAGTTCCAGACCTAACAAAGCCAAGAGGTGGTGGTACACACTTTTAATCCCAGCTCTAGAAAAGTTGAAACAGAAAGTAAGATGGCTGTCTAGAGACAGAGGAGGAAGGAGTTCACCTTCTACCCACATTTTCCTTTTTTGCCTGAAGATGAAGAGACTTGCAGTCTGAGGATTCTGAGAAACAGGCCTGAGAAGTTGTCCATGTAAGAAGTGGCTGTGGTTTGTTTCTCTATCTCTATGATATTTCATCTTTTCTCAAAATCTGGCTTTTGGTTTTTACTTTAAATCCAAACAGAATTAATGCAATACTTTAGAGTTTGATTTGAACTTTCTATGACTGCTTGCCCTGTGGGATTGTGTGCTGTACCTGTAATATGCTTTCTATTTTAATAAGCAAAACACTTTTATTTTACTAGAGACATATGCTTGAGCACTGTCAGTCTTCACAGGTATTCCCATGGTGGCCATAACTTTTAACAAATGTTCAATTACAGAATCATTCCTTTTCTAAATTCAAAGCAGTTGTCCATTGAAATCCTAAAAACATATCTATTGTATAATATACACATTTTAATTTTCCAAATTATGTAAAATGGAACATATCCATCTGACAAATTTTATTTCTATGTATTAGGATTACTTCTTGCTGGTAATAAAGTTTGCTTATAGAAGAAACAAGTAGGACATTCTTTATTTTACAATTTATTTTCTTGTTGCTAGTAACATGATATTTTTTATCAACCTCCAAGGCCTCTAGTACATTTCCTATCAATAATTGATCAATTTCATTATTACTTTGTGCTAGATGGCATAGCAGACCTATATGGGAGTAGATGGAATTATCCCTATTTCTGATTATTTCTTATAATAGAATAAATAATAAAGTTAGTTCTGACTCACCAGGAATAAATCTAGCAGTTTCTATGTGTAAAACAATTCTTTTTATATACTGAGTCAGTAACTATGTTAAGAGGTTCTGTAAAAATCCATTAATACCATCATAATAAAATATAGTTTTGACTTTTGGGCAGAATTATAAGGTCTTTGAGCTACTTACATTTTTTTATTTATAAACTACCTTTCCTAATTTATTTGCATCAGTATAAAATGTAGGGGATCCAGAAATTGGTGTACAACATGAGGAAGAATGTGTCCATTCCTGTTAATTGACAAAGTTTTAGTTTTCCTTTAAAAATCAAATCAGAAATATTTTCCACATATGTCTTTAGTTTCTTACTCTATTTACATGGTAGAAATATCCACTTCAAGATAATATTTTCCCTTTGAATTAAAATTCCCGGAGGATAATGTTTAGAGGGTAAAATAACAAGAATGCACTTAAGGTCTAGATCCACATGATCCAGATTTGCATCCTATAACTTCTCTCTTAGCTTCAGCTGATAATTCTTTTGCACTATGTAAGTCCATGTCACCATCTAAGGTTTTGAACAAATTATCCAGTTCATTTTTTTTAATCTCAATAGTAATCCATAATTGGAAATGTCTCTTAACAGTCTTTGGAAATCATTAGGAGTTCACAATCTATCTCTACTAACTTGCATCTCTGAGGATCTAATATTTTTAGGCCTGTTTTATATCCTAAATAATTAATAGAATCTTGTCTTTGTATTTTATCAGAAGCAATTTGTAATCCCCAAGCAGTATTTTTTTCTCATTTCTTCAAGCATTCTTTTCAAGCATTCTTTCTAAAGTATGTGTATGTGAATCAGTCAGTAATATGCCATTTATGTAGTAGTATAATCTAAATAATAGATTGTATAAGTTAGTTATGTATGGTTTCTAATGACTGTTGTACCAAAAAAAATGGCACAACATAGGGATATTTAACATTCCTTGGGAGAGAACATTCCACTGATATCTCTTTACAGGGTGAAAATTATTATAGGTAGGTAATATAAAGGCAAACTTCTCTTTGTTTTTTTCTTGTAACAGCATAATGAAGAAATAGTCTTTTAAATTGATAAGTATAAGAAACTATCCTTTAGGTATCAGAGAAGGCAAAGGAATTCCATATTGTAGAGAGTCCATGGCTGAATCACCTCATAAATAGATCTGAGATCTGTTACCATTCTCCATTTTCTAGATTTCTTTTTGATAACAAATATAGGAAAATTCCAGGGGCTGGTTGATTCTTCAATATGCTGCGCATTTAACTGCTCCTGTATCAGTTTTTCTAAGGTCTCCTATTTATTTTTTTGTTAAAGGCCATTGTTGAACCCATATAAGATTATCTGTTAACTAATTTAGAGTTGTTGGTATCTTTGAAAGATCAGCAGCTGTTGTGCCTTATTATTTTTTTAAATCTGAGTGGTTGGTAACTGCATTTCATAATACCTTCTAATATTTTTCTCAGAAACATATGTTAGTTTCTGAGACTGGGAGAAGGTTAACCTGAGTATTCCATTGTTGTACTAAATCACCTCATGGCAATGTTATCCACGTATGGTATTATTTTTCTCTCTGTCCTTTTTGCCCTATACATTTGAGCCATCTCACACCCTGTTCTACCTGGAATAACATTCCAGTATCCAAAAGCCGAACATTTACTTCCAGAAAGGACCAATTTAGATGCCAAGATTCTCGTGAAATTATTGTTACATCTGTACCTGTGTCTATAAGACCTCCAATGACAATGTCATTTACCCATATTTTTAATTTGGGTCTTTGTTCATTAATCAAAATTTGTCAAAACATTCACTTTATGTTTTTCCAAAGTTTTTGTTTTCGTTTCTATAGTTGTTCTATCATCCAGAGCAATGTGGTTTTTTAAAATATGCTTTAGGTTTCATGGGTGTTTCCTCCTACTATTTGGCATAAAGCCAGGCGTGGTCATCATATAAAAATTGAATTGGATTCAATCTATGAGGCCCTTCAGGGTATTTTCCCAAGTCAAAAAGTTACCTTGCCTATCCCTTGTTGTCCTATATTTGTTTGATTCAATGCCTGCCATTGCCACACTTTCCATATACTCCAGAAGGGAGAGGCACTTTGTTGGGGTTATTCTTAGCAAAAGCATTATTTCTAGGAATGCTTTGTTTACAGTCTCTTTTTAGGTGACCTTGTTTTGCACAGTTCTAACATTTGCTATATTGATTTTTTTCAAACCTCTAGAAATGACTTTTTTTTTACCAAAGCATCATCATAGTTATGAGATTCCATATTAATTGTATCTCAGATCTATTTCTTCAAGGGTGCTGATACTGCCTTTAAAAGTCTGATTATCCTTTTGCATTGTGTGTTAGCATTTTCAAAACTCAGAAATCTAATTATCATTTACCTAGCTTATAAATTTCATACCATCTTATTTGTTGCTAAAGTCATTCTTTGAAGAGAAAAAAGAGTGGACATTTCTTTTGGGCCTTTGATCACTTTGGTAAATGACTCAATTTTCTTTCCTATTACTTTAATTCTATCCCAAGCATTCAAAGCTGTCATTTGACATAAAGCCAGGGTGTGGTCATCACATAAAAACTGCCTTTTCACATTAGTATAATCTCTCTCCCCAAGAAGCTAGTCCTAGGAGATATTACTTCTAGCCTTACTGAGTTGTTTAATGGTCTTAGCTTCATCCTTCTACCACCTTCATTGTAACTGAGGATCAGTCTCCAAAACTGTTGTAATCATATATTTCCAGTCTTCAGGGATAATTATATTACAAGTTGACCATGAGTTTAACATTGATTTACAAAAGGTAAATGTATGCCATATGAGAGTATTGCTTTCTTGAATCTCCTCAAATATAGCATTTGCACAGGAGTCCATTCAGCTTTTATACCATCTCAGAGATTTCTGTCATTTGACAATTCCTATAAGGTTACTAGATAAATTAAGATTGGCTGTTTGAAAGCCTTAGGTTGTTTCTCTGTAACCTTAAAATGCAATGCTAAGATTGATTTTTCTTTAAATTTCTTTCTTTAGATTTTAGTATCTCTATAATCCTCATAACTAGTCTCTCTCATACTTGTATGCTGGCATTTATAACAAATAACTCTTTTAGGGCTAAAACAAAAATGATCAAACAAATAATATTTATAGTAGACATCACATTAACCTCATCTACATTAATTATACTCTTCCTTAGTGGTTTTACTTTTAAACCATCCAGAGTATGGATATCAAAGGCTAAATTTCTTTCATCTTAATATTGTTTGCTTTTTTTAATGTGGGAAAAACTCTCTATGTGTCTTAAACTAATTCCCTACCAGTTCTGCTAACAATGATGATATAGATGAGGGTGAAGTGTGTCAGTTACCTAGTGTGGCAGCAGCTGGAGGAAGGGATCCAAGAAAGCTACCACCTACTGGGAGAGGAAACCCACTGTATGAAAAACTTAACTAGGGAACATGGAGGAGAAACATGTATAGTAGGAACTGCCTAAAAGGCAGAACTAGAGGCTAACAAGAAAGGAAAACTTAGCCAACTGGGAAGTGACTCTGGGATAGAAAGTCACAGGCAAGCAGTTTTTTTGTAAAGTCATGGCCACATTGGGTACCAGATATTGCATGAATTCTACTTGGTCTTATAATAAAAACCTGGAGCCAGATATTGGGGAAAGCTGAAAGATCAGAGAGACAGAGAAACAAGCCATAGCCACTTTTTAACTAGCCACAATCCTCAGACTAACTGCCTCTGAGTTCTCAGCCAAAAAGGCAGGGATCTTAGGCAAAGGGCTGAATCCTGCCTCTTCTTCATCCACCCAGCTACTTCACATTTTCCTTCATACTTCCTAGAGCTAGGATTGAGGGTATGTGACACCACTGCCTGGCTCTGTTTGGCCTTAAACTCATAGTTATGCTCCAGAGTACTGTGATTAAGGCACAGGTGACTACCCCCTGATTTTCATGGCTAAATCTGGGTGGCTCTATCCTAATTTTTCAGGCAAAGTTTGTTAGATATAAAATATATGACCACAGACTCCAAAAGCATATATGGTCATATAGCAGAAAGAGAAAGATGTATCATGGATGGACTCTATGTCATTAACTTGGAGAAAAAGAAAAAGTTTATTTAGGGCCATTATGAATTTGAATATCCAATGAGCATACTGTTTGCCTAAAAGCAAATAGATTTTGAAGGATAACCTTTGAAATATAGTCTGAAGATACAGCTTACATCAGATTAAAAGTAACGACACATGGATGTCCGTAGAGTGAGAAGATCCAGAAGTCAGTTATCTGGGAAGTTGCATAAAAGTCGGTACTCCCAGAAACAGCATAATTCAGACACAACAGGATTGATGTACATAGAAACTCATAGAGACTATGAGAACATGCAGAAGACCTATACAATTTCAAGGCAGAGAAAATTTCAGTCCCACCCCTCACATAGAAATAGGCACAAAATCCCATTACTCACCTAGAAGCTAATTGAAATTTATACCTCTGAAATAGAAAAAAATCAGGTTTTTGTCAATGGAGTGTCACCAGGGATGTCAACTGTACTCTATGGCATGCCATATGCTCAAGAGTACTTGACCAACACAAAATGGATTCTGATTTGTTATTGGAGTTCTGTGTGTGTTGTTATAATTTGGTGTCTTGTGTTTGTGTTTTTGTTTTGTTTTCTTTGTTTTTTAGATGAGAAAGAGAACATGAAGTTTGGAGGAAGGGAGGTGGTAAGGATCTGGAAGCATTTAGGGAAGTGGAAAGAATATGATTAAAATACAATGTAAGGAAAGCCTAAAATGATTAAAGTGTAATAATCTATATTTTAAAATATTTTTAACATCTAAAGCTAAAAATAAAAATGTCCTACCTGTTACAGTAAAAGAAAAAAAATCCAAACAAAGTGCAAAATTAACTCAGGGCACAATGAATTACAGTAAAGCCTTTTCAAAAAGCTCCACTTCTGGAAGATAACAATGTACTATTTCTACAAGGGAAAATGTTAATTTTCTCCCAAAGGGAGTAGGTCTTTTGACTCTTCATTCTGCTTTCTAATTATTGGCTTCCTTACACACCATCAATCTGCAGGCTTATCTCTGGTGAAATGTGTCTGTTTATCACTACTCCAACTTCCTAGGTCCATGATTTATCTGGCATTCACCAGCCTCTGGTAAAGATCTGATGAGAATAGGTCATCTCTTTATTACTGAGGCCCTGCTGCTAGGATGATGGCTGAAATAGGGTTCTCTCACACAGAAGATATCATTCCTCTGGATAATTTGATTTGTTTGAGGACGTAGTGGCTTTATATAGGTTCCCTGGATCCTTCCTTGCATTAGGTTTTCTGGTCTATACCCGATCACAGACTTACCTAATTCTTTATCTCAGAGAGAAATTGTGAAGGGCACACTCTTGAACACATTTGAATATCAACAATAGGAATAAATAAAGGAAGAAAAGTAGAGGAGGGAAAGATAGAGGTAATGGGTAAAAGAATGAAAGGGGAATGGGAAGGGAGAGAAGGAGGGAGAAGAGAGAAGATGAGAAAGAGGAAGGGAAAGAAGTGAGTAGGTTGGATAAGGTAGGGTGGAGTTGAAAGAAGAAAAAGCATGGTTGAGTTTCAGCAGGAGAGAACTTCTGTTGGTAGCACTCTCACTTTTATTAGTTACTTTTCTTTTGTTGTGGTAAAATACCAAGACTAAGACAGCCTATAGATGGAAGGGTTTATTTGGAATTACAGTTCCAAAGGATTATAGTCCATCAGGGCAGGAAATTGTGGCAGTGGGCAGGAGTCATGGAGGCAAAAAGAGCTGAGATCTCACATCCCTCCAATGTGGCTGTAACCCCTAAACCTTCACAAGCAATAACACCAACTGGGGACCTAAAGCATGAATTCTAGTTGGTATTTAATGAAAACTCAGAGCCAGATATTGGGGAAAAGCTGGAATATCAGAGAGAGGAAATAGACCACAGTCAATTCTCACCCAGCCAACTTCCCAGGATAAACTATATCTTTGTAAGTCCTCAGCCCGACTGGTTTCTCATACAGAATACATCAGAGCCTGTCTATGCCTGCCTTAAATATCTTTTTTGCCCAGTTGTTTCACTTCTGAGTTCAACTCTGCATCATAATCCTAGAGTTATGATTAAAGGTGTGAGCTACTACTGTTTGGTTGTTAGGGCTTGAATTCACAGAAACACAGAAAGATCTTGGTCTCCTGAGTTATAGAAGTAAAGGCATAGGTCACCACATAGTCATTCCCATGCTGGGATTTAAGGCATATCATCCCTGTACTTGGATTAAAGGCATGAGTTACCACTCTCTGACCCTCATAGTTTGACTGGGTCTCTGATATTCCAGGCTGATTTAATTAAATATAAAACATATCACCACAGAAACCAAGTATTGAAATGCTCAAGACTACTTCAAATCACCACATTGTCTGTGGTGATATGTTAGGGGGAAACTACCTGACCCAACTCAAGCACATATCTTAGACTCATTCTCCATTCTTCAAGATCTTTGTGGAATTCTTAACTGAGAGTATAATTTTTCATCCTCATTAATTGACTAGGTGTCTCAACTAACTGGGGCCCAGGCAATGCCCTTAGCTTTGCCAGAGAAAATTGTCATAAACAGTAGGAAAACTATCCTCCTTTGTTCTGCAGTAAAATTCTGGAGGCATACCAATTTGGAGGCCACAAAACTGACCACTGATGGGCTGTGGAGAACCAAGCTCAAATCCTGCCTTTGCTTGCCTGAAGACCCCCTGCTTCCCCTCAGGATGTTTTCTCAGATATAAAAGAAAAACACTGAGCTGTAAGAATAATCACCATACAAATTTGGTAATGGTATCAATTGCTCATATGATAGACATAAAATTACTACTTTTAGAAACTCTTAAGAAAATGAAAGAAATTAGGAAATGATTTTTGTAGTTGCCAAATTTATCTGAGGATCATTTTCTCCTCAGCGCTGTGTTCTACTTAATGAAAATAATAACAGCCACTGTTACGGTTGAGATATACAGCACCCACTCTCTCAATACACACTCACACACACAAGCTCATGTGTTAAAGGCTATGTTCTCAGTTGATAAAGATTTGGAGACATTGTTGAGTCATGAGGGCTCAGTGAAGAAATCAGAGCCAAAGGAATTTTAGGAACCTACGTTCCAGTTGGAAGAAGTGGGCACCACGGGAATGATATTAAAGTATATAACTTTCTTCTGCTTCCTCATTACCATGAGGTGAGCATGCCTCTGCCTCTGCAATGACTCCTGCCTTATCTCATACCCAAAGCAATGGAGTCAACCAACTGTAAACTAAAATCTCTGAAGCCATGCACCAGTATTTTATTGAGTATTTTTCCATCAATATTCATGAGGGAAACTGGTCTCTACGTTTTTTTGTTGATGCATCTTTGAGTGGCTTGAGTATCAGGATGACTATAACCTCATAAAGAGTTTGGCAATGTTCCTTCACTTTCTATTGTATGGAATAGTTTGAAGAATATTAGTATTAGTTCTTTTTTGAATTATGCACTGAAACCATCTGGCCCTGGGATATTTTTGCTTGGGAGACTTTTAATAATAGCTTCAATTTCCTTGGGGGTTATAGGTCTATTTAGGTCATTTATATAATCTTGATTGAATTTTGGTAAGTGGTACCTGTCCAGAAAGCTGTCTATCTCTTTTAGGTTTTCCAGTTTTGTGGAGTACAGGCTTTCAAAGTATGACCTAATAATTTCTTGGATATCCTGGGTGTTTGCTGTTATTTTTCCCGTTTATTTCTGATTCTGCTAGTTTTGACTGACTCTCTCTCTCTCTCTCTCTCTCTCTCTCTCTCTCTCTCTCTCTCTCTCTCTCTGTCAGTTTGGATAAGGGTTTATCTAGCTGTTCATCAATTCTTTTTATTGATGTTGTAGAACCCCCAGATTCTTCTGATGGTGCCATGTTGTTCTTTATGTTGTCAGATGTATTCTTGTACTGGTGTCTGTTCACTGCTTCCTCAGTCTACTTCAGGATTTGTCTGAATCTCAGAGATGATTTTGGTGCAATCTGTTCTGGGTGTGTTTGTGTCTCAGGAAGCGTCTCTTGGTCCAGTTCGAGTTCTTGGTCTATTTGAAGGTAGTGTATTCTGTGTCACAGTGACCCCTCTTAATCCAGTAAGTGCTGAAACATGGATTTCAGGTGGCTGATTTTGATCCAATAGGTGTTGAGAAACTAAAGGTCTCAGAAAGCAGTTCTTGATCCAATAGGAACTGAGGAAATCCCTTAGTTTCTTTGTTAGTCTCTTAGTCCAGTGTGGGCCAGGGATCTGAGGGTTTCCAGTTGCTGCTGAGGTCACCAGGTGATGGCTTGGGTTGAAGAATAGGTGGGGTTTTGGAGGTGGGGGTGTCCAGGTTTTCTCTGCTGGCCTGGATTTAGGACTGAGCTAAGTGTGGGTGGGGTTCCAATGGCTCTGTCCCAGGGCTTCAATCCAGAGACTGGGATCTCTGCCTGGGCTGGGTGAGGTGTCACTGACCTCTTGGTCTGCTCTATAACATAATATTATATAACACATGTTACCACCAGGGGTCATGCAAACCATTTGTGTTGAAATTCGAGGGCCACACGGAACCAGCCACCCTTCCCAGGCCCTGTGAAATCTGGTCCTGCCTGGCCACTGTACTAAGAGAGTGGCTCTACACTCATGAGAACTGGCCCCACTCTTCACCTGAGAGGGTTGGTCCCATTGAGGCCCAGACTGTGGTCAGTTCAGTTACCACCCAGACCCCACACCCACGGCTTAAAGATGGCCCACCCTAACATATACCGCATCTATGACCTGCTGGAACACATGAGGCTACTGTTCCTGTGGAACCATAGCCACAAGATATCCATGACTTGGGGCAACAGAAAGATATCTGAGAGAAATTTTGGTCCAGTGATAATGGTGTACTAGAAGCCAAAGGCCTTGAATCAGACCAACAACTTATTACAATGAGAATTTTCAAGTAAAGCTGCTTAGACAAAAGGGTTGACTGTGTGACATATGGCTGCTCCCAGTGCCACTAAGATAAAGGAGGAGGTTATAGAGAGGCAGGAAAGATTGAGGAGCAAAGTGTTTTCTTTAATCTATATTTTTCTTCTTCTTAGGAGGGGGGATACTGCAAGGGCAAAGGTCAGATATGGAGGGACTTGGAAATGAGTGGGTACATGATGTGAAAGTCCCAAAGAATCAATTTAAAAATCATGTTAGATAATAAACTTCAAGCTACTAATGCACAAACAACAATCTAGGATTATTTCTAGCTGATGATTCCAAGAAGTACCAGGATATATTCAAGTTTAATAAATGCACCCTAAAGATTTTAAAGGGTTTTGATGCCTCCATTTAGTTAGACAGCCTTGAAAGTCTTGGCATAGAATGAGTTCTTGCTAAGTACTCTGTAATGCTGCAGCATTATTGAGTCTGGTTATTTTAAAGCATCTTTGGAATCTTGTTTTATTTGTTTTTGTTTTTTGTTTTTTCTTGGTAAAAGATGGCTGAAGGCAGCTAATGAAGTTGTTTGCTGGAATCCTCAGGAGCTGTAGCAGTGAACCAACAAAGACAACAGTAACTGAAGAGAGAAAAGAGGCCTCAGACAGGCCCTCTGTAGTTCTGAAGCTAAACTATGAAACCACTAGGCAACACTTGTGAGAGCTGGCAAAATTAATGCAGTCCCTTCACCTAAAGAGGAGCAGGGTCCAGACAGCAAGCCATAGCACCTCCTCCACTCCTCAGCCCTCACTCCGTCTGTGGAAGTGCAGACAGAAGTTCAAGGTAAGGCACCAACAACTGAGTTGCCCTGGATATAAACGGGCTGAGCATCCTTTCCTCTCTCTCCCTTTCTTCTCCATGGCAGCTTCCCAGAGTATGAGCCCCTCTGAGAATGCACAGGGAGGCCTCAGAAGTGGCTCCCTTAAGCCCCAGGAATCCCTAGAGAAGCCCCTTTGAGACGGTCTCTTTCTCATCAAACTAGTGACCAGTCCTGAAACATCTCACTTCCCTCCTTAGCCAGAGGAAACCCACCTCTTCCTCCCCAGCCTGACTCTACTCCCGAAAAAGAGCCCCACACCCCCAGAAAACTGCTTATGTGCACACATCACCTCTGACAAGCATATTCTACAACGGGAGTGAAATGACCTGACAATCGTGATCAAGGGCTCTTTCATTTTAAATGATTCCTTCCTGTAGAGATAGTTTAGGTTTTCTCTCTCAAAGAAATCTCCACAGTGTGCTTGCCTTCCTCTTTAAAGAACAACATAATTATAGCAAAGGACAGAGAACACCATGCAGATTAAAATCATAGGTTCTCGGGCTTTCTACAAACCTCAGTGCTAAATTGAACAGCACTGAGATGCCCTTTAGTTCACCTTCCAATAGAAGCTTTTTCAGAACTGGAAAGCTTTTAAAATCAGCTATATACCTGGCTGGGCTCTTCCCTTAACCACTTACCTCCCATGCCTTATGTTAAGTAGGCCATTAAATTGCCTTTATACCTGTTGATTTTCCTCAGAAATTATCTCCTTTGGCTCTTTCAATGAGTGTCTTTGATATCCTTGTTTGAACAGAAAATAATACACTGGAGCCACTATTGTGATACTGTAAAAATAAAATGCTCCTGGCTCCTCAGAACAATTCAAACATCACACTCATACTTCAAAGTCTCCTTCTACAAAATGAGGGCGAGTTTCTATTCACAACATTTCTCTTTGATTCTTCTTTGACCATCTCCTTGCCTCTCTGCCACCCAATTAACTGTCGCACTTACTCAAATCCCTAAAAACAAATCTCGGTAGAATGTATGCTTCCTTGCCCCAGAAGTGAATAATGCTTGCTCAACAACATGTCTGCATGTCTGCTTATTTACCATGCTGACTCAGCTAAAGCAAGTAGTCCAGGAAATTTTCAGCTATCACATTCAAGAAAGGGGCTTCAGGGCAGCACTAGAAAATGAAGGCATCTTTATTGAAACAGGCTGCAGTTACATAGGTTTCTATAGTTACATACTGTGGTTTCTAAGTACCGGAGACAGGTTATCTCTTTCATCGTATGTTTAAACTAAAAGATGACACATAACTCATAAAATCATCTCTCCTCACCCCTGAGAAGTTCGCACATTTAGCAAGAACCATAGAGAGCTGCCATATTCTCTGTCAGATATAGTCACTCTTCACCCAAAAGGGAATCTGTCCTTCTCTTAGGCTGTTAGGATAATTTTAATATAATTAATTGTGGTGGGATTCAGGTGTCAGCTAATAAGGTCCAAAGACGCTTATCCAGGGTCCCGGGCCCCTGAAGGGGGAGTGGCCAACCCCATTGATGAGGGGCTTCTGGGACGCGAGGACCCGCTTCCTGGTTCCTGGCTATTGGAGAGAGGATCAGAATCCATCGTCCGTCCATCACTCGTCCACTGTTCCAGACTCCAGTCCCTGTTCAAGTGCTACTATAAACTGTTACCTGTACTGTGAGTGTTGGTTTATATTTTAATAAATATCTATCCTGCACTGGTGCCTTCTAAATAAACTTCGCCTACAATTAATAATGCATTTTATTTCTTTATTCATTGGTGAAGTCCTTTTTTAACAAGAATCAGCAGTAAAGGACCATAGCAACAACTGCATTCTGGTCCAGAATGAACACTGATATTGTATTATATTTCTTCTATTTCCCACAAGGGGTATGTGTGAGATGGAGATAATTTTATTACAAAAAACAAAAACAAAACAAAAAAAAAACAGAAGCTTATTACTTGGAGGTGTGAGTTAGTCAGAAAATTCTCATATTCTGCGTTATGACCATATTCATTTCCCTAACAATGGAGTTTGAACATCACTTTGGAGGGAAGAGATTGGGCCTCATCTGTGCAAGAGAAAGTCTTAGTAACTTTCTCTGTCACTGTAATAAAATGTGACAAAGCAACTTCAGGAAAAAGAGGGTCACCATTTAATAAGTTAAGTTGTAAAAGTTTAAGCCCATCATTGTGGGGCAGCCACAGCATCAGGTTGAGCAAGTTGGTCACCTGGCATCCATAATCAAGAAGCAGAGAGAGATGATTGCATGTTCTCTTTTCCATGTAGATCCAGGATTCTAGCTCAGAGAATTGTGCTACCTATGATAGACACATCTTCCTACCACAATTAACATAATGAAGACAATCTCCCACAGACAGGTCCAGAGTTCTGTCTCCCAGATGATTCCAAATCTCATTAAATTAAAAACTATTAGAGATGGTAAAGTATTTTTTCAAGAAATGTTAACTTAATAAACACATGCATGTGCATGCTTGAGAGAGAGAGAGAGAGACACTACCATATGAATTCCAACTATCACTTTCCATCTTTCTCAATTGTTTTCCTTTGCCCTATTACTTAGGATCAACAGTTCATTGAAGCCACATAAGTGAGTGTCTTCTCAGTTTTCTGTTGAAGTGGCCACCAGACCAGGATTATCTGAAAATATAAGGCCTCCTTTAAGGAAGAGAGATGAAGATCAGCATTTTCATCTGGCAAGGCCACTTTGCATGAGAGCATTCTTGAAGTCAGTGCTTTTTTTTTTTAACAATTATTTACTGCTAAAAAAATGTCATCTCCATCAATGTATACCGCTGATCACCCTCCCCTCACCCCTCCCAATCCCTGCCAGGCAACCCTCAGCCTCGTCCCTCCCCAACTACCCATTCCCTCCCCAAAAAGGGTAAGAAATCTCAAGGTGGGCCAGTCTAGCACTCAGTACATCCACTCCAGGCACATCTGATTCATTCATCCCAAAGTCAGTGCTGGGCTGGGTGTTCCTCTATAGGGAATGGGCTCCAAGGTGCCAGCACATGAACAGGAACACAGTATGATCCCACTCCTCGTGACTCTACACAGTCATGGCAGTCCAAAAGCCACCCACCCCCAGAGGGCCCAGCTCCCCCTCCTAATGTGGCTCCAAGGACAATTCCTGATTCAGGGACCTCCCCAGAGCTCCAGCAAGCCATCACCATGGGAACCTTCCTAATAATCCTTACCCCTGCTCATACACACTCTCTTCCCCTGCTCTTAACTGGACTAGGAGCTCTGTCTAGTGCTCAGCATTGGATCTCAGCCTCCACCTCCATTACTTGTTGGATGTAGGTTCTGTGATGAAACCTAGAGTGTTTACTTACTTGATTATAGGGGAAGTTCCATTTAGGCAACCCCTCCACAATTGTTTGGAGACTTGGCCAGGGACATCCTGCAAATTCCCGGACATTTTCCTAGTACCCAGTCTCT
Organism: Phyllotis vaccarum; assembly: GCA_033318265.1. Taxonomy (NCBI): domain Eukaryota; kingdom Metazoa; phylum Chordata; class Mammalia; order Rodentia; family Cricetidae; genus Phyllotis; species Phyllotis vaccarum. The sequence continues at coordinate 75,463,165 of JARWLC010000003.1, forward strand.
TTCCAACCCCACATTGGCTTCCTTATATCAAGATATCCATCTCCCTCAATCTCCTTCTTTGCTCCTCTCACTCAATCATCTCCTTCTTTCAAGATTTGTTCCCAACTCTTCTTGGTTGTAACCCATTATGATCCCAATATGCTAAGGTGATCTTCTCTATTTTCTCTTCTTAGGGGGGGTCTCTGGATGTCTCTCTTAAGTTCCTTCTAACCCCAAGCTGCTCAGGGGTTGCAGTTCGCAGCTTGGGTATTCTTTGCTTTTTGTCTAAAATCCACTTATGAATGAGTACATCCCATGTCTATCTTTATGGCCTTATGATACCTTACATAAAATGATATTCTCCAAGTCCATCCATTTGCCTGAAATTCTTAGGATGTCATTTTTTTTTACTGCTGAATAGTACTCCATTGTGTAGATGTACCACAGTTTGTTAATCCATTCTTGAGTTGAGGGGCATCTAGGTTGTTTCCAGGTTCTTGCTATTATAAATAATACTGCTATGAACATAGTTGAGATAATGCTTTTGGGGTACGAGTATGCATCCTTTGAATATATTCCCAATAGTGGTATTGCTAGATCCTAGTGAAGATTGATGCCCAGTTTTCTAAAAATAAAATAAAATAAAATAAAATAAAATAAAATAAAATAAAATAAAATAAAATAAAATAAAATAAATAAAATAAAATAAAATAAAATAAAATAAAATAAAATAAAAATAGCCACACTGTATTCCAGAGTGGCTGTACAAGTTTACACTCCCACCAACAATGGAGGAGGGTTCCCCTTGTTCTCCATATTTTCCAGAATGGGCTGTCATCTATGTTTTTAACTTAGCCATTCTGACAGGTATAAGGTGATATCTCAAAGTTGTTTTGATTTGCATTTCTCTGATGAGTAAAGATGACTAAAGTTGCTCATTTTTTAAGTGCCTTCCAGCCATTGTAATTATTCTGTTGAGAACTCCCTTTCTAGCTCTGAACCCCATTTTTTAATTGGGTTATTTCAGTTTGAGAACTCTAGCTTCTTGAGTTCTCTATATATTTTCAAGATCAGTCCTCTGTCCAATGTAGGGTTGGTGAAGATATTTTCCCAATCTGTAGGCTGTCATTTTGTCTTATTGACTCTGTCCTTTGCCTTACAGAAGCTTCTCAGTTTCAGGAGGTCCCACTTATTGATTGTTGTTCTTAGTGTCTATGCTACCGGTGTTATATTTAGGAAGTGGTCTCCTGTGCCAATGCATTGGAGGGTATTTCCCACTTTCTTTTCTAGCAAGTTGTGTAGCTGGGTTTATGTTGAGGTTTTTGATTCACTTGGATTTCAGTTTTGTGCAGGGTGATAGGTTTGGATCGATTTGCATTCTTCTACATACTATCATCCAGTTATGGCAACACCATTTGTTGAAGATACTATCTTTTTTCCATTGAATATTTTTTGACTCCTTGTCAAAAGTCAGGTCTTCATAGATGTGTGGGTTAATGTCAGGGTCTTCAATTTAACTCCAGTGATCCACACGTCTGTTTTTCGGTCACTACCAGGCTGTTTTTATTATTGTATCTCTATAGTATAACTTGAAGTCAGGGATAGTGATTTCTCCTGAAGTTTTTTTATTGAGCAGGATTGTTTTGGCAATCCTGTGTTTTCTGTTATTCCACATGAAGTTGAGTATTATTCTTTCAGTGTCTAAAAATTTGTGTTGGGATTTTGATGGGGATTGCATTGAATCTGTAGATCGCTTTCAGTAAAATTGCAATGTTTACTATGTTGATCCTACCTATCCAGGATCATGGGAGATCTTTCCATTTTCTGATATCCTCTTCAATTTCTTTCTTCAGTGACTTGAAGTTTTTGTCAAACAGATCTGCTACTTCTTTGCTTAGAGTTACACCAAGATATTTAATGCTACTACAGCTATTATAAAGGGTAATGTTTCCCTTATTTCTTTGTCAGCCCTTTTATCCTTGATGTATAGGAGGGCTATTGATTTTCTTTTTAATTAATCTTGTACCCTGCTATTTTGCTGAAGGTGTTTATCAGCTGTAGGAGTTAGTTCCCTGGTAGAAGTTTCGGGGTCACTTATGTATATGGTCATATCATCTGCAAATAGAGATAGTTTGACTTCTTCCTTTCCAGTTTGTATCCCCTTAATCTCCTTTTGTTCTCTTATTGCTTTAGCTAAAACTTCAAGAACTATATTGAATAGATAAGGAGAGAGAGAGGACAGCCTTGTCTTGCTCCTGATTTTAGTGGGATTGCTTTGAGTGTTTTTCCATTTAGTTTGATGTTGGCTATTGGCTTGCTGTATATCACATTTATTATATTTAGGTATTTTCCCTGTTCCTAATCTCTCCAGGACTTTTATCAGGAAGGAGAGTTAGATTTTGTCAAATGTTTTTTCAGTATCTAATGAGATGATTATGTGAGGTTTTTTTTCAGTTTGTTTATATGATGGATGGCATTCACAGTTTTTCATATGTTGAACCATCCCTGCATCCCTGTGATGAAGCCTATTTGATCATGGTGGCTGATTTTTTTGATATGTTGTTGGATTCGGTTTGCCCGAATTTTATTGAGTATTTCTGCATCAGTTTTCATGGGGGAGATTGGTCTGTGATTCTCTTTCATTGTTGGATCTTTGAGTGGCTTAGGAATCAAGATGATTGTGGCCTCATAAAAAGAGTTTGGCAATGTTCCTTCAGTTTCTACTTTATGAATGGTTTGAGGAGTATTGGTATTAGCTTTTCTTTGAATATCTAGTAGAATTCTACACTGAATCCATCTGGTCCTGGGCTTTTTTTAATTGGGAGACTTTTATTAACAACTTCAATTTCCTTTGGACTTATATATATATGTTTAAGTCTTTAATCTGATCTTGATTTAATTTTGGTAAGTGGTACCTGTCCAGAAAGCTGTCCATTTCTTTTAGCTTTTCCATTTTAGTGGAGTATAGATTTTCAAAGTATAACCTGATAATTCTCTGGATTTTCTGGGTGTCTGTTGCTATGTCCCCCTAATGGGAATAACTCCCTGTATCATGTCAGACCACCATGGTCTTAAGCTAGAGTTCAACAACAACAAAAATCACCGAAAGCCTACAAACTCATGTAAACTGAACATTTCTCAATTGAACCACCTCTGGGTCAAGGAAGAAATTAAGAAAGAAATCAAAGACTTCCTAGAATTTAATGAAAATGAATCTACAACATACCCAAATTTATGGGACACAATGAAAGCAGTGTTAAGAGGAAAACTCATAGCACTAGATGCCTATATGAGAAACCTAGAGAAATCTCACATAGGAGACCTATCGGCACAGCTGAAGGATTTAGAACAATTGGCAGCAAATTCACCTAGAAGGATTAGATGGCAAGAAATAATCAAACTTAGGGCTGAAATCAATACAATAGGAACAAAGAGAACAATACAAAGAATCAGTGAATCAAAGAGTTGGTTCTTTTAGAAAGTCAACAAGATAAATGAACTCTTATCCAAACTAACCAAGAAGAAGAGAGAGAATATCCAAATTAACAGAATCAAAAGTTAGTGCTTTCGATAGTGACATACTTTCTTGCTGGTGTGCCTTATATCCCATGATTATTAAAAGATCAGTACTTCTTATTTCCATCTAAACTTCTTTTTAGGAAATTGAATAGTAAAATATAAATTTCATCTTGTCTCCTACAAATGATGAGTATAAAAATTTAACACATGAGGGGACAAATTGGCAACCACATCTGAAACAAAGAGAGTACAAAAGAAAACTGTAGTGGCCCTAAAAGCATCACGTGTAAGAGACTAGAGGATCATAGCAGAATTTGTGTTGAATAAGGAGTGTTAGGCATTGATGATCAATCCTGGGCACTATCTCTTCATTTTGTTTGTTTGTTTGTTTGTTTTTCCCAAGGATAGTCTAAAAATTAAATAAGAAGAGTCAAGGCTATTGAAACTACAGTACACAAAAACTATACAGAAAAACCCCATAAATCTGAAATCTACAGCCTATAAAAGATAGTTCAAGAAAATTAACTTTTGGCACATAAATTCTTAACCAGTCTATATAATGCTAAATATAGCTGGTAGTTCTTCAAAAAGCTAAAGTATTGAAGGAGAAGAGGATTATCTAGTCAAATACATGATATACTTGAAGGAATATTGTTTATGAAACCAGACACTATTCACAATGAATATGAATAACAAAAGCACTTTGAAATCTTTAATTATAACTGTAAAATAAATAAAATAACATTAAAACAAAATGTCAAAAAGTTGTCCCCACTTAAAGTTTTATCTTCTAATAATAGAAAATTATGAACTTGTCAACACAACAGATTACCATGTAAAGATAATAAGACTTAAACCCTGGATGAGCTTTTAAAAAGTAATTGCTACAAGCAGTCTTGAAGGAACCAGAATTCAAGAGAAAATGAACTGAATAGTCTCTTGTTTTATACACACACACACACACACACACAACACGTATATGTATATGTATATATACTGAAACCTTAAAGAAAGTATGGACAGGGGACAAATTAAAAAGGACCAAGCTACGGTTCATTCCATCACCACCCATATATTTTTAAGCAATTGTAAGGGTCAAATAATTATTTTTCTATGGAAAATCCATTGGCCTTGTGGCTTGCTTCAGATGGGTTCAGCTGATACTAGTAACTTTTCAATGACGGCTTTTTATTAAGATAGTTAAAATGTTTCCAGAAAAATTTACTAGGTGTGTAGATCATTGCTATTAACCAAGGACAGGAAGAGAAGATTAGCCCTTGAACTTACACCAGCCTTATTCAATTCCTGAGTATTGTGTTTTGATGAAAGTGTCTTGCTCCTCTAGATTTAAGTATTTTGGAGAAAATGTTACTAAGTTAGATTTTATTTTTCTTATGGTGGCAATAAAAAACAAGAAAACTTCCCTCTGTTATCAGTTTTGACATTGCTTGATTAAAATTAGTTAAATTAAATGGCCAGAGAGAACAATATATGGATAGACAGATAATAAATCATATTTTCACACTATGAGAAAATGAGTATTCATGTTAATGTTTTCTTTAGGTTTAAGGTGTATTTGAAATTGTTCATTACTAGGTGCTAGAGAAGAAAGAGCAGTTGAAAAGGAATAATAAGTTGGCCAGATGAGTCAGTGGCTAAAATGCTCAGTATACCAATGGGAAGGTCTGAATCTGAATCTCCAGAACATACTATGTGAAGCCAGATGCAGTTGTAGGGATCCTGCAGTTCCTGCTTTTATGCCAAGAAGGGGATAGAAACAGTAGAAATCCTAGATGTTCACAGACTGGCAAACCCAGAGATGTTCTCTCAAAGTAGAATATAAGGACCAACACTGGAAGTTGACCTCTGACTTGCATACTTGAGCACACATACACTGTGAGAAAGAGACAGAGACAGAAACAGAGACAGAGAGACAGAGAGAGGTACTGGTTAAATACTATCAAAAAAAAAAAACCCAGAAAAACAACAAGAATCATTTTACCAGATTCAAGTCAAACCAGACAGCAAAGAACTTTCAAATGAGTCTGTAGGAGACTAGCTTCTATTTCTGGACCTGTGAAGCCAAGAAAAGTGGTATTAAACTGAAGGGAAATTGGCATATATTCAAGTTCAACAAAAAGAACAAATGTGTTTGAAAACTTAATATCACCCATTTGAAAAATATATGTCTTAACCTAGCTGCAAAAACTATGTCTTCAAAACACATTGAGCACCCAGGAAACCTCATGATATTTAAGGCAGAAAGAGGGTGGACAGAAGACCAGTTAGAACCATGGAGGAGTTACACACACTCTTCCCCAGGTACTTATGTCCCAAAATCTCATGCTCTTATCTCTTGATAAAGGAATGATAAATTCTACCAACTGAAGCATTTGGTAGGGACCACTGTGTTTAGAAAGCAACAGAAATTAAAACAAAATAAAATTTAAAAAAAAAAACAACTAAAAGCAAAAACCTCAGATGGAGAAATGCATCTTCAGGAGCAAGGGGCAAAATCTACTTCTAGTTAACTATACCTTTGGGACACAAAGCAAAATGCGGTTATAAATGTAGCACAGGAAAAAAAGCATAATTTGCCTCATAATCTCATAGGGAGTGGCACTATTAGGAGGTGAGGCTTTGTTGGAGTGGGTATGGCCTTGTTGGAAGAAGTGTTTCACTGTGCAGTAGGATTTGAGGTTTCTCAAGATCGCAATACCATCCAGTATCTCAGATAACTTCCTGTTCCCTGTAAGATGTATGACTCTCAGCTCCAGCACCACCTCTGCCTGAATGCCACCATGTTCCTCACCATGATGACAGTAAACTGAACCTCTGAAACTGTAAGCAAGCTACCTCCAGTTATATGTTTTCCTTTAAAAGAGTTGCCATGGTATCTCTTCACAGTAATGTAAACCCTAACTAATAAAGGTACATTTATACAAAGAGAGAAAATACCAAATCCCACACATGTCAGTAGTTCTCAGTGCTGTGAACCATAAAACCTCTTTGCATATTTCAAAATTACTGTGAACGTCCAAAAGGGTTTGTTGTAAATATTTACATTGGAAATTTTAAAAAAAAACTTTAAAAATTATTTTCTTTTATGCATTTTTATTTTTACATAACAACACTTACATAATAATAAACTCAGGGCATATTAGCATAAGTAATGTCTATAATACAATGTACAGTCTTAGAAGAGCAATGACATTTATTCCAAAAAGAGTAGAAAAAACAAATATTTGAGAATTATGAATCTTGTTTTGACCTGTGGTCTCTCCAAAAGGGCTTGTCCCCTTACCCACACTTGCATGAGAACATTCCTTACCAGTGAGCAGCAGTGAGGGAGGCTCCAAAGTACTCACAGACTGGTACTTCTTTCTCTTTCATTCTTGCTGACTCCCTCCAGCTGTTTCAAAATGAGGGCTCACCCTCTTTATTACAGTGTGGCCCAGATTTTATCTTCAAGAACCCAGATCATTAAAGCTCGTGTCAGTGAACTGCTGTGAAAGGTAAGGTTATGATGGCTCGGTGAGAAAATATACAAAATAAGGAAGAACAAAATGTAGTACGGTAGAATATGATGCTGCCTAGGAAAAGAAATAAATTAGAAATCAGGAGGTAAATTATATGCTAGGGGTAGCTGAGGAGACTGATTTTAGGGCAGGTTCAGAAATGATATCCTTAAGGAGAAAACATTCCAGCAATTAAATTCAGTGATAGACTACTACCTAGCAGGCTTAATCCCCTGAATTCTAGCTTCCAGCATGATTAAGAATGAAGAATGGAAAGAAAGAAGGAAGGAAGGAAAGGAGGGGAAAAGATAGACCTAATGGATAAAAAGAGATGTGATGTTATTATAAAGATATAAATGTGGAAACGGTAAAGGGCATCATTTGGCATGATGTATATGTTAGATAATAATAGTATTATCTATGTGAAAATTTCAGATTCAGATTTTCATAAGGGTTGGGAATTTAATATCATCAATCCGTTTTGTCTCTGTAAAGAGTCATAATTTTTACTTGATTTCTTAAAACAATATTTGTTTGTTATAGTGTTAATGATTAACCCACGTCCCAGTGCATGCTTAAGAAGCACTCTATCACTGAGTTATAACCTCAGCTCAATAAATGTTCATGTATCAGTGTTGCACGAATAAAGGAAACTCAGAGCCAGATCAGGGAAAGGATGAAATACTCAAGAGAAGAAACACCACAGTCAAATCTCACCCAGCTGTCTTCCAGCTTTCTCAGCCTCGCTCCTCCTGGCCTCTACTGTCTACTGCCTTAATCTGTCTTCCGATGCCTGCCTTAAATACCTTCTTCGCCCAGTTGTTTCACATCCAGGTTAAGATTAAAGGTGTGGGCTACTACTATTTGGTAGTTAGCCTTGAACACAGAAACACAGAAAGATCTCCTCTGTCTCTGGAGTTTTGGGATTAAAGACCTGGCACCACCACTGCCTGCCTAGGATCCTGGAGCTCCCTCTGTAAACCAAGCTGGCCTCAAGCTCAGATCCGCTGGGATTAAGGGCCTAGGTCAGCACCCCCAGTCAGGGTAGGTCATCACTCCCAGTCTGTGCTGGGATTAGAGGTGTGAGTTACCACTCTCTGATCCTCCTGGATCGACTGTGGTAGATCTCTTCTCTGATATTTCAGACTGGTTTTTTATTAAATATGAAACATATTACCACATATAAGAAATATTCCAAGTGAGTACAAGTTCAGTGAGTACAGTGCTTATTAGTACAAGCATAAGAACCTGAATTCTGAATCCTTGCATTCATGTAAAGCCAGTCACAACTGTATATATGTATAATCAGAGCACAGTGGGGAGAGACAGGTGTATTTTGGGGTCTTGCCAGCGAGCTGTCCCACCTGTAGGACGTATAGAGATCTTTCTGCTAACAGATAAGTACTAGGAGAACTTGAAATGTTATCACATAGGGTTGTTCCTTCAAGGAAATGAATACTATACCTATTATCTACCCAGAAGGCTAGCAAAGGACATGCATTCTAGCCTGGTGACCTTTATGTTATCTATGGCCAAAGAAGAGACTATACCATACCCTCCCACAGTACCTTATTGTAAACTTGTTTTGTTTATTGTTTTTCATTTGCTTGAGTTTTTGGTCAATCTACAGAAACTATTTTTATAGAAAGTGTCCCATGTAGTCAATCTATGAAACCTATTTTTAAGGAACTTGTCAGATGTACGCTACAAAAAGCTTTGATATAGTCACTTCCAATCTTCATTTAGCTGACTTTGTTCCTCAAAGAGACTTATGTATACTTTATTATCCACATGTGATTGAGTTAATTATCACCAGAAAAGTTTTTATTAAATTGTGCTGTGCTTAAATATATCTAAAATAAACTACTAAGTATCAAACTCCCCAAGTTTGAACCCAAATTGACTATGTAGTTGTGTTGAACCAAACTGTCTTTTTTACCTCCCACTGATCATCACTCTGGTGCCATGGAAATCACAGAGACCCCCACACCTATGCAAAACAATGAGCTATGGGCTCAGTGAGAGCCCCTGTTTCAAAAAATAATGTAGAGATTCCACCCTCCACACATGTCCTCTTAGGGCAAAGGTAAATGCACACACATTCATTTCAAGACAATTGTCTCCATTGTTCTTTCTCATACCTTGAGAGAGTTCTGTTTTACTCTGTAAAGCACTATTTTCCACACAAAGATCTGCACATATCATTTGAATTTTTTCATGGAAATCACAAGAGCTGAGAAGCTAAAGGATGTTGCATGCAAAATTCTGATGACATCTTTTGGAATTTCACTAAATTACCATCAGAATTTTTTTTTATCTTAAACACTATAGGTAATTTCCCTTCAACCGACATGTTAGGTAAGGCAATCACAGCCACTTCAGCTGCAATATTATTGAAGGAATTTTATACTTTCCTTATCATAAATAATATTATCAGGTCTCAAACTTGAGCAAGACTTTGCTCCTTAATTAGTAAATTTCTCCATTATGTGCTGTTCACTCTGTGTCAGTCACTATGTATACCTTAGTGCTGACCATTAAAAAGTCTGACTCTCAACTATTATAAAACCTTCTCACCACAAATGAAGATGTTACTTGCATATGCTCAATCATTTTACCTCCCTAGTAACTCAAATTCTTTCTAATACTCAATAGTTCAGAATCTTAGAACTTAAAGTTATATGCTGTTTTCTTATAGCATCTTAATTTAATTTTTTTCTTTGAGAAGACTGGTGGATAGGTTAGAAGAACCAGTCACCGGCATTGCTCTTCCTGAGTATTTAAGAACCAGTACCTCTATTTTTAGACATCCTCTAGCTGGGGACCTAAACTACCTCAAACATAGATAATAGAATGGTTTACACTGTGTCAACAATCTCCTTATCTGTTCTCCTTCATTAAAGAAAGCTTCAACGTACCTAATAGACCTTAAACTTCCCACGTAACAAAAGCTATGAGTCTCCAAGCTTGTGACTCAATTATCAGAAAAGGTATGAGATCTAGGATTTGTTTAACATCCGGAGAATGGAGATCTTTTGGCTGGTGTATCACACCACCTACGTCTCCCAATTTCCTGAATGAGAAGAGAGCATAGGGCTTTAAGAAAAAAGACAAACAAATTAGTAGGGGTTTGGATTCCTCCATATGGGTTTCAGGTTCTTGGATTTGGATTGATGGCTAAGCCTCTGTATGACTCTTCTTAATAAATAAACCAAATTACACTTAAGAATACACTTCTTAAGAAAGATTTAGCCCAAAGAGTTCTTACCCAGGCTTTGAGGCAAATCTACACTCTGTGATACACACACACACACACAGAGAGAGAGAGAGAGAGAGAGAGAGAGAGAGAGAGAGAGAGAGAGAGAGAAGGAGGAAGAGGGATGGAGGGAGGAAGGGAGGGACGGAGGGAGGGACGGAGGCAAAAAAATTGCTTGGAAGCCTAAAAGTAGCCCAGATACACAAGATGTATATCCTCAAAGGCTCTGGGTTATATGTTGGCTATTATCAAGGTTGTATGTCGAGTGAATATTTGTGATTATTCCAACAATCTGCAAAATTCAAAGCATGTCAATCTCACCATCCTGTTCAATGAATAGCTACAAAATTGACTTTCTAGATTTTCATGGAGGAAATGCTATGTTTACTATAATCCTAGCAGTGACCCTTTTAGCCTTTAGATATTATGTGCTGAACTGATGTCTTAATTTTATGTCCCATGGTTTACAGCTGATCTTCTTTTGTGTCGCTCTCTAGAAGTCAAGTTCTGGATTCCTTTCACAGTCTTCCAAGGCCTCAAGGTAACAAGAGTTGAGAACACTAAACTCTTCTTCACTAATTCACCAACTGAATGTTCATTTCCTAAAATAATTGTATGGTCTCAACTTGGGGTAGGGCAGGGTTATGTGGCTATGTTGATGAAAGCAGGCATGCAGACAGATCATTGGGGATGGACCACAATTTATAACTGGCAGCTTGTAAAACAAAGAACTACCACCACAGAACTCTAGTTTCTGGTCAAAATAATGAGATTTGAGTTTTATCTCTGGCTCTGAGTAGATATATGACATTTCGAGCCACCCAAGGAAAGTTATTAGTAGACAACTATGTAAGCCTTTTAAAATTACTAGCTTTTCTGGAGGCTTTCTATTAAACAACAAGGACTTATTTTTGGCCCCTCCATAAGCGTCAATATAAATGGTCTGCCAATCAATCATCTGGACAGGTGATAAGCCATAGGAATATTGGTCTGCTGAAGCTTAGAAATAGTATGAAGTTTGCCTAAAATGTAGACCAGTGCAGCACTCTCTGCGGTCATTTTCTATCCTCTGTTCTTGAGAGTGTGTTTTTCTCTGCAATGACCCAATACAATAGTGTGTGCTCATCACACGTGTGTACTTATGTATGTGTGCATCAGAGTGTTCAACAACCAATAGAGGAGAGCAAGAAGTCCTTCTGTTTGCTCTGTTGTTAGAGTCATATGTCACCTCTAAGTCATGTCCCCAGCTCCTCCATAGGGATTCAACCATGGATTCTTGTTCCTGTTGCTGGCTTCATCACAGCTCGGATGATACCAATATCCACACAAATTTTCCTTCTGTTCCTTGATCCCTCCATTTCATAACCTTCCTTTCTCTTTCTTTTCAATTTTACTCATCCTCATCTCTAGGATCAGAGTTCAGATTTTATCATTTTCAATAATCAGCTTGATGTGTCTTCTTTATAAGCCCAATTATTTTTTCTAGTTATTTTTCTCTAATTTTCTAGCTAAGCAGTCACACACCCCAGTGACAGTTCCTCTTGACACTGCACCGCTCATGTCCTCACATCTCTGCTTTCCTACCTAACATCCACGATCCTTTAGTATACTAATTCTTCTATATAACCCTGAAGAAGAATGGTTCCTCTTTCCTTCTATTTTCCTTTCTAATCAAAAGTTTAAATATTGGGAAACTCTGGCTCTCTACCTATTCCATGCCTTTATGTGATGTTAAAACACAAACAATGTGGACTGACTTAGTTACATTCTTGACCACTAACTTGAAGTATATCATTGTGCTGACCAATACACCTTCTCTCTCTATATATATAAAAATTTATGTGTGTGTGTATGTGACTTAGGCATCCATGATGTACTGTCTCTTCTATCTTAAAATCTAAGTATCTTCTCCTTAATATTAGCTGCTAACCTTGATATATTTTCTCTTGAGAAATACAACTAAGAAGAAGAGAATTGTCTAGTCTTCCTCAAACTAATCTATTCCATCTATACCCAGACCATACACCTTCCTTTTTACTGATGTCACTAGTAAACATCTAGATCAATATCTTCATTTGAACTACTGGATGCTAATCACTCTTCCTGTGCCAGAATACACTGTTGGCTGCTAGCCTCCACCCCTCCTATAGCCTTCATTCTTCACTGCATATTCCCATCAGCAAATGTGCATAGTATAATACCTCCCTTTACTGAAAACAAATCACTTCTTGAATGCAAAATTCCCTTCCAGGTATTGCCTCATTTCTGAGAAATACATTACAGAGAAGACCCTCATCATATATTCTATTTTCCTTTATGAAGTTATAAGCATCTTTAAGCATAAATGCATTTGCAATTAAATATTCATTTCTTTTTAAATTTTTTCTACTCTCGATTTCCACCTTGCCTCTTAAACTTATTCCAATGAGTGTTTTATCTTCTATTACAGTGAATCGGCTCTGGTCAGAGTCACCAGTGGTAACTTGAATTATTTCAAAGACCATTGTCCCTTTACATTCTCTGTCTTCCATACCACATAAACAACACTCGGCATGGTTTATTACTGTTGCTTGATGTGAAGACCCTCCTAGGACTACCTGCCAGACCATAATTCTCTCTCGCTGTTCCTCCACATGGCGGCTTCCATTCATCCTTTAGTCTTTGTACTCTGTAGTTCCCCAGCCTCTGAAAACAGGGTTATAAGAGCTCTGTTCATAGCCTCGTCTTTTCTCTACATCCACTCTCTCAACATCAATTCCCACGGATTCTCATGTGGTCTAGTTGGTGACAATTTCCAAATGTGAATCCACCCTAGACCTTTCTCTTTCCTCAACATCAATGATCAGGGAGGCCTTTTCTACTACTTGGTAGCAAATAGTCTTTTCCCTACCCTGTCATCCCAGAACTGTGTCTGTCTTTATCTGGGTGTCAGCTTGAGTTTCATTTAAAAGCATGTAATGAGTAAAAGACTGAAATACACCTACCTCATTTGAGGAGTAACCTGAGAAGCATCATAAAGAGACCAAGAAGTAAAATTGTGTTGTTTTTTTTTTAAACCCACAATGGGCTTGAATCCAAAAAAAAAAAAAAAAAAATGTTGATTCAGAAGTATGTAAAATAACTGTCACAGTTGATCTTCAGGATCAGGCCATGTGCCCTAGCAATGCAAACCCATCTGCTGATATTTCGTTGCTTATTTTAATGCACTAGAACATAAGCGTCCTAGTACAGGTATCTTACCAACTTTATCTATGGATATGATCTCAGCATCTAGAAAATTATGACACATAGTAAGTAATCAATAGAAAAAAAGAAAAATATTTAGGAATGTCTCTAAAAGTCTAGACACAATGTTTCTTTGATTGAATCCACTTTATTGGTTCTATGCAACCAAATAGACGGATTGATATAGTATAGCCTTTGATGCATTTTGAACATTGTATATAAATAACAAATACATATAACAAGTATTGGACATTTCCAACTCCTCAAACTCCCATGCCCCTTTCTGGTCACTCCTTCTGACTCAGGTGACTACCAATCCAATTTCATTGTGCAATAGTTGGTATTGCTTGCTCTCGAGTATCTTATGCCAAATCATGCGTGTATTGCTGTACTCGACTTTTTACACTAGCCTTTGTGTTTTACAATCTACTCATATTGCCATGTACATCTGTAGGCTATTCCCCTATGTTATTAGGTAGAACTTGTATGTTGGTACATATTTAAGCTTCCAACTTGGAGCTTTTAAGAATAAAGTAGAGATGTGTTGTGAGATATTTTGATTATGTCCTGATAAATAAAGCTTGCTTAGAGTCAGAGAGCAGAGCCAGCCAATAACTGACCATAGAGGTTTAGAGGACAGTAGAAAGAGGGGGACAGGAAGTGGTAAGCAAGGCTTAGACAGGATCTTGGACCTTTTGGTCTGAGGAATTAAATAAGTAGGAAGTCACTGATAGCTGCTCCCCTGCTTCTCTGATCTTTCAAGTTTTTACTCAATATAGGACTCCTAGTTTTTATTGATAAGGTTAATTAGATGTATACATCAGAGATGACTATTTTTAAAATAGTCTTCTGAAAGTGTGTTTTTATGTCTCCTGGGTATTATATGAGGCAGCTCAGGTTAGCTGCATTTATATAAGAGACAATCAAATCATTTCCCTTTTTATAACCTTGAGTACTCAGTCTGTGAAGGTTACATTTGATTGGCATTCATAATAGAGTTTAATGCTGACAGTTTCTATATTTTCTAGAACTTCAAGGGGCAGGAAGCAGTTTCTAACTTTGTATTTTCCTAATGAGTAATGGTGTTAATTATCCTTTCAAATGTTTATTTGGCATGTGTATATCCTGTTGGCTGAGTGTCTGTGGCCCCTGGTTAGACTGTTGGTCTTTATATCTTTGAGATGCAAGAGTCTGTCTAGCTAGCAAAGAAAATTTGGTTTCTGTTAGTGAAAATGAAATTTAAAGATTTCCAGAATGGAGTCTGGATTGTTGGGGATTTTCACTGCTACTGAGAGAAGTCACTTGTGCACACAAATGAGCATATATTGTATGTGTGCATTTGCATCCTGCATATACATTCTGCAACTATCTGAATATAAGTAAGTTATTATGAGTCCACACTTGGGGTCTCTAGTTCTAATGTGGCATCACAAAGATTATTTTTTTCCCAGGCTAACCTCAAACTCAGAAATCCACCTGCCTCTGCTTCCTACGTACTAGGATTAAAGGCATGCACCACTACCCAGCCCACAGAAATTATTCTAAATCCTTCGTTATCATATTTGTATTTTCACTCTAACAGTAAAGACCTTTGATTTTTCACGGTGTGTCTTCAAACTATATATTAATTCATCAAGAAAGCAAAAATATTTCAACATTAACATCTCATTTCCCAGTCTTCTGACCTAGATGAAAAAATCTCATAGTTATATTTATTTAGATAACAGTCTTTAAATGATACTTTATAAAAATACATGTTAGAGGTACATTTAAATGTTTCTGGCAGCTAGGAGTACAGGATTCTGAGTCTCCACAAGACTCTGGGTGTGTCTTCCTGACTTCCAACACTATAAATGAAAACAAAAAAGTATATATCACTGTTACCTATTGACTCTAGTTATGTTGATTACTCTGGGGTTTTTCATTTATTTCTACATGTTCTGTTTACAACCTGTGTTACACACACACACACACACACACACACACACACACACACACACACACACATTTCAAAGAAATCTCTTAAGCATTTCTTGTGATTTGGGACAACTGCATAGAATGGTTTGATTTTCATTGTTAAAATGGATGGCCAATAGGTTTAAATTTTAAAAGAAGAGTAGAGAGGTAGGGGTGGATTTAGAAGGAATTAGAGGAAGGTGTTAGGTATAAATATGATCCAAATACATTGTTTAAACTCTCAGTGAAATAATTTTAAAACTTATCTTAAAAAAAAAAACTATCTCTTTTAATCTTGGTATGGTGGAACACACCTACAATCCCAGATGTGTAGAGGTCTCAGGTGTCTGAGGAGGAAGGATCATACGTTTGAGGGGAAGCCTGGATAGTCTTCATTTCCAAAGATATTTGGGGGTTTTACCAGGTAAAATATTCTAGGTTAATAAATGGGGTTTTTTTGCCAAATATATGTTATAATATTCTGGCCTGCATTGCTTATAAGAAGAGAGCATCTGCCATTTTTATTGTGTCTCTTTGTGGAGAGAAGTCTGCTTTTAATATTTTTTAAATAATTTGGCTTTTAGAAGTTTGCCTCCAAGAATATGGTATTCTGAAGTGTCTACATCTATTATTCACAGTATTCATCACAGGTTAGTTCATTTAGATTGGTTATCGTTGGTTGTTACTTTTGATCAAATTTGGGCACTTTCAACAAATGATGCTTCCAATCTTCTGGCCACCGTTTGTCCATTTTTTTTTTAGAACTCTAATTACACATCTGCCATAGTGCTTCATATTGCCTCATGCCAAGAAATTGTTTTTATATTTGTATGCAATTTTTCAGTGAATCATCAGTGTATAATTTCTATTGATGTGTTTACAGATTCATTCATTCATGCTTTTCTGTATCCATATACCAAATTAGTCGAGTGAATTTTTTAAACTTCTTTCATCTTATTTCAGTTCTGAGCTTTTTATCTGATCACTTTATACTTTCCAATATTTATTTATTCCTGAAGTGTTACAGTTTCCTAGATATTTTCTCATCTTTTTCATTCTTTCCAAATATTCTCTAAATGCCACAGGTACTTCTAACTCAGCTGGTCTTGTGTCTAGTCTATACTTTTTAATTTTTCTCTTGAGTATGGAAATGTTATGGTTTTTATATGATGTTTTAAATTTTTATATTAGATTTCATGTTTGAAACACCTGTCAAGGATGGAATTTGTGTGGCTCTGCTATCACAATGGGGCTGTGAATATGAGCACCAGGAATCTAAAGTGAATCTGTTTTCTGAGTATCCTGAACTTCTACCACCGTCCCAGAAATGTATAGTTTCCTGCATTGGGTATCGAACTACATGGGACTTGACTGCAGCTATTTTAGACTCTGATCACATTTACCTTTGCTCTTTGAAAATAAGTTCAAGTCTTCCCCTCTAGTGGTGTTCTGTGGCTACACATTGTAGACTTCAATATTTCAAGTGGCTCAGACCTTTAGACTTGAAGCTATGAAACTGAGAAACAAAGCTACTATTTTAAGATTCCTAACAGCTCAAGGCTATTAGAATGCTAACCCTAGGAGATAAATAATTGTAAATTCAAATGTAGAAGATTTTAAGAATACATAAATTTAAAATTATGGAAATGCAGGCCTTTATATTTGCCTGTTTTAAGGGGGCGTATGTGTGCAGTACACATGCAAAGTTGGCAGCAATGGAGACAGTATTCTGTTTTACCACACTATTCTTATTGCCTTGAGTCTGTGTCTCTCACTGAACCCAGAGTTAGGCTGACAAACAGCAAGTCCTATGCATGCTCTGGTCTCTCTGACCCCTCAAAGTTCCAGATCACAGGTACGAGCATGTAACCACTTCTTACTTTTGTGTGGGTTGGGATTTGAACTCGAGTCTCCATACTTCTGCTGCAAGCTCTCTTACCCATAAAGCTACCCCCTGCTATGTTTTTATTTTGAATAGTCATTGTTTTAGGATTACAGAACAATTGAGGTCTATTTCTGCATATATCTCCACCTCTTCCTTCCCCACACCACTTTCTTTAAATATCAGCATCACCCACCAAGGTGGTCTATTTCCTACAGTTGCTGAACCTACATTCACACATCATTATTGCCAAAGTGCATAATTCACAGGACCCACCTTCACAGTCTATAGATTTGGGTAGATGGACAGTGGTTCGTATCTTCTTCTAGAGGATCAAATACACTACTTTTATTACCCTAAAGCCCTCTGGGTTTTGTCTCTTTATGCCTCCCTTTCCTAACTCCTGGCAACCACAGAACTTTTCATTACCTCCAGAGTTTTCAATTTTCAATTTTTCCACCATGCTGCCACTGTTGCTATGCAGGAAAAGCAATCCTGCAGAGAACAGCTTCATGGTGAGTATCATCTCAGAGATTCTGGAACTGTCTGCATCAAAATCCATCCCATAGATCTGTCTAAAGTCCAGTTACTCTTCTCTACATGGAATAAAGACAGTGCTCCCTTTGCAGGCTTTTGATGCTAGGCCTTTTCCAGTCTTAAAAGTTCATTCCACATAAGACAATACAGCTGGCCCTCCACATCTGTAACTTCCATACCTGTGGATTCAACCAGCGGAAATTCTCAGATAGATGGAAACCCACATCTACAATGACATTGTATAAGCATTTTCCTTCACCATTATCCCTCAAACTATACAATAACTGTACATAGCATTTACATTGTATTTTAGGCTTCACAAGTCATACAGAGCCTATTTAAAGTATATCAATGATGAGTATATGTAATGTGCAAATATTGTGCCATTTTATATAGGAATCTTACATGTGTTCAGGCTGTTGTATCTGCAGGGATCAAAAATTAATTCCTTGCAGATACAGACAACTGTTTCTTTTGTCCCTTACTTACCTTTAAGATAACTGTGTCATCTTTAAGGGACACAGTTCTTTTTATTTCCACCCATAGGAAATTTGTGGATTTCAAGAACTGTCACATTTGGCATTGTTATCTGCTAATGTGCTTTATCATGAGTACGGGTTTTGCACACAAAGCTACATTTTAACCCAAAGTGAGAATAGGTTAAAAATTTAGCATAGGGAAGATGACATAGAATTCATTCTTTGTAGCCTCATAAAATGACCAAGTGTGCCTCAGTCACAGCATCCATTTCCCCCAAAGGGGAAAAAATGATATATAACATTTTGCTCTTTCCAGAAACATAAAGAAGAATAAATGCTGCCTTGAACTCTGGTAATCGAAAAATAGCTTTGTTGTTAGTGCTGACACCAGAAGTTCCCTCTCATCTGTTTAAAGCAGACACCTCTATTGCTATGTATTAGAAAAGCATTTACTGTAAATGGAGTTGCTTATAGACAGAAACTGTTTATAATCAGACTTTCATAGAGATTTTGGGACAGTGAATGGAAAATAAACACAGACACACAATGAATGGAATGGGCTCTAAAACTTTACGATCCAGCTTGCATTAGCACCATGGATTTTCATATAAATGCAGTACTATTGCCTGTCTTTTGGTGTATTTTACAAATAGATCTAGACACTTGAGAGAATGGAAATACTCTGCCAAGAGACTCTCTTCTGAGTAATTTGTCCGTGTTAGAACCAAGCAACTTTCTCTGCTCCAAAACTGTATAGTGCTACAAAGATCTGATTTTCTCTGTATACCAGAACACTGGACTGTGGTATAAAGAAATTTAAAAACATCATGAATCTGAGAACCTGGGTTCTTTCCCTGGAGCATCGATGGTCAATCTCATTCAGCAAGGAAAATAAAATTTCTCATGATTGTCCTAATGATTTCTTTCCATAATGTGTGGTGGGATTTAGGTGTCAGTTGATAAGGTCAGAAGACGTTTATTTAGGGTCTTGGGCTCTTAAAAGAAGTGTGGCTAGCCCCATTTAAGAGGGGCTCTTGAGATCTTGAGTTGTCTGTTTGTTTTTCTCTTTTTGAGAGACTAAATTAACATCTATCGCTTAAACCATCCAATCGCTCGAATACATTCCTGAGCTAGAGCCTATTATCATAAATGTTAATTTGTTTCCCAATAAATATTAATCTTACATTAATATTTTATTTTAAATAAAATTTACTACCATATCTGGTGGCTCAATGTGTGGCCGGGCACCTAGCCTGCCAGCATAGAGGGCTAGAGAGTTTATCTGAGCCCTAAGCACTGTTAAAAAGCAAAAGATGGTTTTTTGGCCTTGGGCATTAGAGGTTTAGACTTACAGACTTGGAGCTTTAGAGTTTTAGACTCTTTAGTTGTCTGTCACTGTTTAGGCCTCTAAAATGACTTAGACATTTATATTAAGTTTATGTTGTTTGGTCTATGGCTTAGGCATATTGTTAGTTAGGTTTTTATCTTAACTTATTTTTATTAATCTGTTTGTCACATGGCCTATGGCTCACCTATGTTTTTTAATATGTTGTTCTTTTGGGCGTCTGGCTCAATCTGTTCCTAGAGGAATTATTCCCATAATCACTTTTGTGACTTTGTTTACATTTATAATTTTATTGAGAAATAAACTTTATATATATATGTAGGCATTTTGATCTTGAAATTGAGGCAGACAGAATTACCATTCTCAAAAGTTCATTTTAAATGGACATTCTTGGCATAGAATTTAAAGAAGCCTAAGAAGAAACACTTTCCCTTAAGTTTTGCTATTTATAAAAGTAGAATCTTGTTCTTTAACTATTCACCATGGATGCTCTGCCCCAATACAGACACACCTGCTTCTCAGTCATCAGCATAGGAGGTGGGCGGGAGGGACAGCACCGACACCTACACTCTAGATGAGAAGCAACTCAAAAAGCCAGGTCTTCTCCTTTCTCCTTAGCCTCTTTGCACACACTTCACTCTCTTTAAAGCGTTGAGTGGGCGGTGACACTGTGAATATTAACAACTCAGTTTGGATTTCTCTCCTAACCAAAGCTGCACATACATCTAAATGAAGGTTGTTGCCCAGAGAGATGTCCTCAATGGGGCATTGAGACTTCTCACTGAAGTTAGAGTCTGGAACCTTTGATTCCCCATCCAACAGAAGCAGTGGTGAGAGCTTTGATTATTGAAATCCTACATATTGGAAAGCATTTTTTTTTTTTTTTTTTTTTTTTTTTAGGGAAAATGCCTTGATAGAACATGTGTCAATAGGAAGACAATTTGTGCCATGTGGCCTGTGGCAACATAAATATATTTTAATTTACAGTCACTGGAAATAACGTGCTACAACAGAGTATACTCTACTACAAAATTCCATCTTCTACAAGCAAACTTGATAGTTTTCGTTTTATTCTATTTCAAGTTTTGAAAATTTTTATTCTAAATCAAGTGTAATATACTGAATGTTGTGCACACCTAAAATGTATGTGTTAAAGCGTAAATTCTCAATGTGGCTGAATTTGTGGGTAGAGTCTACAGAAGGAAATCAAGTGATAAGGTCCTCATGATAGAGATGGAAACCTAAGAATGAAACTCCCAACCCCCATCTTCCATGTAAGAACACAAGACATCAGTCTGCAATGGAAGCCAGCCCTTGCTGTGCACTGCATCTACTGGTACCTCGATTTTGGACCTTGTACCCTTCAGAAGGTCAAGAAGTAAATATCTGCAGTCATAAGCCACGTCAGTCTATGGCATGGGCTCTGTTTGTTTGGTTCATTCTAACCTGGATGGACTATGGCTCCATGGAATGGTATAAAGCCCAGCTTGGGAAGCGGAAAATCAGTAAGACAAAGACAAACTCATCTACTCAGAAGTAACAGGCATGTGGGAGAAAGGAGGAAATTGAGAGAAAAAACATGTAGGAGTTGAGGAGCACGCTTGAAGGTTAGAAGTAGGAGATGCAGGTAGGTAAATTCAAGTGACAAAATGCTAGAAGACATCTGAAGTTCCTACTCCTTTTAAAATGTCTAGGGAAGGAGCCATACATAATTGACCTCTGCCAACTACAAAGCACCATGACCAAGGTGCTACACCTCCAACTTCATATCTGCGCATTTTAGGAAGACATAATAATTTATTGGATTTGCAAAAGATGGAAGAAGGGACTGTGTCCATGACAGGACAACGAGAGCATGCAAAACATGCCACGCAAAGATGGAAATCGTTAAATACAGAGCTCAGAGCCATGAGAGGCCACATCACGACACCCTCCTTAACATGGTCTGTGAGAGACCAGCTCCCATGATCCGCTCAGGGGCAATAAAAGAAATGCCTCAGAGTAGCAAAGGGACAAGAAACTTTTTTATCTGAAGATAAAATAAGAATAAATTTCTATCTAATTGACTGGTAAATAAATAAATAAATAAATAAATAAATAAATAAATAAATGCTTTCTGATGGTAGCTTTATCTTTTACTTCTTAAAAATGGTTTCTGACTCTTTCTGTCTCCACACAGCTACATATCTCCACATTACTGCATTCTATCATATAACCACATATCTCACTTTACATACATATAGTCATACATCTCTATACAGTTACATCTGTTTTCACTGTCTTCACATCTTTTTTACACACATTTCTCTTCTACATCTCCTTTTACACAGTTTCATCTTGCTGGCCTCCACACAGTTACACATCTCCATGCACCCATAGCTATTCATCTCATATACACAGCTCTCACCATATAACATCCCACACTGTTCTTACACACTCATACATAGTTCCTATATGTAGCGACAACACTTTCACATAGCTTTATCTCTCTCACACACATATGCTTCTTCTACAACATTCACTCACTCTCTCATTCATTCATTCTCTCACATATCCCTCACCCTCTCTTTAGGCTTCTTCTTCATCATCATCCCTCACTCAGCACATGTACACCCATGATGTGGGAATGCCTTTCTGTATGCTGTGAATAGCAACCTTTAAATAAAGGAGCTGTTTTGGCCCATGACAGGCACCATAGAAAAAGTAGGAGGAGGAATCAGAATAGGTAGGAGAAGCAGGGCGGAGTCAGAGACAGACCAGGCTAGAAGCCCAAAGAAGCAACATGTAAGGAACACAGGTAAGCCACGGGCCACGTGGCAGGAAAGGTTAATAGAAATGAGTTGCGTTAAGATATAAGAGCAAGCTAGCAATGTACCTGAGCCATAGGCCAAACATCATGAAGTTAATGTAAGTGTCTGAGTCATTTCTGGGGCCTGAGCAGGAGCAACAGCGGGCAGCTAAGAGGTCTGGGGCTGTAAGTCTGTGTGTCTGGGCCTCAGGCAGCTCGGAAACAAAGAAACCACATTGTAACACATCCACATTCTGTATCTTCATCCCTACATTGCTGCTGCTCTTAGGTACTCTTATTCATACAAACTCACTCCTGCTCTTCCACCTATGTTGCTGCTGCTCCCTGCATCCTTAGCCAAACGCTGAACAATTATATGTTACATTTCTAGGGTCCAACCCATTCTTATAACACATGAAATCATAAAGTTTTTCTCAGGCTAGTAAGGTCACAAAGACCGGCCAGTGTAAATACTTGGCCTTGCACATAAATTTTTCCCAGATAGAGGATGACACTGAAATTCAGGATATAACAATAACAGTAGCAGGTTGAACTTTTAAGTGGTCAGGGTATGTCAACTATTCCAAGGGAGGGGCTTGTCACAAAACAGCCTGGCATTGATTTAGCAATGAACAATACCTGGGAATTAGTCTTTGTGTATTTTCTGTAGGGGCAGCTTAGTCTGTTTGAATTTGTTCTGAAGTCTAAGATTAGTTGTCTTTGAGACTGAATATACTGTTACTCTGCTGTCTCAGAAAAGAACATTCTGCTCTTATTTCTGTACATTTGAAATCAATTTTCTTGACTACCCACACTGTAAGTGTGCCCAAAGATGTAAAACACACTCCCAATGGGCTGTGGAAAGAGCCCCACAGCTGTTCTTATTAGGGAGGTGTAGCAGTGGCACCTGAGAAAGTTACAGACAGAAAACAACTGTTAGCCACGGCCAGTCACCCTACAGGCTTTGCCTAGTGGGGCCACTCCATGGATTCTGTTTAGTGGGTCTCCTTCATAGACTTTTCCAAGTGGGCTTCCCCAACAGCGTTACTCATTTAGTAGGACAACCTATAAAATACCAGTTGTCATCTGCTGTATATTCTTTCAGGACTGAGGCATCTCCTCCCCTAGAATTCCCTGTTGAGGGGAAATCTCTCAGAGACATTTCAAGATAACTGTAAGACTATGGAATAGAGGCAACTCTGGTAGAATTCAGGTGTTAGCTGACAAGGCTGGGAGGCTTGTCTCTGGAATTCTGGGAGCTTAAACGGGGTGTGGCCAAACCCATTGAAAGGGCTGCTGGGATCTTGAGTGGCCCATTTTGTTCCTGCTTTCTTGGAGACTAGACATCAACCCCCGTCGTGGGACAATCCTAACTTCAAGAATTGCACTAAGGTTCAGTTTGTAACCATGAATGTTAAAATACCCTCTAACAAATATTAATCCGTTGTATGGTGTATCACGAGAATTACTACAATACAGCTCTCTATTTTTAATCTCAGGGCCTAGGAGTGACTGCCTACCGCCTCCAGGGCAACAACTTACTAAGTTATTCAGAGACCAGCTAAGTGAGGGGGGTAAGTTCCCAAGCCGGGAGGTCTGGGGGACAGGCTGTTTCACAGATGTGTGCTGCTGTTGGACCCTCTGTTAGAGCAGAGCATCACACATCAAAGACTTGACTCCTTTTCTGCTCTGCATACACCTTGAAGGGTCAGAATCTGACCTCTGTTCCAGCCTCAGGAAGACAAACTCTGCATAACTATCCTTGAGCTTAAAGAAATAAATCAACTGTGTCTTCACATGTGGACTTTCTTAGGTAGACGTTTGGCTTTTATACTTGGTTTCTAGATCTGAGCTGAAGGAATCTCTTGGAGTCAATATTCTCATCTCCTTGCCTGGTGCTTCTTTAACCCACGCAGTATCCGTTTCCTAAATTTCTCTGGACCAAAGTGAGTCAGGGATTTCTAGCTCTGTTCTCCCAGCTGGTACTATTGAAAGGATTCTGACTGTTAGTGAATTCACTATCTAGAGAAGCTGGAATGGACTCAGGTGACCCGCTTGTTCATTGTTCCTTGGATACCAGCTAACATAGATTTGGTGTTTATATGTTCCTTTTCGAATAAAGTCAGTTTTCCTAAACCTTCCACAATTTGAAGACCGTCTGTGTCTGCCTGATTTCAATTACAATAACAAATACTGATATTCAACTGTTAAACGAAAATTCTCCTTTTGGAGGTTCCAGTCCGTGATGCTCCATGCTTAGGCCGATGGTGAGAAGCAACATAGCACAGTGCGAACACATGCAGAGCAAAACGCTGACGACATGGAGGGCCAGGGAATGAAATCGAAATGGGGCCAGAGTTCAACAGTCCTATTCTAGGGCATAATCTGGTGACTTACATGCACCCCACAAGACCTCACCTTTTAAAGACTAAGCCACCTTCCCATAGCTCCACACCAGGGAACAATCCTTAACGCATAATCCTTTGGGTTACATGGAACAACCAAACTACAGCGCCACCTACTGGAAAAATTCAAACCTCTGCACTCACACACCACCCTCAGTGCAACTTTATTCCAGAAATTACCATTCTCTGGTTACCCTTGCGTAACACTCTCTTTACCTCGCTGCAGGTACTCCACGAAGATGCTTTTTGTCACATTTCTCTGATGCATATTACATGCTGCAAGAAGCAGCAATCTGTTTTTATGCAAGCATGAAATAATGCTTTCAAAGAAACACACTGTGTTTAGCCAACACTGGATTAAAGCATGTTACAGCCTTTCTGTAATAAGATTTATACTCATTTCTAAGTATTTTGAGTACTGCTCACCATTCTAGACTTTTCATTTTTAAATGCAAGTAACTTGTGAATTAATTTTAGTTCAAGATGTTTCATATCTCCAATGTACTTAGAGACTAATAGAAGTATCTTGGAATAGACTAACCAACAGGAAATGATAAATATCTTACAACCATGTGATCAACTCACAGCCTCAGGTCTGAGTGGTCCACATAGGGTAGATGCTGCAGAATCTGTTTATATCCCAGCTCCCTCAGTTATCGCCCAACGAAGGTTTTTTTTTTTTTTTTCTTCACAAAAAGGCTGCTTGCCAATATTTAAAGGACAATAATTCATTCTTTAAAACAAAACTGTGAATTTTAATTTTTAATTTTTTCTGTGCATTCCTTAGTATTTGAGAATGTGTGTGTGTGTGTGTGTGTGTGTGTGTGTGTGTGTGTGTGTGTGTGTGTCAGTGCACCTGTGGACCTGAGTATGAACATATGTGTGTAAGCCTGTGGAGCCCAGAAAACAACCTTAGGTGCCATGCCTCAGTTACCATGCTCCTTGCTGTTTGGACAGGACTCTCATTAGCATAAGTCTCAAGTTGACTATAGAGCTGGTGAGAAGTGGACCTCAGGAATCCACATGTTTCTATCTCCTCAACATATAACAAGCCTATGCTACCACACTGTGCTTTTTTCCTTGGGGTCTAGGGAATTGAACCCAGATCTTTACATTTGTATGGTAGGTGCTTTACTGATTGAACTATAGCCCAACTCTTAATTTTTTAATTTGATAAAGAAAAGGAAAAATCACTGGTGTTTTAAGTTCTCTAATCACAGGAGAAAAATTTAAGTGGAATTCATAATGGTAAAATGTGATTTTCCCCAAAACTTCCCTCCAAAATTAAAAAGGCATATTACTGTCAATCTCACTTCAGCTCTCTTCCCAAAACAGCATCACAGTTCTCAAGTACACTTCTGGGGGAGCCCCTGCTGCTTCAATATGATGAGTCTATGCACCAGCCTCATTTGGACGGCAGCAACAGAATTGCAAAGCATCATTCACTGATCAACTGGCAGCAGAATCTTCTCTAATGCTGACTGCTGTTCATCTGTCAAAGCCACTTTCCTGAAGCACGTGCTATTAAATTTGTCATAGGAAAATTAGTCTCAGTGCTTTGGATACTGTTCCTGAATTTGAAGAACAGGTGACAGTATTTTATATCAGTGCAAGTGTCTTTGGGGAAATCACACCAAACTGATGGCATTGTGGATTAAAGATTTGTGTTCTTCCCGTACCTTTGTCTTTGAGGAAACTTTGTAGCTCATCAATGCTTGACAAAAAAAAAAAAAAAAAAAAAAAAAAAAAAAAAATCAGGCAAAAGCCACAGCCTCACTTGGCTTCTCTTCCCCACAAAAGTGTATGGAATAACACTTTTTCACCACTCCCAGGATAGGAAGAAAAAAACATACAAAAATGGGTGTCCCTTCCTCTATTCAAATAAAATATAGCAAGATGCAGGTTGAGATTTTTTCATAATTTTGAATATCACAGATGGCTGCTTCAAAAGTTCCTGCAAGGTTAAATCTACCTTGATGAATTCACTACAGCCCTAGGTGTGATCTCGGGCTGGTAGGTTAAGAGACTTGATTTTATTGAGTACTTTGAAGTAGCTCTGTCATCCTCAGAGGCAAACGTGACTTAATCAGATTCATGGAGATTGAAAGCTTGTTTATTACTGGATAATGAGAAGCAAGTATATGGAAAGCCAGGTTATTAGAGGGCCTCACATAAAGCAAAAAAGCTAAAAACGGGTTTATAAAGGAATCTCCAGTGCAAGGTACTTTGGCATCTCACAACAGCCCAGGCCCAGCTCTGGTAGCTGACCTATACTGTCAGTCTGTTGTGTCAAAGTTGCCTCCATGGACAGTGTTTGCATGGCTCAGCATTGATTTGGAGGTAGGGTCAACTTTCTTTTGTCTTTACTGTCATTATTGATCAATCCACTTGGCTTCTATATTTCAGGACAATATCTCAAGCTTTGTTTGTTAGCAACCACAGTAAGGAACCCTCCCTATGTGTTCAACTCTCAAGGCCAGAGAATGGCTGTTCAGTATATGTTGTGTGTCTACATTGGGCTTACTTTACTATAACTCTCAGTTATTCACAGTAGCAATGACATCAATAGACTATAGAAAAGCCATCCTATAATTAACGCTGAAGGCTGTGGTGGTTAGAATAAGAATGGCCTTCATAGGTTCATACTTGAATGCTTAGTCATCAAGAAGTGATACTACTTGAGAAGAATTAAGAGGTGTGGCCGTGTGAGTAGTTGTGGACTTGTTGGAAGAAGTGTGTCACTGGGGTTGGGCTTTGGGGTTTCAAAAGCACAAACCAGTCTAGTGTCTCACTCTTCTGATTGCCTACAGATACAGGTATAAAACTCTAAGCTGCTTCTCTTAGAGTAGGTTGTCTGGTTGCATGCCACCATACTGCCCTGCCATTATGACAATAGATTTAACCTCTGAAACTGTAAGCGAGTCCAAACTAAATGCTTTCCTTTAGAAGAATCGCCATGGTCATGGTGTCTCTTCACAGCAATAGAACAGTGACTAAGACAAAGGCTTGGTCCCCAGTGCACTTTTCAGAGGTAAAGCTTTGGAGAATGATTGGGTCATAAGAGCTCTAGCCTAATCAAATGATTAATCCATTCATAGATTCATAATTTGATGGAGTTATTGGGAAACAATAGAAAGTAGAGGGAGTAGAACAGTAAGGGTCATGGCCTGAGTATACCCTGCTCCTTCTCTTCTCTTCTCTTCTCTTCTCTTCTCTTCTCTTCTCTTCTCTTCTCTTCTCTTCTCTTCTCTTCTCTCTCTCTCTCTCTCTCTCTCTCTCTCTCTCTCTCTCTCTCTCTCTCTCTCTCTCTCTCCTGCTTTTCACAAAATGAGCAGGTTGGCTCCTATACATGTTTCCAGCATGTTATTCTAACTACAGAGTCAAGTGACCAAGAATCAAAACCAGGAGCTGAAGTAAATCCTCTGTCCCTTAAGTTTTCTCCCCAAGTGTTTTGTCACATTGATAAAAGCTTATTAACATACTTATAAATGTGTCTGTGATATTTATATTAACTCATATTTGGGCAGAATCACACAGTCTATTTTATAATAATATATTGTGATTCTTATGAATTTTATTAAATATTATACATGAAGTAAGAAAGAGTATAGTTGTGTGGATATGATGGCTCACCATTATAAAGTTTAAAAAATGTAAGTTGTAACATACCAAGATAAAATTCATCACTTCTTCCAGTTCCCAAATACTATTGTGTATTGGTAGCAAGGGATCTACTATGATAAAAAAAAAAAAACTTCAAAAGGAATACATGATAGTATACATTCAAAAATGCAACCCAAGTTTTTAAAAGTGAAGAATCTCTCATTATAGTAGAAGTGCCTCCATCAAGAAAGCTGGATGTACAGGACTTTTAAGAAAGGATGTGATAAAACATCAGAAGTGAGATAGACTTAGGACAAAGTCTTGGGAGTATAGGAATATAGTAGGCACTTAAAAGTATGTACTGAATAAATGATGAGGCCAAGTGTACATGGGTGGATGTAAGGTTCACTTAGTGGTATAGGCAAGAGTGGGGGAAAGCTTGAAATCTAGGAAGACATGATATCTTACTAGATATACCAAGGAAACTGGAAATCCATCTAGAATGATTATAGGTGAAGTTTTACTTACAAGGCACCAGTGCAAGATTAATATTTATTAGAATATAAATCAACACTCACAATACAGGTAACAGCTTATAGTGGCACCTGAACAGGGACTGGAGTATCCGAGCAATGGACAAGCGATGGATGGACAATGGATTCCAAACAGGTCTCTCCAGCAGCCCCTAGGTTGGCCATACCCCCTCCAGGTTGGCCACACACGCCCAGGAGCCCGGGACCCTGGATAAGCATCTTCAGACCTTATCAGCTGACATCTGAATCCCACCACATCTCCCCCTTTTGTCTAACTAAGAAGGTTCTAAACTAAGACTACGTACAATGGGAATTATTATGAGGTAGTAACCTTAAGTGATGTGGGAATGCCTTTCTGTAGGCTGTGAATCTCAATCTTTAAATAAAGGAGCTGTTTTGGGCCATGACAGGCACCATAGAAGAAGTAGGAGGAGAAATCAGAGCATAGGTAGGAAAAGCAGGGCAGAGTCAGGCAAACTGAGCTGAAGCCCAAAGGAGCAACATGTAAAAAGCACAGGTGAGCCACGGGCCACATGGCAGACAGATTAATAGAAATGGGTTGATTTAAGATGTAAGAGCTAGCTAGCAATGTGCCTGAGCCATAGGCCAAACAGCATGAAGTTAATATAAGCATCTGAGTCATTTCTGGGGGCCTGAGCAGCAGCAGTGGGCGGCTAAGGGGTCTGGCATGGCAGGGTCTGGGCCTCTGGCTGCCCAGGACCTAGAAACCCTACTACTACAAATAATTACCTTCCTGGTTTCTTTATAATGATTAGGATAAGCACTGTTGTGGTGGCATAACGCCATCTTAGGAAATACTACCTGAAATGCTCACTATGACACATCACACTATACATACGAGTTGATCTGAATAGGCAGTTTTACCTAAGAACCGCTCACCTATGGCTACACTGTCTACTCATCTCTCCTTGCTTAGCTAAAACCATTTTCGAATGTTAAAATTATAAAAGGAGAACATTTTAATTATCCCTCTTTTCCTTCATCATATTTCTCATTATCAAAAAGAAGCATTGAGTACTTCTTGTTTGCCATGCATGTGCTATGCAGAAAAACCAATGTTAGGGAAATTGTTAGAATGTATATACCTGGTGGAGAAGACAGACAGTAAGGAAACAGAGGCACCCAAAAACAAAACTGCAGAGGTAATATGAAGGAAAAGAAGAGGTTCTGGGGAAGGGGTGGGTTAGGAGTAGTGACCTGAGGAAGCTTCTCTGAATGGAAGACATTGGGGAAAACCCTGAATGAAACAAAGAAGACGGCTCTGTAATGGGTATCTCTGTACATCTGTGTAGGAAGATAGTGTGTAAACACGCATGTGTATCTACTGCTATGGAGGGAGCACTGTGGAAACACCGTGTTTTAACAAGGAACAGTGAATGAGAAGGTTCTAAGACAGTGAAGTCCTTAGCTCACCAAAGACCTTGGACAGAGAGCAGTTTGCCTCGAGAGTGTTAGGTTGAAGGACATGAAAATAGATGAATTTATACAATTTATAAGACACATCTCAAGAAGCACTTTGTATGCTAGAATTTGAGTTTCACGTGGAGAATAGGAAGGTGACAGGTTTATGCTTTTAAAAAATTACCTTCATCATAGGGATGAAAACCAGACTTGGAGGATCTGGGAGAGGAGTGTGGTGATGACAGATGCACAGCGTTGGGGAGAAGTGAAGGTGCCTTTGGCTAATGGGAGGTAGTTAAAAACGGATATATATAAGCTATAGTTTGAGTCCTGTGTCCTAAGTGTGCAGTGTCTTCAACAATAGGGGCTTACCTCCAACCTCTGAGAGTCAATAAAAGCCTGCATCAGTAGTTGATATGGATATCGCGCCATCTACCCTGACTGCCATATGAGGAAAGTTTCTCCAGCCTGCTACTGGTGGGAAGCATTATCAGATCAAGTAGTATTGACGTCATTTAATATATGTTAATATATAATATTCTAGATTATTACATTTTATAATATATATTAATATCATATATTAAAACATTGACTATATTATAACATATAACATACAATATAACCTTATATGAGTATATTAATAACATACAATATATTAATGTATTAATATATAGTGTGTATAAACATATGTATATATACACTTATATATGTTGTATATAATGTTAGTTAAATATAAAATAATTCCTTGGGGCTACATCAAATAATCTTGGTTTCATTTATTTTTTGTTGACCTCACTTTATACAAGACTTGGATGATTCCGCTAACTAACTGGAAAGCTTCCTTTTTGTGGTCTAGCTTCCTGTAATATCTGCCATGAACAGGAATGACAAGCAAATCCACAATGAGAGATAAATCATTGTCCTAATAGGCATGAGAGAGGATTGTGCTCAGAGTACCACATTAAATACCACCTGGAAACTAGCTTGTCTTTGAAATTTGAAGACAGACTATGTAAGGGCAGGACAAGCAGCACAGGAAAAGCTAAAGGAAGACACAAGTAATATTTCTTTTATAGTATTTGTTTGTTGGGGGCAGGTGTGCCACAGTGTGCATATGGAGGTTGGAGGACAAAGATCAACTATAACTTTGTAGAGTTGACTCTCACCCACAACTTCTACCTTTATATGGGTTCTGAGCATCCTGCTAAGGTTGCCAGGCTTATGTGGCAAGTGTCTTCACAGGGTCGTAAGCTTTCTCATTATTGCTATTTTATTCCTAGGAAAGATTGGCCTGAGGAAAGGAAAGAGTTTTCTTTTTCACTGTAACTGGCATTAATGAAGAGACTTAAATATAATCCTGGTGTCAATCACTGTAAATTCAAATCAAATTGGAAATACATCTGTGAGCTCTGATTATCTGGGACATTTTAACTGGTAAGTTCACACCATTGTTGTTTAAAAATCAATTTCATGAGTGAGTGCCTATTTGCTAACAGTCTCACCTTATCTCAGAAAGCAAAGATATGAATATATGATATGCCTGGAAAATTCTTAAGATTATGTCACATGATAGCAGGATAAGCAGTACAGAAGGGAGCCAAGATAGACAGAAGCTGGGTGGAGGGGGTAGTGTTCAGAAAGAAATCAAATGGCTGGATGCCATAACAATGAATAGACCAAACATAAAGCTGAACCAATAAAAACCAAAACAGCAATTTAAAAAACCATTTAAAAGCCACATGGCAGTTTTCCAACTTCTCTAACAAAGTAATTTGCCTTCATAATAAGAACTACGTCAGTTATGATTCTGGGAAAGTTGAATCTCAGAGGAAGTTGCTCAAGATCAAATAGGTTCTTAAAGGATGGATGAAATGATGCTAACACTCTAGAATTCTGTCTATTTTCTTGTTCTCATCCAAATAGTAAGCAATTGTGTGAGTCCTGGGCAAACTCCAAAACCAAGAGTAAGTTTAAAATTGCAACACAGCATGAGATAGATAGACCTCCTTTCTCTGAGCATGAGATAGACCTCCTTTCTCTGGGCATGAGATAGACCTCCTTTCTCTGTGTAAAAAGTATGTTTCCCCAACACCATTAATTTTTTTTCACCATTATAAATCATCACCATATTCCACAGAGGTCATACTCATGAGGCTAGACATGAACTGTGAATTTATTATCTTCTAACTAAAAATGGGTCTGGTTTGGGGGGACTCTTTTTTTTTTTTTTTACTTTGGATCTACTGAGTTTGACAACAGCTCCCTGCTGGGGAAACACAATTCAGAGCCTTGCAAATGCAAAGGGAAGTGAGACAGGAGAGGCCATGGGGCTAAAGAACAGGAGGAAAAGATGTCCCTCAAAGTTTGCTGGATGTTTCCAGATGCATGTATGGTATGGGTGGAAAGACAGGAAATATTGAGCTGGAGAATGGATGTTCTTAGAACATAGCTTTACTGAAAATGGGCAGAATCTGGAGATCAAAACCTCTATAGAGCATCAACCATCAAGAGTATCCATCTTTGAGAAGAAATGGAAAAAAAAGTGCTCATGAATTCTGCTTCAGTGTTCCCAGTACTTAAAAAAAAAAAAGTATAACTTTTTGTAGTTTTTCTTTGCAAATTATGAACATGTCATACCATAATCTCTGTAGGCGGTACTATGAAAGAAAACATAAGCAACTGAAAACAGCATTAACCACAAATGCCACCTCTTCCAATGCCACCAGGATCTTCCCTCATGTGTTCTCTTCTATTAAAGCAGAAACAGAAACAGTTGCTACTCCTAGAGATGTCAGATTGCAAAGGTCATATTGTCATATGGGGCTGTCACAGAATGGCTGCCTATATACACACATCTTTCCTACAAAAGAAAAGAGGTTGAGAAGACCTGCCCATCACAGCTGAAGATGAGGTTTTTCAGTGAACTGAGAGATAAAAACCAAAGAAAGCCATATCATCTCTTCGAGGACCATGCACTCCAGAGGTAGCTGTGAATGTCATTTTATTTTGGTTTATTTGTTAATTTATTTGCAGAATGCCACGTAGAAAATAAATTGCTGAGAAAGCAATTCATAAAAGTCTCTGGAATGATAGTAATCCCTAAGGATTATTTTTCTTTGTTATTTTTTCTAACCTATATACAAAGTTTTCTTAAAATCTCTAAAGCTTTTAAAAAGCTCTACATATGTATATCAATGAGTTTTAACACCAAATAATGTAAGATAAAGTCCGGAACAGGACTCTCCAAAAGAACCAGCATAATGTAAATGAAATATGGAAATGAGTAAGAGATCTACCCACCCAATCTTGCAGAGATGCCACCAGTTTCTAACAAACACTAATTGGAAGTGTAGACACATCGGTACACTGTTATAATACGCCTACATTACTGCATAACTCTGCTTCAATTAGCCATTCAGTAAACATTATTCTCACTTCACAAACAAGTAAATACTGCAAACTATGACTTGGGATGTATGCTAGCTAGATATGTCAAAGAGATATGAAAAAGAATGAGTTTCTTGTCAATATTCTTTTGTCTTTTCACAATTCCTAAGTTTCTGAATCTTGCCATAATAATCCAGGAGAAACGTAATCGCTTGCTCGCTACTCTAGTGGTCAGAAAGAAGTTCTTGAACAGAATAGCTTCCCAGCCTCATAATTCTGCCCTAGGTTAGGGTCACTGAGTATGAATAGAGGAGCAGGGGTAGGAAGAGGAGAAAAAATAAGAAAGAAAAAGAGAGAGTGAGGGAGAACTCTCCAAGTTTCTGTCAACCACTTTTTTGATTGTTTTTTTTTTTTTTTTTAGAAACTATTTGGTAACCATATAATCCTCTAAAATGAAATTTTAAAAGTTCAAAGGAACTTTTGAAACCAGACACCAAAAGAACATTCTGAATTCCCTAAAATTTTAAGGTGGCTATTTTTGAATTGTGCTCATTAATACATATTCCTCTACTAAAAATGGAGCAGCCATGGTTAAAGTGATCTAACAACCAGCACGTCTGAGAATTTCTAACACCTGGCTTTCATCTCTACACAAAACTATAAGCTTTCATTAAAATGAAAATCACACTGGAATAGACGGGACGCGTTCAAGCTGTGAACATCAACCGTTTGTACAAACCCGAGGAAGATCTGTCTCTGTGGGATTCTGTGAGTGGGAGAAGGAAATAGATGATCAGATGAGTGGACAGATGTTCAGAGAGACCCCAGGATGGCAAGACAACCTGCCCTCATTTCCGCTTCCTTAGAGGCAAACAGAAAGGACAGACAAATGCCTGGAGCTACAGAAAAGCGAGCCAAGTATGGGCCTGTAAACAAGCAACTTGAAGGTAATTAAAGCAAATACATTTTTCTTAGGAACAAAAACACTCAGTGGAAAGAAGGGAAAATTAAGGGGTTCGTAGTTAGCACATTTGTAACTACAGTTGTGCTTCCAATAAGAAGGGACTGAAACCCAAGACCATTACTCACATCTATTCATTAATCACTGGTACAAAGCAAAGACTCGGGCTTTGTGAATCCATGAATAAGTGATAAGTTCTGTGTCTTGATCTCTAAAGGAATGTAGGCAATGTTTTCTATTTCTTATTTGTTCTTTTTAGATTTGTTCTTTTTTGTGTATGAGAGCTCTGTTTGCACGTACATTTGCATGACAGAAGAGGGCATTAGATCCCATTATAGATGGTTACAGGGAATTGAACTCGGACCTGTGGAAGAGCAGCCTATGTTCTTAACTGCTGAACCATCTCTCCAGCCCCAATGCTTTCTATTTCTGATGGCTTGTAAACACCTATGTAGAAATGTACGTATGCAAAGGATTGTTGGAAGGTTGCATGAAAACCAGCAAAAATAGAGAGAAGAAAGTCCCTAAGAACCTTTGAATTGTTTCACACATGACTTTCTGGGGGATCCTGCTCCCTCTGTTTTCATACACTGGCCTTTGGAATCATTCATTGAGTATACCAGCAAAATTCACAGTAGGCTCCCTTGAATAGAAACACAGTGGCTATGACACATAGATATCATAATATATCATCCTATACTAACTGGTATGACCATTTCACCTCTGCCTTCATGGTATCTGCATATGCAGAGTTTTGAGGTAATTAGCATCGAACTATTGCTGAGAACCAAGACACGCTATTTAAGCTGACCTCATACCTAGATCAAGCAGCAGTGACATCAGTTGAAGACAGATCACACTGAGCCCTTTGGTTGTCTTCTTGGTCTCTGGTGCCTTGCCCCTTGACTTTCATTTTACTTGGCTTTGCACTCTCCCTTAACCAATATCTGATTTTTATTTTGTCAGCTTAACAGCTGAGCTTGAATCTACTGACATTTTAATTATCATCTGCGGTTCCATGCCCCACAGTCAATGTCCCGCCAGCCACTCAGGCCATGGCCTGAAGGGGCTTCTGGTCCCCCAGTTCTGCCCTGGTGAGGATATGTAGATTTAAACTAAGTCTCTATTGTTCTATTTACCAACAAAGTCTCAGAAGTCAGATATGGGGGCGTGAAAATCTGCTAGATCAGAGAAGCCAAGACGTAATCAGCTGACCTTGTTCTTTGGCCTGAGACCTAGCAAGAGAGGTGTCTTTTTACTTTCAAAAGGTGTCTTTTGAAAGGAAGACAAATTCAGGTCCTGTTCTTTCCCTCCTGCGTGTCTCCGTATTCAAATTGCTGTCCTCTCTATGGTCAGTTCAGGTCAGATGGTTGCTAGCTCCACCCCCTGATTCAAGGTAAACTTAACAGTGTCACAGTAAGATCAAAATTCCCCAAACAAAAATCTACTACAAATTATGTTTTACCAAAATAAATTGTTTTAGACTTATTTGCTAATTGAGAAATATAGACATCAATTAGTTGGGTTTTCTGGTCTCCTTGTTCCTTTGAAGTATTTATCAAGTGGGCTACCTGTTTCTCACTTTCCTGTTTAAGCTGTTACAAATTTGTTAAAAGCAGAGTCCCAGCTGCTTTTAATTGACCCATGTTCCTACAGCATTAAAAGTAAATAAAGGGTCTGGTAAGAAGGCTCCGCAAATAGGAGTGCTTATTGCTTTTGCTGAAGATCAGAGTTCTGTTCCCAGCACACATAGGGCAGCTAATAACCATCTGTAACCCAGTCCCAGGGAATCTGATACCTTCTTCTGTTCCCTACATGCATTAGGCATGCACATGGTACACAGATATACATAAAGGTAAAACATTCACACACATTAAAATATATACTGAAAAGAGTAAATAAATAAATGAAAAGTATGCTTTCCATAAAAATCCACTGGGGAATACTGTGGATAGCATTTTATCCACAATTTCCTCAAAGTACGATTATTCCAAATGCCGTCCTGGTGAGTGGTCCAGCTATCTGAAACTTAACACCTCAGCAGCAGCCTTGTCCCTAATGGTCCTTGGGGGACTTAGATAAATCTCAAAAACATGACTTCAGTGAAAGGAGCAGAATTTGGAAGGTCACAAATCAGAGGACATAATTTGGATGACAGACATTCTGAAAAGCTCAGGACTACAAGAATGAATAAAAATCATCACTGATTGCCAGAGGCCAGAAAAGGATCAATCACAGGAGCCTAATAAAATTTAAAGAATATTGGAACTGCTCTGTTTGAGTTAATTATACAGCATGCATGCATTTGTTTAATAGTGACATTTCTATACATGGTATGTATATTAAAAATAAAATCAATTAATGACTAAAATTTTCAAATGAGAAATAAGAAATAATGGTAAGAATACATGAAATACAGTGCATTGTGAATGTGAATTTATTGCACCCAGGTCTCCAGATTCAAGAACATTACTAATGAAATTAAGAGGATGTAATAAAAATTAAAGAAGCCTTTAGCAGAATAAAGCAAATATTGTTTCTTTCAGTGTTTTTTCCCCAGCCTTGTGTACTTACAGCATCATCCAGGACTTATATAAAGACAGGCAGATCTCAGTTATAAATGAGTATTCTCTCACAGCCTCTCCCAAGGCATTGGGAAATTATCAACTTTGCTCACTCCACTCACTGTAACAAAATATCCCAGCACGGGTGTTATGGGATGCCATCTTCCAGGTAGGCATGATGTGACCAGGCATGGTATGCATATTCTTTGCCCTTGTGAACACTTCTGTTACTGCCCAGAAGAGATCAGTTCAAGATTGCGTACCTTGGTTTTCTGCCATGGAGAAGGGAAAAGCTCATAGTCTTGGCCCCTCCCCAAGATCCAAGAGCAGTCAAGTTTGTTTGTGTTGGGGAATAGGGATTTCAATTTTCTTCGATGGTATAGCTGCCTGTAAGTTGGCCATATTTTTGTAAATAACCTCTCACCTACCCTCCTGTAAATAACCCTAAGTAAACTTTTTCACCATGTTAGACTTGAATGGATACCCTATCAAAATAAAAAGGCATTTGTCATCTGTCTAGAAGTTTATGTAGTAAACAGAAAATAATTGTTCACATTTCTAAAAACTGGGAAGTCCAAGTATAAAATGCCAAGTTGGACTTGATTTGCAGGCCAGTGATCACAGATACTCAGGAGGACAAGTTGGAAACTTTTAAATGAAAGGCATGGGCTACACAGAATAAGTAAGACTATCTTGGATAATTTAATGAGAAATTGTCTTAAAGTAAAAAAGAAGGCTATCGATTATAGTTCAGTGATAAAACACTTGATTAGGATTCATAAGGCCCAGAGCCCCAAGATTATTTAAAGGAACAAAAAATGGGATCCAACAGATTTGATATCTGGCACCGATTCTCTATTCTTCAAAATGGTAGCCTTGTTCTATGTCCTGACATGGTAGAAGGGGTGATCAAGTTCTCTGGGGCCCTTTTCTCTAAAGGCACAAATCTCATTCCAATTGATTTTCTAAAGCCCCACCTCTTACACTGCTGTTTTAGAGATTAGTTTTCAGTACATGATTTAGAGGCTGAGGGGTACAAGCATTCAGTTCATAGCAAATGCTACAGAAAACAACCAACCGTGGCTTTCTAGTGAGACTCCCAAGTCCTACCTACTTCCAACATTGGTCAGAATGGACTTCTGAACTCTACCCTAAGAACATCAGTAAGTAAAAAAAGCTAGAATCTCAGGGTGGATTTGCCACTCCTTGCTACAGGGTCATCTAGGGGGACATTAGAAATAGATGGTATCATTCTGCTGTCTGCTGCCTTCATATGACAGTCTTCCCAGTCTCCTATCTCTTTGTCTTAGATGATAGTGGCCTTCAGTGGACCTCAGTACTCAACGGGGGACCATGCTCACCTCTATGGGTTCTCACTAACATCCAGCTGGATTTAGAGGAAAAATGGCTTAGGGAAAATATTTCAGGACTGGGAACATAGCTTAAGGATAGAGACATGTAACATGAGTGAAGCCCTAAGGATGGGAGGGGGAGGAGGATTACTTTACACTAAAATATAAACAACTAAAGGACCCAGCCATTCCATAGAGGATTGTAATTAAAACAAGCATTACTAAGTCAGAAGGAAAAAAATAATAATTTATTTACTTTAACATAGTTTATTTTGAGTAAATTTAAACCTAAAGTTTCTTGCTCAAGAAAAAGTATTTCAAGCCTAGTAAATCATAAAGATTAAAAATGCAAAGCAAGTTTAAAAGAGGATTTTCTTGTGGTGGTATTGAATCAAAATATGAAATAAAAGTATTCTACCATAAAATTATATATTTAGTGTATGAAAGCAGAGCTCTGGACTGAATTAATCCCTGTTGTCCTCAAATGTACCACCTCTGTAATTTTTCTGTTCTCCATTTCCATCCCTACAAAAACTACATAAACAATAGAGGAATTGACGTGTTTCAGTTCTTATGTGTATTGGTATGTTGTTTATATACAGCGCATGTTTCCTTCGATTACCATGGAGTGCAGAAGAGGACAGCAGGTCCCCTGAAACTGGAGTTACAGACCATTGTTAGCTGCCATGTGAGTACTGGGCTTTCAACCTGGGGCTTCTGGAAGAGCATCCGGTGCTCTCAACCACTGAGCCACCTCTCTAGCCGGGTAACAGCAATATAAAATATCATAAGTCAGTATTTGTGCTATGCTTTGCAAAATGGTTCTTCTACCAAGCCCTACCTTAGCTCAGTATAAACACACACCCAACTTTCAGTTGGAAGCATCTCTATTGATTCCCCATAAATTACCAGTATTTTATAAACTGAATATTTTATCTGTAGAATGAAGTTATACGGTGTCATGTTTGGTGGGATGTTAAGCTCAACACTGGCTGCAACCTGGAGAGTTACCCTGAAGGACTCTCCTCAGCTGCTGGAATTATTCTGTAGAAAAGAATTTCATGATGAAAAGCATAAAGCAAAATTTAGGTGTGTTAAAATCTAGAGAATACATTCAAGTTCTAAGAGAGAAAGAGAGAGGGGGAGGGAGAGAAAAGGGAGGGAGAGGAGGAGAGAAAAGACCCAAGTGTCCCAGGTTGGCTTTTGTGACTGGAAAT
This sequence comes from Phyllotis vaccarum, assembly GCA_033318265.1. Taxonomy (NCBI): domain Eukaryota; kingdom Metazoa; phylum Chordata; class Mammalia; order Rodentia; family Cricetidae; genus Phyllotis; species Phyllotis vaccarum. The sequence goes on from JARWLC010000003.1 coordinate 75,503,093, forward strand.
TACATTGCTCATAGGTAATTTACAACAGGTTCAAAGGTTAAGCTTTAAAAATAAAGTTTAAAAATGAAGTCAAACTATGAGCTTCCTCACTCATCATATTAAAAAACTTCCCTTTGTGGGCTGATGAGATGATTCAGCTGGTAAAGGCTCTTCTTGCAAAACAAGACCTGGTTTGATCCTGTAACCCACAGAAAGATGGAAGTTAGCCTCTGATCTCCACATATGCACTGTGACATGATCACACACACACACACACACACACACACACACACACACACACACACACACACAAAGAGAGAGAGAGACAGAGACAGAGAAATAGTGCACATGCACACAATAATAGTAAACTTTTTAATGAATTTCCCTTTGTAAATGAAACTATAAGATGGTTTGTGATATGTGACATGCATTCCTCAAGTTTTGGGGTAGACAAGCATTCTGGGAAATCCAATCTCAAATTCACTTGCAGTTTGGCCTTGAGTGAGATTCATTCACCATTTTAACACACTCATTTTAAGTTTCACTCAGAGAAGGGAGTAATCAGTCTCCTGTGTTATTTCACATGGCCATCGTGTTGAAACACTTTACTCTCAGTTCATGAGAATAGTCAGTGAGACTCTAGGTGAGGGGCTGGTAAGGAGCTCCTTCTCATCCCAAGTTCTCTCAATTCCCCTCCTTTCTACCTTACCTCCATAGCAGTCACATGGGTCAGAAGAGGTTTAAACAAGTAACGCATACACAATGCTCACTCAGCAGAGCTCAGCCTCAAGAAAACTATTCAGTGTCCATTTACAACAATGAGAATTCACTATGAAGTCAGTTCCCAGATTAAAAGTTTGAGGAAAATATAAATATATTAAGTCCTACAATGCTCTCACATCTATAGGATTTCAGAATAACCATTTAATCCTGGGCTAGCTTCTGAATCTAGAGGATGCTGAGAAGTCAGTGTGTCAGGATCTTCTCAAGATCTCAAGAGAACACCTCCGTGTCACAAATGTTCTCATATTGGTAAATTTTCATATGGCTGGAACACAAATGCATGATAGATAAGGAAGGAAGAGAGATGGATCTGGGTTCGTAATTTCAGAGCAACCTCAGACCATCACTGTGGGAAAGGCACAGCAGTGAAAGTGTGCTACTGCTGTTCCTGCCTGGAGCAGTAGAGACTGGAGTTGCATCTCAGAGAAGGTATAACCTCAAAGGCTCACCTCCAGTGACATATGGCTGCATTCTATTCCCTAGATTCTTGGAACTCCACAGGCTTCAAACTGGCACCTCAGCCTGAAGACCAAGAACTCACAACGTGAGCCTGTGGGGACCCTCTGAGACAAACCATGTTCTCTCATGAGTGACCTCAAGACTGAAGACCTTGTCTAAATACTTGAGCCGGTCCTATCTAAGCCCTGTCAGCTGAAAACAAAACCAAACTAATGAATTGCTTCCTACCGGATTCTAGTCTCCATCAATTCCTTTTGAGCATCAGTGTTAAATCTTCAGTAGGAGGACTTAATTATACTGAAGGTGGATATGGAAAAATCTAGTGGCAATCCTGCTTAAATTAAGCATAATAAAGTTGTTTTTAGAAGTGAATTATACTGAAATGTCATTTATTTTCATTCCTCCACCTGGCCAAGTAGATGAAGAAAATTAAATTTTATAATTAACTTTATAAACCCTTGAACATAAATCCCACCCCTTGGTTTTCTAAATTTAACCACTATCCAGAATGAAATGGCAGGAGGAAATGTAAGATTATAAATGTATCTCTTCAATTTTTATTAGCTCTGTAAGCTTTAAAGGATAGTTTTTGACATTTCATGTAATTCTTAGTATGTGTACTTTGCTTCCTGGCCTTGCAAAGTCAGAACTGAATCAACGCAAAAAATTACCAATGTCAATAGCCTGGGTATCTGGTCTGACTCTCTAGAAACTTCTTATTCTTCTCTATCAGCTTCTTCTCCATGACTTATAATCTCATATTCTTTCACTTATTATATTTTCAACGACCCTCTTCAAAAACTATATATTAATACATTGAAAATAGAAGATGGCTACCAGCTGAACTGTGTCTGCTCTAAATGTATGTACCAAAGCTATAACCCCGAGTTCCTCAAAAAGTGACTGGTTTTGGAGATAAGCATCCTATAGAGGTAAATAAATTGAAAGGGGCTGTTAGCATAAGAGCTAACATATTGTGGCTGTGTCCTAATAAGGAGAGGTAATCACAACACTAATGATATAAACAGGGGCAAGCACTTGAGGACTCAGAGAAGGACACACAAGAGGAAAAGCCTCAGAAGAAAGTAGCCCTCAATACTGTTCTTGGACGTGCAGCCCCCAGATAGTAAGAAAATCAATGTCTCTGTGTTTATCGCCTATCTGTGTTGTTTGGTGACATACAAATAAAGGTGAAATTCCAAAGAAAAGACATCTCCCTCCATCACATCTAAGACAATGGCAGAGGCTAAGCACATGGCGTATTTGAGAACAAACAAGAATCTTCTTTAATATATCATATTAAATATTAATTAAATTGATTATGAGATATATATATATATATAAACAAAATGTGGATGGAAGGAGCTGGATAGTAGAATGAAGCAAGAATGCAATAGGAAGTTGACATGGCCACTGAGGCTTTCATCTTGTTCCAGAGGGAGGGGCAGCCAAAGGAAGACAAAAGCCAGAGAGGAAGCATCAAGATGGAGTAGAGGAATGTGGTGATCCTAGAACAAATTGACCTGCTACAGAATGACAAAACAGTCTAAAGGAGGGATATGGAGGTGTGAATAGACCAGTGGTGCCGTAGAAGGACAGCCAATTGGATTTCATCAATAAGGAAGGTGTAACTAGGCATCACTGGCTAAGAACGAGAATACTTAGATTATGTGTGGGAGTGGGGAGGCTGTGTTCAGTCATGCCTAAGCAGTTAGAGAGCTAACCAGGCCAACGAAGCAGATGATTGAAGGGACAAGTCTCCAGTTCAGAATGAATCAAAGACAGACAGGTTCTAAGTGAAAGAAGCCAGACACTGAGGACCATGTACTGTGTAGACTGACATACGGAAGAGACAGCTCCATGGTGGTGAGATGCTAGGAACCTGAGGGACAGAGACTGAGAAAAACTGCTAAGGAGCATATGGTTTTTTTCTAGAATGGGGCAAGTTTCTGAAATTACACAGGGTGATGATTTTATAACCATTTTGAATGATTTCATGCTTTAACAAAGGATGATTTATGTTTGTGAACTTATCTATAGTTACTGCTCCATGAATTATATTTCAATAAAAATGGAATTATGGATACAGAAAAAAATCAGTAATGACACAGAAGTTATTATTGAACTCATAGACTTCAATGAGTCTTCCCACAGGAAGCGTGGATGAGAGATTGTGGTATAATTTTCCTATAAAAACTTCAAAATGACCTTAGAAGAAACGAGCATCGAAACAAAAGCAAATGCTGCCCTAACCTTATCTTTTGGAGACTTTCAGAATACCTTTTAAGCATTTTATAATTTATTATGAGCATCTTGGCTAACACGAGAGACAGCAGCACACAAAAGCAGGCTTATAGCATCTAACCCTCACTCTGCCCACAGCTTTGCCCAGTGCTTTTGGGGATATGCTGTTCAGCTCAATGCACATGTCCATTTGTGATTGGGAAACTGTAACTTAGTGTACGTTCTATTTTGATGCAATAACATATTTATTTAGTCACTGATTAGGGGCTGTCATCACCCTCCTCAATACCAGTTGTTGGGTATCTTCATTGTTTAAAATGATCCTCTCGATTCAGCTAAACGTTGGTTTTAAAATGCAGATGATCAGAACTGACTAATTACACAACACGGAAATCATATAGCTTAAGACTGTAATTCTGTTTGGCAAGTACTTATTATATATACATTAAAACACTGGGCTTTTTCTCACCTTGCAGCCTAGAAATTAGATAATGTCTAGAGACATTTTTCATTGACAAAGATCAGGTAATTGACCATCCCATATAGTAAAAGCTAGAGATGCTGTTACAAATCCCACAATGCTCAGCAAACTACCCCTCATGAATTATTCAGTCAATTGTATCCATGATGGCCAAGTTGAGAAAGCTGTCTTAAGGTTGGCACATACCAGCTCTAAATCAGAAGCTATTAATGTTTCAGGATACTACATGAGTTAGTTTAATGTAGTGGTTTGTTGTATGAGATCAAGTTGGGTCAAGACTTCCTTTCTTACCCACTTTTTCTTAAGCTTCCTCATAAAAATGTTATGGCATTTATTCTTAATACTCCAAATTGTGAAGTCTAGCCACACGCATGGCAGCATTCACCATGGAATCTGTTTCCTTTTGCTCCCTTATTCTCTCCATGCACATCACAGGTTGCAAAACAGTAGTGCTGGAGTGTCGAAGAATTCAGACAGTTCCCCATCTATTGGAGGTCAGTGCAAGGTCCTTCAACCTAGGCAGCCCAGTCTGCACACAGCAAAGAGACAGTGACAATCCTGGAGATTTTCCCCTCTAGGTGTTTAAATTAGAAAATAAAGAAGTTGGTCAAATGAATTTTTGGCTTGTCAAAGTTTGGCACATCTATGAAAATGTCATCTCATAATGTGAGTTTTACATGACCATGAAATCAGTCTAATTAATCTGGATCATCTGACCTATAAAACTTCTTCCCAACAGAACTACCTATAAACCTTGGGACAGACACAGGCTAGCTTAGCTGTTTCATTGCCTTCCTCCTGGAGCCCCTGGCTTTCTGTTATTACCTCCTTCCCAGTGAGGAAGAGAGCAAACATTTAGACAGTGTAGAAGCATAAGCAGTCAGATGACAGACCTATACCCAAGTTCCTGCTATGTGAAGAGAATTCATGCTCCTCAGTTTCTGCTATTCAGAAGGAAGCAGCCCCTCTGATTTCCAGCTCAGAACCCAGGTGGATTTGAAAACATGTCTCTGATTTTCAACTGAGACAAGCTGTGGAGTGAATGTTGACAGTTGGAAGAGTGAAGTCAAACCCTTCTTATGAGTGAGTGAGCTACATTTCGGTACTTCCTTTTCTCTTTTGAATCATGTGACTAGAACTTTGTTGCCTTGGAGACAGAGTAACAGAAACATGAGATGGGTGACGTTTTGCAAAGAAGGAAAACATGAGCTTGTTATAAGAGCTTTAAGCTCTAATTGTTAACCTGTGACATTCTTTTTCTTTTTTCCTCTTATTCTTTTCTTTTACCATTCCCCACATGACCAGGAGTTATTTAACACATTGTTTTTAAAATAAAAATTGAAAAAAATAGAAGAAATAATAGAAGATCCTGCTGACAACAGGCATCACCAGAGCCCAAAGAACCTGCAAGCCAGTTGCTTACACAAATAAGCACACACACATATGTTTTCAGAAAGTTAGTTGCTAAATATATTTTAAGAAAATTCCAAGTCTCCATGCCAGCCTATCTAAATGAACAACCAACAAATATAAATACCTTTAGATGAGAAAAAAAAATCCTGAAACTACTTTGTATGTTATTTGTTTATCAGTCTATAACAATTCTAGAAAACCTACCAGCTGCCACATATTCTGGTAAGTTCTATAAAACAAGAGATAAAGCAGTTCTATAAAACAAGAAGAGGATATCAGTTTTGTTTGGAAAATAAGTAGTCACACTAGCCCATGGGTCCAACATTCTTGGACTTGGTCCACTGTTCACAAAAATATTGGAAAAGAAAATTATGTACCAGGTACAGACATGTTTTCTTTTCTTGCAACTGTTTTAAAAATATACTATATAATACTACCCACTTGCACTTACACTGTATTGTACATTGATACATATGTCTAGAGATGACCTGAAGCATGCATTATTATAAGGACTCCGAGAAGTATTACATTTTACCTAGGAGACTTGTGCATATGTAGACTTTAATGTCTTGAAAAGGGATCCTAGAAAAAATTCCCATGGAAACTGGGAAACTATTGGAGGATGTGAAGTTGGGGAGAGACTGAAAATGAGATGAAATCCTTCAGCTACTTTTCCAGCTCACAGAGTGAAACCCACAGCACATCACTCGGAACCATTTAGGGTTTGGCTGATCTTACTGCCTGATGCTTTCCAACAGGATCCATTTGCTTCTGCCAAAATGATCTGTGGCCACGGCTGTTACTCATAACTTAACCCTGAAGCTAGAATTAGTTCTCTGGCCTTCAAAATTCATCCTAAGCATTGTTTTTATAGAAGACATCCCATGAATACTATTTTTGGAGCATGCATATAGCCTGGGTTTCACATATTATGTACACATTTATCTTAGTGTTCCGTTGCTGTGAAGAGACAAGATGACCAAGCCAACCCTTATAAAAGACAGCATTTAAATGATGGCTGGCCTATAAATTTCAGAGGTTTAGTCCTTTATCATCATGGTGGGGAACACGGTGACACACAGGCATGACTGAGAGTTACATCCTCATCTGCTGACCAAAAGAGAGAGAGTCTGGGCTTGGCATGGCCTTTTGACAGGCTTCCTCTAATAAAGCCACACCTCCTAATCCTTTCTGACAATGTCACTCCTTGTACTCAAATCTATGAGCCTATGGGAGTCGTTCTTATTCAAACTACCAGCACATTGTACAGTACTACTTCACTTGTCTCTCCAGCTAAGTCTTGAATGTCTAAATGAACAAACTCTGAGCAGTGGATAAATTTAGAAAATAAGGAAAGAAAGTGGGATTTTATGTATCTCTGAAGTTGTATCTAAAAGGTAGTGAGGAGCTGGGGATGCCATTCAGTGGTCTGGTTCTAGGTTCAGTCCCTAGCATAAGAAAGGAAGGAAGGAAGGATGGGAGGGAGAGAGGGAGGGGGAGGGAGAGAGGGAAGGAGGGAGGGGAAGTATAAAGAGGGAGAAAGGGAGGTGATAACTGTTAAGGTATGGGGCAGGCATCTACCTAGACTTCTAAGCACTCTGAAGGTTGAAGATTGGGATAGCTATTTCAGTACGGAAAGATCCTGTCCAAAGAAATGTATAAAACATAGTAGGGTTTATTCATTTGATGTCTGAAAAATATCCTTTCTCTTACTTCCAGATGGGTGGAATGAGAGGATGAGCTTCAAGCAAGGTAAATGCAAGTAGGAAACAGAACCTACATTGGAAACCTTTGATAGATGCTATGGGTTGCACAAGTTGCCTTGCTTATATCTCAAGAATACTCAGAACAGCAGAGAGCAAATAGCTTCCATAGGGTACAACATTTATCTAGTGGAACCGGGAAAGTGTGGATGGGAAAAGTAAACTAGATGCCACACTCTGGACAGATGGTTCTGATTAGGAACATTTCAAACACTTAAGGAGCATTATGACATGGAGCTAATGCCCCTTAAGCATCCTTCCACTGCGGGGCAATCCTTCACTGGGAAACATTGCCTTGCTGAGATGCTATGATGGATCAGCGAAACTCCTCAGTATTCAAAGTCAGGCTAAGTATTTGGAACATTATTCTGCTGTGAATGGGAAATACATAGAGATACATGGAAGCATGGTCCTCACTTCTAATTCCTCTCCACAGTACTGTGGTCATACCTGGGATATTCAATCAGGAGCAGCAGCAGAAACAGAATGATCACTTTTGCAGTAGAAGTGGAGATCAGAGAATGCTAGCCAAGAACTTCTTTGAAAATCCATAGCATGGCATTCCCTCTGCTCCAGAGCTTCTGTGTAAACACAAGGGAACCTCACAGAAGTCAGCCTCTACTCTCCTTAAGCTTTTCTGGAAGGTGCATCTTTGAAAGAAAAAAAATTAAAATAAAATAAAAACCTGCTTAATTCCAGCTTGAGATTCAAATTGGAAGATATTTTATTGTTTTTGAAAAAGATACTAGAAAAGTCATAGTTCAAAAAGAATGCACCATAAAATGGGTGTTAGAGCAGAACCCAGATCCAGGGGAATCACACCATGATACAGTGATTTCGCCTTTGCTGTCAGCCCCTCATGCCCTGCCAGGAAATGCAGTCCTAAGCCTTAAGTGAAAAGCCCAACAATATTCCAGGCTTCTGCCTGACAAAGAACAGGGCTCTCATGATGCTTCTGCAGGAACTGTTGGCTCAGCTTTGGCTGGAGGCAAAGCGCTGAGTATCTCCAGTCTCAGCACTTAACGGTGGAAACTTGAAAAGCAAGTTTCTAACTTATGACTCAGAAAATGGGTCTGAACATGAGAAGCAAGAGGATAATTTAGTAATCTGATCATTTTGGTAGACAAATTTATAACTCTGAATGGCCCTGATGGCCCATTTTCAGTGATGCTGAGAGGTAATATAAACCTCACACATCTGCACACTGCAGATTCCTAATGTCCCATCTGGGGACCGGAAAATGGCAGGTACTCCATTTGGACCTCAAACCAGAATCATGTTTGCATTTACATTTGCCTAAGTGACAGAATTCTGTTTTCATCTCTGTTCCTTCCTTCTTTACATCACCTGCCGGCACATATTTATTTACCTGGGTTTGGAAAAGAACTTTGGAAACTTGGAAATGTCCTTTCATCCCCACCTGAATCCTGGTAACAGCAGCTGGCTCAACCAGCTGCAAAATATCACACACTAATGACTTTCATTAGAGGAAGCAGGAGAGGATTCTCTGATAGGTCACATTTCCTTTTTAAGCCTCTTTCAGTTACAGGTTTCTAGTCTATTTGAAAACACCAATAACATTACATTTCTGGGATTCCGGGTGTAATACACTGATGTTTAGAAGTTCGAAAACAGAGAAGGATATAGAGAAAAGGGAATGGACACTCCTTTGGGTCCAATTGTTTAGTTACATTAAGATAAGTAAGAAAAATGTAGATACATTTGAATTTCAAATGCACAGCATTTTAGCATCAAGTATTCCTATGCAATGTTTGCCTGAGTGCTATATGGCACCTACTTAGACTCAAAAAATTATTCATTGTACATCTGCAATTCAAATTGAACTCATAGCTTGTATCTTTGTTTACTAAATCTGGTGACCTTTCTCATGATGGAAAATAGATGAGCAGAGGAAGCCATTCAATTTTCAAATTCCACTGCATTACAACTGAACAGTCATGGCGTTACTAATAACAGAAAAGTCACAGTGTTTCCAAATTTATATTTAGCTTTAGGTAAATTCAGATACTTATGTATGAACACGTGTGTGAAATTCATATCACTAAACATTGTCATGTGGCTACAAAAAGCATCGCAAATTTTGCAACATTTGCAACTCTAGCATCCGATCCAACTTTCTTTCAATTATCCCTGAAATAATCAAATACAGCCTCCTCCTCAACCTAAGAGGAAGCAGAAACCTAAGCTGGAGATGCCTGTTCACCAGCCTTTCCAGAATTTACAGCTGAATTAAATTTTTTAGTCATAAAAAGGAATTTTCTCCACCTAAGGTCTGCTCCAAATAGATAAGTAGATTGAGTAGCTTGGGCATCAATAAGGATAGAGTACCACAATTTCCTGTATGAATTTGGAAGCAAAAATATAAAAGATATCCTATGGGTACTTTGAAATTTCAATATCTTGTAGAAATGAAGTGTTAGCTTTGGTCTCCAGTGATGCACCAAGGTTCTTTGTGCTTCTAAATAGAGCAGCAGTAAAAATTCTATCACCTATCAGAGATCTGATGAATTTTCCTCGTATTATATCTTAGCTCATTTGTAAGAAATCACAAAGCAGCACACAGGAAAAGCAGCAAGCACTGTTTTCAAATCTCTCCTGAAAACTCTGGAGATGCACACAGATACCAAGACACCAGGTTTATGAAGCAATAGTGGTTACAACAGGACATGGTACTGTTGAAAGCACTACCTCTTGAGCCTGGAAGCTTCAGCAGGAACAAAACCACAAGAATTGTTTATGTATCTATAGTATCTGATATGTATCCAAGCCAACTAAACAGGGTTGATCTACAAGGCTACCAAGATAGTATTTACAAGTCATGGTCCTTCGTGCTGTGGGGGATCAGTGACTTAGAGGAAGCTGGACTGAAACCCAGAAGTATAAAAATGAAGTTAATGTACAAAACTGAATCATGGGGATTTTGTGAGGAACATACTAGAGAAGCTACATTTCTGGTAAAATAAGACCAGAAATGAATGTGGACCAAAGAAATTAATACACTCATCAAATGCGGGGATCACCATCACAGAACCTTGATTGGCACCTCACTGGGCAAGGATATGGCTGGAAAAATAAAAAACAAAACAAAAAACTATGCTTTACAAATCCACCAAAAAAGAGTAGGAGTCAAAATGGAGTTCTAATTATTCAGATACATATCTCAGTTTGATGAAATTCAGGAATATAATAAGGTTTTAGTGAGTCGCTATATCAATTATAGATTCCTTTCTTAGCTGGTGGCACAAACTTGAGGAGCCCTCCCTTCTGTTCTTGGTGTTTTAGTTTCACAGGGAAATGCTGCCATTTGAGAATTGGAGACACAACTTAAACACAGATTTCAAAGAATCCTCTCAGAAAGAGACCGGGGCGTTAAACTTGGAAGTTTGCTAATCTTAGCTTTGTCTGGGAAAATAAGGACAAATCAGTCCTTCTGGTTAGTCCTAAACATTTATCAGCAGGGGAGTGTTGCTGGGTCTTCAGCAGCCCTGCTAGCAGAGCGGAGTGTAGAAAATTCTGAGATAAAGTGATTTTACACTTCAACTTTCAACATCTCAAAATGAAAATGTAGGACCCAAAAAATACATAAGAAGGTTTTGTAAATCATAAGCAATGGCATAGGACTGTAGTAAAACCCCACAATCAAGACCAGCTCCTCTCATTCTAATAGGGTACAGAAAGCACAGAGACACCTTTTGTGTGTCATGGTCCATGGGCAGAACTTTTGTAACATAAACTGTATTGATCCATTTTCACATGCTGTTTAACTTGCTGAAAGCAGTGGGAGGATTCTGTTATCCCAGACTCAAACGTGTTTATTTCAGGTGTCCTCTAAAACTTTTCCTTCTGGTCAGGCTGGCTCTCCTCCCCAGGCCTCTATAACAAGGCAAAGGAGGAATAAGGAGCTAAGGGTGTTAAAAAGCACTGGACCCTTGAGGACAGCTATAGATAACCCATTTCCAGAAGAGGTTACTGATGTTTATCTCACCATGTAAAAATGTCCATTGTGGGAACCAGAAGCTGGGAGCTCATCCACAAAGAGAAAGCTCTGAGCCTACATGGATGCTTTTAGCCAGGCTTCCCTAGCTCTTTCTGTTAGATGTTATAAGCATTCAATTTGATAATGTTCTGCTATCAGATAGTTGCTCTTTTACTTGGAAGACACTCCTCAGGGGACACTTTGCTCCACATTGGCCTCTTATTTGCCAACTCCAGCTGGCTGCCTTTATGGGGCTATTCCAGTCAACTCTTGTTTATTGTTTAAGTGTCTGACCCAATATTTGGATTCCTATTTGCATTTCAATCTGTCTACTGCCTACTCACTATTCATTTATTCTTTCTTGCTGTATACTTATTAAACTCAGTCATTCAAAACTAAAAATATAGCTAATTAATAATAAAAATATAGTAGATCATTCTCTATAACTGGTGAGATGGCTTAGTCTGTAAACAACTTGCCATGTAAGCATGAGGACCTGAGTTCAATCCCTCACATAAAAGCCAATCATGGTAGCGCATGCTTGTAATCCCAGTGCTGGGGAGTCAGAGACAGATGGACCCTTGGGGCTTACAGCCTGATCAACAAGCATTGCCCTCTGGATGACCTTCTAGGCTACTGAGAAAACCTGTTTTAATTGTTAAAAAAAGTCAACTTAACTTAATGATTGCATTAGATAAAGGCCTCTCCCCCCACTCTGTGTGTGTGTGTGTGTGTGTGTGTGTGTGTGTGCACGTGTGCGTGCATGCACATACATGTGTGTTTAAGTTCATATGTATGTAGAGGAGGATTTAGTGGCATCTGTATGCATGTAGGTGCGTGAAGGCTGAAGGTCATCTTCCACCTTAGTCTATGATAAGTGATTTAAATTTTGAGTTTCAACATCTAAAAATAAAAATGTAGGACCCAATATATATGTGTGTGTGTGTGTGTGTGTGTGTGTGTGTGTGTGTGTGTGTGTGTGTGTGTGTGTGTATGTGTGTGTGTGTATATATATATAAAACGAAGTTTTGTAAATCGTAAATGACCAAGATCAGCTCTACTGACCCTAACAGAGTATAGATATGCTGATAGTTCAGCGCCAGGTGGAAGATAAGCAGAACCTTGGACCAATGGTGCATCAAGGCCATGGGGAAGTAGCTCAGTGGACATTTACTTACAGGTGCCAGTCTGAGGTCAAATGTAAGTGGAAGACATGACAGCGCCATAAAATGGCTTCAGAAAACCCACTCTCTACCAAATGGTTCCCAAGACACTTAGACCTGGGGCATGTTCTTCAAAGCTCGGCTCATAGATAATAGCACCTCCCTGCCTGTGAGTCTAAGGAAATGGGGAGTCTTGGCAGGCAATGAAAGTAAGTGGCAGAAGATAAAGGAGAATTGAGTGGGCAGTAAAACATGATTGTGATTTGAGAGAAAATAGCTACAGTTCAGCCCATGGTGCCATTTGTAAGTCATACAACTCCCTGACACGTGGCAATAAGGACTTTACAAGTTTCCGGCACCATTATTCTTCAAGAGTGAGTCTGGATTGAGATATAGAAAGCCATCCAGCCATCCCTACTTACTACATTAATAAATATTCATGAAGTCCTTTATTGTAAGCCTTCCAAGCTCTCACACTGTGGGGTAATACAATAAACTATCCCTTAAGCTTTCTTCCCTAAAACATATTATAATGTACATTGTTTATACCCTGTACGCTTTGCAGCTGAATTTCCTACCTGTAATGTTTATAGCTTGATTCTAAAAGGAAATGCTGCCTCTCACTTGAGATCAAGATTTAATATTGGGTGATAAATGATACTTGGGCTTCATGCAGAAAATATATCAATAAAATACCACTCAAAGGATCTACAGCACTTCACTTGTGCATCTCCACTTCTGATCGGTACTGAAGAGCTGCCTAATTGACTTTCCTCCTGGAAGCCACAGAAAGGAATTTTTCATCAAATACTAGTCTATGTAGCCACTTCACATAACTTTGGCAAGCCAAGGAGTGACATATACTCATCTGTTATTGGGTTGTTTTTGTTTTGGGTTTTTTTTTTTTTTCATTTTCTTGTTTGATTAATTCTTGCTGGCACTCAATACTTTTCCTGGCATCTAGTTTTGCATATGTGCTCAGCTGGTTTTCTTCAGTTACCCTGTTGTGGAGATGAGGGAGTCTTCATCTCTTTTCAGAATGGCTTTGGGGCACTCTACAATCTCTGTGCCACATTGATTGAGTGGGGTGTGTAATCATGCTCACCAACTGTGCCTGGTGTCTATTCCTCTGTAGATCATAAGTAGCATTTGATCCCCACTGTACCCCGTATCTTGCCTGGCTCGATTTCAGCTACTGTACATTTGCTCACTGCTGTGAAGAACGCAAAAGAAGTCAACCACAAGTCTGTAAGTGGGTGACATTAAGTTAGGCCCTTTGCATTTATTTTTTTAAATTGTATTTCTATGCTTCATTGGTCAAAGGATTCCAGGTAGTTCTGCAGGAAAGATCAGTTGCCAGTGTCATATAATGTAATTCTGATGGGATGAAGAGTCTTCTCTACCCCCTCAAATGGAGAGGAACCAAACTAGTGTTCCCACTTCTCAGGAAGAAGACTAAAACTGAAAACTACTGGCGTTTCCCCATCCATTTTGATCATTTCCTTTCGCTCTCTACATTTCACAGTGGAGTAAATTCTAGTATCTCCATAGTGCCTCCAGCTCACCCATCCAGATCTCTGACTGTCCGCTTGGATGGATTCAGCTAAATGCACTCACCCTTCCATCACTTAAGAGTAAAGGGTCACCTCAGAATACTCCCTCCTAGTGGGAAATACTTAAAGGAGTATTAATCAAAAGTAATGGATCTACTCTAATGGAAGTATTTTAAGCATTACTGAAAAGTCTGAAGGCAAACTATTTTGAAGCAAAAGGAAGTTTTCATAAACCTTTCAAATTATTGATGTTCCTTAATGATTAATATCTCTTAATGATTTAATGTTTCTTTGATGTGTCCTTTCTCCTTTAAGAAATGAATGTTATATGCATTATAAAATATGCAAAGTAACAAAAATAGATATTAAAACCTGGAGGTGAATGTATGGCCAGTGAGAAAGGCTGAGTAAGTTATAAAAAGTATGAGCAGTAGGAGTTACACCCAGTAACAAAGTGCACAGCTCTTATGACTTAGACCCTCTGAACTGACCTCTGTGCATCTTAAGACAAAGGCAAAGACAAGCACAATTAACCACAGACTGGCTGAGTTTATCAGGATAAAACACTTGTTCAGACGGAACCACATTCAGAAGTTTCTGATTCAGCCTTGATGGGTTTTATCTGTATAAAACACAGAAGAAGAATTGAATTCTTAAATCCACAGTTATACATTTCCTCAACAATTCTTTACAATGGCCCCAAATGGGAAACATCTCAAATGTCCATTAAATTGGGAAACAAACTGTGGCCCATGCATTGGGTAGAACATTGTCCGGCAATGAAGTGTGCCCCAAACTGAAACCTTAGCGCTATTATGATGATAAAAAGATATATATGAAAACAAACACAATGTATAGTTCATGATTCTCGTCATTCTATAAAGAGCTAAAAATACAAGCTAATCAATAGTGACAGAAGACATATTAGCGGGTGGCTGTAGACAGAGGACTGCGCAGGGTCAAGAGAAAGCTTTGGGAGTGATAGACATGTCCTGGATTTTGATCAGGGCAATGGTTTCCTGAGTATATACAACTGTCAAAACTTATTAAATTAAACACTTTGAATGTTTCACTAAAAAAAAAAAAATAACCCTTAGAAACATTTTTATAAGAACCCAAAGCTGGAAGCAAGTCAAATGTCCATCAACAAGTGAATAAATGCACTACTGCTAACATATTCATATACAGTAATGTCACAACCTCAACAGTCAACTGTAACAAAGCAGCTGTCTATGTGGTACCAGTGAGTCTTCAAATGAGTATGCCAAGGAAATTCTAAATCACAGCACCAGCCACAGTGACAGAAAGTATGTCAAAGGTATCCTTGAATAGGGGCTCCACTGAGAGAACAGAAAGATTTGAAGATCTTCGAGTGATGGGTTCATGGGTATAGACTGTGCCCAAACCTATTAAGCTGTATACACTTAGCTATTATGTATTTTATGTTAACAATACCTCAACAAAGTTGTGTGACAGTGCTTGACATTTCGGTTGTGAGCCTAGCCTTTAATGGCTAAACCATCTTTCTATGTGTAGGTATGTATAAGATGTGTGCATTATGTGAGTGCATGTATGTGTGTACACATACAGGCACATGTGAACATCAGAGAACAGTAACAAACATTGGCCCTCACCTTCATCTTGCTTAGTATTGCAGTGCAGGCCAAGTTAGATGGCCCTCAAATTCCTAGGGATTGCCCCCATCTCTGTATCCCACCTGGTTAGGACACTGCTATATGGATGCACACTACAGTAGCTGGCTTTTGACAAAGGCTCTGGAGATTCAGTCTCTGGTCATCATTCCTCCATGGCAAGCACATAACCCATTGTAAAATGCCATGTGACACTTTGGTGCTATATCCCTCTCTACCATTGACTATGGGTTCTAGCAAGGAAGGAAGTATGATACTTTAAATGTACCTGTGGGAGCATAGCTTGGCTTGCAAATGGTCCTCGAACATTATTGTAATTTCTGATAGTAATAGTTGACATTTCTGTTGTCTACTTACCATTATATATTAGAATATACTGAGATATTCTATCTGAGAATTTTAGGGCTGTTATAACAAAATACTATATTCTGGGTAACTTATAAACTCCAGTATTTATTTCTCACCAGTCTAGAGGCTGGGAATTCAAGGATTAAGACATTGTCACACTGGATGTCCAGTGCAGGCTCATGTTCTTCTTTGTAGATGGCACTTTCTCAAATGCAAAACAGTCCTTTGGGGCATCTTTTATAAGAGCATCAATCCCTCTTGTGAAGGCCTCTTCCTCATGATCTAATTATCTCTCAGTATCTCTTTCTAATATCAATTATATTGGTGATCAAGTTTCAACATGTGTATTTTGAAGGGACATAAGTCAATCAAATAGCAACACTTTGGATCAGCATATCTAATTGCTGCATATTACTAAATAAGCTTAGATGATAGTAGGTACGTAGGTAGGTAGGTAGGTAGGTAGGTAGGTAGATAGATAGATAGATAGATAGATAGATAGATAGATAGATAGATAGGTAGGTAGGTAGGTAGGTAGGTAGAATAAAAATGTTTAAATGATGGTTTTTATCTATAAAACTTACAAGGATGTCTATATTTGGGTAAGTATTACTATGATGAAACACCATAACCAAAAGCAAGTTGGGAAGGAAAGTATTTTTGTTTGTTTGTTTTTTGGCTTACACTTCCACATGGTAGTCCAACACTGAAGGAAATCAGGACAAGTACTCATTTGGGCAGGAACATGGAAGCTGGAGCTGATGTAGAGGCCATGAAAGAGGCATGCTTCCTAGCTGCTCTCTTACAGAAATCAAGACCACCATCCAAGGGATGGCACCACCCAAAATGGCCTGTGCCCTCCCTCATCAACAATTAATTAAGAATATGCTTCTAAGCAGGCCCTGCACCTCAACAGAGCAGCACAATAAAGCCAACCCTGTTAGCACAGGTGTGAGTGAACCCAGCCTGAAGATGGGAGCATGGGAATGCTGCCCCCATTTCTCATCTGCCTTATGATGACATGGGCAAGGGAAAGAAGCCCTCCCCTCTGGCCACCAATAGCTGGGGAAGGTGGAGCTAGCCCTGTGGTCATAATAGTGGGAGAGCTATCTCTGAGCCCCACCAGCTGCAACACTCAGGAGAGCAGGCCTTATATCTTGCCAGGGCAGCACAACAGATCGAACCCTGTTAGCAGAGGTGTGGATGAGCCACTCCCAAAATCCTGAGCATGGGAGAATTGTCCCCATTTCCCATCTTGTGGACCAGCCCTATAGCTGTTCAGACTTATACCAGGCATATGTCTTGGCCTGCCCCAACATCCATCCTAACTATGATCTGCTGAAGCATGTGAGGAGACCTGACTGGTAGCACCCAAAGTTGAGCCATCTCCACAACACACAGCACAATTGGGATGTCAAGGAAGAGTCGTAGTTGGGGCACAGCAAAGAACAAGTCCTTGAACCAAACCAATAACTCCTCTCAATGAACTCTTGTAAGTAGAGATGTGTGGACCAAGGAGTCTATGGTGTGACTTAATGGTTCACACTGCAGCTTCCATGACAAAACTTTTAAGTCTATCCCTTTAAAAAATATTAACATTTATGTCCGTTTTCTTTTTTCTCTCTTAAATTTTGTTTATTTGGGAGGGAGTACAGATACAAAGGGATGGGGAATGAATGGGATGAAGATACATGATGTGAAAAACATAATAAAAGTTTTATTAACAAAACAAAAGGAAAGAAAGAAAAAGAATGTTCCTCAGGCTTGCCTATAGCCAGGTCTTCTGGAGGCATTTTCTCAGTTGGGGCTAACTCCTGTCAAGTCAAAGTAAAGTTATTCAGCACACGTGTGCTATTTCTTCAGGCATTGTTTACCAAATGAGTTCCAAGAGAAAACGAAGAGGCCTTTGTTTGTATGGAAAACACTGGTGGAATAAATATATAAGTTGAAAAGTATGAAGATGAGGCATTATCACCAGATTGGTCCCAACATTTAACGTGACAAGAAGAGGCCCTGATGCAGAGCATATTTCTCAAAAGTTACTTATCATATACAAATATTTCTTGATTTAAAATGTTAAAATGTACTTGGATGATGCTGTGACACACTTACTAGTAAAAACAATACAGCTTTTTAAGTCACAAGGTCTGGATGCAAATGCTGGCTGAATATTATTCATTGCATGATCTTTATTCTGTAGCATCCTCCTCTAAAATAAAGCAACAATGAGAATAATGTATTCTATGGATGTGCATGTGGGAAATCAAACACTATGCAAAATAGAGTTGATTAGATTTGGAAAACATTCATATCTGCCTAGTCATTCTAATCCCTGCATCAAATAATTTAGTTTAGGGTCAATAAACAGTTCACACTCTTTTTTATAATTTATTTAAGTTTCTAAGCTCTTATACTAGTTTAAAAGTAAAAAAAAATGTGGAAGTCCAAAGACAATCTGGGGGTCGGGGAGGAGTGGGGAGCTGCGCAGGGCGTGGGTGGGGCAGTTCTCTCCTTCCATCATGTAGGTTCTAGGGATTGATCCTAGATTGCCAAGCTAAGTGTCTTCAGTTGCTGAGCCATCTTGCTGGTGCCTGTTATACAAATTCCAAAGCTATTTACCATAGCTAAAACAAGAAAGAGGAAAATACATTCAACTGGGGAGGTTCAGCTCACCATCAACGTGAGGTCAGACAGAAGCTTAAGACAGGTTCAGCCACTGGAAACAAAATGAATTAAACAAAGTTATAGTCTGCTTACTGTCTCCCATGAAACCTGCACTTACCCAGAATCTTCCCTTTCTTACTTAAAATTCAAACCCACATGTCAGTTACAAATAGAGCTATGTTTTATTTTTGAAAATATTTTAAGGATAATTATGTTCAGAAGTTATTTAAGTATTATACTTAATAATTTGAGAACAATTCAAATATAATAACTTAGTTTTAGTACTTAGCCCCATTATATGAAATCCATACTTATATACGAACATGTTTGACTAAACACATCTTCTCTAAACATTAAAAATACATGAAGAGAAACAGAGAAATCTCATTTACTGCTGAGTGTGGTCGTATATTGTTTGTAATATAGGAAATAAAGCTTTCCTAAAGATCAGAGGGCAGAGCCAACCAGAGAATTAACCCTAGAGGTCAGGCAGTGGTGACACACACCTTTAATCAGAGCTATCAGGAGGCCGAGATCTCTCTAGATTTCTGTGAGTTCCTCCACTCTGGACTACATCTGATTAATCCAGTCTGGAGACTAATCCAGTCTGGAAGAGAAAAGGGGCTAGGCAGTGTTGGCACACACTTTTAATCCCAGCACTAGGAAGGTTGAAACAGGGAGTGATGTGGCTGGACAGAGAAAGGAATGTAAGGTGGGAGGAGACCGGAGTCCTTTCCTGCAAGGCAGTAAGTCAGAGGATTCTTGGAAACAGGATTTTCCCCTTTCGGCCTGAGGATTCAGGAGTTATGAGAAGTTCCTCTAGGGGCTTATTCCTATGCTTCTCTGATCTTTTAGCTTGACCCCAATATCTGGCTCTGGATTTTTATTATAAAATCAATTAGAATTTATGCAACAACTGAAGCTCTTAATTGTCAGAAAACACTCATGGTTGAAAGCCCAGAGTTCTTATTTATTCTGAGGCCCCAAAATAAAACAGTTGGATTCAAACCACTCAGCTCTCAGCCTTGTTGAATTATAACAGAAAACAAGAAGGCATATGTTATTGATGTCAGAGAGAGAGGTCTTGCCTACTGTGTTATATACAAGTAGGTAATCCAAGTTTAAAGAACTTAGATTCAACTCAACAAACTGACACTTAGGCTCTAATAAACTGGCTGATTAGGATCAGTGGATCAGTGGATGAAAGCTGCCTGTGGCTGAAAAAGGTAGATTTGCTTTTTAAATACATATTCATGTGATGAGTAATAATCATCAGCTTGTTAATTGATAGACTGACTTTGTCCAACGAGCAGATGACTTATTTAAACTAGAATAATCTTAAGAATAAAGTGAAAAAAAAAAAAACACGTGTTATAAAATAGTTTTTGGTTGAGTAGTATTTATGCTAATAGAGTTACAAGATAGATTTAGCTTTAGAAAAATTAAAAAAAAAAATCCTAAAATTTAATGTCCCAGATGTGTGGTGGATGCCTTGATCCCTATATTTGAGAGACAGATCTCTCTGAGTTCAAGGCTAGCATGACCTAAATAGTGAGTTTGATGTTAGTCAGAGAATCATACTGGGACCTAACTCAAAACAAACAAAACAATAAAATAATTAAATGGGTCAGTGAGATGACTCAGTGTATCAAGGCAGATACTGCCAAGCCTAAATAACTGGGTTCAGTTTTCAGGACCCACTTGGTAAAAGGAGAAAAGCAACTCCCAAAAGTTTTCCTCTCTCCACAAACATAGCACACAGACACACACACACAAAGAAAGAAGGAAAGAAGGAAAGGAAGGAAGGAAGGAACAAAGGAAGGAAGGAAGGAACAAAGGAAAGAAAGAAAAAAAAGATGTACTTTTTTAAGTTAATGCTTTCCACATTATATAAAAATTTCCAGAAAGATATCTTTGTATACATTTGCCAACTTAATTTTAAGATTTACTTCTTTTTTCAACTGATGTGTGTAGTCGCAAGTTTTTCTCTGTCTTGCAGTGACCCTATGGTCTCGAAGTATCTTGTAAAGTAATTACTCAGAGGTTTATATTAATAGCAAGCTGTTTGGTCTACAGCTCCAACTGTTACTAACTTTTGCATCTTAAATTAACCCATTTCTATCCATCTATGTATTGCCACGTGGCTCATGGCTTTACCTGCGTTCCATCTCATCTTGTTCCCCTGGTAGCTGGCAGTATCTGCTCTGACCTTGCCTTTCTTCCTTCTTTATCTTTCTTCGATTTTTCTGCCTGGCTGAAAGCAATCTTACCATACACCAAACAGCTTATTTATTAACCAATGGTAGAAACACATATTCACAACTTATTGAAAGATATTCCACATTAGAATGTGTGTGCATATGTGTGTGAACATCATGTATGTGTAGGTTCCCAAAGAGGCCAGAAGATGATGACAGACCCCCAGGAACTACAATTACAAAAGATTGTGAGCTACTCATTGTGAGTGCTGTGAACCAAATTTGGGTTCTCTAGAAGAGCATGAGTGCTCTGAGCATCTGAGCCATCACTCCAGTAAACCAGTTGCATTACCACATTTGTATCAAGTGTTGTTTATTGGTAACTTGAATACATGTACTTCATACAGACTTGTTGTTTATAAGACTCTCTGTAAGTTACTCAATGAATGTTTTATTTTAAGGTTCATAAATTTGAAATTATTCCTACTTCATCCTGACCAGATACCAAGGAAAGTCTATTTAAAGGGAGACAGTCTTGCTATTATTTTTCTCATAGAGATACATGTAAATATTTAAATACTTATGAACTCCTAAGGGCTGACATTTATCTCCTTTTCAAATCTGTAAGATGAAACTTACCTAATAAATTTCCTGGACTTACTAATTCTTTAAAATATTTGCCATACTTAGATACTGTGCAATCCCTCTAAGTTTACTTCATTCTCATAAACAGTGTAAAATTACCTAATTAAAAACAAAAGCTATTTACAAATCGTCTTTCTACAAATTAGACTATTCCAAAAATAATAGCGGAAATTTAAAACTAGAAATATAAGCACTTATCTTTTCAGTTATATCTCTCCCTTATTTCCTTGGGAATGGATTTAATGTCTCTTTGCAAACATTCTTCCAACGATCAAAATCAACTAAGGTATTCAGAGCTTAGGATTCTTAGTCTGCTCAAGAATTACCTTCACTTTGGGAAATACAACTACTTTAAGTGTGTACACAAGGTCTGAAGAACCAAATTTACTATCATTAGGAAACATATCCCTAAATTTCTAGCAATACACATTATCTTCAGGGCTGCTTTGTCTGATATTATTTTGTCACATTAGTTTCCCACAGTTACTGCTTGTAAATCTGTTTCTATCTTTTTATTTCATCTCATATTTACATTTGTATTTAAAATAAACACACACATACTATGCATTTACAACTTGTTTTCTGACATTTTCTAATCATTTTAACCAATAGTTATAATTTTAGTTTATTTAAATTTAATTTAAGTATTGATATGATTGAGCTTAATTTTGTGCTTGTCTACTATAATGTATTTTTCTCCTATTTTTCTTCATTCTCATTGTCTTACAATAGGTTACCTTCAATGATCCAATTGGAGTCATCCATTGGGATTTCAGCTATATACCTTCACTTATTGTTATATTTTCACTTGGTATTTAAATATAAATGCTTTGTTTAGAACAGTCTATATACACACACACACGCTTTTATATTTTACTAATTTCAAAGATAACTTACTATTTTTCTTATTGTTCTTATTATGGTAATAAATCACAAGAAGCAACATGAAATTGTGTGTAATCCAAGTACTGTGCAGTGCAGCAATTTTTCTAAATGACATACGTTTTACTTTCAACCACAGAGTCTACAGACAATTTTTCTCAGTGGAGGAGAAATTCATTTCTCATTGCACAATGTTTGCTATTCCCAAAGGTAGTTCTAAGCAGAACACCTGTTCTCTTTCTCACAAGACCCAGTGGCCTTCTCCACCTCATTTTGGGCTTACTCAGCACTGAGGGGTTAATGAATTAATGTGTGGGCTTCATTAAATATACACTGATTGGAGGCAGCAGCTAAGCTCTGAGTGACTCGAGTAATTACAACTACTTTTAGTATAATGAAACTAGCAGCGATATTAGCTGCTTTCTGAACTACAGACTTCTAAATTGACAATAACCACCCCCTGGCTCCTTGCTAGACTTGGCTACTGAACTTAGACCTGGTAGGTAGTTCTGATCTCTGTCTCAGCTCCTAACTAAAGGCAGTTCTGTAGGTGCAGGACAGGGATGTGACAGTGATCATCGTATGGAAGAGAGATGCTTGAGCTCTTAAACATATCTTTCTAAGACTGAAGCCACCAGTTCAGAGCACAAAAGCAGGAGAGAGCTGTTGCTGTGAGCTTCCCCTTTGGTTCCAGACATTTTCTCACTTTCACCCTGTTCCCACCAGCTCAGTACTCACAAAGCCTTCAAGATGTGACAAAACCACATATCCATTTATCCTTCTACAGAATCAGATGAATGGGAAAAACATGTTATAGATTTCATCTTCAAGGTCAGGAAGAAAATGGTTCCATTTCTGTTTTCCAGCTACAGTGTCCCAATGCTGGCTTTGAAATGAACATCCCAAAGGCCATATTGTTCTAACCAAGATCTGTGGGCATTAGCAGGGTGTGGGTTAGCCAGTGGATCCTGAGAAGAAATTTTATAAAACAGAGAATTTAAAATAGGAAAACATATTCCTTTTGTAAGTATGAGTATTGTTTCATGAAACATTTATTTAAGCTGTGTGTGTGTGTGTGTGTGTGTGTGTGTGTGTGTGTGTGTGGTGTGTGTGTATGTGTGTGTGATAGGCTATAATATAAAGTGTGGTTTACATGATTAGCAAAATTATTAAGCCACTATATTGAGTAACAGGATATTTATTAAGAAAAGTAAGCCTATTTGATGGTCTGGGTATTAAAAAAAAGAAGAAATGTTTATGCTCCGGGGGGTAATAAAATTAAAGAAAAATATATAAGTTTCAAAAAACACATTTTGACTCAACGAAAAGAACAATTATTTCCCAATAACAAAATGAGTATTTTTTTTTTTTTTACTCAAGAAATAAGTAGGTAGGTGACCCAGTGCAAGCCCTGGCAACATGAATTTTTCCATTGGAAGCAGCCTGGGATGATGCCATTTTAGGATGTCATCTTAGCAATTATTTCTCTATGGTAACTCTCAAATCCCCAAGTGGCTGATTTTTGCTTTTGAGCTTTCAATTTTTAATCTATTATACATTCGTTGGAAAAAAAAAAATTTTTAAACAAGGACCTTTCTTGCACTTTCATATAATGCTATAGTGGATTTATGATGTTACATTGAGTTTAATAAAAAGTACTGATTATCCTAAGGCAGACAGGATGTGTGAGCGGGGCTACCAGACTACAAAAACTCTGGAACAGGAAGAACAGAGCAGAATGCCAGAGAGAAGACAGAAGAAGCAGAGGACAACTGTGCTGCTCTGAGAAAAGGTACCAAGCCACATGGATGAACAGGATAAGAGTCATGGGTTAGTTTAAGGGTAAAGAGTTAGCAAGTGATATGCCTGGGCCTTAGGCCAATCAGCCTAAAATTAATGTAAGCATCTGTGTGTTTCTGCGGGTCTGTGGGTCTGCAGGTCTAAACCTTGAGGCTAGGCCCGAAAGTCCAGGACAGAAACCTCTTACTACATAATGCCTCTTATTTTAGAATAGTACTTTCAGGGTTTAGGGCTGAGCAATTTTGAAATGGCATAAAGTAGCTTTAGATGAAGCATAGTCCAGTTTATTTTATTATCTATTTATTGCTAAAAACAAAATGCTATGTTTTACAAAATAGACAAAGCCAGTTATAAAGAGAAATAGTTATAAAAATATCTTTGCTTTTCCATGAGTGATTTCATATTTTAAAATGAAAAAGTTTTTAGATACAGACATGGACCTCGTATCTGAATAATAAAAGTTGAACATATAGCTTTCAAACAGGAAATGGGACAAAATTCAATCCTGAGTCTGAAAAACCATTTGGTAAAGAAACATACAACAGAGTACAATTTGAATGTTACCACATGTTTGTATGTGAAGAAAACTCTGGAACAATGGTTGGCTGCAAAGAACATAGGGTGGAAACACTGATCATCTGGTCTACCTCCTTTTTAACTCTCTCTTCATTTTTATTCTATTTAAGTCATTGTCCGTAATTGCCAAGAAGACTCAAATTTCTCATGATCTACAGAAAACCATACATGATACTTTAGCTTTTCTGCAAAACATATAGAAACAAATTTTACCCCTTCTGTGACAAGTCACATAAGATGTTCATGTAATCACAAGCTTTGAAAGGTCACCATTCATCTTACATTAAAATAATTTGGAAGTTAAGCTACAAAAATAAACTATGTCAATTGATTCTACAACCAGACAAAATAACATATCTGTAGGTTTACTCCTTCCTATTAGAAAGGAGTATAAACTAGTTTATTCAGTCATGGAAGCCTACACATGTTCCCAGCAGAAATGCCCAAACAGCTCACTCACTCCAGCTTGACATCACGATGAAGTTTTCTTTGTATTTTAAAAGAAAATTTTATGACATAACAAGCTATATCTATAAAATCTAGAACATTCTGTTTCATTTAACTTGCTCAATCATTTCAAAGCCTGTGTTACAGTCACATCAAAACAGCAAATGTTGGTATAAGATCCATGATTCTAAATGGGTAGAATATGGGAATCCTAGTGACTACCTATAAGCTATTTTCTCTCTGGGTATGTGTCATCAGCCATTTGTCTTTGCCAACAGTCTCAGAGGTTTTCAAGCCTCACAGGTCTCCCTTTCTGTTATAGTAACCCATTATTTGTGATTTTAGTCTATTTTTTTTGACAATTTTATATTTACAAATATATATACAATGTGTTTTGTTCATATTCACTTCCTGTCCCTGATTAGCTTCTATTACCTCCTCCCACTGATCTGTTCCCTCTTCCCAACTAGTTTTCCTTTACTTCCATGTCTTTTTATGTGACTTATTAAGTTTCATGAGCATGAAGAGATGACCATTGAACTCATGAACTCAAAGCGAAGATATTTTAGAGTGATTACCTGAACAAAACTGAGGCCTTCAAAGTTCTGTCCTGGAAAGGGTAGACTCACTAGGCTCATCCCTCCATGAGAAGGCATTAGTAGTTAACGGCTACTGGTGGAAAGGTTAGCACTGTATGTGTGTGTGTGCATGTGCGTGTGCATGTGCGTGTGCGTGTGCGTGTGCGTGTGTGTGTGTGTGTGAGAGAGAGAGAGACGCATCCACTGTTGTCTACTAGTCATCTAGTATTTCCATGATTTTTATACTTTCTCATCTAGTGGAACTTCATGTCCTTGTGTTTCTTGTGTCTCTAACTCATTAAAACCTCTGCTAATTAAAAGATACCTCTGGTGTCTCCTTGAGGCCATGATTCTTTTACTTACCATTTTACTTTACACCTTTTGGCTTTCTTTTCTGATGGCCCTTAAACTTTCTGGTATTTTTCAGAAAACAGCCTCTTCATTTCTTTAAATCCCACAGTCAGCTCTTTGGGTCGTGAGTACATTTGACTCTGGCTGCCGCTGACTAATGAATCTTCCCAGACCCTTGACTCTCTAATCTCTTAGGCCTCAATAGGATTTTCCGAGGTTCAGATGAAGCAACACAGGCTCACCCACTTGTCTTTGCTTTCTATTCAGAGGGAGAGAATTTTCTGTGTTTAATTATGCTATCTCTTAGGGTACTCCCAAATTCCTACTTCCCTCATGAATTTTAACTTTTTTTTCCTAATGCACTAAGCTGATTCCATGTCCAAAACTCATTTCCAAGAGAACTTCTACTAAGTGTAACAGCTTTATTCTCCCACCATTCATCGAAGCATGTTATGAGCTCTTGGATTTTGTTTTATTCTGCTTTTCTTAGACATACTCAGGATTTTCTAATTTTCTATCTTAAATTTACCTGCTAGTCTTAATCTGACTAATTGCCATCATTCAATGATTGACTTAATTCATCCAATGTGCTTAATTCTTCCCCAGAATATACCATGCCAGGAGAAGAGCAGGAATGATGGTTAGACCCTAGTTCAGGCATACATCTGTCGTGCCATTGGGAAGGACAGATTTATGCTGAGGTTCCTGTCTGAGGGACTAACTCGGATTCCAGGACATTTCCAGTCCTGTGCCTTGGCAGTGTAATTGAGCAATTCTGATCAGATGCTTGGAGGTTACATCCTAGCTCTATCCCACCCATATGGAGGAAAAAACTTAGTCTTTTAGATCCCCACTTCCTGTTAGATTGAAAAGATGCCATGGACACAAATCTCAGTCCTGGCACAGTGCTAGCTACTGTTACTTTCATTAGTAGGATATCACTAAATTTTTAATTGCATATCATATATTTATGAGAGGATCTTGATGTTTTAGGCACATTTAAGTTAAGAGCAACTTCTCTGAGTTTTCCAATAGTGACTTTATATTTCTGATACTAGTGTGAAGTAAGTAAAAAAGGAGAATACAATTCAAAACCAGCCAGTAGGGGAGAATCCTTGTTACTCAGAGTAATTTTTGGTTTCTGCAAATTCAACGATCAATAATTATTGTGGTCAGTGCCATAGGAAATGGAAAAAAGAGATAATGCCTTCTGATTCTATGAGGTTCAAGGCAACCCAGGAAACCACACACACACACACACACACACACACACACACACACACACACACAATCAGTATGCAGGATAAAATATAATTTAAAACCTACAGAATTCAGCCTGGAAAATATCAGAACAACTGTATTATCAGGCATTGAACACTGCCAGTACTCATTAACTAAAATCACTAATAACTACCAGAAATTGTATGACTGACACCATAAGACAATAATTTTCAAAATAAAATAGTGGGTCACCTTTCTACCAATCAGTTAAGAACTGGAGCAAGATGAATGGGATGAGGAGGGCCTTTTCCCTCCCAAATCTCAACAATGGGAATAAGTTGTACACAATGGAGACCTTGGGATACTCTGACATCACTTGCCAGGGAGCAAATTTATCTGAAAGATTCCAAGCCCTTCCCCATTATTCACTTCTACAAATACACTGCCTCCCCTCAGATTCTTGTCACCTCTCCTATTAATCGATGGTAAGAGAGCAATAGTCCAGACCTCAGCATATTTGCCTGGTCCAGAAGACCAACTGGAAGGTGAAGGAAACACAATTCCTTCTTCTCAGATAAGCACCTCTCCTTTGTTAACATGTCTTTGGGTCTAAGAAGCTTGAAAGGGAAGCCCTCTTTTAAAATCTTCATATGAAAGAGAATGGGAAAACAGTACCATTCACCAACGTGGAGCAATATATTCAGCTATTATAGAACAAAGACAGAGAAAATCTGCATTGAGTTGAAATTTCATTATCCCACCGGATATTAAAATCCTGATATCAAGGTTGTCAACACTGTGATAACAAATACAGGCCTAAAAAGTGATTGCTTCTTGGAACCCGTCTTTAAAGATCATTTATAATTCAGTAATATCCCGACTACCCGGGCTGTTAATATTGATTAGCAGCCAACTGCATTCATCAGCTGCAAAGAGCAAAAGGCTCAGAAAGAGGAACAAACAGAAGGAGAAGCCCAGAGCAACCTCAGCAGAACAGTTTATGCCAAGAGGAAAAATGCTTGTTTTTTCGTCAACTTCTGTTTTCAATAATAATAACAATAATAGGAAGGTATAATTTCAATACAATGGAGACTCATTTCTTGTACCCTTAGTTAGAAGCCCCAGTGACAAGATTCAAGCTGTAAGGCAGAACTTTTTCAAGGATTCCAGCTCTTGCAGAAGGTAAAAGCCGTTATTACTGAATCCTGAGCAATGATGCCCCACACTTACTTAGGCTTGAAGATGGGTCAAGATTGAACCAGTTGCGTGTGTGTTGCTGTATATGCATTTCTCCAAAGTAACATGCATGTAAATGAAGAAGTCTAGAAATTCTTTGCTCTGTTTGTGAGAAGGGGCTAAGTTTGTCCCCCAGGAGATCTTCTACAATGGCTTCTACTGGCTATCAGACAATAGTTTAGCAAACCACGAGATATAGATGTGTAGAATATCTGAACAATTCTATTAGCTAGTGTTATAAATTTACAATAGCTACAGCATGGCCACAAAATTGCAATTATTTGCCAGGAATAAACATTACATTTTTATTTCTATGATTTTTAATTATGTGCATATGTACGTGTCTGAGTACAGTTACGTAGATATGTACGAAGGTGCTTGTGGAGGGCTAAAGCATCAGATCCCACTAACACTAGAACCACAGGCAGTTGTAATCATCCTAACAGGGGTACAGGAACCAAGCTTGCAAAAGCAGGGTGTGCACCTAACCACCATTTCTCCAGCCAAGAGTGAAATCATTAAGTCAAGAACAGTTGAGCCACTGGAATTCAAGGACATATCTGAGTATCTCTCGTTCTTGTCCCCAGGCTGTGTTCTGTGTTTTGTCTAGAGATACTTCTTGTGATTGCCAATTGTCCCCTTATGTGCCTATCTGGGTGAGAGGACTGCTATTGTACAGCAAGTACTGTCTACTTCCCACCATAACAAATGATGTGTCACAGAGTAAGAGAGCCTATTTGAGAGGAGCTGATGGGATGCTGGAAGAAAGCTAACATCCATAGCATGTGGCATACAGTTGATTCGGCCTACTAGGACCGAGGGTCAGGAAGAAACTATTTTCCATTCATCCTCTTACTTCTGAACTCTTAGTGATTCTTCTGCTCTCTTCTGACCTCAGAGTGGATGGAGTCTTTTGTAATCCAGTAATAGGATGATTTCTGAAGACTCCACAGGAAAGTAAAGAGCATTTTTGAAAAAGCTAAGAAGTAGATTCTCTCCTTAGGATCAATGTTAAATTTATTTGCAAACTTGTCTTAAAAATAACAGCAAAGGTGCTGGAGAAATGGTTCATCAGTCAAAAGCCCTGACTACTTCATTCCTAACACTCACATAACAGCTCGCTGCTGTCTGTAACTCCAGTCCCAGGAAATCGGATAATTTCTAGTTTCCATGAGCACAAGGTACACATGTGGTTTACAGATATACATGCAGACAGAACACCTAGAAACATATAGTATATAAAGATTTTAAAAATCAACAGCAAAGATGGGACAGAAAGATTTTGAGCGCTGGAAATGTACTGGGAAATGTTGACTCCTGCATTTGCATGCACCAACCCAGAGCAACTGTGGTTGTTACCTAAAAAAGATCGAGCCACTCAAAATCATAGTATGGATGGGTCCCTTTAAATTTAATGCCTTAGACACTGGTGACTGACACTCATGGAGAAAGTCAACAGATTAGTATCTTGCTAGTCTCATTCTGACAGAAACAGTGAGAAAGCCAGGAGCCTTTCTGTGTCTCTGCTTATCTGTGAAAACACAGCCTACATAGACGTTTCTCTGGGCTAAATTTATCTTGAAAGAGGCACTGTCCAGGGCTTGCCAAAAACTTAGGTGATTCTGTCATGAAGAAATACGAAGTCCACACTTCATAAAAGTAAGGAGAATGCTGTAGTAAAAAATATATCAGGAAATTCCAAGCCAGAAATCCCAGAAGACTCTTTAAAAAAAAAATGTAGTCCTTATTAGCTGTCTATTATGCAAAATAAATGCCATTAATTTTTTAAAAGAATACGGGCTTATTTTTCTTAGAGTTTTATGAGTCAGAACTAGACTAGACATGGCTTACCTGGGCCATCCCTGAGGAGGTTGTGACTGAAGTATTGGTTTGAGTTGTGGTCCCATACTGCTGAGGAAGGGCAAATGCAATTGAAACCTTGTGACTGAGGGCAGCACTAAGTCGGGTGTCGCTGAGGTGGTCAGCATCTCCTGGCTGTTCCGTCCCCTCATCTCTGCCACATGGTTCTCACAATAGGCAGGTCTAAGAAAGCAATGCTAGAATCCAGATGCTGCTCAGACCACAATGCTTTGCAGCAGCTCTGCCCTTTCACAGACGCTGCCAGGCACAACCTACTGAAACAGTCTGTGAGTCCTTAGCTAGTGAACTCCCAGAGCCAGGATCTTTCACCTGGGAGGTGAGTTTACATCAAAGGGATATTGATGACCACACATCCTGTTGCCTGTTCCTCCCCTGACTCCTGCATGGGACTCCAAGTGCCTCACTTGTGCCGTAATAACTCTCTCACCCTCATAAAAGTATCAAAATATACTCACTTCTGCTACATGGGATCTGCAGAGATCACACCTGTCCTGAGGCCAGGACTTAGCTCTGAGCTGCCACCATGTGCTTGCCTGTCAGTCTGCCCATGGTGTCGACAAACTCCTTACTCCGTAGTAATGTATCTAGGGTCCTCTTGAACCCCGTGCCTTCAAAACCACTCAGTCACAGCTCAGCCACTTGTTTAGGAGATATTGGAGAACCAAAGGAGAGCTACAGGCCCGACCAGCGCCACTATTTCTCTCCTACCGTTCCTTCCACTCAGTCCTCCAAGGGGCCAGAAGCAACAGAGTGGGGACAAACAGTCAGAGGTCTGGGAGACACAGCTAAAATGTTGAAACCCAGACCCTTCCTTGTATCACACTGAGACTTGGGTGTTGTGAAGACGGGAGATTAATGAGAGATTTGGTTTTTATTGTAAACGGCACATCAAGAAGACGAAAAGGAAACTGTTGTGGGAATTAATTACCTTAACTGTGTTACGCTGCATATGTTTAATGATGTAAGATGGGTTGCATCTGCTTCACTTTGCCGGCCTGAGGCACCTGATTGGTCTAATAAAGAGCTGAATGGCCAATAGCTAGGCAGAGAAAGAATTGGCAGGGATGGTGGGCAGAGAGACTAAATAGGAGGAGAAATTTAGGGAAGAGGGAAGAACAAAGAATAAGAAGTGAGAAAATGAGGAGGAGAAGGACACACCCAGGGCAAGGAGCCAGGCAGCCATAGGACACAGGACAGACAGACAACAGACAGACAGACAGACAGACAGACAGACAGACAGACAGACAGACAGACAGGAGAAGCAATGAAAGTTATACTGAAGGAAAGTAAAGTTAAAAGCCCCCAAGCAAAAGGTAGATAAAGAGAAACAGGTTATGTTAAAAGAGCGAGCTAGAAACAAGCCTAAGCTAGACCAGGCATTCAAAACTAATAGTAAGTCTCTGTGTCATGACTTGGGAGCTGGTTGGTGGTCCAAAAGAACAGGTTGATTCAGGAAACAGAGCTAAAATTTATAGCAATTATCCTTCAGAGCCTTTGCTTTTCAACTTTTCTACGTTTTAGAATTCGCTGACAAGTGTTAGTATTTCCCAAAGCAGAAAAGAAGGATAAAACTAAAGGATATGAGTTTAGTCCCGTCCCCCGACTCCTAACTGCTTGCCTCTGTACCTTGAGCAACTTCTTAAACTTTTGCTAAACATCAGTGCTCTTGGTCTTACCCGAGCCACCTACTTAGGATTATTGTGAGGATCAAATGGTTGAGAATAATGTTGCTTAGCGAACATTAAGTACCTGTATACCTAGTATGTGTTAAAGACCTGGTGGACCCAAATTACCATACCATCACTTTCACGCTCGTTGTTATTAGGAGTAAACAGATTAGTTGAGGAATAGTGGGCTAATCCAAAGGTGTGGGAGGTAGTTACTCCACCTTCTGATTACTCATAACTGAGAAAAAACTGCAGTTCTCAGGAAAGCATGCACAAGAAGACTAGGAAATGACTGTCCCAGTTGGCCATTAAACAACCATTGATTGGAAACCGGAAGGAAACTTTGCATGTTTTAGATCAATATTCTGTAACAGATGATGTGTACCTTCCTCATGAAATATAATTATTAGCAGTGGGTGTAGTGTCAGACTGGATAGATTATTTTTGGTCATGATATAAAACATTAATAGTTGCTATCCAGGATTTTTTAAATTTCAAGATATCATTTTTAGATTATTTTTATGTGCATGCTGTTTGGCCTGCACGTAAGGGAGTAGGAGCAGTCACTGGAACTTGAATTACAGTTATGAGGGGCCAAGTGAGTGCTGGGAATTGAAGCAGGGTCCTCTGGAAAAGCAGCCAATGCTCCCAAGCACCGAGCCATATCTCCAGCCCCTTAATGTATCATTTTTAAGATGAACAATGAAGTCTTTTTATGAAGATTAGTAACACTAATAAGAGACAAGTTAGACTCTAAGGCAAACAGTCTTAAGAATTCTTTAAAACTATACAGTAAAGGGAAATCACTATCAAAAGGCTGCATAGTTCATGAATTCCTATATGCCTAGTCCTATACAGTGCTCAAATGCATTAAAAAAAAAAAAAATAAGACACAGCTGCAATACAATCACCAAATCCACAGTCAGAAGTTATCATTTTATGTGTGTGAGTGTTTTGTATGTGGAACATGTACATGTCAGGTGCCTACCTGCCCAGATCAGAAGAGGGCATTGATTCCTAGAAATGGAGTTATGGACACTTTAAGTCACCATGTAGATACTGTAAATAGAACCTTGGAAGAGAAGCCAATGCTCTTACCGTTAACTATGTTCACTCTAGCTGCTATCAAACTACCATGGAACGGGTGATATTTGTAGTTTCTCTTTGTCTGGAGGCTAAAATTCTGAGATTGGAAGCTGATTGAGTTTTCAGGGAACATGTTTATTTAATATAAACTATGCCAGAAAACAAATAAATATCTTAGTTGGTATTGTCTTAACACCAGAGACCAGATCCATCTAGACATTTTTAAGGAAGGAAATGCCTTGAGCTTCTACAAGTTCTTTTTGTCTACAGCCAAGCTCTGCACCAGAGGAATATTAAGACCCCCACTGATGAGAAAAGGCATGCCCTCCCTCAGTGCCAGCTAAAGTCCTGTATCTCTTCAACAACTGGAGAGGCATCAAAAGACAACACCCCCCCCATCCAAATTGGATTGTTGGAATGTTGACTGCTGTGGTCTTTTATGGTCTTGTGTAAGCAATAATAATTGAGAATTCATGGGAGAAATAGCCTTGTAATATCAAGAAAACACTAATTCACAGCACCCTCTGGTATTCTGACTATCCTAATCCATTAAGCCTACGTCCATGTTCATGTGGAGAGCCATAATTGGACTCAGTATAATGAATGACACAGGAAGACTTAGAATGAATTGAGGGAGGGGTGGATATGGTCAAAATGCAATGTACTCAGATATGAAATTCTCAAAATAAAATAATTTTAAAGACTCTCTACTGAGGGCACACATATTACCAAAACACCAAAGGGATCATTTAGATTGTGAAACATCAATATTTATAACTCAGATATTTCTACAGACTAGATATATGCCCAGTACCTTACAGATCCATACATTTTTAGGATTATCATAAACGATCTTAAATCAAAGACATTTCTAAAAGCACTTGGAAAATAAAGCCTCCCCACCTACCAAATACCACTAATTTGCTTATTAGGATATATTTGTGCTTATCCCAAGACTCACCAGGATGGGGTCATCTATCGTAGACTTAGACTAACTATTTTGCATCTTTGCAGCTACCACACATTTGATAAGGCTGATATTCCTGAACAGGCAAAAGACTAAGCAAACAGAGCAGGGCATAAGGATCAAATTCTTTCAGTTACAAACCCCCCAAAAAAGTATCAACACAAGGATGCTGTAATCTTTTTAGAAGGTACAAAAACAAGTTTGGATTTGTAGCAAGTAAGATAATTCAATGCTAACATCACGTTTACACATAAAAAGGAAAATAGGTTATGTAAATAGATTCGGAAAGAACAGCCAATAAAATTCAACACATGCTACACATGTAGCCAATAAAATAAGAGAAAGGCAGGGAAATCCTGGAGATATGAAAGAATCCCCCAAGTCAGCAATCTGATTACTCCAGCAACAGCAGAGCAAGAGTTCTAACATATAACCAACTGTTCCAGGCCTTTCTCCCTTCCCAACTGTAACCTGCAATTTTCAGAGTCACACCAGAAACTCCATTTCAGAGAAGAGATGTGTGTGAAACTCCTTGTAGAATCCTAGTGGCTTCTGGTTTTATTTACTCTGATTCTGATTCCATCCAAGGTATTCACGGAGCCATCTAAGGCATTTCTCTTTTCAAAAGAGATGGGGAACAGGGGCCATGCAAGGTTTCTTAGCAACCTCTTGAAATAGAACTCTGAAGTTATGCAAAGGGTATGCCTGACAAATGCTAAGACAATTAATTGCTTACTCTCTCTCAAGAAGCCTATACCCACACTTAAGTATCTCTTTTATCCGTGATTCGTTGGGAAACACACACTTGGCCGTGCCATTCTTTCTTCTGAGCATGCTTCTTTCTCTTAACCTTCATACTATTAGCCTATGTTAAAATATCTTCAATAAAATTTCTGATTCTGCTTCACTATAGCAGCTAGTTCTAATATTCCTTTAGGCTTCAGGCCACAAATCTGGTTTGGTCTGAACTGGGGTTCCAAAAATGCAGAGGAATGTCTCACCCTGCTGAAAGTGACAGCCTAGGGCTGTAGATGTCCCCTCACCAATAGCAATATTGTAATAATTTCTAGACACATTGATCTTTACACCTGTGCTGTATTTTACAATATGTTTTGCAATGCCTAAATTTTGATCCTATATTTATCAACATTTTTTCAAAACCTTACACCTATAATAAAAGGAAAATAAACCATAGTAATTGATAAATTTTATGTAACAGATTGTACTGTTCAAATTTGCAGGTTGTTTTTTAATTTTTGGTGATAGGAATGAAACCTAGAAGCTTGGCTTATTTTGTTTTTTTATTTATGTGTATAGATGGATGTATGTATGCGGGTATGTACACAAGAGTGATATATACCAAAAGCAGGCATCACTCCTTGTAAACCTTTTGATGTGGCTCCTGGGAACCAAACTCTTCCTCTGGAAGAGCAGCAAGCATTCATAACTACTAAGTTATTACTCCCATCCAACAGAAGATTTTTTTTTTAATGTAAGTGTTCAGTCTCACTAACAATAAGGAAAATGCAAGATGAATCATCAGTGAAGCACTGTCTCATGTCCATCTACTTGTCAAATAAAAGGAATAGCCTGGTAGATGGAGCATCTGCAGCAGGATTATTAATGGGCACACTTGAACAATTTCCTTCTACACGGAGTTCTAAACAAATGACTACATTTTTACAAATGTTTCTGGATAAGAATATTTATTGCACTATTGGTAAAAATATCCAAAAAAGGGAAAGGACTGGAGAAAAGACATATTTTTTTATATTCAAAAGTAACCAATTTTATTAACTGTGTCCCAATAAATTTTATGAATATACTGGATGAAGAAAAGTAGGTAGATTTGGGGAAGTTGGTGAAAATGTGAAAAGATGAAAATAGCACTTATTATATTATCAATGTATTCACATCTATTAATAGCATTAAGAGATAAAAGTGGGCCTAAGAAATGGCTCAGTACTTAATCGCTCTTGCCAACCAGGAGTGAAGAAGACCTAAGTCCAAATCCTAAAACTCCACATAAAAGCCAGCTGCATAACCTAAGTGTCTACGATCTCAGCACTTCTATATCAAAATGGGAGGAGGGGCAGATGGAGACAGGAAAATCTGCAGAAGCTCAAGGGCTAAATAGCTTGCCTTATGCAGCAAGAAATCAAAAGGGGCCTTGTCTCTGGCAAGGTGGAGGGAAACAGAGGCCTTGGCAACCTCTGTTCTCAGAACTCTACATACACACTGTGGTGTATCATACCATGTTTACACACACACACACACACACACACACACACACACACACACACACACACACACACACTCACAGAGGAAAGAGAGGGGAATCAATAGTAAATTTGAGGAGAGATGACAGAGTAATGGTGTGAAAGGAGAGTTAAGCTTCAGTTGTGCTGATGGTCATTTTAACACTTTCCTTTTTGTATAAAGGATTAATTAGCAGGTCCATGTTTGGATATAGACTTTGCTGGTTTCTGGGAGAGGATAAACCACAGGGACAAATGAAGCTAGGGGGTGTCTCTGTGTAAGAGGAAGAAAAGTATACAGAGGGGTGTGGAAATCACAGGTGAGAGTGAAAGCTACTGAGCCTTGGTGTGAAGTTTCCCATTTGTAGACTAAACATCTCTTACTCCATGAATCACAGTGAACCAAAAACCAACACCAAAGATTGGTAGATATTGCATAATTAATTTTTGTAATCCAGTGGAATATTTTAGTAGCAAAGCTAAAACCAAGAGCTTCTGATTACAAAAATGATTATAAAAAATGATTGAAATATCACTCACCTGAGGTGGTGTATACCTGTGATCCCAGTCAGTAGACAGAGGCAGGAGGATCATGAGTTTGAGGTTAGGTGGAGCTACACATCAAGAGCCTATCTCAGAAAAGCAATCAATCAAAATAAGCCTGAATCCGAAGGACAAATAGAGTATGCTTTCTCTATATACATAACCTTAAGTTTTTTTGGGTTTTTTTTTTTTTTTTTTTTTTTAATGATGGTTTTTGTGAAATATTTTCATTGATTGTTGGGGATTTTTCTCAGACTGCACTAGAGAGCTAAACAGAACAACATTTTCATTTTAGGAGGCTTTGCATACAAGTATGAAATAAACAGTCTTCAGTGATGTCCTCTTTACACACCCCTTCCAAATGCACAAATAAGCTAATTGTCATGGAAAGAGCTTCCTCCTGACTGCATGCCTGTTGGGGTGTGCTCAGTACAGGGGCAAGGGGTGCCAAGCCTTTCTAATGTTGCAACTGCTCAATCATCTGGGGGAAAAAATAACACAAAAGAAGTCATTTACATCTCAGTTTAAATAATGCAAGCCCTCTCATCCCAAGATGACAAATGGTTTATGAACATTGTCTCCGAGAAACACTACACAATTACTCCCTGTTTGAATATAAAAATACATGCTGCACACGGGTCAATAGCCTTTCTGCCATCAGTAAAGAATGAGCAAAGCTAATTTCTACTCCACAGTGTGAATCTCTCCTGATTATCACCGAGTAACTGCCATGTGTTGGTTCTATGTGCTTGCTGCCTAGATGCCCCTGCAAATTGCAAAGCATTATATTACCAGAGACAGATTTGATTTCATATTATTTATGCCCAGCCTGATTTTCTGTTCATTCCTCCCTTGGATACTTCACTTTTTAATCCTGAAGATTCTCTAAAATACTTCAGCATATGACCACCCATCTCAGCAGATAGCATAAGCCTTCTATAGAATGGACTGCTTTTGAGAGACTAATTCTCAACCTTTCAACATTTTCCAAGCCATCATCTTGCACCCTAATGCCATGTACAGGAAGACAGGGGATGCATGTTTATTATCAGGATTGCTCAGGTCCCAGTAGCTTGAAACCAGGGCATCCCATCCTTTACTGTTCCTCATCTTCACTACCCAAAATCCTTCAAGAGCATCCTTTACATCTAGGACAAAGGCAAAGATCTGACAACTCATCTTTTTGTAACTAAAAATCTGCATTGAACACTGCCTCATAGTAGAACTGGAAAGAAACTAGAACTCATTTGTTTAAGTCAGGGATCTCCAAAGAAAACAGAAACAGTAAGAGAGGGAGAAAGGGGGTATTTATTTTAAAGGAGTGCCTTATACAATTACTGAAGCCAAAAATTTCCAAGATCTGTAGTCAGCAAGCAAACTGTAGTTGATGGTATGAGGGATATCCTGAGACCAGAGATGATATTTCAATTCCAATGGAAAACTAGAACACTATGCCAGCTCATACGGCCAGGCGAAAAGAGATAGTCTTACTCTTAAAGTTATTCTTTTTGAAGGACAATAAATGGTACATGTTGGTAGCAACCAATACTGCCTAATTGGTTTTGTGGTCTATTCAACAGAAGGAAAACTGTGGCTGGGACTGGAAACCTAGCCAGCCTCTTGAGTAGTGGGGTCATGGACATTAGGAAAGAATGCCACTTGCTATACCAGCATACGTCCTACTACAGACTAAATCCCCATTCTTGTACTCACAGAAGAGTGTAACTAACACCCTTCGCCCTTCGTCAAAAAATCCCGTCTTTACAGCCTACACAACCCATCACAGAAATTCCAAACTGAATATAATACTGAGATCGACAGATTGTGAGGAAACTCGGCCACAACATATACATCTACTACGTCACAGCTCCTGCATCTATGGCTCAGGAAACAGTGGAGAACACAGAAAAACTGTAAATGAGTCAGAATACCAGGAAGTCTTTTAAACAGTCTCTCCTAAAAATGGCTGCCTAAGCAAGACTGGAACATTGGTAGTATCAACAGACATGATATTGCCCGGAGATATTTTTTGGCTTTAGATTCCTGTTAATCTGATATAAAATGCTCAGCACAAATAGAAAAATATTTGATTCAATATCTGCAAGCTCTTTGACTAAACAAGTCGACATATAATTAACTTTGATTCAGAGTCTAGACTGTAAATTAAATCACTTGAGAAGTATTTTTTTATCAAATCTGTACCCCAAGACAATTAAATAAAAAATGTGATTGAACCATACAAAACTATTTTTAAAGTACACATAAACAATTACAATGTAAGTTTAAGGCTAAGAACCCTGTTTCAAAAGATGAGCTGAACTAGAGTGGCCATGTTCTCTATGTAGTGTATCATTCGCACCTGTGCATGGTGGGAAAGGCAAGCACACACAAACTCTTTGTGGCACTTCTATTTTTGCTATAAACTACAGGTGACAGGAGAGGTGCCCAGCTCCAGGAGCTGGAGGAACTGAGAAGCAAAAGTCCCAGTAGAGAAGCCTATCTTACGGGTAACAGTAGCAGCTGTAGTAGAAGCAAAGCCACATCATTGGCATTTTTCTCAGATGACTGAATCTTGTGCATTGTTCTTTGGAAAGGGCCTTTTATCTACTGTCTCAGCCCTCTTAACAGCCAGGAAGGATCGTCAGTAGCCTCCAATAAACTGCTTTCCTTTTACAGCCAAATGCCCTGAATCCCGTGTTAAGATCAATATTCCTACCGCGTATTCCTATTGTCTTCTTGTCTATGTTTCTAGTATATCAATCATCAGCTGCGTTACATTAACAAGATATATATGTAAATTTATCTGCTTTTATCATTTAGCTTTGAAAAGCTTAACAATTTTTTTCAGAGCTCATAATGCTCTGACTTGGAACTTAAACTGAGTTGTGAAAGGACCCAAGCAGCCACATACAGAATCCATCTCTAGATCTTCAAGTCACCAATCCCAGAGGGAACTCCGGTCTTCAAGGTAAATGAACTTTTATGTATGTTCTAAGCCTCTGATGCCTCCAAGTGAAATTACAGATGATGGAGAATAGAAAGATGTCCCCATGGGCCCTTTCCAAATTCCAAACCTCCAGAACATATAAAATATGTATATCTCTAGGTTTTCAAGAAGTGTTCAATATGCTTGTAGTAACAGGAACATGAAGCTAGACAATCATTTTCATCATCAGTTTCCATTCATAGCATAACTCTAAAGAGTCCGTGCTCACAAATTCCATCAATGAGACTATACTGAGTTCAATATCTTGGTAACACAGCAAAAATATGCAGAGAAACAAAACTGGATGTCAATGAAAACTTTAGGGCTGGCAGAATTGCTCAGTGGACAAAGGCACTTGCTACCAAGACTGAAAACCTGAGTTCTATTCCAAGGCCCAACATGGCCAAAGAGGTGAACCTATGCTGACAAGCCGTCTTCTAACCACCACATATGGGTTGTGGCACACACACACACACACACACACACACACACACTAAAAATAAGTGAATTATAGTAAGAATTGAAACCCAGGTTATTTTAGCAATCTCTGAAATGAATTCATTAGTGAATCTAATACCTGTTAGATCATAAGAACATTTTTATTACTACCAATATTTTAAGGACTACTATGAAATTGAAAATGGAGAGAGCAAGCAATAAAGGAATCAGCACCCTAGATTTCTGTGAAGTATAACATTTTATAAAAATATAATTTTATTAATCTAAAATATTTTCTCTTTTATATTTTATTCCAACTTCAAAATAATAATACAACATCTTACAGGCTCAGCTTAGTAGAAAATGCATGGATGTCACTTGAGTTTTCCTGCTGACTTATTCAGTACATAAAATCATGATTCTTCAGCTCTATCTAAGAAACTTTATTGTATACCTACTAAGAACAGAGCAGCAAACTGGCTTCATTTCCTAGGTTCTTTATTTCTCCATACAGTCAATTTTTTCTTTTTCATAAATGAACAATGAAAAGAAAGTCTCGTGATACAGATGGATTGGTCCAGCCACCTCTCTGTAATCAATCCAATGCAGACTAACAATGCAGCTCTTTAGAAGAGACTGGGAATTCATCCAAACCAACCTTTAGGTTCATGGCTTTTCAAGATCTCCCCATTGTTCCCTTAAACAGATGGAATTGACTGGTTATTCAGGTACTTGACTATTCCATCCCTGTCATGGTCTGTGTTCATTTACAGTCTTCCCAAACTAGCCAAAACTATCTATACACTGAATCACAGCAAACGGCTAATCTGTTTGTCAAGTCCACTCGATTGAGTAATGCCAGGATTAGCAAAGCAAGGTCTGGGTGTATTCATGAGAGCATTTCCACAGGAAATATAAACATGAGAATTATTACCTGAAAAATGACTGATCCCATGGATGGACTCCAAAGTTTAATGGACTCCTGGGAGGCAGAGGGACTGTAGAATATAGATTCTAATTGGAAAAAGTTAGTCCCAGAGGACATTCCTTTGGAGAGTGTATCTTGGCCCTGGCGTCTTCCATTACTGCTCCCTGGCTACCACAAGGTAAGCAGCTCTGCTCCACGATTCCTTCTGTGCCTTGATACTTTCCTTTATTTTAGGCACAATGCAGTGTGACCAAAGGATCATGAAGTACACCTTTGAAACCATGAGCCAAAATGAATCCTTACTCCTGTAAAGGTTTCTCTCAAATATTTGTCAGCAAGAAAATGTGAATGAATTTCTGGTTTTATCTCTTTCCTAAGCAGAAAACACAATGATGTGTTAGAAAGATAAAAGATAAGGGGGTTAAGAATGATTCTCCTCCTTCATTAAATTATTGGTTTTGTTCTAAACTGATGATTGAGACATTTAACTGTGCCATTTTGGTTAAATAAATGTACTCTTGATTACAAGTCTGATTGCTAACAAACATTTTAAAAACCAAGTTAAATTTTAAATTTACTTTTATTGTTAAAACCTATTATGAGAGTTTACTGTATATATGTGTGTGTTCATGTATGCACACGTATACATGTACATGTGAGTGAGCATACATGTGTATGAATGTCAGAGGAAATGTTGGGTGTCATTGGAAGGAAAACTGTCCATCGCATTGTCCTGGAGCTCATTAATTAAGCCATATACATTACCCAGTCAGGGAGCTCCAGGTATCATCCTACCTTGGCCTCCCCACTACTAAGATTTAAGCATATATGCCACTATGCCATTTTTTACATGGGTGTTGGGAATCAAACTCAGATCTTTGGGTCTTAAAAGCAAGCATGATTTTTTTCTTTAGTCCCAAAATTTTAACTACTGATCAGAACATAAAAATGTTTAGGCTAACTGGACATTAGACTTTTCAGCACTCAAGGACATTCTTTCTATTTATAAAATTATATTTAATGCATCTTGCAAGCAAAAAGCTACATTATAGAGGTAATGAAAATTATGGAGTTGTTTTCATTTTTATTGTTTATTCTTTGACAAATTTGAACAAGTGTAATATTCACTCTCATACTCTCTCCACACACCCTGCTTCATCCCCCCATCCCAATTGACAACACCTCCCTGCTAGTCCCTTTCCCAGATTCATAACTTTGGAATTAGTTCTGTGCCCAATTTAGTTTAACCAGGGCTACTTTTTGAATTGTAGCTCTCCACTGGATCCCAGTGGGGTCACCAGTGGGACTCCCCCTCTTCTTTCATCTATCAAGAGCAAATAGTTAAGTGGTGAGGCATAGGGTTCCCTGGGTGCCTCTTCCATTCCTTCCTGTTGGCAGACCCAAGCCCATGCAGACTAGTACAGGCATCGATGGCTGCTGTGTATTCAAGATTAAAATGGCTATGCTTTGCCCAACAGATGGTATTTTGCAACATTTCTCCTTCCAGTTCTCACATTCCTTCCACTACCTCTTCCATAATGCTTCCTAAGCCTAAGAGAGTCTCCTGCTTAGTTCTGTTGTTAACCTGACACACCTGGCAAGAAAGAACCTCAGTTGAAAAGGTGCTTGTTCATATTGGCTTGTGCATGTGTCTGTGGGACATTTTCTTGATTACTCATTGATGCAGAGGGGCTTCGCCATCCCTGAGCAGGTGGGCCTTGCATAAAAGAAAGACAGTAGAATGTGAGCCTAGGAGTAAGCCAGTGAGAAGTGTCTCTCCATCATTCCTGCCTCTGCTCCCAAGTCCCTACCCAGACTTCCCTCAATGATGGACTGTGATAGGTTTGCTTAAACCAAATAAGCCTTTCCTTCTCCAGGCTGTTTCTGGTAAGTGGTTTATTACAGTAATAAAGTGAGCTGG
The DNA here is from genome assembly GCA_033318265.1 of Phyllotis vaccarum. Classification (NCBI taxonomy): domain Eukaryota; kingdom Metazoa; phylum Chordata; class Mammalia; order Rodentia; family Cricetidae; genus Phyllotis; species Phyllotis vaccarum. The sequence continues at coordinate 75,546,201 of JARWLC010000003.1, forward strand.
GATAGAGGGGATGATAAAGTGTTTAATTGAGGGCTCATATCTCACTTGTTCTCAGGAACAGTGCAGCCATCATTTTCTCTATTAACCATCATTCATTGAAAAAGGGGCTTCTCTGATGAAATCTGAGAAGAACATTTGTCTATGGGTATACACACAAACATTTAGAAGGAAGTTTGGTGCTATACCAGTTTAGTTACATTAAGCAGCACTATTCAGTTCCCCTGTAAAGCCTACAACCATACCACCATGAGTTTTTGACCAGGATTCTGGTATCAGACATAGGTTCCCTCCTGTGGGGTAGATGGACCTCAAATCCAGTCAGAGAGTGGTTGGATACCCTCACATCATTAGCTCCACTATTGCACAAATGAGAACCTCCTGCCTAGCAGGTTTGTCTTATAGTTCATAGGGTTTACAGCCAAGTAAGACCATTGATTCTCTTTCTCCCAAAGAAAACTGCATAACACCTTCTTGGGCAATGGAAGTTGGAAGGACTCACTTTTTCTGTTGGCTGCTATCACTTCCAGTTGCTGGGGTTCTTCAGTAGATTTGTGTGTCTCCGTTTTTATGATGTTATTTGAGAGATATAGAATATAGTTTTTATCAAATTAATTATATCTGTCAAGCAGCTAATCTTATTCTGAGAGGGAAAACAAATTCTTGTAAATTTTCAAAGTGTTTCTATGGAATGAGGAATGAGGATGGCTCCCATTGGGCCATTCAGGTTATAGAATAAAAAGTAAACCTGGGCCTCTGCCAAGGCCACAGAGTTCATTTTTCTACACTGGATACAAAATGACATTGACAAAATATTGAAAGGAGCACTAGCTGGAATATGGTGTCCATGATTAAGATCAATATCTTACGACAGGCTTATTTGTGTGGCTCTATGTACTACATTATTGATGTGATTGATTGATCATTTTATTTGGTTGGTATGATACACAAATTCCCACTGAAATAATTACTACTTGGAGTAGATATAATTCAGGATGCCATAAAAGACACTAATGTTCCCAACTGTGTGTCACCATTCCTGGACATGAACTGATAAAGGTAGTCATGGATCATACAGGTAGAGAAAGCTATGAACAGGGCTTAGATGCAGCTGCTATGGTGACTGCACTTGAAGGGAAGCATACATTCAGCAGTATGCTCTACTGCCTCGTCCAATAGGCTTCAGCTCCATTCCATTGGCCACATCCAACCAGAAGCCAGACGCCAAAGAAATGCATTGACTCCTTTAAACAATCTAGCTTCCTAGCATAGCGAAAAATACAGAATGAATCTGAACAGGCAGGCAGGAAGTAGTTAGTCGGAAAAAGGGAAACTTCCTTTATATATTCCCCACAGACATCTGGAGGAGTAAAACAGTTGCCTTGGGTAGCAAAGCCAGGGATGAGCCATGGGAAAGACCAAGAAGGGGCCCCAGAGCTTTTGATTCTTTGTTGAAGTAGACATCCTTATCTGCAGAGCTCAGAGAAAGGCTTCATTTTTCTGAGAAACAATATAGAGGAAATGATAACCCACTTCTGCTTGGAGAGAGAACAATGATGTATTTTAAGCCCTTTATAGAATAGAAAAGAGAACAATTGATCGGAGAAGCCAATGTTCCCACCATCTACATTCACACATGAAGAAAGGCTTCCAACCAGATTACCAGAGCAGAAAGGAATGTGTGCAATCATGCATTTTAAAAGATAAAAATGCACTTTCCCTAGAAACTAAAAATAACAATCAGAGGAAAACTTAAAGCAAACAATCAGACTACAGAGATGGCAACATTTTCAATCAACTTTTAAACAATGTCAAATTTTAAAAGTTCTGCTATTTCATAGAATTTGACCAGAATTGGGACCAGCATTTACTTCCCTCTCTCTGGACCATTTTCCTTATATTCTTCCTTAACCTAACTTCTTAGAAACCTACTAGCCTTGCCAGCGGACATGCCAGGACTTCTCAATGAAATATGATTTTCTTATGTAAAAACATATATACATATTATAGATGAATTAGTTAGATAGTTGATAGAGAAATAAGAGATAGGTAAATAATGGATGGCTAGATAGGTATGTAGATAGATAGATAGATAGATAGATAGATAGATAGATAGATAACATTATTCTCATCTAAAAACACCTGTAACATTCAGTTTCACCATCATTAAAACTGCCTGATTATTAGTGAAATAGACACTTAAAAACTACTTTTGGTAAACTGTGTTGAGTCTTCACTTGGGCCCATAGGATAACGGAGATATTTCTGCATTCGTTCATTCATTCACTCTATTTTGTCTATCTCTTTTTCTTTGGTCGAAGGTGCAGCTATAAGCCATTATTCTTAACCTTTTCTCTTGAAGCCCCTTGGATTTCAGAAACAGCAGAGCATGGCAGGACAGATACTCCCCACCCCAGATGAGGGCCATTATCAAAAATGGTGGAGCAGAGCCCCAGAGAAGCGATCATGTTAGAGACCCCTCAAGTGGTGACAAATACAAAGACTTCTACAGAGCACTTTGCAGAAACAGAACGGAGACAAAGGACAACGAGGACCACAGCTTGACCAGGTCTGCTTAGCTACTGATGCTTCACGTCTCCTGCTTGACACAGTTCTCCCAACTCAGCAGGACCCCAGAAATAGACTGGAGATCACTGACCTCCTTTATTTGGTCTTCTTCCCACTGCAGCCACACAGATAAATCCTTCCCTGCTTTTTACCATTATTCATCTTTTTAGTTTGCACACTGGGGATGGGACAGGTAGCCAAGGCTAGCCTATCCAGACTTTTACCTTAAATACTCTGGTGATATCAATAGGAAAAAGAAGAAATCAAAACGGGATGGTTCCATTCTGTAATGACAACAGCATGATCCTTAGCATAGGGTCAAACCCCTTGCCTGGATATCCTTCTGGCAACATTAGCCTGGCCAGATAGATTAGCTTGTCAAGACCACAGTCACTTTGTTATTATGTATTTGCTTGGCTAATGAGTTTTTAATGATTTTTTTCCACACTTAGTATTATTTTTCCTATGGAACTGAGACTGACAGTATTCCTAGTTCGAAAGCATTGGGAACCTTTCAACCCGTGCAGCAGGACAGTCCCATTCAGTTTTTCTCAGCACATCAAAACCTATGTCCTAGAAGACGCAGAACATGAAACATCTTCTTGGATTTTAATACTCCTCTTCCTATGTATCACAAACAGTTTTATCACTGGGATTTTCTTTTCCTATATTCTGTCATATTTACACTAATTTCTATCTGGTACTTTTTCCAGTATAAAAATTTTTTAAACATAAATAAAGTGGACTCAGAAACTAAAAAAGTTCCATGCACTTGGCATCCCAGAAAATATAAAGGTTGGTAATGTTCAATCACCAGCATTCTCTGACCCCAAAATGTCGGTCAATTCTTGCTCACTTGATTCCATGGCCAATTCTACTTGTATCGAAATATAATTCATTATTTATCAAAATAAAATTTGGCTATTGAAGTATTTCCTTGATTGCTAACTTAAGTTCATAACAGAAATTAAACTCTCAGGTAAAGAAAACACTACAAAGACAAAATTTCAATTGTGACTGTTACTGATTAAATCAAGCTTGCTTATGTGGCTATGTACTATTTGTAAAAAAAAAAAAAATGCTTAATGTTTTTTATTAATCTCAATACTTCTTTCTGATGAACTAGGAACCAACATATAAGAAAAATCACTCAGGCACACCACTTCAGAGAACACTGTATATTTTAGCAAAGTACTATGTAGTCAAGGGAAGCAACATTGGTAGGTGGAAATCATGCCTCACTCCTGGGTTACCAATCTCAAGTCAGTTGTAACCTGTGTGGCACCATTTCCCTCTCACTGGCCCTTGATTATCACCTTCTCAAACCGTGCTCTTATTTTATATGGTATAACCAGCTACCCATGTCCTCATTTGAGTGAGCTGACACTGTTGTCAATGTCAACTAACTCTAAAATATAGAACTATAGACTTTTTCTAACCAAGAAAGAAACAAGATTTGAGTTCTTTACTCTGCCTCCCTCACCCCCATCTTCTGACATCCCCTATCAGTTGTATGAGTCTGAACCTGTGCCTGCCTGAATGCTGTCTAGTAAATCAGTCACGGTGTCCACATCTGGGCCCATGTTCATCTCTGTGTGCCTACATGTGTGTCTAACAAAGAAGTTTTCTCTATATTTATTAAACAGCACAGAAAGCATCACATGAAAAAGGAATGAGCACATTTCCCAGAAATCTTTAACAGAGTTTAACAAGGGATTAAGTCACTGACCCAAGATGACCCCGAAAACAAACAGTACTGTAAACATTACACGTTATATCCAACTTCATGGTGAATATTTGTTTCATAAGGCTGCTGTCAATTTATTTACTATTTCCATCATCTATTACCACGATATACAGTCAAACACACAATACTTTGGATCATGGGCATGAAAGAGTATACTACTTAAGATTACAGCTACACTTTAGTTTAGGTTGTGAAAGCTGATTGCCTGAGAAATTCAAGAAAAGCAAGGTTTATTGTTGCGTTGTTCTCCTAAAGCCAGCTAAATCAAACAGGTTGAGTACAGAACAAGAAAGCAGCCCTAAATCTTAAGTGACCTCATGGTGTATTGCTAATTATGGCTGTGAGATTCAGAAAAAGTTCTAGTCTCTTAGAAAGAAGATATTTTCATAATATTGTATTACCACACCAAACATAAAATTGGCAGCTAAGAATTGGGACTAGGGTGGCCTGGTCTGTATAAACAGCTGCAGTGACAATCACAGAATGAGTTCTACCTACTTTGTCATTCACCAGCTGTTTCATCTTGAGACAAATAATTAAAATCTTTGTTGAACAATTCTCATAGCATAAATAGATCTTTGAGAGATATACAGGAAGTTATACTCAGATAATCTCAATATAGTAATATATATAGTTATAGTCAGATACTAGCCAAAAATATTTGATCAAACATGTTTTTCCATACACTTTTGTTTGATGTAACTATTCCTTAGCAGACTGGATTAGGAAACACCAAACTATCAGGTGCCACAGTTAAACAATATGCCTGAGCTATCAGTTATAAAACATGTTACAAGATTAATATTCATAAAGCAAATGAATATTCATGAACCAAAATTGGATCACAAAGGGCTCAGGTAGCCACACTTTCTAGGGATGTGTTAATTGTCTTTGTAATTTGCAAATCAAAGAATTTGGTGAATACTAACATTCTAGATATTTTTAGAACTGAAGTTACTCCCAGTAAGAACAAGCAGAAGAAAGCATATGGCTGTGAAATATGATGTGAATGAAAAATAATAGGACCAGTGACATACAAGATTTTAAGAGAATATTATTTAGAGAAGCAAAAATTAAGTCATCTTCTTATGCCAAGTTCTGCATGTCACAAAAATAGTGTATATACTCCTTTGGGAAGGCAGAAAACCATGGCAAGTAAAACAGACTAAAGTCGGTATTCACCTAGGCTAAAGCTGAGCTTAGCTAGTTGCTATGACTGTGAAAAAAGGCTTATTTCTATGCTGGGAAAGTACAAAGGCAGACCTCTAGACAAAGGCAACATCTTAACCAAGACCTAAAAGATCTGTAGAGGTTAGCCGAAAAAGAAAGACAGGAAGTTCTAGAAAGAAGGATCGATGTCATTGGAGACCTGAAGGCATGGCATGCTGGAGTCCTGGGAACCACTTCCTCTGGCGGGAATGCAAAACTAAGGTAAGACAGGAGGAACAAAAGAGGCTGGAAATGGAACCAGCTCTAAGAAGATGGGATTCATCCCATTTCCAGTTGTCAACTTTGTCTCCATATCTGTGTGCTAATGTTTGGCCTGAAGCAGCCTCTATACAGGGCAAAGTGGACTAGATGCTATTTGTTATAAACCCAGATTGTAACCTAATTAATAGTATAGCTTTTAAACAGCAGCTATTGGGTGTCAGTAATCAGCTGCTGAATCTCCAGCCAATAGGAAGCCAAAAGATGCCAAAACATGACCATATTAAGAAGCAAACATTAGTGGTGTTCAATCAATCCCTGGCTATTCGTATAACCGATACATGAGGAGGAATTTTGAATGAACTTGGCTTTCTGGAACTATTCGATTGGTTTAATGAACTTAGTTAAATTAAATTTAACCTTCTCTCAATTTTTTTTAATTTTTTTTTTTTTTTTTTTTTTTTTTTTTTTTGGTCAATGCAAAGGGCAAGAGCTTCCCAGAAGAAAATGGAACCATTAGGATATGATTTAAAAAAAAAAAAAAAAAAAAAAAGATAAAGAAAGAAAAAATAAAAGCCTTACTGTGCAGACTATTGAACAGGAGCGCAGGCAAAGGAAACAAGCTCCATTCTTCTGAATGAGGCAACCGGAAGAATGAAAGCAAGGGCTAAAATGTAAGCAAAGCACCCAACAGGCAAAATTATAAACAAAGTTCAGCATCACTCTCAGATTCCCGAGTAACAGCTGCAGCAGTGGCAAGAGAGGCAGGAAGAACCACAGAAACGGAAATTCTCCCCAGCAGCTCATCAGGTTCCTTAAAGAGGAAAAAAATGCTGGATCCAACACTGTGTGGAGAGCCACAGAGACTAAGTCGCAGTTCTAAAAGACTAGCCCAGGCATCTAGAGAATATTTACGCACCAAGGACCATTTTAGAAGCCAAATGTCTGTTCTGCCCTTTTAACACAACAGAGTCTTTGGGCCTGGAAACCTTTTTTCACCACAGAGTGTGGCAACACCCAAAGGGTGGAAGTCATTGGAGGTAAAAGACAAACTCCAGGCCATGTTAGGTTGCTGAGGCTCAGAAACCTTCCAAACAGCAGTGTCACAGTCTAGAGATTTCTTTTCCTGTGACTTTTTTAAGAAACAGTTTTAAAGTTAAGAGTTTGGAAGACCCCATCCCAGCATTGCACTGCTTCCCTGCTTATGCATTTCAGAAACAGCTATCTTTGAAAAATTAGGAAGAAGACAAGGTGAGCTGACTCCCCATCCTTGACCGTTCTGAATGACAGTTTTGCTCTGAGCTCAAGGGAGACTGGAAAACTTGAAGTCCAGCCTCAGGCACAGTCCCTGAACTATTTCTGAAATGCACAATTTTCTGTCTAATGTGCTGCCCACAATTCTCCTGTGTGTTTTATATTCCTGATGCTTTTGAAGAAGCTCGTTATGTTTCTTATTTATCACACTCAAGAATGTGTGGTGCCACCAGGATTCTTAGATGTGGGCACGTTTTATCACAGTACCTTATGAAGACACGTGATGCAGGCTTACTTCTTTCCGTGATTCTGGGTGCTTCTCTCTCTCTCTCCAGCTGCCACTCATGTTGTCCCCAGCTTTGGTCACATCAAATGACACAAGTTAAAGGTAAAGGCGTGTCACTCTTCAGTCATCACATCTTCAGCAAAAATATTTGGATGCAATAGTGTGTGTTTATGTGTGTTCTTATATGTGTGTGCTCGTATGTATGTATGTATGGTCATGCTTGTAGGTGATGCACATGTATATACAGGTTCATGTGCACATTTACATATGTGTGTGTAGAGACAAGAGATTATTCCTCAGGAGCTTTCCACCTTGTTTTTTGATACAGGGTCTCTCATTGGTACCTTCAATTTGCCAATTAGGCTAGAATGGCTGGCTATCAATCTCCAAGGATCAGCATGTCCCACCCCCCCACATAAGTACCCACACTATCCCTGTGCTTCAATTCTGGGCACATATTATTATGTACAGCTTTTTATATGGATTCTAGGGATTAAATTCAGGCTATTTACCAACTTTTCCAATAAAGACACCTCCCCGAACCTCATTTGACTTTTATAAAGTGTAAAGTCACACTGAAGGAAGCATTATGTTTTGGGTTTGATGAGTTGAGGGAGAGAAGAGTTGAAACTTCATTGTTTTTTATAAGAATTAAATTAGGTGACCAAGCTAATTAGATTTAATATTTGATTGTGCATGTCTAACTCAATCCACTAACTTTTTATCAGGAATTTCAGTGGTTTCTTCTCCTCACCTCTCATGCCCAGATGTACTATCTCTGTGGCATCTAGTAATCAGACTCACACAGAAGACCCAAACTCTGGGGCAAGAGAACACACAGCTATTTCTAATACCTCAGCAGCAGACCTCAACAGAACAATCAGGGCTTTAGTAACTCTCCTTCCCTAAACACTGGAGTCCACAATCAATCTACAGGCCAGCGTCAGATAGACATTAGCAAAATGAAGCAGAGAATTAAAGCAATTATCGGAATAATTTATCATAAATGCTGGTTAGGTAGCTGAGTGCCTTAAATGAATATTTCAAGGGGAAAATGTATTTTGGAAAAAAAAAAATCCTTTGAAGCTCACGGCCTGGAGAACAGAAAAATTGTTGTGATGATGAAGCCCATAGAAATGGAAGCTGCCTGTGTTTGCTGGGCTTTGAGAACAAAAACTGCTGAGAAGTGTTACTATGCATGAGAATCTGGGAGATTTCGTCAAAAAGTGAGGCTGGACAAACACTTTATCTGCTAAAGCAGTGATTGTCCACCTTTAAATACAGATCCTTCTCTTGTGGTGATTGCAACCATAAAATTATTTTGTTGCTACTTCATAACTAGAATTTTGCTACTTTTAGGAATCATTAATGTAAATATTTGATGCACAGGATGTCTAATATTGGACCCCTGGGGGGGGGGGTTGTGACCTACAGTTTGAGAACCACTGTGCTAGGTATTCTTTTTTTAAAATAAATCTATCCATTTTATATATCAACCACAGTCCCCCCTCCCAACCCTCTTCTCACTCCCCCTTCATCCTCCCCCTTTAACCCACTCCCCTCATTCCCTCCTCCAAAAGAGTAAAGCCTGACACGGGGTGGGGAGGTCATCAAAGCATGGTACATTTAGTTGTGGCAGGGCCAAACCCCTCCTCCCTGCATCAAGGCTGAGCAAAGTGTCCCACCCTTTTGCTAGGGATTTCTAAGTCTCAGCATTCCTTTCCTGAGCTTCACAAGGGAAGATCAAAGGGATTTAGAGTGTGACTTCCACCCCATCACTCTTCCCTAAGAGCGAGGGAGCAGGGAGAATTTTAAAGGTAGGAGATACCTCCATTTCCTTCAGTGCAAAACAAAAGCCTCAGAAGAAATGGAAGGAAGTCCTGTCTTCTAAACTTTCCAGAAGGACAAAGGACAAGGGCAAGGGGTGGGACTCTTTCCAAGTAGATCCTTAGTCATAGAAATTATGAGGTTCATACCACGGACCCTCAGCACTAGCGTTATCCGAGCATTTTAGAATGCAGACTCATATCCCACCCGGAGCTCAACAGCTACATTATCTGAACCAGCTCTGAGGAACATGACAATTTGGGAAGCACAGATATCAAGGACATGGGGTCTAGAAGAACAACAAGGGAGGAAGGTTTAGCAAACTATCAGAGTAGAAGAGAATGGATTTTGTAGACATTAAGGGCTGCAAAATGCCCGTGTGGAGAAGCAAAAGTTGTGCAAACAAACATCATTGAAGTATGAGCCCAGGACATTGAACTCAGCACCTGATGTTTTCAAATAAGTGTGAGCACATCTGGGCCATCAGTATGACTTGTCATAACAAAGTTTTCAAAGTCCTCACCACTGAACCATCACCTTAAGAACACCTGCATCCCTGTCAGTAACTTTGCAAGAGACACAGTCCCTTCTACCTATAGATAGGCAGCTCATACGGAGGATGATAAGCACCTAAGATGTTCATTAAGCCGTGGGTAGGAGCACTAGAGGATAGAGAGGATGGATGAGAATGCCCTTCTTTAATCCATTTCCTCTCCCAAGTTGGGGATGATGAAAACATGCTGTTTCTACGTACATATCATGTTAGCCTTGATTTAAATGTACTATCGCTGTGATTAATTTAACTATTTTATTGACTGATCTTGCAGAGTTTGCATCCTAAGGGTATAATTTTTTATAAATAGAAATCTGACTTCAAAATGAATGTACAGATTCCACATGTGCCTCTCTGAAACCTATTTCCTCTTGTTTTGTCCTCAAAAAAGATGGAAAGCAGCTGGCTGGCTTCTCCTCCTGTGACTCAAAGGGTATGGTTAGGTCAGATGAATACAATTATTTTTAGCTCTACAACTTCAAGGCCAATGTTTCTTGCCAGTGATACCAGTAAACAGCCCTGTATTGAAGGGTGAACTCATACAGAGCACCATTTTTTCAATACTGTATCTTAATCCTATAACAGACTCAAATTCCCATTGGAGTTTGGTCTTCTTTCCATGTGTCTTACCATTAAACTATCTGTCCCTCAATATACCCACCTATAAAAAAAAATGATAAAACTACTTGTAAGAGTTTTGTTGAGAATTCTATCTGAGGATTAAATGACAGCGTTCACATGGGAGCAGCACCCAAGTGGGGGGATTCAGTTCCTGTATCACTTTTAGCATCAGCCTGCCACCTTCATGCCCTTCACAGAAATGTGTATGCAGAAACTGGACACAGGGCTTATGATGAAAAGTAAGGTGTTTGTTCTGACAACTTCCTGTTATGGCTTGGGCTACTGCAGAAATGTAGACCCTCCTGAGCCAAAGCTATCAATCCATTTCCTGCCTGCTATTTATACCCACATGGCCACCAGACTGTAGTTTCTGCTGCCTAAATGAATTACATTCTTGCTCATTTTTAAACTTATCCAAGTTCCTACTTAATTTCAGTCTTATTCTTCGCAGTGTTGGCCACATACCCCCATAATAGGGCTTTGGGCAAGATCTTACCATGGCCTGAGTGATCATATCACCCCCATGTACTTAGGTTTTTACTCATCAGCAATGGGAGAGTTTAGTTAATTTGAATAATAGACGTTCTATACATTCTAGCTGCACTATAACATACTTAATCAATACTTCCAATGCTCTGGGATAAAATTATTGAAACCAGATGTGGTTGTTGGAATGACAATACCCATACAGGTAAATGTATTCTAAGGTGGCACTATTGGAAAGGACTAGAAGGTGTGGTTAGAAAAACTGTGTCACTGGCAGTGAGTTTTGAAGTTTCCAAAGCCTAGGTCAAGCCTAATATTTCTCTCTCTCTCTCTCTCCCTCCCTCCCTCTCTCTCCCTCCCTCCCTCCCTCCCTCCCTCCCTCCCTCCCTCTCTCTCCCTCCCTCCCTCCCTCCCTCCCTCCCTCCCTCTCTCTCCCTCTCTCTCTCTCTGCCTCTCTCTCTCTCTCCTCTCTCTCTCTCTCTCTCTCTCTCTCTCTCTCTCTCTCTCTCTCTCTCTCTCTCTCTCTCTGCTTGTGGATCAGAATGTATCTCTCAGCTCCAGATCTATGGGTGTCATAATGCTGACTACCAGTATAATAGACGAAACCTCTAAAAGTGTAAGCAATCTTATTAAATTTTTTTAATAAGAGTTACCTTGGTCATGGTGTCTCTTCACGGCAATATAACAGTAACTTAGAAGTTAGTACCAGGAAGTAGGATATTGCTGTGAGAAGCATGATCATGATTTTGTTTGGAGGAATATTGAAGGCTTTGGGACTTTGGACAAGAAAAGTGATTGAATGCTTTAAGCTGGGTTCAATGGGTCATTCTAACAAAAGCACGGAAGACAGTAGTACTGAGAACAATGTAAATTGTTGCTGATTATAATGGCCCAGCTCAAGAGGCTCCAGTGGCAGGAAATATTTGTAAGTGGTCTAGAAGTCATTCTTGTGATATTTTAGCAAATAGTGTAGCTTTTTGTCCTTGTCCTAAAACTCTGCCTGGGGTTAAATTGAAGAATTTAGATTAATAGCATTAGCAGAGATTTCATCAACTTTGTATTGACACTGTTATGTGGTTAATGGATAATAAAAAGAAGGCTGTACAAAGAGTAATACAAAATGTACAATTTGAGGAGAAAAGGAGACCAGGAAAAGTGTTATTGGAGCCAACTCATGTGCTCAAGGAGATAAAATGTTTAAAGAAAAGATTGAGACTAATTGGAATAAAGGGCCTATTGCCCACAGGACAAGACTCTACCCAGCCAGCTAAGTTTCCAATGTATAACAAGGATTTAAAGAATATGTACTAAACAATTTATTTGACTTGTTAACTTCAACAGAAAAAAAAAAAAATTAGTAAGTGTAGGTGATTCTGGAAACGCTCTCCTTTAAGAAAAGAAATGGTTTAATTAATTCTTTGAGAATTTCCTACATTTAATTGTATTCACCTCCCCCCCCCCCGACTGTGGAGATATTTTATGTATTCTTTAACAAGTAAAGCTTGCCTAAAGATCAGAAGGCAGATCTAACCACAGAGGGCAAAGATAACCACAGAGTTAGCCAAAGAGAGCAGGCAGTGATGGCACTCACCATTAATCCTAGCACTCAGGAGGCAGAGGCAAATGAATCTTTATAAATTTAAGGCTACCCTAAAGAGAAACAGAGCCAGGTGGTGATGACTCACACTATTGATCCCAGTACTTGGGAGTTCACATGCTTTTAATCTCAGCACTAGGAAGGTTAAGATAGGAAGTGATATGGCTGGGCAGAAAACATAATATAAGGTAGGTGGAGACAGTGACTCAGAGGCATTCAATCTGAAGGGGCATTGAGGATTCCTACAGACAGGATCTCCCCCTTTCAATTGAGGAGTTGGAAAGGTGAGAAGTGGCTGTGGCTTGTTCCTTCATCTCTCTGATCTTTCAGCATTTACCCCATATTTGGCTCCAGATTTTTATTATAAGACCAATTAGGATTTGTGCAACACTTAACTTCTTCACTAACTCCTCCTTAATCTACCACTATCTTTCAACCCCCAACTTTATGCCCTCTTTTTATTTATTTTTTTTATTTTACATACCAACCACAGCCCATCCCAACCCTGCCTTCCTCCCCCATACCCATCTAGTCATCAGAGAGGGTAAGGCCATAGGACACTAAGAAACAAGATAACCTTTCTAGTGGCTTAAAACTTAGAATCACTAGAATGTTTATTAAATAGCAACTGTTCACCACTAAGTATGAGCTGTGCCTAATATAATATGATAAAGAAGATCTCATCTTTATAATAGTCGTGGAAAAATCAATGTTAAAATCCCATTTTTACAGCTAAGGAGAGTCAGGGAAGATAAGTAATGTACCCATACATTTTCTAAATACTTAGAAAATCTAAAGTTCAATTCTAGAGTCCTAATTTGATGTCCAAAACTTGCCCCACAGTGCTATAGTTACCATCAAGAGTAATGTGCATGAAAGGTTTAGAGTGCAAATGTTGATTTTATTATATCTCAGAGCTTTGTAAAGTGCCTTGAGATGTCCAGGGGAAATCACTACTTATTTGATTTAGCTGAATATCCAGTTTACTGTCACTCCTTCTTAATAGCCGGAAATGCCAGAAGGACAGCAGGCTCTTCTTTACAAGTCTCATTGAAAGTGACTAAGGCATTTTTTTTTTTTCAGATTTGGCAAGGAAGGCACATTTTGTTAGGCTGAAATAATTTTTGACTAACATATTTTGTTTGGATGAACAGTTGTTAACTATTAGAGATATTGTAGGGGGGTGAATTGGGTAGGTTGAAATATTTGACTGATGTCTAGGGCCCATAGATACTAAAAATCTCCAAATGCATGAAAATTTCATTTTGGACCACTTCACATGACATCTATTTCTAATTACAATTCATCCTGTTTCTTCTGTATTTACAATGTTGTTTTACAGGTTTAGATTCTCTTTGTCATTTACAGAGAACTTAAATTAGTTACTTCACTTAGAAATTTCCTTGAAATGCTGGCAACAAAGATGAGAAATAACAGTGACTTTATTTCTTTTTCATATAAAGGAACTCTAGAAGTAAGCTAATTAGGACTTGGATGACAGCTCTGCCATGTTAACCCAGGCTCCATCTGTCTGCCTACCAACCAACCCATGTGTCTTCCAATATTAATAGAATTTACAGTTTGTTGTGGTTACTGGACCTTCGACCAGCATGTCCACATCTTAATACATGGAGCAGGCAGAATTTTTTCTAGATTCAAGAGAAGCCAAGAATATATCTTCTGTTCCTAAGTAGTAAAAACTGAGTTTCTTCCATTAGAAGAAGCAGTAAATAGATATTGAATAGCTGCCCCAGAGCCTTTGTCAATTGCTAAGAATATAGAACCTCTTCAAGAGAGTGAGAATGATGGGTTAATAGCCTTCTAGATAAGAAAATAATGAAAACCCAACCTGTCAAATACCTGCATTTTAAAGTGGAGGAATCTGATGACCAGAAAAGCCACAGGACTTGGTCAAGATAGAGACGTCCATGAGCCATAGAGTTTAGACTGGACATGGAGCCTCAAGATTTCCAACTTGGAGTAACTTGGAGCATAATACACCACAGGCCTTATGAATCTCACATCAAGATGCCTCCTTTTGTTAGAATTTCTGGACAACTGTATGCAGGATTCCTTTCTTTTCATTCCATTGAGAAATAGGATGAATATAAACAAAATGGGAGCAAACATTGACTTGTTAATGGTAATGTCAACCAGACAGTGTTGTAATAAAACAGTAGCTGGAAGACAACAACAACAAAACTTCCCTTTGTCCTCTAACCAGCCGCTATAAGCTACTCAGTCCAGTGGCTTTAACTGCCTTGAGCTTCTACCACAAGGCAGGTTTGGGGAATTGGAATGATAGAATGATACATAAAATACACACAAGAACTCAAAACAACTGATCTCTAAAATACATAGAAAACTCAAGAAACTTGTTACATGAATAATGGGAACTCAGAGCCAGATATCATGGAAAGGCTGAAATATCAAAGAGAGAAAACACCACAGTGAAATCTCACGCAGCTGTCTTCCAGCTTCCTCAGCCTCACTCCTAGTAGCTTCTACTCCCTTAATCTTTCTTTCTATGCCTGCCTTAAATACCTTCTTTGCCCAGTTGTTTCACATCCAGGTTAAGATTAAAGGCGTGGGCTACTACTATTTGGTAGTTAGCCTTGAACTCACAGAAACACAGAAATATTTCCTCTGTCTCTGTAGTTATGGGATTAAAGGCCTGGCACCACCACTGCCTGCCTGGGAGCCCGGAACTCCTTGGTAAACCAAGTTGACCTCAAACTCAGATCAGTTGGAATTAAAGGTGTAGGCCACCACTCCAAGTAGGGCATAGGTCATCCCGCGCGTGCGCGCGCGCGCACACACACACACACTCTCTCTCTCTCTCTCTCTCTCTCTCTCTCTCTCTCTCTCTCTCTCTCTCTCTCTCTCTCTCTCTCCTCATGCTGGGATTAGAGGTATGAGTTAACACTCTCTGATGTATTGACTGTGGGTAGAACTCTGCTCTGGTATTTCAGAATGGTTTTTATTAAATATGAAACATATCACAACAGAAACTAGAGATCACTAAACCAAAAAGCCCAATTAAAAAATGAGGTACAGAGATAGAGAATTTTCAACAGAAGAACTCCAAATGGCTGAAAAACACTTAAAGAATTGTTCAACTTTCTTGGCTATCAGAGAAAGTCAAATCAAAACAACTTTGATATACCATACCTGTCAGAATGACGAAGATCAAAACCACAGATGACAGCTGGAGGGGATATGGAGCAAGGGGAACACTCCTCCATTGCTGGTGGGAATGTAAACTTATACAACCACTTTGGAAATTAGTATGGTGGTTCCTCAGGAAACTGGGAATCAATTTATGACTTATACCCAAGGGATGCACATTCTTCCTCCAAGGATATTAGCTCAATTGTTTATAGTATCATTATATGTAATAGCTAGAACCTGGAAACAACCTAGATGCCCCTCAACTAAAGAATGGATTAAAATCGATCAGCAGAAATAAATAAATACATAAACAGCTGAAATTTTCAGGCTAATGGATGGATCTGGAAAGTATCATCCTGAGTGAGGTAACACAGCCCCAGAAAGATAGACATGGTATGTACTCACTCATAACTGGATTATAAAGCAAAGGATAACCAGGCTACAATTGACAACCCCCAAGCAGCTAGGTAACAAGAAGTTAAGAGAAATGTCTATAAATACCCCTGGGAAGGGGAAATAGAGGTCTCCTGAGTCAGCTGGGACCATAGCAGGGAGGGAGCAAAGGGAGGTAGAAAGAGAACATGAGAGAATGGGATGGTTGAGCAGAGTGAGCAACAGAGAGAAAAAACAAAGAAATGGATATCTCGAAAGAGGGAGCCATTGTGGGATTAAAGAGAACCCTGGTGCTAGGGAAACACCCAAGAACCCACAAGATGAGCCCAGCTAGAACTCCAAGCCATAGTGGAGAAGATGCCTGAACTTGTCTTCTTTAAGCTTCTTTTAGATGCCAGACTGTTATCAGCATAACAGGAAGAAGATTACCAAGCTGCCATGGCCTCATTAATAACCATCTAAAAACACAGACAGGCCTGTGTAGCAGATGTGTGAACAGGATACTTTCTAATAGAAAAGGCCCAAAGATAAAAGACTACATCTGATAATTTTAGGTCATTTAGCATAGCTGTTTCCCAGGGTGCCAGTACAGTAGTAAATGGTATATAGAAGGGAGTGATCTTTCCAAGGATCACAGTGTTGGATGATCTTGTACCTATATTAGGAAAGTATTAACTGTATCTTAATGTGATGTGGTCACTATAGATATCACAGGTGGGCATCTGTCAACTGAGCAAGATTGAATATAGAAGCCATCTATTTGAAAATTATTTTACTTTGATATAATTCAAATATTCCAACAAAAGAGGTGCTGAAGAATTAGCACCACAAACAATAGACTTGTTTAGATTGGTGCTTATATCACTGAGAGCTCTATAGAGGAACAGAACTGGTTAAATGAATATATATTAAAATGGGAATTTATAGATTGACTTTCATGATGTTATATGGGTAATACATCAATAATTGTCTTTACCTAGAGAGGCTGAGAGTTGGGTAGCCACTACAATCCACAAGGCTGGTTGTCTCAGGAGTCTCAATATAGCACTGAAAGGCTAGAGTATTCTTGGAGCGCCAATGGTCTTCAGTCTATGTTAAAAAATTTGAAGAATCTAGGTCCTGATATGAGCTAATGATGGGACCAGCAGTAACAACAACTCATTATCAAATAGCAAAAGCAAGAAATCAGTTTTCTCTCCAATCTCCTTATAGCTTGGGCCCTGCAAGAATGTGTGACCCACAGTTAGGTCTTCAAATGTTGGTGAAACTAACCAATAAAACCCCTTGTCAAGATGTCTCAGGTAATTCTAGACGCCATCAAGTTAACAATGTCAACCATCACAATGACCAACTCAATTGTTTTTCTTGAGAGTAGAGCTTCTTTACTTCCTTCCCCTGGACTCATAGGTTGAGTTTTAAACATCTGGACCTTTCTCCAAGGCACTGACTCAATTCTGAAGGAGGCCTGTGGTATGAAGTTTCTGGTCCAGATTAGTCCTGAGATGCAGACCAGCAGTCCCAAATAATCATACAAAGTCTTATATTAATTACAAACTTTTTAGCCTATGACTCAGACATATTGCTATCTAGGTCTCACATCTTAACCTATTTCTATTCATCTATGTCTTGCCACATAGCCAGTGACTTACCTGAATTCCTTTACATCTTCTTCTCTCGGCAGTCAGTAGCTCACAGCATCTCTTCTGACTCTGCCCTCCTTCCAGATAAATGGGCTCGGATTTCCCTCCTATTTCTAAGATGATTTGCCATAGGCCAAAAACAGTTCCTTTATTATCCAATGATAATTCACAACATACAGAAAGACATCCAACCTCAGAGACCAGCTGGAGTCTGAAGGGAAGTTTAACAGTTTTAACTCATTTGAATGCAGGAAACAAGACAGGTCAAATTAGAATCAGTATTGCCTCATTCTCTTGATTTTTTTCTGGGTTTAGCATTCCCAAGATGGCTCTGTACTTTCTGTCTTTCTAAAATATTTAAGCCATAGTTGCATTTTCAGAGCTCGCAGGAGCAGGTGGTGTCTGGTTTTCTACACACATCCTTCTCTGACCTTTCTCAAGAGACCAGGGGACAACATGTTGATCTATCACCATCCTGGAAAAACACTGTAAGAGCCAGGGACACCCACACTATCTGGAGCACTATTACTGTTCCAGAAAGTAGAGAGTACCTTTTTAATGGTCCTTTGATACATCTCACCTGCCAAGACTGTGGTTGTCCTTGTGAGATAAATGCCCACCACCATGACCCCCCTCTTCCAACTCTTCAAGTTTATTTGGGCAAATTATCAATCAGAGAGGTCCAGCACTGTAGCTGATAATCCAGCTCCAAACCCATGAGCCTAGGTGGAACCACAGGATCTTATTTGCCTGACATTCTTTTGAGTCTCTTATTTTACAAACAGGAAACACACACAACACCTATAACTGCTCTTTGAATAATATGGCTTCTAGGCTTGCTCGTATCTGCCTGGATACATTCCATTTTGCCACATCCTGTTTTAAGAAAAACAAAAATGTAAAAATCCAATTTGTTTCTCCATTACTGGAGGTAAGAATTAGAACAGCCTTTTCTTTTTAATGGAAGAGGCATGGGAGAAAAACACTTAGTGATGTGCTGGGTGATTCACATGTGTAACAGCTTCTAACCTTCATGCAGTGGTTAAATTGAGACTAGACTGTGCATAATAAGCAAATCATTCTCTTGAAAAGAAAAAATTAGTATTGAAAACTGGGCTGGCTCTGGCTCTAGGACCAGTCCTTTAGAGCCTACTATTCTGCCATGCCTGGCAAGTGGCATTGCACTAATAGTCTGAGGAAATATTTAAAGCATTTCCTTCTAGGGGATAACATTAAAGACAAGGGGGGATATTTAGGGACAAAGACAAACTGTCAGCTTTTCTCACTGGTGCTTCTCAGAAATTGTCACATTAGTCTTAGGTCCTATGGACCAGTGTTGTCCTATAGCTATACCTAATGGTAAATATCTAGGAAATGTCCTCTTCTGCCGTTGGCCATTGGCTCAAGCAAAAATTATTTTGCTTTAAAAAGAGAGGACACATTTGGAGATCATTGGTGGTATCTACCATACTATAACCCCATAGAGCTGGCAGTACTGAATTCATTCAAAGTCATTCTCAAAAGTTTACATAACTTACCTGCGGTCATTCAAGTGTGCTACAGTTACTACTTAAATTGAAATTCCATTTGTACCAAAGACTATTGTATTTTCTCTATGTGGCCTCATAATAAGAGGATGTATCTACCTACATATCTGCAGATTTTCAAATATTTTATATTATAGTATATGTATGCATGTGTGTCTCATTGTGTATGCACATAAATACAGGTGCCTGCTGAGACCAGAAAAGGGCACCAGGTCCCCTGAGGCTGGAGTTACATGTAGTTGTAAGCTGCCCAACCTGAGTGCTGGGAACAAAACTCAGGTCCTCTGACAGCAGCCAGGACTCTTAACTGCTAATGCATCCTGTTCGCCCTATCCTTAGATTTTCAATGAATTATTTTATACTCTTTATTTAAGTGTGCTTATAGTAGGTAGAGTCTGTAACCTTTATTTCATCTGCCAATGCCACTTTTTCACTGCCATTACTTCATACAATGGTGCCATCTGATCACTGCCATTGTCTGCTTCTTAGATTTCCACTCCTTCCCTCTTCCCATTGTGTTTATCCTTGATAGAGCAGGAAAAGCAGGTGTAATCCTCACCTCTCAGCAGGGAAATTTCTCTTTACAACACAGAGACTGTAGTAGTGGGGTTTCTAGGTCCCAGGGCGGCCAGGGACCTGGACCCACAGACCTGCCGTGCCAGACCCCTTAGCGGCCCAGCCGCCCACTGCTCAGACCCCCAGAAATGACTCAGACGCTTATATTAACTTCATGCTGTTTAGTCTATGGCTCAGGCCATATTCCATTAATTTGTCTGCCACGTGGCCCGTGGCTCACCTGTGCTCCTTACATGTTGCTCCTTTGGCAGCTTGCTCGATCTGCTTTTGACTCTGCCCTTCCTTTCCTACCTATTCTGATTCCTCCTCCTACTTCTTCTATAGTGCCTGTCATGGCCTAAAACAGCTCCTTTATTTAAAGATTGAGATTCACAGCATACAGAAAGGTATTCCCACATCACTTCCCCCTTTTTGTCTAATCAAAAAGGAAGGTTTCAATTTTAACATAGCAAAATTACATATAACAAAATATAAAGCAATAATTACAGTTACAATATCTAGTCTATTTGTATTTAGCAAAATTAAAGAAAATACTCTATCATCTACCTTATCTTTATGAATCTAAAGTTTCATATGCAATATACCTTTCAAATGACTAAGAAAAACTATACCTATAACTATCTAATCTTCAACTACATCAAAGACCACAGAAGGATATATTTACCCAAGTAAACCAGAAGTGCAAGCGACTTCTAAAATCTAGAAAGGACAGAGATGACACCTATCTGCCTGGACAGTCACCCAAAGTTCCTTTATAAAGTTGGGGCATCCATTCAGCCAACAGGCCCAGAGTCTTTTATCATTTCAGTGAAGCAGGAAATCTGCTCTGCCCATTCTGGCACAGTTCATCAGTTGCTTCTCCTCGAGTCCTGAAGAATGTCTGACAGTTTTCTCTGCAAAGCAGGAACCTGAATGACCATCTCGGCTTGTTCTGCCAAAGTTCAGAGGTCATCTTCCTATGGAACCTGCATGTCCAGTTTAAACAGCATACTGTCAAGCAGTCAATAATAAGAACAGGTTTATGTCCATTGGTTAACCAATGCCACAAATAGACTCTATATGGAGTTTCTTCGATGCCCATTTTTCTTTTGAAGTAAATTGGTGCTGCCAGGAACAGATCTGTCTCACTGTCCAGAAAAGTCTAAGTTCTTAAAACATTTTAAATGCCATATTCTGTATGTCTTAGAAGTGTTCGAAGACTACCTATCTAATTGAATTATATCTTTGTATACCTAAAAATCTAACTAACATGCATTTCTTAATTATACATTACAATTTAAAATCAGTTACATAAACATCCTATCTTAAACAAGAGTAGAAAAATACATACAGCATAAGAGAATTGACCTTAAATTTGTATCAATAAACCAAAATCTATACCATTGTAAAACATTCTGAGATTAACAGCTGATTTCCTGATCTAAGTAAATTCAATAATCTAATTTTTTTAAAAAAATCATTTATATACCATATCCCCTTTTTCTTCTTAGAAAGAGATTAACTATGACCATTAACCATTTATAATAAAAACAAACATCTAGAAACAATATTTGGGGAATTTGGGTGTTGTTTTCCATTACTACTTCCTGCTGATTAAGGGGCGTTGAAAATCTCACAGTTGTTGAGGCTGGATCAGTCTGCAGCTCTGAAGCTGATATGGCCATCTCTTCTCATTAGGTTTTTTCAGGGGGTCTTGGTTGATGAAACCATATTTGCCTGGGAGCAATCCACAGGTTCTCATCTTCTGTGGAAACAAAAGCAGAACTCTTCCAAAGCAATAAATCCTTAGACACAAGTTTCAAAATCAAAATACCTTTAAAATATATATTCTTGTTTAACTTAGTAGCCTTTGCAATTGCAATCCATTGTCTTTCTGCAGTTAGCTCATTAACAGTTAAAAAATTAAAAGAAAACACAATAACAACCAAAATCTAGATTTTGTGTCTATTTTCCATCTTTACGTGGCTTATTATATTTTTAGTACTCTATTTCTCTTTTTAAAGACTTTTTTATCCTCTTTCTTTTCACTCTGAAGCCTATGTACCTTTTACACACATTGTAACCCATTTACAGGTTTTTATTTTCTTCTGTTTTATTGTTAATACTTAATCATCTTCCAACCATAAGATCTTTTAAAATATACTGTCTTAAAGAGCTGCATAGTTTTTGCCGAGGAAGCCAAATCAGTAAGTTCTCTTAAAGGGACTGTGTCTCTGTTTGTGGCCAGCAAACAGAACACACCCAAGAAAATGCTGCTACTAAGAAACCGTCTTTGTTTCTTTTTTCTTCAAAATAAACAGAAATCTAAAATCAATCACATGCTGCTGAGTCTTCTGTGAGATTTCAGGAACCCACCTGATTGCAGCTTACACTGCCTGCCACCAGTCCGCTGGCGCCATTTTGAATGTGACCCGGACACCATGCTTTCTTTGTACAAAGACCCGCTTTGTATACACAATTTGGAAGCTGCCTTTGCTCAGTTTCTGTGATCTAGAACTCTTTCTAATCTTTCTCAGGCTTTAAGTGGATAATCGTCCCACATTGGGTGCCATCTGTAGTAGTGGGGTTTCTCGGTCCCAGGTGGTCAGAGGTCTGAGACCCACAGATCTGCCGCCTGAGACTGCTTAGCAGCCCAGCCGCTCAGGCCCCCCTCAACCAATCAAATGGAGAATTGTGGAGCTCAAACCCGGTATGTGCATCTACAATGCAACTTCCACACCTAAGGCTCAAGGCTCATTGTGGATTGGGGAGTTTGTTATAAGATTGTCTCCTATAAATCTCAGAAGCTAAACCCATAAATTCTCACCAACATGACTGCCTAAATATGACCAAAAGGGGCAACAACAACATGGACATGCTGAAGTGGACAGTGGAAGAACTACCCATGACTAAGGAAGGCTGAGGTGGTCCTCCCCAGAGAAAAGCACACTATGTGGTTATTCAGTACCAAGTGCTTAGCTCTGAAAATGTACATACAAGTAACATACAGACTGAGCAGGTTATATTTATTTATTTATGAAAATGTCTGTGTTTACATCATATATTTATATAACAGCAAATAACAAATTTGAAAGAGCAGGGGTATGTGGGAGGGATAACAAGGGAAGAGATATAATTATAATCTCAAAAAGTAAAAAAAAAAAAATATTTTTAAAGCTTCAAACAAATGCCATTATCACACTACCAAAAAATACATTAATAATATCTCATCTTCTTCAGATAAAAATCAACACGCACACAAGTGTCTGGGCCTTGCATAGACAGGGCTGCCCATTTTCTCACCTTCTTCTTGGAATTCTATTCTCCATACTCTGCACAATTTTGGAATCTTTAGACACTCTGTCTCCCTCTCAGAACCAATCCCATTCTTGCTTCTTCATATCTTAGAACACAACCTAGAAAAATATTCCTTAAATCTCAGGCTAACTAAGTATTGCATATTCTCATTTATATATTCTCATGGCATACTACACTTGTCTTTCTGGACTTTAAACATAGTTTGCAAATCAATAAATAATGGTTTATTGATTAATCAATTTTTAGATAGATTATTCAATTTTTGATAGATCGTGATGGTGGTCATTGAAAAGTATATGGTGTGGTGGTTTGAATAAGAATGGCCCCCATGGGCTCAAATATTTGAATGTTTTATCATTAAGGATTAGCACTATTAGAAGATATAGCCTTGTTAGAATAGGTGTTAGAATAGGCCTTGTTGAAGGAAGTGTGTTACTGGGTTTGGGCTTTGAGGTTTCAAAATCTCAAGCCAAAACCAGTCTCTCTTTTCTTTCTGTATAGCAATCCATATAAAAGTCTCAGCTACCTCTCAACACCATACCTGCCTATACTATGCTATTATGCTTCCCGCCATGATGACAATAAACTAACCCCAAACTCTAAGCCATCCATAATTAAATGTTTTCTTTTATTGGAGTTGCCATGGTCCTGGTGTCTGTTCACAGAGAGACAGACATGGATGATGTCATAGTTAGGGTTTCTATTGCTGTGAAAAGACCTTATGACCATGGAGATGCTTTTTGCTGTTGTTGCTGTTGCTGCTGTTTTTCAAAAACAGGGTTTCTCTAGGTGGTTCTGGCTATCCTGGAAATCACTCCACAGACCAGGCTGTCCTTGAGCTCTTAAAAGTGGAAACTCTTAAGAAGTAAAATATTTAATTGAGGGGGCTCACTTACAGTTTCAGAGGTTTAGTCCATTATTATCATGGTAGGACATGGCAGCAGCATGCAGGCAGACATGGTTCTGGAGAAGTAGCTGCGAGTCCTAGATCTTACAGGCAACAGGAAGTCAACTGAGAAACTGCATAGTATCCTGAACATAGGAAGCATCAAAGCCCACCCCCACAGTGCCACACTTCCTCCAACAAAGCCACACCTTCTAATAGTGCCTCTCCCTATGAGATCATGGGGGTCAATTACATTCAAGCTCCCATAGATGATAATGATGATAATGATGATGATGGAATAGACAGATAATACATTCACATGTCTCTTCTAGTCCATAAACTGCCTGAAAAAAGAACCATTTTCTTTGATTTAATATCTCCAGCATTTGTCAAATAATCATAAGGAAAATAAGCAGGTCAATTTATAACTCTTAATGGAGAGCATTTCAAAATGGTAGCCATTCATTCAAAATACTGGCTATCTTTCATTTCTAAACACTAGAAATACAGCAATAAAGCAGGTACTATGTATGCCTTTACAGGAATCATGGAAGGGAGAAAAGAAGAGAAATAGATGGGTGGTAGAAATGATCAGACAGAAATAGAAGAAAGAAAGAGCAAGGGTCAAGAAAAAGGAGACTTG
The DNA here is from genome assembly GCA_033318265.1 of Phyllotis vaccarum. Lineage (NCBI taxonomy): Eukaryota > Metazoa > Chordata > Mammalia > Rodentia > Cricetidae > Phyllotis > Phyllotis vaccarum. Next base: position 75,570,718 of record JARWLC010000003.1, read on the forward strand.
TTGAATGCCATGAAAGAACATTCTCTTTCCATTATCATGTTCTGTATAAGAACTCTTATACAAGAACTCTTTTCTACAGAACAAGAGAAAGAATTAGTGATGTGGAAATGCCTTTCTGTATGCTGTGAATCTCAATCTTTAAATAAAGGAGTTGTGTTGGCCCTTGACAGGCACTGTAGAAAAAGTAGGCAGAGGAATCAGAATAGGTAGGAAAGGAAGGGCAGAGTCAGAGACAGACCGAGCTGAAGCCCAAAGGAGCAACATGTAAGGAACACAGGTGAGCCACGGGCCATGTGGCAGACAGATTAATAGAAATGGGTTGAGTTAAGATGTAAGAGCTAGCTAGCAATGTGCCTAAGCTATAGGCCAAACAGCATGAAGTTAATATAAGTGTCTAAGTCATTTCTGGAGGCCTGAGCAGCAGCGGTGGGCAGCTAAGGGGTCTGGCGTGGCAGGGTCTGGGCCTCTGGCCACCTGGGACCAAGAAACCCCACTACTACAAATTAGTAATGGGGTGGGCAGTACATAGAGAGAATGGGCAAAAAGGGATCTCAATGGATGTAATAACTGAGCAGAATTGAATGATGCTAAAAGGCAACTGCATGAAGACATGAAATGAGAGTCAGAATAAAGAGCTGGAGAGGGGGAAAGAAAACCAGTGTGTCTAAAACCACAGGAACTCAATATCGAGACATGACACCTTAATCCAATGAGATAGAACACTAGAGAAAAATCATTTTTTTTACAGTTAATGCTACTCCAATCCAAAAACAAGAAGAAAAAAGAGCAAAGTTAAAGATCACTATCTTTCATAAATATAGATGCATTTTTAAAGTATTATCAAATAAAGCTAGAAATGTAGCTCAGTGATAGAGTGTTGGGCTGGCATAAGTAAAGGCCTGGGTTCGAAAAAAATAAAAAAACATATAGCAAACAAATTTTGGCAGTCTTAAAAAAGATTGTATATCATGATCAAGCAGAATTTATTTATATAGGATTTAAGTCTGGGTCAACAGGTAATGCCCAATATTGAAAAGGTTAAAAGAGAAAATGACATAAATAATGGCAAAGGAAACATCTGGCATAATTCCATACTTGTTTATAATTTGAAACATGAAAAATCAAATGCATGTGTGTATGTGTAATTTGGTAAGGACCATCTATAAAATATCAAAAGTCAGGTCAATATTACACTTACTGAGGAAAAATTGTATGTCATTGTTTGTTGTAAGATAAAGGCTTAGGAGCTTATTCTTAATTACTACCTAGAGAGAACTTTTAGCCAACAAAAGAAGGCAAGAAAATAAAATAAAATGTCAACAGATTGGAACAGATGTTTGTAAACTGCATTCTGTTCAAAAATGGTTGTGTACACAGAAAACTCTAAAAACCTACAAAAACTCTTAGAAATTATTTAGATTCATCAAGTTCTCAAGACAAATTTTATAGTAATTTGTAGAGATATGTTTCAAATTTAGTAAAAACCAGTCTGAGATAACAGAGGGATCTACCCACAGTCAGTCTAGGAGGATCAGACAGTGGTAACTTGCACCTTTAATCCCAGCCACAGGGAATATCCAGGAGTGGTGATTTACACCCTTAATGCAAGAAAATCTGAGTTTGAGGTCAGTTTAGTTTACAAAAAGAGTTCCATACTCCCAGGCAGACAATGGTGGTGCCACACCTTTAATCTTAACCTAGATATAAAACAACTAAGTAAAGACAGTATTTAAGGCAGGCATAGAAAGACAGAGCAGATAGAAGAAGCCACGAGGAGCGAGGCTGAGGAAGCTGGAAGACAGTTGGGTGAGATCTTACTGTGGTGTTTACTCTCTAATATCTCCGCCTTTCCCAGAGATCTGGCTCTGAGTTTCTTTCATTTGTACAACAGTAATCAATTGAATTTCTTTGTTCAAACACGGAGTATACTATATTCATAGATTGGCAGCCTCAATATAGTAATGATAGCAATTCTTCTCCAAACTGATATGTTTTATACAATTCTGAGGAAGACACCAACAGGATGTTTTTGTAAGCATAGGTAAGACTTTTCCAAGTACATACACAGAGAAAAAAATAATGGGAACTAGAATAGCTAAAAAAAAAAAAGTAAAATAATAGTAAATGTGGCAGAATTGGTCTACTCAAAAGCTAAACTACTGAGATCGTTATGATAATTAAGACTGTGTGGTGTTCATCTGTGAGCAAACATATTAATGAATGGAAAGATTTGAAATGTTTAAAAATTATTCTACAGAAGTATCCCAACCAATTTTTGGTGAAATTACAGAAGAAGTACAACACAAAAAGGGTGACATTTTAAACAAATACAGCAGTCACCCAAAGTGAAAACAAATTTTTACCTAAACCTCACACCTTACCCAAAATTCAACTCAGAAATGAACCAGCAATTTAAAGAAAAATGATAAAATTTAAAGCCATAAATCATCTAGAAAGAAGCAATGGGAGAGATCTTTGAGATCTTGGGGTAGACAGAATTTTACTCTTGTTCTCAAAACATAATCCAAAACATTTAAAATGATAAAATGTATATCATTAAAGTTAAAAACTTTTCATTCTATAAAAAGCCTGTTAAAATATTAATGGACAAGATATAAACAATATGAAAATATGTATATATCATTTATTTAATAAGGGATATGTGTTATATATCTAGGTATACATTATTAATTATACATATATATGCTATATATGTATATATGATAGTGCATGCTATATATTGTATTATATGCATATTATATAGAATGTGTTATATTCTATATTGTGTATATTATATATATTATATAAATCTGTGTTATATATTTACATATAGCAAACAACAGTCTGATGTGGGAATGTCTTTCTATGCTGTGAATATGCTGTGAATAGCAATCTTTAAATAAAGGAGCTGTTTTAGCCCATGACAGGCACCATATAAAAAGTAGGAGGGGAAATCAGGCCATAGGTAGGAGGAGCAGGGAGGAGTAAGAGAGACTAGCCAGAAGCCCAAAGGAGCAACATGTAAAGAACACAGGTGAGTCACGGGCCACGTGGCAAACAGATTAATAGAAATGGGCTGATTTAAGATGTAAGAGCTAGCTAGCAATGTTCCTGAGCCATAGGCCAAACATCATGAACTTAATATAAGCGTCTGAGTCATTTCTGGGGCTTGATCAGCTGGGGCAGGGGCTAAGGGGTCTGGCGCAGCAGGTCTGTGAGTCTAGACCTCTAGCAGCCCAGGACCTAGAAACCACATTGTAACAATAGTACAATTAGTCAATTATTCAAAGTCATGCCTAGAACTTTTACAAACTAAAGGTGAACAATGACAATGTTCTAATTTGCTCTCTAGTGTCTGTAATAAACACCATGACCAAACAGCTTGTAAATGAAAGGGTTTATTTGACTTAGAGGTCACAGCCCATCATCAAGATGAGTTAGGGCAATAGTTTAAGCAGGAACCTGGAGGTAGAAACTGAAACAGACTCCTGGATGAACAACACTTCCCGGCTCATATCCCCTGGCTTGCTCAGTTATCTTTCAGATACAGCCCAGGCCCAACTGCTTAGGGATGATATTGCCCAGAATAGGCTTGGGCCTCCCAAATCAATCAGCAATCAAATAAAAAAAAATCCCCACAGATAAATCCAATGAAGGCAATTCCTCAGTTACGATTACCTCTTTCAATGTACGTTTAGGTGTGTGTCAAGTTGACAAAAACTGTGACAGACAGATAAGCATATGAAACCAAGTTTGACATCATCAGTCTACAAGAAAATGCAAATCAGGAAGTAGTGACAATATGATATAGTGAAGGAAGCTGCAAAGAAACCAGGTTACTCATACAGTGCTGCTGGGAACATAAAATGGTACAAATGCAGAAAACTACTTGATAGCACTCTAAAAATTAAATGTACAAATATCATATAACCTAACAATTACATTCTTAGACATTTAGCCATAAAGAAGTCTTATTTATAGTAGATAAACCCAGAAACATTTCACATGCCTTTCAGTGGGTGAATTCTTACGTGATGTAGTAAATCCATGTCATGGAATATTACTCAACAATGAAAAGGAGTGATGGGCTAACACACATGACTTGATGAATCTCCAGTGAATCACACTTGCAAAGGCTGCTTAATGAATACTTTCATTTATATAGCATTATTGTGATTGCAAAACTAATAGAGGAGAGATAAGATCTATTGAAGGCTATGGAGGGAGAAGGGAGGGCAGGAGCAGGGAAGGATAACAGGAGCCACCTTTGCAGGGGCTGAGTCAGTACCTCAACTACATCAGTGTCAGCACCTTGTCTGACTTGGCTGACATATGTTATTATTCTGGAAGTGTGGGAAACTAAATTAAACTATTGCAAATTTGTAATTACTCCAAAACTAAAGATTAATTGAAAAATAAAGTTTATATTCAAATCAATAGCCCTTTCTGGTTTTTGGGTTAGTTGTTTTCCAATAATCTTGGTAATTCTTCCTTTCAAATTTTTCAAATATTTGCTTTATTCACTTTATTTTCAACATTTAAATATTTATTCTATGTTCTGGTGCTTATTTTGGTAAATGGTATTTAAAAATACTCTAACTTGATTCTTTTAAAATAAATGTTTTTAAATTAATTTTTATTCACGTGTCCATCCATTCTGATAGCTTACAATATCTTTAAAATCACTAACATTTTAATACACAGACGATAATTTTCTGTTCTTACTGTTTATGTTTCTAGATTTTCTCAGAAGCTATTTTTTCAGGTCTTGAGAATAATTCTTCATGATTTGTGTAGGGCCTATTAAACTTGTAATCAAGTATGGAGAAATTAAGATATTTGTAATACCTAATCTTCCCATTTGGGACGAGGTTTTCCACTTACCCATAGTCTTTTAATTTACCTGCCAGACTTAATGCTTAGGCTTAGTCGTTCTTGTAAGTAAAGGCATCTGCACCTTGAAAGCAGGGTATCAACTTTCATAGGTTTATAGATTCTGTGTTTCTAAACTAAGCACTTAAAATCATACACAGAAAGACAGGGAGAGGAGGGATCAAGCTGAAAAGAAGGCTCAGTGGGTAAACGTACATGCACACACACACACACAACACCCCACCACACCACATATACACACACCCCACCTCACCACACACCACACACACCCACACCCACACCCACCCACCCACCCACACACACACACACACACACACACACACACACACACACACACACACAGGTAAATAACATGATCATCATTTTCTTCATCTTTGAACTTCATGAAAAATCACTCCATGCTATTCATACCTGTGCTTGTCAGCCCTAATTTTGTTTGTTTTCCCTGGACTTTCTGGACACTATAGCATCTAGAGGAGGTAATACAGACCCTCCCCAGATGTCACTCTCAACTGTCTTCCGGTCTGTGTACAGCTTCCAAATGGTTCCCAGCTCTTCAGGAATCCTTTATTGCCATGCATATTTAGCTCCATTTCCATAGTGATATTGTAACACATATTTTGCCACACATTTTCACAGCACACTGGCTGTGCATTCCATGTGTGCTCCACTGGCTCAATAACATCCTCTCACAGAAGATGAGGCTCCTTTGGAACACTGTGCCCTTAGTGACTCCGCAGCTTCCAGCAGTCAACACATTCCTTTCGATGTGCTCATGAGACATCTGCTTAGGATTCATTCCATAACTGGACCAAACTTTGACCAAATGTTTTGTCCATCGTTGCTGGAGTCCTCTCTCCCAGAAGGCTATCACTTGTCATGTGCTCGTCCTCTTTAATACATGATTTTTCAAAGATTACCAGCGGCAACTCCCCGATTACATATCTACATTCCTTCAACACCCTGCATGAAACTTGGCTGTACCTGAAGACATGACCTCATGACATTGAGTAAAAGCTGGCTCTCCTTTCCCACTGGTTTTCAGCAACAGTTCTCTGTCATATAGTTCATACTACCGTGTTAGAACTCTGGGGCTTGAGGGAACCAGAGCATAAAAGTTCTTGTCATTACAGGAAGAAGACTGCTTTAATCCAACCTACCTCTTTAGTATGTGGTCAACAATAACATCCAGGCGGATAATGGCTTTTTCTGTGATCTTGATGCTTCTCCTGTGTCTGTGCTTTGCACCTGTCCTGTCTTATCAGACACGCGCCATGCTGTTTGGAATGACTTGCCATTCTGAATCCTCAGCTAGAGCTTCTTAACATGTGGTCTCTGAACTTGAACATCTGACTGTTTCTTTTTGGCAGTTGAGTTAGAACTCACAAACCTAAGGACATACACTTCTTGTCCCATTTCTTCTGGCTGAATGGTCCCACAATCAACTCTTGAACCGCTAGGCCACTCTACCCTCCATTCTGAACTGCCCTTGCTTTCAGCATTGGTTCCTGCACTTTCTTTTCTCACTGTACAGTCTCCCACACTGTCTACCACAACGCTGACTGGGCCAGTGGAGTCTATTTCCAGCTCTGTTGGTAGCAATATGAACTTCTCAAATCAGCATGCCAAACTGCAAACTACTGTTTGAGTAAATGCAAATGCCCCATGGCCAAAGAAGCTGCTTCTGGGGACATACTGAATCCTTTGACCTGGGTTGGTATTTAGACCACAACCCATACCATGCTGCCCTTCCCCAGTGAATTAGGAATTGACAGAAAACCTTGTATGCTTGTTTGTACCCATCATAAATGGAAACTTATCGTATTGAGGTGATAAATGTCATGGAAATGAAGTAACAGCTATCTAATGACATATCCTTTGGGTGAGGCTCTGTAAGATCAATAGCTGCCCAGTAAGCCAATAGCATCCTTGCTGAAGCATGGGAATACATCACAGCTCCACCCCTGCTCTGAATTAAAGCAGAATTCTTCACCTCCCCATCAAACTGGACAGGCACTTAAATTGAACATGTTTCAGACATGAAGCATGTTGGCATCCCTTGTTCAGGCTGTGTTACTTTAGCACCCAGGATCTGTCAAACCAGACTATCCAGAACTTTGAATACTTCCATTCAATCCACTTCCAGGTCAGCCAAAGGACTTCTAAGCCATTGATAGAAAGCTCTATGTAATTGCAAACACTACTGGAAGGCTAATCAGTAGGATATTAATTTCATTATTGCTTGTCAACCACTGTCAGTAAGGATTTGAAGGGTATAAAGCAGAATGAAGTGAGTTCTAATTAAATACTTTTATCATATCCAAATAATAAGAAATTTCCTCGTAATCAGAATTTATCATTCTAATTATGCACACATTCAATTTGCTCCTAATATGCTGTAGCAAACAGTACTCAGAAATAGAACACAGGTGCCCTCTTGTGTCACTTTTGAATAATTAAATCCGTTCATGTTTTACTATCAGTGTTCCGATTAGCTATGCATTTTTAAAGGTCGACATGCACCACTAATCTTCCCCTTCTGACATTAATAGTGCCTAAGTGGTAATTTACAAAATACTATATGCAAAACTCCACCAGATCCTTCTATCAGTTTAAACTGAACATGCTAATATATATCCCAATCTGTGATATAATCCACTCTGTACAGAGCCTCCTCTCACCCAAACGTGCAGAAGCCTTAACATCCATTTAAAATCTCATTATACTTTGCTAACAATTAATATTTAATCTGTTCTTAATGAAATATGGGTCTTTAATAATCATTCCCTACTGGCCAATTAATGATTCTGTAAAGGATGAAATAGAATCGAGTTCTCTTTCCTAACATGAGCACCCTCCACGGAGGACCGCCTGTGGTCTTTATATTAGTCATGAGCACCCTCCACGGAGGACCGCCTGTGGTCTTTATATTAGTCATGAGCACCCTCCACGGAGGACCACCCGTGGTCTTTATATTAGTCATGAGCACCCTCCACGGAGGACCGCCTGTGGTCTTTATATTAGTCATGAGCACCCTCCACGGAGGACCGCCTGTGGTCTTTATATTAGTCATGAGCACCCTCCACGGAGGACCGCCTGTGGTCTTTATATTAGTCATGAGCACCCTCCACGGAGGACCACCCGTGGTCTTTATATTAGTCATGAGCACCCTCCACGGAGGACCGCCTGTGGTCTTTATATTAGTCATGAGCACCCTCCACGGAGGACCACCCGTGGTCTTTATATTAGTCATGAGCACCCTCCACGGAGGACCACCCGTGGTCTTTATATTAGTCATGAGCACCCTCCACGGAGGACCGCCTGTGGTCTTTATATTAGTCATGAGCACCCTCCACGGAGGACCACCCGTGGTCTTTATATTAGTCATGAGCACCCTCCACGGAGGACCACCTGTGGTCTTTATATTAGTCTGGAGTCTCTGAAAGAGAATCAATAAAATATATGTAACTACAAACAGAAATTTATTAGATTGGTTTATACGGTTGGGGCCTACGTAGATCCACAGTGGCTGCGCTGAATATGCTGAATCCATATTATGAGGAGCCTGTAGCTGCTCGGTACATGCAGATGGCAAGCCTTTAAAAAGAAATGATGAAACTCCAGGCCGGTGCTGAATGTCTAGAACCCCCGAGGAGAGGTGCTAGTTTCAGCCCATTATGAAATTCTGAATAAAGTCCAGTCTGGTGACACAGACAATGGTGGCGACAGCACTAGACACACTTGATCACGAAAACATGGAGTCTGCTTCTGCCCACTAGTCTCCTTCTTCTTTCATTTTGTTCCATCCCAGAACTCGGTCTGTTGGACAGTTTTGCCCACATTTGGGGTAGTTTTTTTCCACCCCATTGCTCTTCCACATGCCAACCATCCTCTACACACTCTCTCAGACATACCTAGAAGTATGTTTCACTAATCTCCTAGACGTCTCTCCATCCAGCCAAGTTAGTGATCAAGACCATCACTGCAGTATCTGTTGCCCACCGTGACTGGTGCCATCTCTAGGGCTGTATAAATAAAAAGTAATTGATAAAACTATGGAGAACAAGCCATAAGCAATGTTCCTCTGTGTTCTCTGCTTCACCTCCTACCTCTGGGTTCCTGCCTGAGTTCCAGCCTTTGGGATCCCTGATAGATGAACTATTACATTAAAGTGGAAGCCAAAAGAACACTCTTCTCCCTAAGCTTCTTTTGGTGGTAGTGTTTATCACAGAAATGAGAAGCCAAATGATGCAGCATCCCTTTACCATAAAAAGCCATCATCCATCAATTCTCAGTAAAGCAATTATTAGCTTGGGGATAATGTTTCATTAAAGCTTAGACAATGAAGATAATTTACAAAAACTTAAATGGAACTGGCTGTCCCAATACAAACAGGACACTTCAAACTTAGAGCTACTTTTCCATAAATACCAAAGGTGTAGAGGCTCATACGTCCCTTTATGTCCCATGGTACTAGAAGCCAAAAGTTCTTTCTAAGAGAAAATATGTACATATCAAGAAATGTGTGTAAATACCAATAGGTGTTCTCATTAGGCATTGATTAAGGGAATCAAATATGACCAATCAATGATCTCAGATGTAACAACCTATAATAGTGTACCTTGTCAGGCTTTATAAAGAAGATGTACAGTCAACAGTCTTGCTAGAATTTTAAAAAAGACTAGGACCTACCTTAGAGGAAGGCGGTAGTCTAAGTAAACATCAACAACTTAATTGCATTGTGAATAATTTTCCCTTGCATTGCTCATTTAACATGGCATACCTAATTCATACTGTATATTAGATATAAATGACAATGTCAGACTCTGTAAATTCTAAAACAAAGCAGAAGCACATGGTAATCAATGCTTGTACTGAAGACGGTTCTAGATAATGTCCAGTTGACACATACTTTCCAAAACCATACAGGGAGGTAGTGGAAATACAGAAAAACCCATGTAATAACTGATTACATTAAAAAGAAGGTATAACAGATCTATGAAGCTTTACTTTTGCTGAGCCTTTTATGAATGGAAAACGTCATAATTAGAGTGATAAATGGTGTGTAAACACACAGGTTCATACATCATCTTCTTTCCACCAAAGACTTAATTTTATTAAATGTGAAAATGATGTGCCACTGTTATTCAAAATTTAGAAGGAGGCTTGTACTCTGCTACTTCCCACCAGTGACTGACTCTCCCCATATGTTCAAAGTTACAAAGGACTTCAAACGTCAGCTTTTCACACAGCTCTCAGAGCTCAGTTCAAATCTTCCCTACCAGGATATGTTTTCCAAACTCTCCCTGCAGTCAGTCTACACTTCATGCTTTGAGGCGCTAAGAATCCATAGCACTCTGGAATCTCCTTTCATTGTCTCTTAAACTGTAAGCAACCAAAATTGCAGAAATATATAGGTAGTCATTGGATTTCAGCCTCCCCCACTAACCTTAATGGTTGGAAAGAAAGTCCCTTTGCTCTGTGTCTTGAATACAAAAAAGGAATACTCAGAAAAAATAAATATTGAATGAATAAGTTATGGTTCCTACTTCCCTTCTAATCAAGAGCTGTCACTCAGTCATTATGGAAGAATGATTCCTTAATAAACATCTGCAAACAGTTTAGCTTCAATCCTGTAGCTGACCCTAACCATTCCATACTTTATCAAGCATTCAGAAATCAGTGATAGTGGCACAGCTGTTATGGAGGTAACCAATTACTTAGCTCTTGGATCAAATCTATGGTCACTTCCATAGAGGGGATACATTCATGGTATTGGAAACTCAGTCAAAACCTCATGGCTGGAAAGAAGACCTGAAGAGGGACCTTGCACTTAGGTTTAACTAAATCCATGGTGCACCAAACTATAGCTTAAATTGTATATACCAATAGACAAATGTAACCTTTAATAAGAGAAGCTTCTCTGCGTCATGAAGTAAGCTTAATGAAGAGACTCATGGCTGCTTAAGATGCACAGAAGGTATGGTATGAAGAGGACCTTTATACAACCCCATCTAAGTTTCAGAGAACATTTTCCTCTCATAGAAGAGGGAGTGAAAAACATGTAAGAGCAGGTTGATGGGGAAAACGCTGTTTCAGGGCATGGCACAGTCATTGAAAACATGATTTCAAGGCAGCTATAGTTGCCTGCAAAAGACTGGGCCTGTTGACAGCCAATCATGAATAGGGAAGAATTTCACGAGGTCTTAACCCTTTCCTGCTGAACTACTGGCAGCAAGTTACTGTATTCAGTTGTGTGAGCCCACCAGTCTCTGATGAACAGTTCCTAACCCATGGTCACACAGACTATGCTGGTTTAAATCAGTGGGCCACTAAACAAAACATAGGGCATGTCTCTAGGGAAAAGACCTAAAAGTTGGAGGAAGGGTGTGACCAGGCCAAAGGCTGATAAGAGGGATGTGAGTGAGACTCAACAGAATGAACTGTACACACGCATGAAACTTGAAAATGCATCCAGTAGAAAAGAAAAACTAAAGACCAGAACAAACCATCAATTATTTTTATCTCCTTCAAATCTTGTAAAAATCTACTAGGAAAGTTAAATTTATTTGATATTAATTATTGACACTTTTTACAAGGATTAGAAAAACACATTTTAACTACTAACTGATTTTTCAAGCTAGTGTGGTAGCACACACCTATAATCCCTCACACTTGGGAAATGGAGACAGGGAGATTGCGAGTTTGGGAAATATATTACACCTTATGGACTTGCTGGACTACAAAGTGAGTTCCAGGCTAACCTGAGCTGTATAGTGAGACTTTGATCCAAACAAACTCATATAAAAATAAGTTGATTTTCAGTCAAGTGTTTAAAATACAAAATTTAAAGACAAAAATGTTAAAATACAATAAAAACAATTTAATATCAATCCATATAATATTCAGCTGGTGATAATAATGTCCCATTTGATACTTAGTGTTTCATTTTGGAGGACACCATGTGCATCTTACCATCATTTAATATGTGTTGGCCTATCATGCCGTTTGCTAGATAAGAGCCTATATTTTATGACAAAGGACCTATGTAAAGGCTTTGTTCATCAAAAGTCTGTGCTAATGTGGAAAGGCACACCTGTAACTCACCCCCAAAAGAATATAAAGCTTATGTGCAAAACAGAAAAAAAAAAAAAAAAAAAACCAGAGGTAGAATTTGCCTCACTTGGAAACTACAGACATAGGGAGGAAACAGGAGATCACTAAAGCGGACTAAAGCAGGCTAGCTTCCTGTGGATCAAAGGGAGTATGGATAAGGCCTCAGTATCGAAAATCACTTCTCCGAAACAGTGGCTGCCATGAACAAGAACCCACTTCAGCCAATCACTCTGTAACTTCTGCCACCAGCATCACCTCTTTTATTCTTAAAGTCTATCCTACGAATCTTTCCTTTCTTTGTGGTTTTCTATATCCGTGGTTTCCACTTTTCCACAGATATGCTTCCTCCTGACTTCTTTATCTTACTTCTATATCTTTTACCTTATTTATTTCAATAGTCTAACCAGTGAACCACCTCTGTCTATCGGAGTTTATAATTAAGGCACATTTGGGATATCTAAACAGATTGTCAGCTGTATCCCTGATTGATGGACAGAGTTCTTGGACAGCCCTCCCAGGTCTCCTTGATCTAATCAGCCGTGGATAGAGACATGATTTCACATGGGCAGAATGTGCTAACCCACATAAAATGAGCACCAATCTGAAACATGTGTCTTTGGTCATCAACTGCCCTGGAAAAAGGAGAAAAGTGTGATTAGCATGACTCCGAAATTACTCCACTGAAAGAGCAATCTCAAAACTAATGTAAGAAAGCAGAAGCATCCCCTTTTCTGAAGTAACAGATATTTCACTCATTTCTCTATTGTACTCTAATAAAAAAAAAAAAAACCCTGCAAAGATTAAAACACCATGCTATAAACCCAAACTAGCACTGAACCCTTTGTTCTAATACTGACTCTCAGCCTTTGTGTTCAGTCTCCCACTTCTACTACTCACAAATAAAAATACAGTAGACAAAGGTCAAAGAATTTTGCTTAGAACTACAAGAAAAAAGCTGAAGCTCACTCTTGGACTGATCCAGCTTTCTGCCATCACAAAACTCTTTGTGTAGAGCAGAAGAAGCAGATTCCAAAAAGAAAATAATAAAATTTTCCTTTCATCTATTTTCCAGTATATTACGTCTGAATATTTTTGTAGAGATTTGTTATGGTAAGCATCCAGTGCTCAGCCACATCTCAATTCTTCAATTAATTTTAATTAACTTCACAAATTTTAAAATTAAAATAATAGAATTGTAAGCACAAGACATTTGAAACCTACATTATTCTAGGTCAGTTATTCATTTCCTCTGTGGCCCAGATTTCAAAGAGTACAATTATAATCATGAAATTCAAAAAGTCTTGGAGGAAGGGGTCAGTAGATTCTTCAAGTAAACAGATACCTGTGTTATTTATTTTTTTTTAACTTCAAATATCAAGAGTATGCTTAATGCATAACACCACAGAAATTCAATTCATACTTACAGAATATGAAAACCGGAACACTCAAGATTTGGTAGACATGTTTACTGTATGAGCAAATGCCATTTGCAATGCTTCTTGATTGACTTGTTTTAAATTTGTCAGTCTACAAAGTTTGTCACTTTACAGTTTGGAAGAATTATGCTAAAGACTTAAACAAAATCAAACAAAAAGAGCAAGATCCAATTTATTGAAATGTAGATGAGGGTAAAAATGGGAGCTAGTTCAGTTTTCCATTATGAGAAAGGAAGCGATTATAATCTGTCATAAACAGTCGTAGGTGAAAAGTAAGAACATCACCTGTGCTCTTTCCCTCCTCCGGGTTGTTTCCTTCATCTGACAAACAGAAGAAAACTAACCCTGGACCCGTGAAGATTTCGGTTTTGAAAACAAGTTAACTACCAGGATGCTTTGCAGCAATACTTTGGTATAAAATCAGAAAGACTGTTTATTACCTAAAATTATGCTAGTTTAGGGGAGGAAAACACACTTTTCAAAATAAATGCACTCTGCCTTCATACATCTGTAATGTGACTGGGTGTGAGCCGTTATGAGGACTTCACAATGAACTGCCTCCACCCAATGATCTGTGCTCCAAGAAATTATGGTGATAGCCAAGAAGTAGAACGATTTTGTTATAGTCTGTATTTATTTAAGCAAACCAAATGTGTTGGTAGGAAATTAATGCATCATAAATGCTTTACAAATACTTATAGAAGACATAGAATAGCAATACCCTGAAGAGCGAATATGTGAGAACAGAGTTCTAAGATCACCACAGTCATGATGCCTCTCTGTCATTTTCCTCCCAGCATCATTCAAGTACTTTCAGTAGACTCCGATCTGATTTCCAAAAATGCTAAGGGTTTTAGTGGCCTTGAAGGGATTGTGAGTGACGACAGTGTAATACATGGGAGGCCAAGCTTCTTGTGCTATTTCAATACTGCTATACATTAGGAGGAGAAAAATTTCTTAACGTATTTATTGTGACATCAATAAGATGTGAACTCATTTGCATAGGTTAGTCCTTTGGACATCACAATGTGTCTCTGGTCCACCAAGGCTTAAAGACTCACAGTGTAAAAGAAAAAAAAATGAATTAAAGCATTTCTACTAAAATATATTTTAATAGCTGGTGTTAACAATTTGCATAACAAAAGCCAAATTATACTAATAACCTTAATTCATTCTGTGATCCCCTTCCATTGAAAAAACATTTACTGCTTCTTTCAAAATCATTATGTTCTCAAAGTTAGTACAGTTTTACAAATTAATCACCAACCACAATTGTGCATATTTCAAAGCAAACAGAAGCCAAACTATATCATTCAAATTTGTGTTTTTCACAGGTCAAAAGCCAACAGTTCCACAAATATCATGCCTGTTACACACTTGTTGCTACTTTCAAAATGCTTAGCAATTTATTATATGGATATAAAGGATGGAGGCTGCAATGCAGTTTCTCTCTTTTCTTTAAGGGAAACCATCTTTAACAATAATTGACAACAGTGACATGTATGATAAGCAAACAGGATACCATATATGTGTCACAGTAAGTATGTAGAATCTTGTGGATAAACTGAAGTCATAGACAATTGGGAAGGACATTTACCCAGGGAGTCTTCCAGGCCTGAGGATTCTAGTAGTCTTATTCTTCCTGGAATGGTGACCACAGAAGTTTCCCACACTGCCTTGACTTTTTAAATCATTACTTATTAACAGCTAATTGCCTGGGAAACGGCCCTAAAGGGCATGGAATACTTCAGACAGTCTTTCATTTTAGCATCTTAAATTAGTTTTCATAGCTTCCTACTTAGCTGAAGCTTAATCACCACATTTTATTACCCCATACAAGTACAATGTAGCCACATCCAGATTATTCAGATTATCAGATTTAACAGTTAAAACACAATCAAGTCATAAAGTTCATCTTATGCAGTAAATTCAGCCTCAGAATATAAGTAATCTATCTCAACAGAAGTACTTTAAACCCCAAACTTAAACTTAATGCTAATAAATCTCAACTATATATAAATCCACAAGAAAAGAAGAAACTTTTCAGAAAATGGAAGAAGTCAGTATTTTCTAAAGTTCTAAACCTTTAGAAGGGATATACAACCAGCTGTAACATCTTTCAGTTAGGGACATCCCACTTCTCACCACAAAAATATCCATCATATATCATAAAATATTATAGAATATGCAGAAGCTTGCTTGCTTGGTTTCCTTTCCAAGACCATAATGATAAACAAGAATAATTCAAAAGGCACCTATTTTGTTTATATCTATATTATAATGTTAGTATAAACAATATCCACTGTATACAGGGCTGTGTTATTAAAGATCACACTTCTTTATCATCTCACTGAAAGCATTCCACTAGAGGTGGAAGAATCAGGACACTGGGTATGTCGCATGCTCTCATTTGTGGAAAAGATTTTCCCAGAATTCCTGGAGTGTTATGAATCTCACACAGAGAGGATCTGGAATGAAAGACCTACAATAAAAGTGGCCAACTGACATCTTCATCACTTTAAACAAACAGCCTTGACCAGGGAGGAACTACTAAAATCTCACCCATCTCCACACAAGGTACTTGTGGAAATTGTGCTTAGACATTCTTGGATGCTCTGTGGAGGCTGAGAGACATGGGAAGATTCACAGCTCTGTGGAGAATGACAACCAGATCAAAATGTCAAAGTGGGTTGTGCTGCGAGTGTGCAAACACGGTGAAGACACAAAGTGTTCACTTTGTCACAGGTTAGAAATAGAAAGCTCTCTAGAGAACAAGAAACAGTTTCGGAAAATCTACTACAAAAGCTTACAACAAAAGTGTTATTTTGTTGCTAAACGTTTCTTAAGAGGAACATGAACCGAATACATCTGTCCTCAGAGCCTTTGAGATGTGTATCAAGCAGCTTCTCGTGCTTCTGTCAGGCTCGAGAAACCATCACATTTAGGAACAGGTGCAGGCTCACTGCCTAGCATTTAGGTTCCTTTAATTTGATTTCTGGTTTTTAAATTCATCTACATCTATCAGTGTTACATGTGAGATCCTGGCTGCCAAACTGAAGCAAAAGGGAAGCGTGACAAAAGTGTGTTAAGAATATAGTTTTGTTTTGTTTTTAATGATGCTCTAAAAAATGACACCTAGATATGACACATCCATGCTCCTATTTTCTGATGAGATGGGTAACATCTTTACATGTGCTAGTGATGATGTCAAGACTATCAAAGCATCACCACGAGAGCATGCAATGCCTTGTTCTGTCTTAGTCTGTATTGAAAATAACTGCCCTTTATTGAATCCAGATCAGTTCTTAATTCTAAGAGGCTTAAAACAGAAATATCTTGCTATGCAAATATTATGTAAAGCTCAACATTTAGGACATTGATTTCCCAAATATGTACTGACTTTCACATTCATCAAGTCTGACTGAAATGAATGGGTGGCAAAAACATGTACCATCCAGCTGCTACTTTGTGGGGTCTAGCTAATGGTAAGCATCATTTCAATGCCAGCTTCTCTTGAGCTTCCTGTACACATACTATTATCAAAAATCATTCCTGCCCTATATTTATCCTAAAGTTTTAATCAACAGCTATTCTTTTTAATAATCACAAATCCATACACATTGGAACAGTCTGCCTGGAGAAGCATAAAGACACGTAACATAAATGAGTCAGCTTATCAACCTTGTTATTAGTGTAAAGATTTTTTTCAAAATTATTGAAAATGTAGTTTGTCTTGTAGGTGTGTGTTCAAGACATGAAAACAGAAAGCTTAATCATGACTGGTTATTTAAGTGACAAGAAATTAGGTAAGCTGTTTATTTACGAGTCTATTAAGCCTTTTCCAGGAAAATCTCTGGTTATTTTTCTTTTCAGTTTTCTGTCAGTGTCACAGAAACACAGCTCAGTGCAACAAAACTTCTTTAAGGCAAATCTAATGAGACTACTGATTTTCCAAAGTATGGGCTCATTTTTTTAAAAGATTAAAAGAACCAACTTTGAATTTGGCCTCATATATGTCCCATTCAAATGTTCTCCACTGGTGGATGCTTTGTTAATCTCCTTGAACATATTGTGTATGTTCCCACAATTCCAGGGTCTTCGTACAATTTTGTGCCTCTGCTCTCTTCAGTTTTAGATCTCACATGAATGCCACCCTGCTTCAAGCCACAGTAAGAGGCACCATGAGAAAAACAGAGTTGTGATAAATGTCAACATCTACTAACATCAACTGTAGAATCCAGAGCAAATTTAAGACAGACTAGTAACGGTTCTATTTGAGCCTGGGAATCTATCAAAGCCCTGCACACTCACTCAAAATGAGACACTGATTTCCTTCTTAGTGAATCATCTGTTGATCTATACAAAAAAAAAATCACTAATGACATCCTTATCTAATCATGAAGGTAACTTAGAAAACAAAAACTACGGTGGAGAAAGTAATCTTTTTCATGAACATGCTTAGTGGCTATATTTCGATCCCAGAGTCTGAAGACTAATTGCCAATATATAAGACCAAATCATCTAATTGTGGAGCAAACCTCTGCTTACTGTTCTGTGTTTTGGTTTTTCCCCAGTATACTGTATAGTCTATTTCCCCTGACATGGGATGCTGTTCAATTTACTTCACTTTTAAATCAATGGTGGCATTAAGTGAGTGAAAGCTACCCAGTAAATACACAAATCCTATTTACTAGAGTATATGTTTATTTTCTAAGGCATGAGTCTTTCAAAACTAGATTTTAATACAGCAAGAAAGTCTCAAGCAACTTTTCAAAATGTTTTCTGATGAGCTGGCGACTAGAAGAAAGGGCGGAGAGAGATCAGCCACACTGCTGACTTTTATAACAAGGATGGGCAAGCAGCTGCTGGGTTAGAGAAGCTTACGCCCATGATACATGCAACGGGATAGCAGCTACTGGGAAATAATACAGATGACATTGAACTTTGCCCTTTGCAGAGTAGCTGTGAAGTTATCTGGTCCTGATATTCTGAGGACCTGAGCACATGCTCTGCTCCACAGAATGTAAATGGAGATAGGCTATCCTATGGAACACATGAGAAATAGCTAGATCCTGGTGAGCCTAGGGAAAGAACAGGAGTCCTGCCTGCTTCCTAAGGCTACGGTCTATATGATGTTAACCAGACTCATTCTGCCACTCTTTCCATTTATTATATTAGGCAATTCTCACTTGAATTGAAAATTATCCAATGATTCAAAAGCTGAACAGTTTTTAAATTATTGGCTGCGTTGCTGGACTGAGAATTGGCTTCAGATGATTCCAAGTGACAGCTAAGAAGTTTCATACACTTTTAACATTTAAGGGACAATCAACAACTCTATTAAAGTCTACAAAAATACATTTCCCAGAAGGGTTGAATAGCCAATTAAATGAAATCACAAACACAATTAGCAGCACCAGGTCTCCAGACCTAATGGTTTTGTCTACAGGAATTACTATGGATGCTACTGTTTCCAGCCCAAAAGTCATTCCCTTTTCCTGGTACCTGTGTGCCTAATTGTCAAAATAAGGATACATTATCATAAAATAATTGCCAAGTTATCTGAAAAGTATCTTCTATCTTTTAAAAATATTGGGTTCAGAATACATCAGAATAAAGCTCAAAGGGCAAGGAAAAAGAATTAATTCACAAACTCAATATAATTGGCCGGGAGCATGCCCGTTCTCCCGGTCCTCTGCACGGTGCCATACATCCAGCCGTCATCAATGGGCTGCACGTTGACAATGTAGTCACCATCTCGGAAGGAGACCTCATCTTCATCCTGGGCACTGTAATCATACATGGCTCGGTAGGTTCTCTGAGAAAGGAAGAAGTGATTGGGTGTTGTATTCCATAGCAGTCACAGTTACAAATCTGGGTCCCAACAAACCACCACACACAGGAAGAGTCTGAAGACTTACAGGCATTGCTATCTCTGGGTAGTTGTAAACCAGGTGTACTACCTAATTCTAGAAATCTCAACTTTGTTCACCTAGAAGAACATATTTAAGAACAAAGCAAAGATCTGGAAAGATGGCACAATAGCTTAACTTTAAAGGACAACAATGAAATATAATAAACAAAATAGTATGCTTGTCTAAAAATAGCCTTTAAATGAGTAACACCAGCTCCCTGTGCAGATAGCCCCAGAAGCCTTAGATAGCAGCAGGCCCAGAGTCTACTGGCTTTCTTCCAATGATTCCCCCTGGCATAGAGAATAAATTTTTTCCTAAATAAATACAAAAGATATTTTGATATTTTGTTTCCTCTTAAAAATATATAAAAGAAATAACTTACTTAAATTTTACATATTTCAGGTCACAGTGTCATAAATTTTCTACAGAAATGTTATGATTTTTGATGTACATAGAAAGAAAATGTTGTTATAGTGGAAAAAAATTAAATTGTGTTTTTATATTTGTTTTAGTTCAAGGCTAAGAGTTCATATAATATTAATAATCATCAAGTCTCAAAGCCCAAAAATTATTCATTCATAGATTAAAGAAACTGAGGAAACTTGCTGGCACATATTGGACCTGGAAGCACTTGGCCCTTACAGAACATCACCTACTTCTCTAAGTATGTGTGAGAAGTATTTAGTATGAAGCACCAGGTATGATCACAAAGCAAGAATCACTCTGAACTTCAAACTGAACGAGTACTTCAAGACTTCTAACAAGGAAGTTTGAAGGATACAGTTATTTGCAGACTTTTAATTAACATGCAATAATTCTGTTCAGTAATTGCATAGGTTTGGGGGTAGCACAAGGCCTTTCAATACCTGGATACAATGCACGATCTATTTACTATTTCTTTGTGTTCAGAGCATTTAAACTTGCATCAGCTATGTTACCTATGTCCCTTGGACTTCTGGGGCCATTATGACGAAGAGGAACTCTTTAACATGACTATCACATACCCATACCTTCTTAGGCCTGACTTAATAGCATAACTAGATATTTCCAATTATGAAGTAACAATTAGGATACTGTGGTGGTTGGAGTGAGAAATGTCCTCCATGAGCTAAGATATTTGAATATTTGATCTCTAATTGTGGCAAGCTTTAAGACGTATGGCCTTGAGAGAGAAAATATGCCACTGAGGGTTGGCTTTGAGATGATACAGACTTGCCCTACTTCCAGATTACTTTTCTGCTTTTCTCTTTCAGTTGAGATGTGACCACTTAGCTTCCTGCTCTGGCCATCATGCCTCTTTGCCCTGGGCATGGGCTCGTATACTTCTGGAACACAAGCCTAAATACACTCTTTCTTCTATAAGTTTCTTTCGGTCATGGTGTTTTAATCACAGCAACATAAAAAAGGAGCCCCTATTGGTAGATGTCATGTTTGTTTTATTGTTTGATGATGTTTATTAATGTCATTGTTTATCAGTACTCTGTAATGGTTTTGTTTCCATTGAAAGAACTACACAGATAATAATGTATTGGGAGTCTTTTCCAGGGCTGGGGTTTGAACTCAGAACCTAGAATTCTATCTAGGCATCCACTCTACCACCAAGTTATACTCCCAGATTGAAAGAATGTTAGAAATCAGCACTTACTAGATTTGGTGAATGCTGCATTGACCTCATGGATGACACGCTGGTCTGGTGCATGTACCCATAGCCTTGGGAATGACTCTGCTGGTAAGCTCCCGGAAGAACAGGTGCTGCACACGGACACACACAGATTCCTCAGGTTAACTAGCAAATACTCTGCCCAAACCCAAGTGACTTCAAGAACTCCCAGTAAAGCAAAATGTCCTCAGTGCCCTGTGAAATTTGAGTGGTGATAGTACAGGCAATCTCTAGATTAGTCCAAATCTTAGTAATTAAATTAATTTACAAATTAGTTTATCATTCAGTTAACTCTGTTTCCTTAAAGAACATTTTTATTAATTTTTAAAAGTTCCATGCAATTTGTTTGGATTGTAATCACACAATTCCCCAACTCTTCCCTTCAACCCAACTTTACATTTTCTTCTGGTTTTAGTGTTTGTTTTAATCCAGCAAGTCCCGTTTGTGCCGTCCTACTATATCTGAGTGTGGTATACCTACCAGGAATCACACAGTTAAAGGAAACTGACTTCCCCTCTCCCAGGAGCTCTCAAAATAACAGTCATTTTAAAAAATATTTCTATCACTCTATTGTAGATGCTATAGTAAAACAAAAATAAAACAAAAGTTACTATAACCTCAACCAAAAAGAAAATCATGCGTATTTTAAAAATGTGAGAAAATATTAAGAATTTAATAAGTGAGGATAGAATTATTGACTCTACTTGTATTACCCTCTCCAACACTCAAGGGACATCATGGAAGAGAGGCCATAACAAACTTAAGAGCAAGAGGATGGGAGATGTGCTGTATAAACACACTATGGAGTGCATTGTCTCATTTGTTACTTCTATAACACAATCCCTACACCTAAGGCTCAGGGATCTCCAGAAGAGGGGGAAGAACAATTATAAGAGCCAGAAGACCAGGATGTATGCTGCTACATAATGTACCATATGTAGACGTGCCAGGGAAGCTGGTGTGTGTGTGTGTGTGTGTGTGTGTGTGTGTGTGTGTGTGTGTGTGTGTGTGTGTAAACTAATAACAGTTATAGAAGAAACATAAGTTTGAGCGGCATGTGTTGAGGACTAGGCCAATCCAAAGACATCTCAGGTCCAGATGAAAGAACAATGGAGCACTAGTTCTGTGTGTTTGCTTAGGAGCAGATTTTACAAGTTATGGTGTGGGGTTGGGTCAAGGGCCTTGTAGGGGGATTATGTTGTTCCATTGTAAATAATTGTCCCACCCACTGGTTTAATAAAAAGCGCTGATTGGTCAAAGGCAGACAGGAAGTGTGGGCAAGGCTACCAGACTAAGAAGACTCTAGGAACAGGTGGAATAGAGCAGAATGCCAGAGAGAAGCCAGAAGAAACAGAGGATAGCTATGCTGCTCTGAGAAAAGGTACCGAGCTGCATGGCTCAACAGGATAAGAGTCGTGGGTTAGATTAAGGGTAAAGAGTTAGCAAGTTATATGCCTGAGCCTTAGGCTTATCAGCCTAAAACTACTGTAAGCATCTGTGTGTCTCTGTGGGTCTGTGGGTTTAAACCTTGAGGCTAGACCTGAAAGTCTGGACCAGAAACCTCCTACTACAGAGCCTTGAACAGGTTAAGGTTTTTGGTACCTGGGAACCTAACTCTTCCCCCAACTGAAAGGCTGTTGCTATCAGTCCCTGGGGGACTGTGTACTTGGTCCATGACACACTTGAGAAATCCTGCGCTCTCTTTGTGCAATATTGCAGAGTTAACTTCCTGCTGACTCCATCCATGTGATGGCTTTCTGCTGGCTCTGTCCCATTCCCCTACAAATACTATAAGTACACTTCTCCATGAGCTTTAGAGTAGGAGTCTACTCATGCAGACCTCTTGACTCCAGCTTTCTGCCTTCTTTATTTTCCCATTCCTGGTCCTCCCCTTCAGTACCTCACAGTTCAGGACCCTTATTTCTACGTATTTGGGTCAGAGTGGAGCAGGAATACAGGAGTCCTTATGGAGGGATTAATAGAGGTGTTGAAATGCTATCAATATAGTATTCACACATGTAATTCTGCAACAAATAAAAGTTTAAATGATAAAAGACATGACATAGACATTGCACTCAGGAACTCACTGCAGCTGTGGTTACCTGCATTTTATCATAGATGAGAGGCGCTCATGAGGTCCCATCCCTCCATTAGGGGTTACTGGAAGCTAATGGCTGCTTAGGGAACTAGTACCATTTTTCCCTAATGTATAGCATTGGTAAGTTGCCTATGCATCAATAAATAACCCCAACCCATGATCAATATTTGCAACCATAATTAAACTCATGTATGCTCAGTGAGTCAGACACACATACACACACGCACGCACGCACGCACGCACACATGCCACAGATGCACACATGTCCAGGCACACACATGACGATAAGAAAAAGACTTTTTGGGAAGAAGACATCAGTGGGAGAGGAATGAGAGGGTATGGCAGCTGAAAACAACTAAGATTTATTACAGACACTTTTGAAACTATCAGAGAGTAAAACAAAAGATAATAGTTTCATAAGCATCATTCTCCTATGTTAAAATATATCACAAGGGTACTCCCTACATTTTTACCACTTCACCACTCATTAGAGCAATCAGAAGACATTGTTTCTGAGCCAAGCACCCAAACCAAAACAAGAAAGATATCATTTCTTTTTATGTACTCTGATTTCTATGCAAACCACCCAACACAGACACTATTTTTTTAAAAAGCCCACAGGCCCACAATATAAATAAAAGGCATGTATTTGTGTGTGAATTTCTCTATATGTTTGTATATTTAAAGTTATTTATATGCAAGCTAGCTATGAGTGAAGGCATTTCTCTGCCAGGCAGTAGTGTTGCACACCATTAGGCCCAGCACTTGAGGGGCAGAAACAGAAGGAGCTCTGTGAATTTGAGATCAGCCTAGTCTAAGAGTGAGTTCCAAGACAGCCAGGACTGTTACACAGGAAACACTGTCTCAAAACAAACAAACAAAAATTAATAACAACATCAAAAGGCTGGAAGAGATGGCTCTGTCCTCTGATATTCCAGACTAACTTTATTAAATATATATTACCACACATTCCAGTAACATGACCTTCATTCTGGTTTAAATAATCATATAATTCATTAGAAAAGGACGTGCAATGCATGTACTTAATAACCACAATAGTTTACCATTTTAGTTTAACCAAGCTGAGCTTATACCTGTAATAGGTTTATTCATTCAGGTCAATTTTTATAATAAAAGGAATAAGCAAATATAATTCTTGGGTGTTATAAGTTTAATATTTCATAAATGACAAATGCAATCTAATAGTTCATGAAATCAGTACTATCTAAAAGTTTAATGACTAGCAGATTAAAACTTGTAATCTGTTCTCCAGATGATAATAATATTAGGTTGAGCAGAGATTCTTTGTAATAGTTCTTGAGTGAATTTATATTATGATGTTTGTTACAAACTGTACCTAGTATCCAGATATGGCATCAAAGAGAGATTGTCAAGAGATCAATTTGATTGGAATTGCTATAAACTTACTAAACTATGATTAAAACCTCAAATCCTTCCAGAAAACAGCCCTAGTTAAAATTATCAGCTCAATTTTCATATTTAATGCAAAGGGTTGTTATGAATATTATCAAAAATCTGCCCATGAGAAAAAATAATGAAATCACCATAAATATACAGGCTCCTACACTTGCTGAGTAATGAGCAGAGGAAGCCAGAAGCAATAATCAGTCAGTTCCCTCTTTAACCCTCAGCACATACTCACCAGTGGCTGCAGCTTACTGCTGTGCCTGCCACATAGGAAGTCTCTAGAGCAATTAACAATAATTACAACTGTCTGCTAAGTTCCAGCCAGGCTAGGCACAAAGAAATGACAAAGCAATTGCTTCTTGAAACCATGATGGCCTTGGGCAGACAGCCCTTCAGTCAGTTAGGGAGATGGCTCTGGATATGTATGTAGGGCATGTCCAATTAAATATATAATTCAATGGTGCTGACAGAAAAAACAAACAAAGAAACCCGAACTTTTTTCATAATTTAGACTAATAATTTCTTCATTAATTATTACTTGAACCTATTCATAAGTTTTAAGGATTATTTAAACATGTCTGTTTATTTACATGAAAGGTAAAAATCATATTCAAATCCAATTTAATTATAAACTTTAAGTTTTTATGCAATGATTTAAGCATAACCATCATAAAATATTTTGGGGAAATGTTTCAGGAAAGGACCTTAGGACAAAATGTGCTGTTGTAGGCAGAGTGTACTCAGAAGGCACCAATACAGGATAGATATTTATTAAAATATAAACCAACACTCATGGTACAGGTAACAGATTACAGCAGCACCTGAACAGGGACTGGAGTCTGGAACGGTGGAAGAGTGATGGACGGACAATGGATTCTGATCCTGTCTCCCCAACAGCCAGGAACCAGGAAGAGAGCGTCTAGTGTTCCAGAAGCCCCTTTTCAATGGGCTTTCCCCGCCCCCTTCAGGGGCCTGGGACCCTGGTTAAGTGTCTTTTGACCTTATCAGCTGACACCTGAATCCCACTACATGCTGTCCCGAGTCTACCGCTCATGATCTATACATCACAGTTCCAGTTTCGTGCCCATGCCCATGTGACTAGTGACAATGCTTCACAGCACTCTATTTTTTGAAAAAACAAAAAGAAATCTATGTATCCTCATAATTGCTCAAAGCTGCTCTTCGAAGGGAACCAGGAGCGGTTGTCAGAACACTAAGGAGACAGAGGCATCCAATTTAGTCCTAAGCATGTGTGGGTTGGCAAACGGGTCAGCTGTCTAAGGGCTGCTGTTGGTCAGTGTGCTTTCCAGCCCTGTGGTTTCTCATCATGCCCTCATTGATTATTCTCATCTGTCTGAATTACTTAGTAGAAAGTTTCCATGGGACTGTAAAACTTTGTCGTCTGCCTTATAACTAAGGAATTAAAAGAGCTTAGGAATCCTACTAGGACTCTAAAAAACATCACTGAAAATGCCCCAAGGAAATCAACAAAAAATAAATGACAATATTAAAAAGATGCATGAGTATTCACTCTGTATTATTCTTACAGTACAGCAGTGCTTTCCTTAGGATTCACGGAAACAAAAATTCAAGGAGTGGCTTTAAAAATTCAGGTTGATAACTTAGTGCAAGACCTACATAACGACAATATGGGCTAACATCCCAGTGTGGATGGGGGAAGCTTCATAAGACTCCACCCTAGATGAAGAGCTAATGCTATTAATAACTAGAGAGAGAGAGAGAGAGAATCAGTCTTCTCCACAGAGGAGTCTCCCTTATGGGTTATCCAAACCCAAGTTGTCAGCTCTCAACACATGCATATGAGCAACACTAGACTCATAAGGGTGTGGGTATTCATATATATGTATACTAAATGAACTCAGAAGGGTGTGAGTGTGTGTATGTGTAAAGAAGAAGAGGTCATGAACTTGAGAGGGAGAGGGGGGAAGCTATGGGAAGAACTGGAGAGAAAAAGTATAGGATAGAAACGATGTAAATACAATACCAATGCATAAAATTTTTCAAAAAAACTAAATAAACGTTAAAAGAAAAGAATTCAGTGAAAGATCAATACTCTTTGTTTGAAATCCCTTGCACGAACCTGCCTTATTAAAGCCAGACACCAGGTTAACTGCAACACGCAAGGGTAGCTTATAAAAATAGCAGACTACACGGTGGCTTTCTCTTAAGCTAGTGGTCAGAGTTCACTAGCATGGGACAGATAATTGGCCACATGGCACAGTACATTTGGAACTCAAGAAGACTTTGTTTCAGGAATTTTAATTTTCATAAATTAATGCCACAAAACAAAAGCTTTCATTTTCCCAGGGCAACAACAACCCACAGGAGAGTGAATCAACTTTACTGTACATTGGTAAGATTGTTTTAACCAAAGATCTGGAAGTTGACCTAAGGTTTGTGCTCAATATTTATAAAACCAAAATGTTTCTTCCTCTGTACCATGATGTTCTACCACACACCACTGGCCTCAAAAATTTCTTATTGTTATTTTTTTTAAATTATTTATATATATATATATGAATACTTTGCCTAAATATATATGCACTATTTATGTGTCTGGTACCCAAGGAGTTTAGAAAAGGGTATTGGATTCCCCTGAAACTGGAGTTACAGATGGTTATAAGCCACCATGTAGGTCCTGAAAACTCGACCTGGATCTTCTTTAAAAGCAATAAATGCTCTTGGCTACTGAGAAAACTCTCCAGCACCTAAATATTAATCATTAAAACTAAAGAATATAAGACTGAAGTAAACATGTCTGTAGATAGGAAGAACTTAAAACCAAAAGTGGAAAGGCAGAAAAAGAACTGGAAAAATGAAGGAAATTGTTTTTCAAAAAAGTGTACCAAGATCAAAACAAGAAATGCATTCATAATTAAGGGGGAATTAACCTCAAACAAGACCCATTTAGGGGAGGTTCCCACAGCGGATGGAAAAAGAGGATAATCACTGTTGAATGCCCACGGCATGCATACTGCTTTGCAGGTTGGTATTAATTATCAGAACTATCTAAAACAAGTGCCATTCCTATGTCACATAGTAAAACTGAAAGGTTGCAAGTTGAACAGGAAGGGTGGAGGAGAATCACCTTTTCTTGAGGAGAACACAGAGCAGGGCTCAGATTTTGAACACAGGCAGAGGTTTTGAAGACTGCTCCTGAGCAAAGGTTAGTAAACGGCCCAAGTCCATTGCTAAAGGCAAGAAAGGCCTTACTGGCCACACACATAATGTGACCTGAGAACATAATCAGGTTTCGTTTTCCCTCAAAGGCTCGCAACTTTGTAAATCAAGAGTAAACAGGAAACTGTCCAGAAACTTTCCAATGATGAGTTCAGGACACAGCAGAAGGAAATTATTATCATTATTTCTGTTCCCAACACTTCATGAAGATTCACCAACTAATGCATGTTGAAGAACTTAATGAGGTTGTGTTGTGGTTAGAACAATGACAAACAAAAAACATTTCCAAGAAAAAAAAGATTGAAGATGCTGCTGATTTGAAAGTGGATATTAATGAGTTAAGTCCTCTCTAGATCCCTTTAGTTCAAGAGACGTTGGGACAATCCTTAAAAAAATAAATAAATTCCCTCCTCCAAAATAAATGGAGTCCCATGATGTGATTTTTCTTTTGCTTCCATAACTTTTAATTTATTACACTTAGTGTTTATTTAGGAGGTGCCCTGGCATGTTCAGAGGTCGAAGGACAATTTGTGAGTGTTAGTTTTCTCTTTCCACAATGTGAGATATGGATATTAAACTCAAGTCATTAGGCTTGGTGGCCAATACCTTTCCTCACAGACCCATCACAGGAGTTCTCAAATAGTTTGAAAGATTTATTTTATCTTTGGGTTTCACTTCAGAAACTCAAGACCTTGTGGCACATGAGTCTCCATAAACCACAAATGGAAACTAAGTCGACAGAGTTTATGCTCAATCCAACAGCAATGTGGAATTTTACAATCTGAGGGAGCCCTTTACACTCTGGGAAAGTCTCTGCTTCTTCTAAGATTGCAGAAACAAGGCGGCAGATGACCTCTAGATTTTACTTTTTTTTTTTTTTTTTTTTGATGGTGACCTCTGGAAACAACTACTTAAGAAACCAATTTTTCACCTAGCAAATTGGGAATTAATCAACTCTAACACAAAAATACATAACCTAAAATTAAGTTAAAAGTGTCAAGTTCTGAAGGCATAGCCAACCATCACTGTGGTAGAAAATAATTGCTCAAACTAGGAAACCATGTGCAAATGTGCAGCCTCGGATGAAGCCACAACAAATACCTGACCTTCATCTCCTCCACATTCCTTCACCATGCCTCCCAGGACTAAAACTCCCACACAGAAAACAAAAATGACCACAAGCAGCCTGTCATGTAAGTCCAGAACCAAATTTGACTGTCATAAAACAAAAATAACCCATAAGTTTGAAATAACCACTGAGAGTTCGGGAAAGGAAAGGGCACTATGGTCTAAAGAGCGGAGAAGCTTCCAGAAGTGATGAGCTGATGTTCCTATGATCCCTGCTCGATGAAGACAGGAATGAAGGGGAGAAAAAAGGTAGGAGAATGAATTTAAGTGCTTACGATGATGAGGGAGGCAGGCTAATCACGGCCTCTTGATGTATGTTGGGCACTGGAGTAAACACTAGCAATATATCATAAGCAATCTATCTGTTCTATTGTTAGTGAGATGTTCCCAAACGTGTCCGGGAAAAACTGTGGTATCAGCAATTCCCTCACTTTGGGGAAAGCAAAGTCCGACCTCAGAAAGTAATATTCCTTCTGAGGTAATGGCTTTTTAAAATTTCTTTTGAGCCATTTTGGATTCCGACAAGAGACGAAAAACAGAGAAAGGATGGAGGAAGAGAGGAGAAGAGGGGTAAAGGAGATAAAGGAGGAGGGAGGGAGAGAAGGAAGGGGTGGGGGGGTGAGGTCATCCTATTTTACCCAGACAAATTATCAGTCTAATGTGTACTTGTACATTTGGTACGTTATACATACTGACTACATAATGAAGTGTTATCTACTGACTGGGTTTTATATTATAAAGAAACAAAAATTCACCTTTCTATCAATTAATTTCACAATAGAAATTTTGTATATCTGTCATTAACCCTTCAAAGGTTTCTAGACAGAAAGGGAAATAGTAATACCATTTGTGACAACACTCTCCCAGAGTGCCAGCACTTGGGAGGCTGACTAAGGAAGACCCTGTGTTACAGGTTAGTAGGAGCTACATAGTCAGATTCCACCTCAAAAGACAGAAAACATCCTGACAGATACAAACAAATTTTTCAAAGTCAGTTTAGAAATAACACCAACATTCAGTGGGGAAATAACCATTGAGAGTCTTTAGCTGAAATAATTTTCTTTATAAAATTCAAGTCAGAAAGAAATTAGATTGAAGACAATTAGTCTGGGGTCATAAAATTAAAATACGGTTAAAAATAGAAATAAATTTATTTTAAAATGAATGAATATTTCTAGATCAGAAGGTTTTTTAAGAACTAAGCATTTTCTATCTGAAGTCTACATATACAGAAGTAAAATGATTATCATAAAGAAGGGGACTCTCACACCTTTCAACTCACATGCTTTGCCAGTTCTCACAGAACTGCTAAAGCTCACTTCTGTGACAGAATCCCAAGATCTAGCTGATGCTGTTTGTTAGGTCTCTAGCTGCACCACTGTTGCATATCTGTTACTCTGACCCTCTAGCCATCATGAGTTTTCTTCTCTTCTTCTTTCCCAAGTTACCATAGTGACCACTGCTTTCTTCCCTATTTGAATGCACTTGATCTCTTGCTAACTTATAATTCAAACACAAATGAGCTCATGTGATAGTTTTTCACGGTATCCTGAACTATTTTATCTAATGCAGTGTTCGCTGGCTCCACGTATGTTCTATCAAATGGCAACATCCTCTATTAAAGGCTAAATAATATTTCTTTTGCATTTTTTTATATGTAGCCCTTGGTGGACATTAAAGTTGTTAGTTGAACTGAAAAAATGCGGCATTGAACATGGGAACACTTTACAGGGATGTGACTTCATTTCTCAGGGGTACATACTTAGAAAGGAGATTGTTGGATTATACAGTATTTATATTTTCTTGGGAACTTTCATACTATTTTCTGTAACAGTCTACATGCCCCCAAGACTACATTGTTATTTCCTCTCCCAGAGAATTATTTTCTAATACAGCTAGTATCCTGCTTTAAAACTATGATCAGGATTAGAACATAATAACCTTGAACTAGAGGGTAAAATATCATCTACAAATTTAAAAACTCCTCAACGAATATCATGCAAAGGTTTGGGAGCCTCTGGGTAACATTTTCATTAAAAGACATTTGGAAATACAGCTAAGTAGACAAATGTCTATTACTTGCATATATTATTAGATTACTGTTATTATTATTGTTATTATTATTATTATTATTATGTGCCTGTATTTGATACTTTTGATCCAAGTTTAACTGGAAGTAGAATAATGACACTGCCCTAGAAAACTTATGTCCCGTTTGAAGGATCTTGCTGTTCTTGCATTCAGCCTACTGTTCATCATCCCATCTCTGAATATTCTCCATTTTTTAACTTAGCTAAGTAACATTCCTATACCTCCACTGTCCCCACAGAGTTCATGACCTCACAATAAACCAGGATATAATAAGGAGATTCTGATGGGAACTTCTACTTTGGGGGTATGGCAGATGTCACGAGGAAAAAAATGAGTTCTGAAGTAGTTACATGAAAGCAGAGCATTAATGCAGGAATTATTTGCTAATTTCTTGCTTATGGAAAGCTATCAGCTGACTCAAGATCTGTAAGAAACATAATCTCCAATATTATCTCCTATTAACCTATCCTTATATTTTAAAATTATAAATAGTAGTATTGTCTTTAAAAACAAATAAATTTTAATTAGAGAGTAATAATAATGTCAAGTTTTATTGATTTAACACATGTAGCAGATCTGCTTCTTTATATTCCAGGTTAAACTTTAATTAGAACATATTTATATATCCAGTGAAACTTATTGGTTATAAATATGCCATGTGACAGTTCTAGGATAGAGATCAAATAAACAGTAAGCAGACAAAAATATTATGTCCTAATTGAGTCTGAATTCTGGGAGAGACAGTATGCAAATTTGCTAATAAAATGTCAAGCAATAGAGCTGGAAAGATGACCCAGTGGTTGAGCCCTGGCTGTTCTTCCAGAGAACACAAAATATATTCTCAAAACCCACATGGAAGTTTACAACTGTCTGTAACTCCAGTTAAAGGTATCATATACCCTCTTCTCCCCTTTTCTGGTCTCCATGGCAAGTGGTAAACAGACAGGCAAAGGCATATCCATGTACATATGGACTGTATGTGGGATGGATGACCAAAGAAAGTCTTTCTGATTAGTTGACATTTATCCAGAGGACTGAAGGAAGTAAGCAAGCCAAAAAATCACTAGAGGAAAGAGTGTTCTAGGCAAGGTCAGAGGCAACAGTTTACCAGACAGGTTGTCATGGCAGCAGGGGCAGCGGGGGACGCTACATGATCAGGGTAAAGAGGCTAACGAAGGTGAGGTAAGAACTAAGGTCCAGATCATGCAGTGTGGACCATGGGCTTTCAGTTTTAGTCTAAGTGAGATCAGGAGCTTTTGGGGGATTTGGAACAAGAATCTATTGAGTTCAAATATAGTTGTAAAATGGTGTCTCTGATAGTAGGGTGAGGCCAGGGTGAAGCAATATGGCTAACGAAGGAATTAGAGGGAGCCGGAGCCTAGTTCCATAAGCTCAATACATCCAGACTGTGATTCTCACAGAGTATAGTAGAGGTAATGAGAACTACCTCACTGGTGATAAATAAAGATGCATTATTCTGAAGACAAAGCAGACATCAGGTGGACCACATGTGAAGCATGGGAGGAAGGAAGGGAGTAACACAGTCTACAAGGTTTTGGCCAACATGTTAAACAATCACATCATAGCTGAGATGCTAAGTACAAAGAGAAAAAAAGTAGGATGAAGAGAGAAATCGGAAATAACATTTTGTTTTCAGATGTGAGATCCAAGATGCCTATTAAACACCCAGTTTCGTTAACTTCTCAATTCGTCTGGAGTCTGGAAGTTGTTCAAAAAGAAGGTGTTTGGTTTCTACCATGTCTGCTCTTTTATATAAATAACAACAACATAAAAATGTTGTGGGATTCAGGTGTCAGCTGATAAGGTCCAAAGAATGGGCGCCAGATGTAGGCGGAGTTTACCCACAAGGACACCAATACCAGATAGATATTTATTAGAATATAAACCAACACTCACGGTACGGGCAACAGATTACAGTAGCACCTGAACAGGAACTGGAGTCTGCAGACGGACGGACGATGGGATCCTCCCTCCAGCAGCCAGGAACCAGGAAGAGAGCCTCCCAGCGTCCCAGCAGCCCCTTATCAATGGGGTTGGCCACACCCCCTCCAGGAGCCCGGGACCCTGGATAAGCTTCTTTGGACCTTATCAGCTGACACCTGAATCCCACAACATCAAAACAATAATGTTTACAACAGAACTCACAGTACTGCTTCTATACCATGTGTCCTTTAGCTAAGAAGCCTTTGGTAGGCCTTAAATGCAACAAATGCGAAGCATATTTTTAGAAATGCACTAAGGGTACACTGAATCTCAAGAAAAAATCCAGCTCTGTGCTGCCCATCCTCTAGTTTGGAATTCACAAGACCCATACAGGCTCTTGCATAAGAGGTGCCAAACCAGGTGGCCAATGTGCTCTTTTGTTATCCATGCCAGTGTTTCTGCCTCCAAATCCCCTTACCCAGTTTCCTAGTTGGTCAGTTCTAAGCAGAGAGGCAATGCTCCACTATCTATCCTTCCAGAGCACCATATATCTAGTTCACCATCCAGAATATGATGAGCTCATTGAAGACAATAGCTGCATCTTTTATTTGTGTGTTCCAGTATTTTACCCATATGGATGATGCTAAGTAAATGTCAATAGGCAAAGTTACTAAACCACTAAATCTTGAGGGCGGTCTCTACTTATTTGGGAGAATGGTTTATTTTCACCTGTAGACAAGTGTGTCAGAATTTCAGAAAATACTGAAACTTCTCTTAGAATCTATTCCCTTTTTTAGCACATAAATGATACTGTACATGTAGCTGGGCCAGGCTGGGTTAAGCTCCATGGAACTCAGACATTTACTTTGAGTCAGGGAAGGCGGAAAGGACTGGAGGAAAGTTCGCAAGGTTAGAAAGCTGAAATGTCTGTTTTGAAAAGTGCAGTTTTTCATTCACCATAACACCCCTATGCCCTTTGATGCTCTGTAGAAGAAACAGGAACAGGAAAAATACCTGAAGCCAAACTGAGCACACACGTTCATACCGAGAGTAGCAAAAAATAACTGTGATCGCAAACACATTAAAAACCCTTGCAAACAGAGGACCTCAAGCAAAGAAAAAGGCAACAAAACACAAAATACCAGGAGGAAGATGCACCATGTTGACAAGAGAAAGATAAATAAGATCAAAGGAGGCCTCAGCGAAATGAGCAGAGACCGTAAGGAATGCATCCACCAGACGACACGTGTGTCAGACAAAAAGCAAGCAAAGGACAACACCGGAAGGCAATAGAGATGATTTCAGCTATTCAAGAATCAACATAAAATTGGATGAAGTTTAAATAAAATCCTCTGTTATTGAATCAAAATAGCACAATAGAGATATTCAAGGAAAACCCTATAGTAACTTAATCCATTAAAGAACAGCCTGGCAAGCAAAGCAAGTTCCAGATAATCACAGAGAATGAAAATATTCGGCAATCAAAGCAAGATGGGACATGAGAGACGAGCCAAAGCAACAGAAAATATAAAATTCAGAGAAATCTTCTAGGTTAACAATGAAATCCAAGTGCTCTTCAAGGAAACACGATGACTATCTAACCCTTTGTCCTAAGGATACACATTTCCCCCTCACTCATAAGAAGGACCCCAATAACTGTGCCTCACAGCTGTCTAGTCACCTAACTTGTAAAGCTGAGCAGATGGCTTTTAGAACATAAACACATTGTCATAAAGACAAGGAAAAGAGTTCCCTGAAATTTATGGCACTTACCTGAAGAAGCATAAAATATCTCAGAACACTCCTGTGCCTGCACTTCTGTCCACAGTGCACAGGAAATTGGAGCCAGGACCCAAGGCCCAATGTCCTGATATACAGCATGGCTTTGCCTCATATGTCCCCTCTATAGAAGGAGATGACTGAATTATATAAAAGGACCGTTTTCTAGGATATAATATTTTAATCATATAAAGATTCTACACACCCAAATTTAAAGGAATCAAAAAAAAATCTGAAAAGAAAAAAGAACACTTGAAATATGTAAGAATATTTTCTTGTCCTCTAGCAAGTGTTAGAAAATGCATTTTCAATGTCTGGAGACAGAGTTTAAACAAAGGCACATGATTGACTGTTGCTGCTAAAGACACTAATTATTTCCACCAAACAGTTGTCATCACCATAAAATTCTGTCTTGCAATCAATCAGCTCCCCCTCACCAGCACCCAGCACAGTGTGAATTTCAAAGGGGATCCTACATTTCAAAGCCTCCAAGAAGTCATGAATGCTATCTCTTCCCTTTCTCACTAGGAAAAAGAAAAGGGGAAAAAAAAAAAACCCTCTGGGAATGTTTCTACTTCAGGTTGTTTTCAGCTTTGCTTCAATGTCATTGAAACATCAAGACACTGAAACAAAAAAGTGAAAGTTCCCTTCAAGGCCTCCTACAAGAGAGAAGTTTATTGTACAGATATTTGCATGTGTGCATGAGAATTCACAGGGGTCCGAGGCCAATGCCCTGAGTCTTCTTAGGTTATTTTCAACTTTATTTACTGAGGCAAGGTCTCTTAATTTTACCTGGACCAGTTGCCTAGCAAGCCCTCTGGATCCTCCAGGTTCTGCTTCCCACCACTGAGAAAACAGACATGCATCATCACACCTGGATTTTTACATGTGTAAAATTTTTTTTACGTGGATCCTCATGCTTCATGCTCATGCAGCAAGTACTTTACCCACTGAGAAATTTCCCCAATCCTCTGGCCCTTATTTTCTAGGATGTCTTAGGAGAATATGGCACCTTTAGGAAGCAGGGCCTCCCTGGAGAAAGTGGGTCACTGGAGGGAAGAGCTTTTGAGGGTTACAGCTTAGCCCTGCTTGTGGTCTAAGATCTCTCCTTCCTGGTTAACCAAGATGTGAGAGTCCTCATCACAAGCTTCTGCAGCCAATGAATACCATCATTCTTTCCCTGCCATGATGGACTGTATAACTTAAACCCTGGACCAAAATGAAGACTGCTTCCCTTACATCACCCTGTCAGCTATTTGCTCAGGTATTTTCTCACAGCAGTGAGCTAAGTAAGATGAGCAGCAGCAGGAAAGGCTTTGTCATAGTGGAGGTGACAAGACTTTCTAAGGAATAAAGGACAAAGGTGCAGAATGAGTCCAAAGAGGTTGGCTCCCCTGGGATGTTGCAGCTGTCCCTTAGCAAGTAGTAAGCCCAGGAAAGTAAGGATTTGCAAGGAGATGGGGTAGTGGTGGCTAATATTATTCTTTAAGTTTAAATCACTGTGCTTAAGAAAGCTATGAAACAAAAATGCCTCTAATCTATACCCCACTCACCCAAGGACCGATAATTTTCTGAAAAACTGGGCACTGTTGTTATGTAAGATAATAACAAGCCATGTGTTTTCACTCTGTAAAGATGCTTGATTACCTCAGTTACCCAGGATGTGTGCTTGATCACATGTAGGCAGGAAGTGCATGAACAAATAGATGTCAGGATGTATGCTTGCTTCTGGTTGCATGAAGGCAGGAAGGACATAGCCTTGTGAGCTGTGCCTTTAGAAGACCCCGACTAATGTAATTCAGAGCCATAATCTGAGCATGAGTCTCAAGTATGAACTTGGCCAGTGCCCATAGTCCTGGCCAGTATTTAATAAAATTTTTTATTTATTAAAATTTATTCATGGTCAGACTAGCAAATCTCTAAATGACCTCAGACCCATTACAATAGTTTAGTAGTGGGGGGGGGGTAATTTTGAGTGCTTGAAGTGTGTATGTCACTAATCACTTGAACACAGCCAAGGTGGAGCTCATTGATTATGCTTGTTTTACCTAAAATGGATGAAGTTAAGAATATATTCTCATGTGTCTTAAAGACTCCTCTAAGGAGCATAGATACCTTCTGGTGTTTAATCACCTGAGTTGATATCATCAAACTTATTTGTATATTTTAACTTCTGCTTCAATGCCTACCTAAAAACTAGGAAGTGTCCCTAAAGAAAGATTATATTAGCCTTGTAAGAGGCATCTACAAGTGGCAGAAATTTGCAAATACCTCAAAAAGAGTCAATTTGATATCACAAGGCCTTCTTCAACCCAGTGAGCCATCACTACCTATCAGAAATATACTTCATGTGACCTTGTTCGGAGTAGAAAGTACCTTCATTTAAAATAACATTTCTGAACTGGGTATGTTGTAGAATGCTTGTATAGCAGGCAGGAAAGTCAAGATTCCATCCCAACACCACCCACTTACTAACTAGGGAAATTAACAAGCAGCAGGTAAACAGTTTGTGTGTGTGTGTGTGTGTGTGTGTGTGTGTGTGTGTGTGTGTGTGTGTGTGTGTGAATGAGTCTGGGTGAATGTGTATAGAAAGACAAAGCTAACATCTATAGTCCTCATTCACTCTTCACCTGAACCCAGAACTTACCTATGTAGTCTAGCTAGACAGCCTGCTCCCATGTTCCCAGTCTCTGCCTTCTCAGAATGGACTTATAAAATGGTCAGCACACCCACAGGGTATTTATGTAGGTTCTGGGGATTCAAACTGTACTTATGATACTTTCATGGCAACTGGTTTATCCATATAACTCTCTGTGGACCATCACTTCTTCCTAAATGAGCATGATAGCACAAGCTTCTAATCTCAGTAAAGAGGAGGCTGAGGCAGAAAGATTACAAGTTATTCTTAGCTATATTCTTCAACACCTAACAGAAGAGAGAATATTTGTTTATGCTTTTACTTACAGACACATCTCATTCCAATCAGCTTCAAATAGGAATGGGTTCTCTTTTTAAGATAATTTGAGTAAAAGCACAATAGCAATTTGAAAAAGCAAGACAAGTTAATATACAGCTAACAGTGATGGGTTTACAGCCTTGGGAGAGGAAAAAGTAGTGACCCAGGCTAATCTGGGCACGTCTCACTGCTGCAGACAAGAGCTGAGGCTCCTGGAGTAGGCAGTTCTGACTTGTTTATGTCTATGCGGAGTTACGAAAGATCATAGACTTGGGAGAGGGCTTCAAAATAAACCTCCAGTGAAGTCTCTGAATGCTAATGGTCTGGCTGACACTCCCATTTGAACAAGTCAATGTCACAGCCTCACAGAACTCTGTTCAGTCAGAACCACTTTCCTTCTGTGAGGAAGCCTTCTCTAACATCAAGGCTAAATGGAATTGCCTGTCAGCTATCCTTTAGGCCCTGTCCCATCTGTACATATCCTTGACACTTTATAATTATGTAGTATCATTTTGTGCCTGTTTAATATCGGTGTCCCCCACAGCAGGTCTCTCTGTTCACTATGGAATGTATTACAAACCCAAGTTCTTGGCTGATGCAGATGTAGGTTTCACGAGTGGGTGCATGATAGCAGTGTTGTGCACACATGAGATATACAAGAGTCACCACTAAAGCAAATACTCAGGGTGACATTAAATGTTATTGACCGCAACTAGTTCTTAAATTTGCTTATTGCATTTATCACATCAAGCATCAACACATGTGTACAAGCTTTGAAAGGCACTGAGGACCACACGATTGAGGCCTGTCTGGGCTTATACATAGCAAGATTGTGTCTTGGGGGGAAAAAATGTATAACAGGAAGTCCTCTGTTCCCAACAAATCCTCGAACAATCTCAAGCCAGACTGAGTTTACAGTTCAAGTATGATGACTATATGTTCATTAGTGTGTTTAGACAACGGCTTGATACCAATCACTGTTTTTGAAAATGATACTTATTTTCCCCAGGTTTTAAACTGCTTAAGTTCAAACTTCTACCTAGAAACGTCAGCAGTCGGACCTTTGAAAAGGAAACTCATAGTGTTTGGGTCGTCTCCTTGTCTTCCCAATGCAGGGAGTCCTGTCATTAATAACAGCTTTATCGGCAGCAGCTGTCATGTGACATCCTAATGGAATTCATTGAAAGTTCTAAAAGAAATTTATTAGCTTAGATGCAGAGAAGAAAAAGCATAGGAAAAGGAATGGAGATCACAATAAGGTGATGATTATTAATACTAACAACATTTCTACTTAAAAAAAAAAAAGAAAGCTTATATTCCAAGTACTACATGCCATTTCTTTTTGGCAAGCTCTAGCTCAATAAATATATGTGATTATTAAACACACACCAATTTATAGCAATATTTTAACCATTCAAGTGTTACTGTAAGACTCTCCCCCTAATGGAAGTCATACAGAAACTACACACAACGCTGGTGTCTTCTAAGGCTGTGCACATCCATGACATATATTCCAGTCATGCACTCCCGCAGAAAATCTCCCTGAACCCTTTGATTGTTACAAATCTATTACACACAGTGAAGCATGCAAATCTACAAGTTAGTAGCCTTAAGTCAAATATTTTTCACTTTCCAAACTTAGAATTAAGATTTCGAACACACCCAAGCTGTTTGTACAAAGGTGAAGGTATGTAAAGATACTCTGGTGCACATCTGAGAGAGAGGTGAGTTCATTGTAAATGGCTGCGGTTTGATACCTCCTTCATCAGATGGTCTGGTCACCTCACTGCAGCACGAAAAGCTAGGGTAGAGCTCAGAGATCTCTGACTTGTCATCTCCCACACCTGTGCCAAAAGTGCTGCTGGAGTGAGAGCGTGCCAGGTGTCTCCGGTACTGACTCGCCCTTTCTGCATCAGACAACGTTCAAACACAGGAATGAGTGACTTAGACAACAGAACTTCACATGGAAACAGAAGCAATCCTCGATGAAGTGATAATCCCTGCTCTCTGCTAGTCTAAGGTTCTCGTCAACCATGCCCAGAGTTAGCATGGGCTGCATCATATGCATACAAGACCTAAAAGACATTTCTCATCTAATCTATTGGGTTTGTTTGTTGATTTTTAAGAGACATCAAGGATAGGAGATGGACAGTAGCTAAACAAACATCATAAAAGTATGAAATAAATTCCTTGAAAGTGAACAACTGCTTTAAATGCTTGCTTTCAAGTAGCCCTGAGTACACAGTACTTGTGTTTTGTTTCTTTTGAATCTATGAAGTTAGATAGTAATTTTCAGGCCATATTTGCTAAACATGGCTTAAAAGTCTAAATGTTTAGTCAGGCTGTAACTTTACCAAATCATTCATTTCCTCCTTTTAATGAAAGACATGTCATCCAAGCTAAGAGTCAAATAAGCCTCCACAGGAAATACCCGTTTTGTATTGTATAAAAATTCAGAGATAAAAGCTAAACACCTGAAGGTCTAATAAGCATGCATGATGCTGCAGAGAAACCTTACTGTGTTCTATGTATAATTTTTGAACCTGACTCTAAAATACTATAAAACTGTATTTTGTGAAACAAATCTCTTTCCTGTCTCAGAAGGGAGCTCTTTGCAACCCAAATAACTTGATCTGCTGTCTCAGAAAGCCTATAGAACCATATTTACCAACAAAAGACAAATATAAGTATGCTCCAGACACCATTTTAAATAAATCTAGGACAAACTAATGTAGGATTTATTTTCAAGATCCTTTGTAAGTTTTGTTTTCATAAATAACTAATACTATTCTTAAAGTGACATAGTACATTTCTTGGATTTTCTGAATTCTCAACTTGCAATTTCCATGGCATGTTTGCCACACTGAAAGCCTATAATTCATCATCATTAAGTTTCATGACAAACCCAGGGAAACAGAGAGGAACTAAAAACAATACCAGAGAGCAAATGGAGACTTCTAGACTGAATATTGTCCTCCAGGGGGTCAATGTCGAAGATGGAGCCAGGATCTGTGCGCCACACTTTGAGGTCTTTCACCAAAGGGAAGAAACCAAAAGATCAAGAGGGAACTTTGAAAAGCCAGCATGGAAATCAGTCAAGCAAAGGTCACAGGTTAAAAGGGGTCTGGTGCACTTCAGAACACAGAGATGGGGGCAGGAGGAGGGAGGTGCCTCACTTTTATATGTAGATGCCAAGGAAAGTTTGTCATCAAATTTGAGCACCCTAGTTTCTTCCCTGCCCAGCATGAGAGTCTCCATGAAGCACCTATGACTCAGCCCAAGGCACGTTCACACATGGCTGCCATACTCACTCCTACAGTATCCCCAAACTCCTGTGCTCCACCCAAGAACAGTCAACATCTGCTTGAAGTTCCTGCCTAACAACACCTGAGTATTCATGGGAAATGATAAAAATGGTTTTGTTTAAAACTGTTCTCTCCCTGTAACAGTAAAGAATGCTAGAAGTGTAGATGAGTGGCAGGTTCACTTTTCATTCTAGGCCTGGGATCTATGGGAACAAATAAAGCCTATAGGACACATGTATTACCAATTCTGTAGGAAGGATTCCAACAAAGAGCAATGAGGAATAGGGCAGAGGCATAAGTAAAAATGGTTTCTGCCCTGAGTGAACAATAAATTAATTTACTTCTGTGTTCAGTTAGCACATTATTGCCATACTTTAATTCCGAAGTGCCCCTATAAGTTCCCTGCATTGATGACCACTTCACTATCCTGTGATATCATTCAAAGTTATAGAATCTTTAAGAGGTGATCACTGGTGAGAGGAAGTTAGATAATTGGGGAGTTCTCTTTAAGAAGATCTTTGAAACTAGTCCAGCCCAGTCCCCATTGCTTTGCAGTGACTGTGTTCCTCTGTCACACATTCTGACTGCAATACACTGCCACTGCCACAGATCCAAAGCAATAGAGACAAATGACAATGGACTAAAACCTCATGCTGCCAGCCAAATTAACACATGACTCTTTTAAGTTGATTTCTGTCACAAAGACAGATATCAGACTAACAAACATTGAGGCCAACAGACCCTTCTTTTACTGGAGCTTCGGGTAAAACTCACATTTAATAACTTCTGAATATACTTGTTGTTACAATGGTTGGACCTAAGAGGGATGTGTGGTGACTAAGCAACTGGGAAATAAGTGCCCACTTATGGGAGAAATGAGGTGAGGTTAAAATAACCTATCAGTATACTAAAAGCAAAGGCTTTCTTACCCATTATCTCCTGTGGAGTGTGTGCCAAGCGCTATTCTCTGATATGACCTAACTCACCTGAGCATCATATACATTACGATAGACACTGCTGTTGCAATCATTCCACAGGTTAGGAACCTGAGACGCAGATGGGTTGAGTGGCTTTGCCAAGCTCATAACTGGTAAGCATCAGAGCTCCACAACCAAACAGGACCGGCACCAACTGTCTTGGTCCGCACTGCCTAGCAAATCATGAACTTGTATTTTCATGAATGACATAGACCTTGGCTCACTGGGAAGTTTAGTGTTGGTTAAATGTATTAAATTTTTCATAAGCAAGCCATCATGGACACTGATATTTTTTACCACATAAGAAAAAAAAACTGACATCTATATTGTCCACTGAATAAATAATTTTTAGTTATAAATCTCTACTTAAGAAAGTCATAACTCTACTGAAAATACTATAAATACTGACTCTAAGAGCCCTGTCTAGACAATTCTGTCGTCTTTAGCAATGATTTCACTGTCTTTTCTAGTTCCTGATCTTTGTAAGACCCCAGGGTGAGATGAATCACACCACTCTGTCTTATGAGTTATTAGCAGAAATCAATGAAACTCTCATCTTCTGTTTTACTTTTTACTGAAAATATCACAATTCATCTATCCATCTGACGATGACCCCTTTAAATAATCAGTCTTGGAAAATGAGTAAAGCTATCAATAGCCTACAAATAGGTCTGGAGTGGTTCTTTGGAAAATACTCTATTTCCCTTTGGTAATGATCCAAGTCACTCAGGGCTTGATGTTAGCACTCTCTGTCAAATGAGTGCTTCCCCGCCGACTCACCTCTCCATGCCCTTTCACTGCTATGGTTCTCAAGCAGAAACTCTTCCCCTTGAAAAGGAAGATAACCTAAGAATGAAGCTACTGAGAAGTATATACCATGGTTGCCAGAACCTCTCTGACTGTGATGGCTTGTGTGGTCAGTTTGACAGGACCTAATCTGGGCACACCTGTGA
This sequence comes from Phyllotis vaccarum, assembly GCA_033318265.1. NCBI lineage: Eukaryota > Metazoa > Chordata > Mammalia > Rodentia > Cricetidae > Phyllotis > Phyllotis vaccarum. The sequence goes on from JARWLC010000003.1 coordinate 75,613,598, forward strand.
GAGATGATCTTGATTAGGTTAATTAAAATGGGAAGACCCATCCTAAATGCAGGTGGCCCCATCCTATGACATGGAGAAGCAAGCTGAGCACAGCTATTCACCTCTCACTGCCTCCTGGCCATGAATGCAATGTGACCGGCTGCCTCAGGTTGCTCCCACTATCAATTAAGTGATAAGTTATGTCCTCAAACCATGAACAAAAATAAATCCTTCCTTAAGTTGCTTGTGTGTGTGTGTGTGTGTCCCCACAGCAATGGTAAAAGTCTGTGAGCAACACAGCAGGAATAAATATAAAAATTCAGAGGCTAACTGCATCAAAAGAAACAAGGCTTAGAGTTTTGATCTACTTCTGCTGACATCTCAAGCCACATACCCTAGGATTTCCCTAGGAATGTAAGAAAAAGACACAATGAAGAGAAAACTCCTCTCTAAATAACTGGGCTTTCTAGTGCCCCTCAAATATCCTAGTTCAGAAACACTATTCAAAAATACTAATGATTCATGTTACGAAATAACACCAGATTCTGTTTAATGACAAAAGGACATTAAGAGGGAAATGACTGTTCTGTCTCCATGTACACGATGTCTACAGAATAACAGTTTCACCAAGCAAGTGCACAAGCTAAGAGAAACAGAATGTTCAACCATCAGAATCATTCTTTTCTGGGATAATGCTGTTTAACAAGGTGAACTTTCTAAAACAGAAAGTACTGGTAATGCTGTTTTCTAAATTCCCTGTATCCAACCCTTTCAGCATGTGCCAAAGCATTCTACCTACAATCTAGTTGGAATTAACATCAAACCTGTGAGGTCAGATGAATATGGAAGGTAGTTCTAGAGTGGGTACAATTTTTTGACCATAGAGTGGGTACAATTTTTTGACCATGCATATTCATGAGAAGACCACACACTTACCAACAATGATCCCAGGTCTCCGATCCATCTCCACCACATGAGGCTGGACACCTTTATAGGCTGCATCACTCACAACCTGGGTGTTCTTCCTCGCCCGTTCCATCACAGGGTCATCCACAACTGGAGTGAAGCCTCGCCCCTTTGTCTTCTCAAAATCTTCATGATATTTGACCTGAAAAGGAAAAAGTATTACTAATTCAAACTGAAATTCCTGATTGCCTCATAAACTTTTATAAAATGACAGATCACATAAAGTACACCTGGGTCATTACATGTAATACATATAATATAATACGATATATGTTTTGCCCAAATACTCCAAAAACAATGTTAGTAATCAAGCGCCAATAATTTTATAATACTAAACTCTATAAATAGCATCTCCTTTTAGTAATATATAAACTTATGCATTAGTAAGGTATAAAAGACAATTACTTTAAAACATTAGTTACTTCCAAAAACACACAACTTGTCTACAAATTGATTTCCTGTCTTTCACCTGCAATATGCAATATTGATGTTATTTGAGCATAATTTTCCAAGATGACAGTGCCACTTAAAATTAGATTACGAGAGTTTTATATAATTGTATATATAGTGTAAAATTTTCATATATAATTATAAAAATTGTATACTTTATAAAACATACATTCGTTTCATGTTCTGAAATTCAAAGAGAGCAATAATTATAACTCTAAATTTATATTAACTTAAACTAAACACTTTAAGTGGGTGAACTTGATGGTAAAAAATTGACATGAAACTGCTATCAAAATATTCAAAAATATTCTTTATAATATGCAAATATACCAAAAGATGTCTTAAAATTAAGTAAAAACAAAGTATAGGTAAATGCCATTTTCAAATGTATTTATAGCAATCAAGTTAGAAATAAAAACACAACAAAAATCATTGAGGGGAAATTATTTTATTAGAATAAATATTTTCATGACATTTCAGTGTAATTATAACACCTCGCCCCCAGGGCTCATTCACATTCCCATGCTTTGTTAGTTGTCCAGGTTAATGCTGTCCAAACACAGGTCTTGCCATTCCTTAGTATGCTTTAGTCATGGAGACAATGATCTGTCACATCCTACCATGGAAACATGATCTTGTGCTTCTTTAACATGTCTCAAAGCAGGTGTGTCTAAGATCAGACATGGTCTACCTTTCATTTGTTTGTGGTCCTGTGTGTATTTCACCTGCAAAAGAACCAGCAGACATCCATATAACTGGATAACTATAATCTAAAAACTTCATAACATTTTAAAGCTTTTTAAATGGGTGAGTCAAGTCCAACCTACTCAAAACTGCTTCCCAGGTATCTTTACTTTCACTGGATTGCATTTGTTATAGAACTGTCATTTAAAATTAGACTCTTCATGATTTCCCTTAAAAGTGCCGTATTGTATAAAGGACTTAAGTCTGTCAAGAAGAAACAAATGTGTGCTCAACAGTCAGTAATAACCACCAGTGAATCCACTTAGCACATTTAAATAGGGCAAATAAAACATGAAATAGAGCCTGAGCAGATTTTCATTGCTAAGAAATTATCTGCTCTCAGAGTGCTGAGGGAAGCACGAGATCTCTTCTGATTTCCTTTATTTATTCCTCTCTAGAGAATGAGGAACAACCAGGAACAGATCTATGCTTTCTTCTGAGCAGCTACAGATTAAAACCAATTGATACTGAATATACCCAATCTCTCTAGGAAGGAATGCTCTAAGAGAGTTGTTAATTATGAATCCCATATGCTGAGCCCAGGCATGGAGATCCACTGGCTCTGATGTGAGCAGGGCCTGATAATCAGATCTCTGTGCATCTCAAAGACTCCTGCAGTGAAGCCCTGGAGCCCTGGAATTCACGAAGGGAAATTTTCCGGACAGATTGATATATTAAATGCACTAAATTTCTTATCTTCTGAATTCTTATTTTGGATTACTCATTTTTAAATTTGTTTTGTAGAAAGCATTTAATAACTCGTGTTCAGTGAAGTATATCACCAAAATGACAATTTTTTTAAAACTTATACATCAGAGACTTGGTCAGTTTCAAAGATACTGGATAAAATAACATAAGTCGTGGCTTAAATAATAATATAGGTGTATCTACCAGTCTCATCTGGGAGTATTAATGAGAGATTGAATAATAATGTGATTGAGCATAGTGAGAGCTTTTGGAATTCATTTGCAATAATATATGTGCTTACTAGAAATAAATTTTGTTTATAAGACAATAAACAATATAAGTAAATAGTAAAGGATACATCCTTTGCAACGGTTCAAAGTGAGTTAAAACCACTTGCCGAGCTAATGTTTTCTTGATTCTTCTTTACCCTTTCCATCTCCGGTGTTACGCTTAAAGCCGTGGCCCTTCCCAGCTGACCTTTATAATAAACCTACCATTTCAGAGAGGAAAAATAGAAGACTGTGAATCAGTCCAGCAAAGAAAAAGGAAGAATCACGTCATATTTAATTTTAAAGGGCTAGCCAAGGACTGGAATTCATTAAAACAAAGGAGAGAGGGAGGAGGAGGAGGGAGGGACTTGAAATGCTTTCATCTTCAAGCATCTATTTCATTTTGGCATAGCTGTGTACCCCTTCTCAGTCACTGGGGAGAGGCTCAAGTATATCACCAGTAAGCCTGGAGTGAGCCTTTAATCACAGATGGGTATGAGAAGAAATGCTCTGTGGATATTACAAGTCTTGTTTGAATAGAATGGTACCGCATAGCTGGGTTTTCTCAGAAATTAAGTACAAAAGAGCGTTGAAAGGATGTATTTCACAGGTGGCCATGACAAGCCATTGAAAGATGTCATACTTCTCTCTATTCCATTCTTCCTTTTCACTAACCACATTCTTTCTTTAGAATACTAGGGTCACATCAAGTATGGCTGGAAAAAAATGAACATCTATCTATTTCTCCAAAAGATAACTCTTAGAAAAAGAAACAAATGATAATCAGCCTTTGACTCATAAATTGGTCAAAAGTCTTTAAGAGTTTGAGGCATAAAAGACTTCTTTGAAGATTAATAGATTTCTGAATTTCCTCTTCTGAGGAGCCCACACTGTATGTTAATGAATTCCTAAAAGGATGCTCTCAGTGAACTGTGGGTGGGTTATATAAACAGAAGGATCTAGAGTAGTCCACCACCAGTCTAAGTAAAAATGTTGCCTTAGGCCAAGTGCCTATTAACTGGTCCATTTCACATGATATATCCAGTCAACCAGACAAATTTCACCATTTTCCCTCAGAAACGTAGTGGTAATCATTGTGTGAGAGAGAAAGGGCTAGGAAGAGCCTGACAAACAAGAACTCAGGCATGTAGGAAACAGAAAGCTAGACTGTGGGACCAAGATGCCAGGAACCACCCCCCTCCCCAGCCTTCAATAGAGAACCACGGCCTGAATATGAGATGAGGAAGATCTGTCACAAACTGCAGGACAGTCATCATAATACAGCACTGCAGACTTCAGCACCCACCACCCTGCCACGAGCCTCTGAAGAAGCTGCTAGTCAACTGAGCTAGCTATCAACGCAGATATGAAATCTCTCCAGTGCAGTGGTTCTCAACCTTTCTGATGTTGTGACCTTTAACACAGTTTTTCATGTTATGGTGACCCCCAAACATAAAATTACTTCATTACTACTTCATAACTGTAGTTTTGCTATTGTTATGATTCATAACATACAGAATATCTGACATATGACCCCCATAGGGGTCATGACCCACAGGTTGAGAACCTTTTTCTAATACACCCTCTTCATCTGTATATTGACACATTTGATATTCGATACAAATAGTAATACTGAGATGTTCACACATTGCTGATATTCTTCTGGTTTTCTTTTGCTCTCTTCAGCTCTGGTAGATCCGAAATGGAAGTTGCCTGTTTTAACTGTCCTTTGTATTTGACCTGTAGAGAATATATAAGAATTTTAATAAGTAGTATAAAGGGCTCCAAGTGACTACCACAATGGCTGGGGTTCACATCCATGTTTGTTTTTACCACAATTGTCTCCTGTTAACTGATCGCAACTGATCAAGACGTGTTGATTATGTTGTTTAGAAGAGGATCTTCAATAAGTGGCGTGTTTCATGTCAAAGCTTACTACAAACTCTACAAAGGAGAGCAATGGGAACAAGGGAACACCCTTAAAAAGAAACATGAGATGATGTCACAACGATAAGCCAGAGTGAAGGCCCTGAGGCAGGCTGGGAAATGCTTTAGACTGCTTCTGGCCCCAAGTTTCCATCATTAAAATGTTCCTGACTTCTTTCTTTACTGTCAGAGGTATTACAGACACACCGTCTTAACCTTGATTTTCCTCAACTGCCTGAGAGAACTTACTCTTACATTTTAAAGTCTTTCAAAATGCCAGTTTTGTAAGAAAGAGGCTATTCTTGCTATTGAGGAAAGTTCCCAAAAAGAGTTGACATAAGGTAAAGGTAACTACTTGGGGTTACTCTAAAGAGATTTCTAAATCCAGAAGATCTGAGTTCAAGTCCCAGTTTTTCCCTTACTTACCATGGATACTTAGCATGGTCTTTGACGTCTCAAAGTTTAGTTTTCTAAATCCACTAGTCAAAGAGATGAATAGTGCTGAGCTCAGGTGCTCACATACAATATTAAAAGAGTGGCTAGCACAGGGCAGAGGTCCCTCTCAGTTATTAACTGGGGCTGCTTTATTAAAATGGATTATTAAATGACTTCCTGATGTCTTCCATTTCATTTATAAGGTGCCTTGCCTTGGCACTGCATCAGAGTGCCCAACATGCCAAGTGTTCTCTTGCCCTATCTCTAAAGCTACACTTCCATACACAAGCCTCTGTACTTCCCAGCTTCTTACTAAGATGCATTTTTAAAGATGTAGCAGTAAACTAAAGGGTTCATAAGGAAAAGATGTGGCTTTTATGGATCCCTGTATCCAGAGACCAGGAGAAAGCCTGGGTTTGTAATGAAGACCTCTTGAGTAAGAAAGCACAATGCAAACTCTCTGACTCACACAAGAGTCATACTTCATGTCCTTCAGTGTGTGAATGTATGAAAGCTTGCCCAAATGCATGGAGGGTCCACCGATTCACAGAGTGCGTTTTTAAAAGAAAAATACATCGTGTTAGATAAAATATAAAAGCAAACAGAATGACTTACCGCACTTAGCTGCTCCTGGTTCCTCCGCACCCTCTCTATTTCTGGAGTCATGGTTACTGGAGTGGCCTTATAGCTTTGCTCTTTATACTGGAGCTGGGGAACAAAGCATAAGACAGTTTGGAATCATGGGAAATAAATGTGTGCCACTGGAACATATTAAAGAAAATGTCACATGCCAGATTATTAATATTTTTTCTTTTCCTCCATGATATCAGTATCCATTTTAAACTATTTTTAATTTTTTTCATGCAGTGTATTTTGATCATATTACCCCTACTCTAATGCCTTACAAATCTCTCTACCTACACAACTTGATGCCATTTTCCATCAAAAAAGACACAAAAGAAAAACAAAAAAAGCAATAAAACTAAAAATACTAAAACAAAATAAAAATTGCACAAACAACAACACACATGGAATTGGTCATGTTGGCCACTTGTGGTCATGGAGTCTGGCCCAGAGCCTGACTGATACTCCATTCCACAAAGCTGATTTTCTGTTTCTCAGCAAGTTTCAACTGGAAATAGCTTCTTGGGTAGGGGTAGGACTTTGTGTCCACTTCTTCCAGATGTCATCTTCTTGAGACCCTAGTCCCCAAGCTTTTCTTTGTCAAGTATTCTAAATTATTCCTTTCATTGTTAATCTTTACACTGTACAATATATTGATGACTTCCTTGTTTTGGTCTCACCAGTAATAAGGAATTATCCCTACTGTGGGTTTACCAGTTCTTGGCATTAAAGCAATGTTTACTAAATGGCCATCTTACATATAAAATGATTTATTATCATCATCATTTAATAGTCACATTAAATAAAATAGAATCTTGCCATCACTGGAAGCACTGAGAGCAAAGGTCACAAAGATCCTATGCCTGCACTTGAGTGGTACATTGCCTCGAACCTTCCTCACAGGAACATCAGTTTCTCTCCTTAAATGCTGGAAGGCCTGACATCTGACCTAACACTACAGAACGTACCCTGACCGACTGCATAGTGGTCTTCTTTCTTAGCTGAGGGCAGAAAAGGAAGGACTTCACTATACTCAGTCAACTGTCCCAAAAATTCCACAACATCTCAAGAGATAAAGGAGCATCGGACACAGAGCAAAAGGAGAGCTTATCTGCTGAGAGCTTTCGACAGCTGAGGTAAGCCTGGAAGAGAAGAACCCTTTGGCAAGGAGTTGCATGGTCAATGCATTTTCAGAGTTTAAATTCAGCCTTAGGGCCCTAGCAGACCTTGCTCTTGAAGTACATGCTCCTATGAATGAACATGAAAACGAAGAAAAATTTGAGAAGCCTGGAAAATAAATGGAAAGGATTGGATTTCTTACAATGCACCCTCTCCCTAAGGAGCGACATTCTTTGTAGTGTTTCATGTAAGAGTTTACGCAAGTCCTCAGGATGGGAACGATAAAGTTACAATAAGAAATGTTTTGTGTAATCTTTCTTGGTAGAAATATTATTCATACTAGAGTTCGAACTAAAGATTTGTGGAGCTGCATTGCTGATAGGGAGAAACTACAATTGTTAGTGAATGTAAACCCAGACATCAATCCAGTAGGAGACTCTTGTCTTGATTCAACAATTTATCGATATGACATGTGCTGTAAAGGCAATGTCTCTTTAATACTCTAATCTCTGCTTTATAGAAAAGGAAATTCTATGAGTGACAGTCTATGAAGAGTATACAGTAAATGAAGTCTAGAGCTGGAATCAAACCTATCAGCAGTCTAGGGTCTGTCTTCCCCACTTCAGTTTTAACTAAACATACTGGATTCTGCCACTGGCGTGCATTACACACCAAGTAAATTCTATAACATCTATGCTATTATATACATATTTTTCATATGAAGATAAAAGAATATTGTTGTGGAATATTAGTTGAAGGTATGTTACATTTGTTTATGCTGTGGAGCATTTGTTTAATGACACAAAGATGCGTTGCATTCTTTATGTTGCATTTGCTTAACTCCGTGAAGCTGTGTTACTGTGCCTGTCTACAACACCTGATTGGTCTCAGAAAGAGCTGAACAGCCAATGGTGAGGAAGGTGAAAAATAAGTGGGGCTGACATGCACAGAGAACAAATATGAAAGGAAGAGAGAAGATCAGGGATGAACATCTACAGAGGACACCAGAGGCCAGCCGCCCGTATACACTGCAAGCCACTGAGTAAGAAGTAAAAAGTATATAAAGAAAGTAAAATCCCAGAAGCAAACGTAAGATGGGATAATTTAAGTTAGGAAAAGCTGGCTAGAAATAAGCTAAGCTATGGCTGGACGTTCATAAGAAAGAATAGGACTCCTTAATTTATTTGGGAGCTGGGTGGTGAGCCCCCAAAGGGCCAAAAGAATAAAACTGACCACCTACAGAGCATTGTTTCTATCATAAGTAAAAGGCTGACAACACTTTGGGGGTAGAAGGAGGAGGAGTTTAGTAAAATCACCAAATCAAAGACTGAGCAATATGGGGCTGTTAACATATTCTCGAATGGTCTATGGACACAATATAAAGATTCTTCCTACCCAGTTATGCTCGGTATCATAACTCCTGTCCCACCATGGCCTCCTGTCAACCTCTCTGTCCCATGTACTCATCACTCAAGTCCTCTCTCCCTAGGATAGGCTTGGATCCTGAAAATGCTAGTTTCCCCTAAAACAAAGACCCTTTCTCACAAAAGCCACCTGAAATCATCCTTGAATCTCTAAGACAAGACTCCAGCCTTGTTTCTTCTCTAAAACTATTCCTTTTCTCCTGCGACATACTACCCCTCCTCCTCATTCCAGAACACTTTGCAAGAAATATTACTGCTTATGGTTGAAAAAGATAATACTTGTCATACTTCTCAGATATTCAAGAAATTAGTAACTAGTCAACAAATAGACATCACTGTCACAGTATGTAAGACAGTGTATAATAGTAATGTATGCCCTGTTCCTCCTAGAGACCTTGAGACTACCCACAGCTCCTATAGTCTGTCTCACTTCCCAAGACGATGGCCACAAAAAAAGGCCAAGTAGCACACAATGGAAGACAGAAGGACACAAAGGAGATGGACCTTATCTCCACTTCCACAGAATGACCCCACAGTGGCGTTCACCGTGATAAGATCTCACCTTTGCAGGTCCATGTGCTCCAATCATCTATGGTATTTCAAGAACACAGAAAAGAAAAAACACTTAAGGAAATGTGATTCTATTGCTGATGTTCTTCATCTCTCCTTAGCTCTGGAGAATCTGAAATGGCTACTGCATGTTTAATCCCTTCTTTGTCTTTCATCTGAATTATTTATTTTAAAATATAGTTAATTTATTCTTCCCAAAGCTTAAAATAGTTAAGAATTCTTATATTGTCACTCTGAACAATTGAAATATTTGTTCCAATATTATATTCTCTTCAATAGAAAACAGTTTCTGATATTTCCTCATGTTTTTAGGGTTCTTTGCCCTGAAATGCAAATAAACTCACATCTATCCATCATGATAGGCATCCTTCAGTTAATATAAATGAACATTGCTTATGAGCAAAAGTTTCTCGTTAAATATATATAAAATGTCTTATAAATTATCTTACTATAATGATTTATTATTTTCTATCCAAGAAGTAGTTTTATTTATTAATGTGTTAATTATAATTTAGCATGTACTTACAGGCAAAAATCAAAAAGCACACAGGTAGTCAAATAGAACAAAAAAAAAGAAAAAAGAAAGAAGAAAATTGGCTACAATAAAAGAAAAAGGGAAGCTCGTGTGTCTCCACAACCTCTGCCAGCTAGTGGCATGGCCCTGGGGCCTGGGAAACCTTTACACATGGGGGTAACTGGTTCAGCTGGGGGATGCAGACTAGAATTATAGACACCCTGGTTCTGGTTTCCAGGTTAGGCACTGAGATGTAAACAGGCACCACAGTCCTCTGCCTTGCATTAGCGCACGGTCAAGTGGTCCCCACCATGATGGACTGTAGTCCCTCCAACCATGAGCCAAGATGATCTTTCCTCTTTTAAGTGGCTTCTTGTCAGGTATTTGGTCACATAATGGAAAGAAGTCACTAACACAGCCTGTATCCATACATTCATTCCATCCACACATTTCTCCTTCAGGTAGATCTATTTAGAGGAAACTCAATTGGGAAAATAATATTACATGGGGCAAGAAAATTAACTAGCAAGACTTTCCCTTTCTGGTAGTGTTTTATAACTAAAATTCACAGAGACTGGACTCTACGCAAAGAGGACCTATTTATGTAAGAGCGGGAAGCACAGAATGAAATTTAGCCAAGTTTTTAATCTACACCAAATATGTTTAGAAACTACTCAGTAATGCTTACAGCTGAAACCTAGGCTGGCATGAGGCACTAGGCCCTTGGAGTCTCAGGTATCATCTGTCTTAGTATCTGTGGATTTAACATGGGTAAAGAGGCCAGTATCAACCCAGACCCAAAACAGTTAAAGAAAAGTTCACTGAGACAGGTTTCCTCTAAATGAAATTCAGAAGCAGATCTTAGCACAGAGAACTAATAGCTAAAAGGCTTGTCCTCAGAGGTGGAAAATGTCGGGATGTTTAAATGTTAGCGAATCACCTCCTGGTTTGACAGATCAGGCTAATCTTGAAAGGCCAAGTTTCCATTTGAATATTAAGTAGGAGGTTATGGCCCAACCTCAGAGACAAAGGACTGTGCATTGTTTGTTAGGAAAGACTGGGAGAGAATATTGTACTGTTTTGTGTGGTTTTCTTAGGATGAAGAGCCCAACACAATTTTAAAAAACGAACATTTTTATTTTTCAAAATTTAATAAAAATAGCATATCCATTTCCCTGTAGGGGAATATCCTGACATCAGACACACTACAGAACATGTGTAGTTGATGACATTGACGGGTGCATTGTCAATGCAAAGTGAAGGAATGTAACATTTTACACACATTTTTCAAACTACTCTGCCGCACTCAAGTGATGCCTAATTCAAATTCCCCTTAACCAGAACAAATGCCATTCACTCTAATCTAGGCCTCATCTCCAGGTCCTCTCTTTAGATGCTATCCTCAGAACAGGGCTTCCTTCATGGCACAAAGATTTGACTGCACTGGCGCTCTGCACAATTTTTATAATTTGGGGGTCAAGTATACAATACTTTGCCCCTCCTGGAATTCCTTTTCCAACAGAAACTTCCACCCGGTCACATGCTCAGGACACCACCCAACTCTGAGCCCCGATGCATGTCATAAAAGCAGTTTGAATGGCTTAAAGGAAAGTTTTAGAAAGTTATGTCTCCAAATCTAGAGGTGAAGAGATGGATCAGAGAATGAATGCTAAGCAAAGAATCATTTTCAACCCCACAGCAAGAAACTACATATATGAAATGCATACAGATGGACACCCCTCCCAGAAGGACAAGAATTACCTGTTGTTCATGCCAAGCAGTAAGTAGCTTTCTCCCAATGCACTAACCACCTCTCCTACCATTTCCCAGAGTCAAAAGCACCAGAGCGTAAGATCTCCTTATAATTTATACTCAACTAATATATTTTTTCTTTGCTGAGACAGTAGAGGGGGAAATAAGGTTAGAAAATAGAAATATGGGCACAAAGCTGTCAGGGAAAGGCTCAGAAATGTGATTGACCCAGAATGAAAATGAGTTGGTGCTACATGAACAAACAAATCTATACCACTGCAGTACCAAATACGCATCCTGAGCCCTTGATCACTTCATTGGGGGTACAATTCCTTTGCTTCAAGAGGTGGGAAAATATTCAAGGCATCCTTTCTCTGTAAAATTTCACACAGCTAAAATTCTGTTCCAGAAGATGAGATGTAATCCTAGATTTTATTAAAGTGGCCCACGTCTTCTTTTCTCTACTCTAAGTGAAATCAAATGGAGCTTCATGTTGAAGGGAACAAAGCTGCAGATTTTATTCTGGAAGTCAGACCTTTGGATGGGTGTGACATCATCTCTCAGGAAAGTGAACAATGAAAGATAAAAAGAAACCTACTAAGAAAAGAACTAAACACACACGCACATGTAGCCCCAAGGGTAATTAGTGTCGTGGAGAACTTACTGAACTGATGTTGTGCTGGGCTTTCTTCACTCGCTCAATTTCTGGAGTGTTCCTTAGGGCTGTGCCAGCTCCTACTCCTTCCTTGTAAGATACCTTCATAGTGGAGAAAGGAAAGTAAGGGCTGTAAGGTTATTGAAATTCAAGTCCTAGATCTGCCTGTTATAAAGCGGGATTATTTCTCAGGTTTTACAGCAGTGTGGATGCTGGTTTTATTTATGAGTAGCAATATTACATGAATCAAGGAAATAGTCCATTGTGATAATAAATGCTGACTTTGGTTTTCGATCTTATAACCTCTTAGCCCAGTTAATATTTGTTCTAAGTCATTATGGGGGCAGATCATTTGCCCTAAGAATATAAATTGGCAACCTACAGTTTCCTGCTTCAAATATAAATGTATGGCAGGACAGCCGAGGCTATACAGAGACACTTTGCCTCAAGAAAACAATAGATAGGCACATAGATACACAGGTAGATATATAGATACACAGATAGATACATAGATATATAGATACATAAATAGATAGATAAATACGTAAATAGATGATAGATAGAAGATAGATAGATGGATGGATGGATGGATAGATAGATGATAGATAGAAGATAGATAGATAGATAGATAGATAGATAGATAGATAGATAGATAGATAGATAGATGATAGATAGATAGATAGAAGATAGATGGATGGATGGATGGATGGATAGATAGATAGACAGATAGATGATAGATAGATAGATAGATAGATAGATAGATGATAGATAGATAGATAGATAGATAGATAGATGATAGATAGATAGATAGACAGATGATAGATAGATAGATGATAGATAGATAGATAGATGATAGATAGAAGATAGATAGATGGATGGATGATGGATGGATAGATAGATGATAGATAGATAGATAGATAGATAGATAGATAGATAGATAGATAGATAGATGATAGATAGATAGATAGATAGATGATAGATAGATAGATAGATGATAGATAGATAGATAGATAGATAGATAGATAGATAGATAGATAGATAGATAGATAGATAGACAGATGATAGATAGAGATATATGGCATATGTATATTTGAGAAAATCAAGATATGTGTTAGAGAAACTCACTCAGCAGTCAGCATTTATCCCCAAACAACTTTCATTCCGCTACTAATGTTCCAAATTCAAATGTCCTTCACTGCCTCCTAAGAAAACACTCCATCGCCAGCATCAGCCTTGACTCTTGTACTTTCCTCCCCCACTGAATAGTCAAATCTCTCCACCCCTGACATCCCCCTTCCAAGTAGAAAACAAAACAGCACCGAAAGTTATCTGCAGGGAAACAGTGGCCCTAGAAAGTCACATGAGGACAGAATGATCCCCACTCTCAACTCTGGCTAATGCAATAGGCACCGAAGGGACTGGAGACGGATGTAAGGCCTGAACAGAAGTCAGGAACAGTCCTTTCTCCGACCCTTCTGGTAGGAACTGCCCATCTCTTGGCACAGTGTGGCCCTTCTTAGACTGTTAGGTCCTAAATATAATCCCCAGAGCTACAATAATAAACAAACCAACAATTAATTTCAACTGTTAAAGAAATACAAATTGGGCATCCATGGAGCTGGAGAAATGGCTCAAAAGTGGAGAGCACTGGCTTCTCTTCCAGAGGTCCTGAGTTCAATTCCCAGCAACCACATGGTGGCTCACGGCCATCTATAGTGAGATCTATTGCCCTCTTCTGGTGGGCAGGCAGAACATCGTATACATAATAAATAAATATATAGATAGATAGATAAATCTTTAAAAAAAAAAAAAAAAAGGGGGCATCCCTAGCCAAAATACCAAAGATTTAAGCTTTCTAACAACCAGCAAGCAAGAAGTTCCATACCTGACTCCTATGATGTATTTCAGTTATAGCCCAAGTGTTCTAAAAATAACTTGTGGAATTATCTCAGGCTGTGTATAAATGGTGTATGAAGCACAAATGACTTTTGTGTTTAGACTACATCTCATTATTATAATTTATTATACATATGCAAATATTTCAAAATTCAAATAAAATCTATAATTTATCTAGCCCCAAACTCATCCTATAGCAGCTACTCACATTGCTGATGTTTTGCTGCGTCATCTTGACTCGCTGAATTTCAGGAGTATCTGCCACAGTGGAATAGTTAGAAAGCATTTTCTCAGCTTCATCTTTATACTTTTTCTAAAAATACAAAATTATTATAAATTGAAATCTTATGTGGAGGGAAAATGGGATACAGTGCCACCTCCAACTCTACCACACCATATGCCCTGCAACTTACAACTTAAGATTCAAAGTAGCTTTGACACAACCACTACCATCAAGGGTGATGGTATGTCACGGTGACCACTTCTTGTCAGGCTATTGTACTCACCCCACACCATTCAGAAACCCCAGAGGAACTAACTTCTAAGTCTTTTCTAAACTTGGGATTCCCTCTTCTACATGTGAAAAAACTCGGTTTCTGCTCTGGTATCTCCAGCATTCCTGTGGTGACCCAAATGTCTACATCTACCTTGTTACAAGCTTCTGGGCTGATGCTTTGGTTATTGCTGTTGGGAAAAATTCTGTGGCTAAAGAAAATATGTTACAATTTCTGCAGTTAAGGTTATTAAAAGTCTCAAGCTCCTCTCCAGTAAATGAGCTACAATGAGCTTCTTTAATAAAAACTGGGTTTATCCTTCATAAAGGAACACATAACGTGTTATAATGTAATTGACATGGATCAATGCCCAATCCACATTTACTTATTCAATCCCACAAACATATATCACTATCAAACGGGGAAACTGAGGCACCAACTACTAAGCCTGGGAAGTGAGACTTAACTCAAACACTCTAGTTAGTATAGGTAAGCATATGGCACAGGACTGCTTGCTAGGCAAAGTTAGAATGCAGCTGAACTGTCATGGCACCCTTTTTCTCTGACTCATGCATCAATGTGCCTGTTTCCTGTAAGATCTGCACTCAGTTCATGTAGATACAGCCAGTGTCTCCCAAGTCCATTGCCTTCATGCAACATGAGGCATGAGGGACAGAACACCATGATTTTAGGATTATTCCAGCTGTTGCACAGTCCTAGGTGACTGAGGAGCAGACATATGCTCCCACATTTCTATTCCCCCATCTTGACATTTACTGCTTTGCTTTAGCCAGAATTTGAACAAATGTGTCCAGTTTGGGTCAAAACTATGTTCATCCTGAATTCCATTAGTCAAATTTAACTCTCTGCTTCTAGAACAGGTTCGTGTGTTTCATTCTCCTCTTCCACTGGAATGTACTTTCCAGATAAATGTTATAGCAAAGATACAATTAAATAATGAGTATTTTATTTAGGTTTTTCTTTTTAAGAAGCTCCCATTGGGTTCCTCCTCCCCCTTTCCATCAGTTCCTTCCTCTACACACAGCTTCATTTCTGTCCCCATCGTGTGTGTGTGTGTGTGTGTGTGTGTGTGTGTGTGTGTGTGAGAGAGAGAGAGAGAGAGAGAGAGAGAGAGAGAGAGAGAGAGAGAGAGAGGGAGAGAGAGAGAGAGAGAGAGAGAGACTGTGTATGTCTATGTATTTAAATCCGGGTTCTTCATATGAAAGAAAACATAATATCCATCCTTCTGAGAATACTACTGCCCCTATTCACTCCCAGATTTTTTGTGTTTGTAGAATAAGAGACAGGTATATTTGGCACAAAAAAAAGTGTTTTACTAAGAAACCTTAGTCTTCTCCTAAATTTCAGCTAACATTATCAGTTGACAATATATAATTTTTACTACTTACTTTATTTAAGGCTATTTAAAATATTATTCATTGCGAAATTAAAATAGAAGATTTTTTAAATTATGTTTCTATTGTATGAATAAAGAATATTCAAGGCAAGTATGTAATAGAAATAAAAATAAAAATAAACTCGAAATGTTTTGGGCCTCGGGGGGGGGGGGGGGTAACATGTGGGACTTTGGCACTTTGTAATGGCTCCTAAATTGGATCTGTCCTTCTAGTTAGCAACGTTAGTAAAGTTTGCTAGGGAGGATATTAATAAAAGAGTCCTAACTTTGAAGGCAATGTCTCCAGGAAGATGTCAATTAAAACAAATGAACAAACAAACCCCCCAGGGTGCACACGGTGACAGGATTGGTTTGCCGTGCATTACTGCAAGCATCTTCATCCTCTACCAACCTGGCTGTAGATCTCAGATGCCCTCTTGGCTCGCAGCATATCTGGGATGTCCATATTCACCTGCATCCCTTTCCCCTTAATGTCAGTCTCCAAGTCTTTCCTATATTGCTTCTAAAGGAACAGAAAATAAGTTCAGCTCTTTGCCTAACTTTCCAGGACCATATTGCTATTTACATATTTTAACAGAAGAGTGACATTGAGCCTCCTCCAGGACCTTCACTTGAGACTCTGTGTTGACTGTTCCTTACCTCGCTGGCCATCTCGGACGCTCTCTTAGCTCTCAGGACATCCAGAGTGTCGGCACTGACCTGCATTCCTCTCCCTTTAATTTCTGTCTCCAGATCTCGTTTATAGTCTTTCTACAGAAAACAAAACACACAGTACTCTGTAATCACTTCAGTGGTGCTGTCACTTTGACATCAGGCCTATATGTTCTGGAATTGGGTTAGACCTTATTCTTTTATGTCTACATAATGATAGAAAAATGATGTGCAGTACTATATTCACACACAATCAAGAGTCTTTGTCTAATAATCTGCATTAAGAGAAAGTACAGAACTAGATTGGGGAAATTTTTATTTGCCAGTGACAAACCTGAAAATGTACTGGAGGCTGTATAGTTCGGTTGATGATTATCAACAAAGTGACTCTAAAATCGCTGCTATCCTCAACTATTGCAGCTTACCACACTGCCATTTTGGCCCAAGTCTCTGGGCCCTCTGGAACTTAAATAAATCATTCTACCCTGGCCTGGGATCTCTGTGGTTAGTTCAGGGATGAGTGTACTTCTTTTACCATGAAGTATACCAGAAGAGCCTTTTTTTTTTTTTTTAATTTCCTGGAAAGAAATGTCAACAGATTCACCCTGTCTGGAAACTGAGTCAGGAAGGGAAATTGAACCACATCACCCTTAAGCAATGAAAAGCCTTTCAGAATGACCAGGCACATTCTGAAAAGGGTTTCACTAGGCAACTTCGTCGTTGTATGAACAAAACGCCTCCAAATTTAAAAGGTTTAAAAGAGCATATAACAGCTTTCTTCCAAGAGGACAAACCCAAGGACACACGGGCACCAAGAGCCCCTGTCCAAGTCCAGTTTGCTGATGTCTCTCTCAGCGGCTATAGAAAGCCCACAGAGATGGTATAAGTTTAACTACGGGGGGACACTGGCCCAACAACACATCATGTTTGATGGTTGGAGGACACAGTTTTAAACTCCACTCTGAATATTAAAAATCAATAGCAAAATCCCAAACTTTAGCTGTGAAGCATTTGAGAGCCTGTCTATTTGGCAAGATACAACACCAGTAATTAAGATTATATGCAAATGAGCCACTTTCAGTACAAGAATAACAGAGTCTCAGCAGCTTCAAAATCTCCTTGGGCCATGCAGGACACAGGAGACTTCCCTAGGTATTTCTTTTCAGTTGTCACTAAATTCACACTATTATCTTAGCACATTTAAAACAAAACAAACAAACAAACAAAAAACCCAGAAAAGTTCCAACTAGTGTACAAAAATGAGTGACTAAAAATCCCAACCTACTTTAAAAAAAAAGGCTTATATGAATCAGAAGCCTGATACTAGGCAGAAAGTAAAATTCATAGTTTCTACGCATTCCATAGTCCTTGCTCCAGAAGGAAGCTTTTTATTGGCTTGAATGGTCATTCCAATGACAATAATTTCAAAAGCTCCTTTTTCTAGCCCTGAATCCCCACCCTGTTACAATACACTTTAATCTGCTTAATTGAGTAATACTGGAGGCAGGCTCTAAATCAGAAGAAAATTTTATAAAAAGCATGGCTGTTGTGATTTTTTAATGCATATTAAGAAAGCAAGAATTGAGACAGAATCTGGACTAAGAATTCCTACAACTGTTGAAATCATGCTATGCCCTATACTCAGACACTCTATATTGCATAATACTAGCTTTGGGGGCTCTGATATAAGAAGCCTCTATCTTTTGACTGTGGTCTCTTGGTGGACCCCAAAACATCCCATCTATCAGTCATCAATCTTCTAGCACACATTGATTAATGGATCATTCCTGGGGACTAGAAAGGGAACCATCCTACAAGTTTACTAGGATGAACTTAAATTGGAGGCACATGTGTGTGCTAAAATTATACCACCGAAACTAAAGAATTTATAGATTGAGCAAAAGTGTAATGCTCTCACATGGACTTCATACATGATGGATTCCCAACACTGTGGTAGAATGCCCCACCAAGCCTATAATTTTATCCCTGATGTGTGTCGATGTTCAAAGATCAAGGACTTCCTGTCCCCACTGTTTGACACAGCTACCCAACTGGTTACCCATCTACCTGTTCACCCCATCTGGATCTGGATCTGACCAGATCTACTCTCTGAACCCCATCTGTTCCCTGCTCTTGAGCCATTTCTACACGTGACCCAGTTTTGCCTTTATACCTCTGGTTTCTGCAGCTTTGCTCTCAAATATGATTTCAACTCCATCAGAATTTCCATCAGCATATCCTTCTTGGCACGGAACTGGTTCTTTTTTTATCCACAGAGACTCATTCTTAGCCCACTTTTAAAACCTCTTAAACTTTGGATTATGCTGCAACTTCTTTTAATTGTATTATTTTGTGTATGTATGTATATATATATACATATATATAAGCACACATATACACATATATTGTATTGTGTGGTGTATGAGTTGCCAACAGTAATTAAAATAGAATAATAATTAATTAGAATAAGGAACTTTCATTTATCTTGTCAAAGCTACCAAGGTTTTTATTACAAATTGTTGTCACTGAAACAACTAAACTTTATAAATTTGGTGTTATTCAATATATGCTGACATTATGGAAAGACACAGAGTACCCATACGCGTTTCTGACAATAGCTCACTCATGATGACAGCATCAGTTCTGATAATGGATATGGTACCTTAGTGTGGAACAGGGAAATGTAAATGGATTTAGAATAGTGTCACAATGTGTAGTCGATTGGCAGAATCAAGGTGACATTTAAGATTTGTCTGGTACCATTTGAAGAGTAGACGAGACAGAAAGAAGCAGAGGAGAAACTAAGGGTTCTGGTTTTGGCGTGTCATGTAGATATCTTACACACATGGACAACAGAAGTTTCAATGGCTTCATATTCACATCCACATTATAAAACACATAATTTTTCTAAAAGAGTGAGGCAAATCATATTACATAATGAAAAAAATCAGAAATAGTAAATGAAAATAAAAAAAGAATACAGTATCACTGCATTTATAGTTTACTTAAGTCTCTGCATACACAAGATTGTGTTCGCACATGGACCATACACATGGATCTGGAAGTCTCTATAACAAACTTCTAAAAATAGCCGATTATGCTTTAAGAGTCACAGTACCTTCCAGGGTAGCCCCAGTGAAGACCCATTACCAAACCTTGAGATAATCTGCAGCCCAGCTTAATATTAGCCTTATAAAACCTCCTTATCCGAAACACTATCAAATGCCAATGACTTGTTCATATTCTCAGAATCACTGGGGAGATTCCAGCAGCATAGAACACAACCCTGGGTATCTCATAGAAAATGTATATGTGATCGGACACATACAGCTTTGCTATGCTCATGCCTTCAGACATATTGCATGAAGAGAAAACAGCACTGAATGACTGTACACGGTCATTCAAGACATATCAACTTTTAACCCAAAAGTTGACTCTAGAAATCTCAAGCACAGATATAAAATGAACAAAGGATGTCTTCTAAACCTACAGTCACATGGAAACCAAGTTGATACTCACATTAAAATCTCAACATGTGATTTCTATGTTTTCCTCGAAGCATTGGGAACACAAAAATGCTAAGCAGAATATGAGCTGTCTTGCATAAAATGAACTACAAAAGTATTTATTGTGAAATGTGTCCTATTTTAGATGTAAAGCAAAGGATAACCCACAACCCCCAGCAGCTAGGTAACAAGATGAAGTTAAGTGAGACAGCCATAGATCCCCCTGGCAAGGGGAAATAGAGAAGGTCTCCTGAGTCAGTTGGGATCGTAACGGGGAGGGAGCGAGGGTAGGTAAGTAGAGACCATGAGAGAATGGGATGGTTGAATGGGGGAGGGGAGAAGCAACAGAGAGAGAGCAAAGAGGTGGATATCCTAATAGAAGGAGCCATTGTGGGGTTAAAGAGAAACTTGGTGCTAGGGAAACACCCAAGAATCCACAAGATGAGCCAAGCTAGGACTCCAAGCAATAGTGGAGAGGGTGTCTAACCTGGTCCATATAAATGATCACCCTAACTGCCATTATAGAACCTTTATCCAGAAGCTGATGGAGGCAGATGCAGAGACATAACTAAACACCTGTCCAGCTGAAGAGAGGGAGGAGAGATTATGTGAATGAAGGGATGGGGATCATGATGGGAAGACTCGTGGACTAGGCTGCCCTGTGCTGTTGAGAGCTCACAGACTCTGAAATAACATCTGACAAACCTTCATGAAACAGATCTAGATTCTGAATGTGGATGGCAGTTGAAAGGCAAGTCTATCCCGGGTGCATGAATGGGCTTCTCAGAGCCCATGCCTTTGAGGAGTGGGGAACACCTTTCTCAGCCTTGGTAATGTGGCAGGGGGAGGAACTCAGACCTCCTCAACTGGATATGCCAAACCAAACTGACTGGCCTTAGGATTCCTTGCCCTCTCTGGAGAGTGAAGGAGGGGATAAGCTGGGGAAGGACTAGGAGAAGGGAGAAGGGGTGGGAGGGTGAGCACTGGTGGGTATGGGAAAAAATTTAATTAAAAAAATAAAGAAAATTTTTAAGGAAATGTATCCTAGCACAGGAATAAAATGTGTCAGGGTATCTGTCCATGCGTGCATGTATCTGTGTGTATTCTATGAAAAAGGAAACTGTAAATTTTCAACTAAACATCATGATTTGAAATTATTTCCATTCCAAACTGTCAAACCAGCCCCCAAAGCTGTGAGAGAGCCATGCCCTAATCCAGCTGCTGATGTGATCTGCTGAGTACAAAAATAGGAGTCTGGGATCTGCCTGATCCTCTCCACTCACCTCGCTGGCCATCTTGGCAGCTTTTTTGGCACGTTGTATTTCAAGGGTATCCGTGTCAATTTGCATCCCTTTTCCTTTAATCTCTGACTCCAGGTCCTTCTTGTACTCTTTCTATAAAAGCAACATTCCACACAATTTAGTCACTCTTTGGACATCAGACACATGTTTTCAATGATCAAAAAAGAACTAAACATTTTTAAATCACCAAGAGAGCTCTGAAATGGCTCAGTGGATCAAGTACTTGCTATATATAAACATTAGGATTAGAGTTTAGATCCAGCACCACCACCACCACGCCCCACCCTCGCCAGTAGCTACATAGACTAGACAAACCAGGGTGCTCTGGGTTCAGCGGAGATCCCCAGCTAATAGAGTAGAGAGCAATCAAGAAAGACACTCAACCTCAACCTCTGACCACATGCTAAACATGTTCAAATACATATACATGAATGTACACATCACACGTGCAACGGGGAAAGAGGTAAATAACCAATATCCAAGCAAATGGAATGCTTGTAACTATGCATGATCATCCAGAACTATGCAACTTGGGGAGTATATATAATTAGACCCACTGTTTCCACCCTGCTGAGTGAGAATCTTCATGGAGTGCTGTCCTGGACTGGAGACAGAAAAAAGGACACGGATGTATTCATGCTATAGGAAGATAACGAGGCCATAGCACTCAGCAGCCGAGTCATGTGCTACAGATGATTCCTACCATTCCTTCTTGTCTGTGAAGTGGGGCTGAGCATTGCTCCATGGGAAATCCACAATAGGAAAATGAGGAAGGAAACACACAGAGTCCATCATGAGCAGAACTTAGGAACAGAAAGATGGCTTTCTCTAGTCTGTTCTATATGGCCACTCCCCCTTCTTCTTCTCCTCCTCCTCCTCCTCCTTCCTCTTCCTCTTCCTCCTCCCCCTCCTCTTCTCTTGTCCTAAGGCCTGGTGTGTTGCCATCCCTAATACCATCTTATTATTCAGTTTTCTTTCTATGTATTGTTTTGCTTGATTGATTATCACAACTAAAGAAGATTGCTCAGGCTACTAGCCACCTTCCCTGCTTCCAAACGAATTTCAAGACTGTTTTATCAATTTCTGTAAAGAATGCAAACAAGAATGTTTCGACTTCTTTACCTATGTGTGTCCCTTTTATGTCCTGATCTTGTCTGATGGTCCTAGCCAGACTTCAAGCACTGTACTGAACTTGAGAGAAGACAGTGGCCAGTTCCGTCTTGTTCCTGATTTCAATGCAATTCCTTTGAGCTTTTCTCCATTTAGCAGAAATTCCATAGATTTGACATAGACAGCAGCCTTTATTACATTGAGGTATGTACTCTCCAGTCCTGTTGTCTCTGGGACTTTTATTATGAAGGGATGTTACACTTTGTCAAAAGACTTTTCTCTATCTACTAAGACAATCACATATTTTTTTCTTTAAGTCCATTTACAAGTTTTATTACATTTATCAATTTGCATATGTTAAGCTATCCCTGCATCTTTGGGGTAAAGCCAACTTGGTCATGGTGAACGATAGTTTTCATGTCAGTTTGTCATAATGCTTCCCTCTATTTCTAAGTTTTTTTTTGGGGGGGGGGTCTTCTCCTTCTTTTAGTTAATTTGGCTAAGGCTTGTCAATCTCATTTATCCTTTCAAAGAACCAGCTCTTCTGCCATTGGTCCTTTGTATTGTCTTGTTTGATTGAGTCCCTAGTTCTTTAATTTCTGCCCTGCTTTCAATTATTTTTCCCATCTACTGCTCTCAGTTGGTTTGTTGGTGTTTTATAAAACCTTTTGAGTGCATTATTAAATTACCTGTTTGAAGTCCATCTCATTTTTAATGTAAGCACTCAGAGCAATACTTTTCCTTTTAAGACTTTTTTTATGTTATCCTATAGATTTTTAGTGGGTTGGGTTTTATTTTTATTTAATTTTAAGACTCTTTTTATTTCTTCCTTAATTTCCTCAAAATTGCAAATACTTACAATTGAGTAAATTGATCATTCTGAGTTTGTATATTCTCGTGTTTCTCTTGTTTATTTTTTGTTATTTATTAACCAAGCTTTATTTGAGTGCAGTAAGACTAAATGCGTGGAGTTGCTTCAATTTTTCTAAATGTGTTGAGATTTGTTTTGTGCATTAATATAATATCTACTTTAGAGAAACTTATATGACATAAAGACCAAAACAAGATACAATAAAATTCCTAAGTATTCTGCAGTGTTTGGGTAGAATGTTCTGTAAATATCTATCGGGTTCATTTGGCCTATGGTCATTTAACTCCAATGCTTCTCTGATTATATTCTGTCCTCTGGTGAAAGTACATATTGAAGCCACTACTGTTGGGTTAGTCTGTAACTTAATGCCTAGTAGTGTTTGCTTCACCACATTGGGTGCAGCCATCTTTGGTGTACTTGTGTTTAGAATCACAATGTCCTCCTTGAGGATTGGAATGAAGTGATCTTATTTATCTCCCCCGGTTAGTTTAGCTTTGAAGTCCCTTGTTTTGGTTCACCTATGCTTGCTTGTTTCCTGGTCCCATTTGCTTAGATTATTATTTTTTCCATCTTTCACTCTAAGATAATGTCTCATCAAGAAAGTGATGTTTATTTCTTGGAGACAACAAAAAGGTACACACCATTTTCTAATTCAATATGCTCCTCTGTGCCTTTTGATTAGGGAATTGAGCCAGAGTGGATAGTCCCGAAGCAGGAGAGACTGGGTTTCTTACCAGGCATTGGAAGGCAGTCTGGTCAGGCACCAGTAGCAGGGTTCTTAGGTCCGAGTGGGTAGGGACAAAGCCAAGGAGGCCAGGTCTCTAACCAGGTGCCAGAGGCCATGTGCTGAGTGCCTGAAGTGTGGTTCTCTGGTGCACGTAAAGCTTTCTAACTACAGAGTCTCATCAAAGTCTCTATGTATAGCAAAGTGATGTAATATAAGGACTAGGAGACTGAAACTACTTCTTGGACATTTGATTTCCCCTTATAAAGTTCATATGAAATGAGAAGCAACTACATTCACTCCATAGGGATGTTTAACTAGTTAGCAACCATTGGAAGACCAAAAATGTGTACTGCTTAAGGAGCAAGAAGACAGCCCAAGCTGTTTAATTGCAGCTCCTGCCAGGACCACGAGGTCACACCTACCTCATTGTATGCCTTTTACTTGTTTTAAAATAATCAGATCAAATCTCATAGGAATATTTTGCCTATGACACAGACTTCTCTAAAATCACCATTTCTGCCCCCACTGCACATAGAAAGATTCTGAGGATGAAATTACCTTTAATTGTTTCCTGGAAAAGCCATGGCTGTTTATTATAATCTACACATATACGTTGTATCATATAAGACCTTTGAGAAAGCTATAATTGGTTGGGAAAGAAGCTGAAAATGTTCTCATTCTGAGCTGCTAAATAAAAAAAAAAAAAAATCCACTCACCTCACTGGCCATTTCTGAGGCTCGCTTTGCTCTCTGAATATCAAGGACTTCTGGACTAAGTTCCATTCCTTTTCCTTTTATTTCATTTTCCAAATCCTTTTTATATTCTCTCTGTAAGACAAGAATAGAATATTTCATTTGAAGATATCTCAGCAATTCCTTTAACTCATATGCCAGTTTACGAATCTTCGAGACCATAAACAGGAGAAAATATTGCCAGAAAGGAAAAAATTAGATGCTGAGTATTCTCTCTCTCCTTTTCCCATTGACGTTTAATTTTCTTCTCTATCAAACTCAAAGAGCCATCGCCCCTCAGCAGTGTTTCATCCTTTCTTCCAATATCTTTTGGCATTACACTGAACAACTTTAAAAGGATACCTTCCCTTTAAGTGCTGGAAAAAGTCTTAAGAATAATATGCTTCTTTATTTGAAGTGATTTTGAAAATACCTATTGAATGTGAGTTTCTAAAATAACTTATCAGAAAAGCATTATAAAGTCAAGGGTTGCTGTAGCCAGATAGGTAGTTTTAAGTTTGTATTTTATTCAAAGATATGTTTTAAAAAGGAAAATAAAAACCACCAAATAGCTTCCTGAAAATTGTTAACATAGATTTTGAATGTCTGCTTAATATAATTTTTTAAAATTTTTTAGACAAATTCTCATTCACACATCCCAGGTTAGCCTAGAAAAATCTACATAGACAAATATGACCTTGAAGTTCTAATTTTTCTCTCCCTGCCTTCCAGGAGCTGGGATTACAGGTAAGACCACCACACCCATTTTATGTGGTGCTGGGATGGAACCCAGGGCTTTGTGCATGCTACGCAGGCATTCTGCCAATTGAGCTGCATTTCAATCTTTGATACTATATTTTAAGTAGACATGGCTGCTCTACAGACTTTGTATATAAATTATTCTCTACTGAAAAAAATCTTATTTTCTTATTTGGTTGCATTATAGAACAATATCTCAGACCATCAAGAAATTTCATCTTTTGCTATTTTTCTAAATAATAACTATAATTTTCTTTAATGATAAGAGATCAGGCTGCTGTTAATTCTGGAGTTCCTGTAATGCCACATGTCCTCCTCATCATAAGTCATTAAATTAGTCTGATTTCTGATCAAACAATAGCTTTAGGGGACTTTGTCAAGCATGCCTATGATTTTAGAAATAGCTCTCAGTCCTTGATGAAAGTCAGATCCTTTCTACTAATCTGGTCATGTGAACTTTGGGAGGCTTTTGAGTAACTCAGTCTCCATTTCCATGTGGACAAAAGAAAATAAAATAGATGTCTTATTAATAGCAAATGGAAAAGGAGGAAAATCAGGCAAAATATTGGATCAGCCAAAGGCTTTACATAAAACATACATTTCAAAATATAAAGTGATACTTTGGAAACTCTTTCATAGCAATATAAAACCATAAAGTACAGAGCATAGAATCCGTTCATATGTAGAAACTGATAGTTGTATTAAGGAACCAAATGGCTTTTCCCATTAGATATCTCTATGTAACTACGTAAAAAAGTTAGCCTTTAAGAATAAAATATTTGTGTCCATTCTAAAATCCCTGTGTTGAAGCCCTAGCACCTTTGGGAAGTAATTAGGTTTTGATGAGGTTAGAAGGTAGGTTCCCATGGTGAGATTAAAAGTTCCATAGAAAAAGAGACCAGAGTTCCCTTGTCCCTCTGTTCTGGTGACAGAGGCAGAAAGCAGCTAGCAGCTAGCAAGAACAGGGCTCTCACCTAAAGCCAAATCCACCAGCATGGTTTTCAGAACCAGGAATGTCTTATTTGAAACCATTCAGCCTATGATATTTTGTTATAACAGCCCCAAGGTGCCTAATCCAATGAGTAGTGTGGGCCTTTCCTTGCCTGATTCAGACATTCAGAATCCGAAATCCAAAATGTTATCAATTGAATCTTACTATGTTTAATTTTAAGAAACTTGTAGCATCATTGTTCTGTCTTCTTCCTTTGAAAGAATTAGGGTGCTTTCTCCCTTCCCCATTAAGAAAGAATGGATAAAAGGAAAAACCCTAATCTTACCTTGTCACCTATATACAAATGACTGGAAGATCTGGCTTTAACATGTGCAAAGAGCATAGTTATAAAATGTAGAGCAGCAACAGGACACTACCATTTATTTGTTCCCAGTTTTGAAGAAAATTTACACAAATAAAAAGTAATCAAAAACAAACAAAAAACCCAAAACAAATGAACAAAACAAAATAAAAAAAAAACCAAAAGAATCCCTATAGGAGTTTTATGGCAATTCTAGGGAATCCCAGTAGTTTCTGGTGCCACTTGAATGGCAGACGTCAATTCATTTACTTGTTAGAAGTCCATGACAAGATGCCTCCAAATGGAGATAATGTATCAATTCATTCCACTATCTTAAGACACTTCTTTCAGAGACTCGTTTCTTTGATTCAAAAATTTAGATAGGACTTCATTTTTCTTTTTATGTTTTACTTATATAGTATATTCTAGATTACATTAGCATATAATCATTTAAATGAGCATATCACAGTAGCATTAAAAGAGCTCTAAGTTAGCTTTGAGCCACTTAGAGGAAATGAATTAATTTTTAAAAGTGTTGATATACAAGTATGTCTTGATTTATTGAAGTTGAGAAATGTAATATTCAACAACCTTAATTGCTTAATTTTGAGCCAAATTTTAATTAAGATTTCAAGAAAAGTTCTGATGATAAAAGCAAAACATAGCTATGCATTCTTCTGTTCCATGTGAAACTGTGGTTTGTTTTTTTTTTCCCCAACATAGAAGAGAAAGGACTTTTGAATAAACTATATATTCAGACTTTCCCAAGTGAGTACCTCATTTCTGATACCAAAGTCAATGATGCTTCAGGGAAACTACCCAAAAAGCTGGAGAGATGGCCCCACAGTTAAGAGGATGTACTGCTCCTCCTGAGGACCTGACTTAGGGTCCCTGTTTGGGTGTGTCATACCATCAGTTCTAGGAGACCTCTTATGGCCGCTGCAGGCACTGCGTTCATGTATACAAATCACAAGTAAATACATAATTAGAAATTAAGATTAAATTTCTAAAATTAAAGCTGGCTGTAGAATATGTTTTATAATAACTAAATTTAAGAGAATCAAGCTTCCTTTTCAGCTGGGCATGGTGACACATTCTTTTAATACCAGCAGTTGGGAAACAGAAACAGGTGGATTTCTGTGAGTTCAAGGAGAACCCGGTCTAAAAAATTAGTTCCAGGAAAAAAGAAGAAAGAGGAGGAAGAGGAGGAGGAAGAGGAGAAAAAGAAGAAACAAAAATAATAGAAATGGAAAGTGGGTTTCTGAGGACAAGATTTAGCCTTAGCATTCCAGATGTGCTAATCCCCAAGATCTCTCCAAATGTGAAAAACTCAATTGCATAACCTGTGGTAGTGGAGCACTGTACTTAAATAAAGAAATTGTGTGTGTGTGTATGTGTGGGTGGGTGGGTGGGTGGTTCCATGTATATTATTATATTAGATATACCATAAATATATTGTAGTTTATATAGTATAAAAATTATATATAATTCCATATATATAATTATATATGAATGTTAAGAGACCAAATAAAACTTTTATTTAATGCTTTTTTATAAAAACTTGCTATGATTAAGCTATAAAACTCACTACCCACAATACTTCTGAGCTATAATAACAATGCAAAAACAGAATCATTTTCAATTTTTTCTAGAAAATCTGGAAAATTCCTTCCTTGACCAGTAAACAGATATATTAACTTACACTTCACTATGTTAAGAAAATGCAAGGCTCTGCTGGTGGAGGCCAGAATAAAGAGTTAATATCTCAACTATACAATTAGTAGAGAATTGCTAAGTAGATGTCCCTGGGTCCCCTTCCTCAGCTTTTCCCCTCTTGTGGCATCTAAGACAAACATAAAGGCTTACCTCCTTCATCAGGTTGGTGATGTACTTCACATGTAGAAATTCAGGAGTCTTGTCTAAATCCAGTGAGGACCTCCCTTTAATCTCCTTCTCAAAATCTTCTTTGTAAACTTTCTGTCAAATCAGACCATGTCATAGTCAATGTAGGGAACACTAGTGAGTCTAAGTAACCTGTGAAAATGTGTGATCATTCTCAGATCAAAACTCGTGCTTTCTCATATACCATCTCATCTTCTTTATTAGTTTTTAATAAACTTTATTACAAAAAGCTTGCAAATAAATAAAAACAACCTCATACACCAAAATTAAGCAGTCTTCTTAACAACAGATCAACATTTTCAGTTTAGGCAATTACAATTTCAAACCATTTCATGCAGAACTAGTTGGGATAGCATGGTTATACACCCAAAAGCTGACATTTGACATTTCTAGGCCAATATAATCTATAAAGTAAAACAAAGAATGTTTGTCAATTTTCTTATATTAGTTATTTCGCTTCAAGCAGCACTTCTCTGAAGAAAAATCACTGCCGTGGTTCTTTGAGAAAGGATGATTGTGATTGGAATTGCCCAATGCTCAGTCCGAAAGAAACCTATGTCATGCTCTCGGCAGAGATACATTCGTGAAAACAAAAACGAAGAACTTTCCAAGGACATGCTTAGAGATTTTTCCTAGAAACCACAGATTAAACCTGTGTCTAGATGAAATGAGGCAAAGATGATTAAAGGTTACAGCAGAAAGGCAAAAGGCTTTCTTTGAAATCAGGCTCTTCCAAAGCCATTAAAGACAGGTGGTTCTCTTACCATCTGCTTTACTCCTTCTATATCCAAAAGTACATTTGTGGATCATTTTTATCTAAAATTTTTAGAAAAGTATTTCTCTAGGCTTGAGAATATCAACCAGGCCCAGAGAGATTCCCCTAAGGGAAGACTTGTCTCTCATCAAGACTTGCTTAGAATGGGCAAAACTGAAAAAATCTGAAGGGAGATAAAATATACAAAAAAAATCTAATCATTAGCCATCAGTGGATATAATTAAAGGGATAACCTGTCTCACTGATAGGAGGGAGAGGCAGGTAGAGTGAAGAAAATGAGGCTGTCAGGAGAAATGAGGGACTAAAATCTCAACTCTCCAGATTCCTATTGTTTCTAATTTAGAAACAAGGTTTCAAATACACTAACCATGAATGACATGACGAGGCTGGTGCTGGTCTGTGGGTGAGAGGAAAGTTAAACAGTCAGGGCACAAAGGGATCAAATAATCACAGAAATATATTGATAAAGGGTTTTCGGTGTGAGTTCCTGTCTCTGGCTGAGATGCCAGGAGACAGTGGCAAGAAGCTGACCAGCTTAGAAGGCATGATAAGGCTTGCCAAGGTGCTGTGCAGTGTCTGTCCATGGGGAAACAAGGGGGGTGTGAGGGACCACAGAGTGACTGCGAGGAGGTCATGGGAGGGTTAAGGGGAAGCCGTAGAGGTGTTGTGAGGAGGTTATGGGAGACACTATGAGATCGCAATAATGAGACTGAAGCCTCTCTCCAGACGTTGTTTTCATTAAGTAAGTAAACAAATAAATAATAAATACAGAAGACAGAAGACCTTTGTTCTCTGTAACCTTCAGTGAGCATGGGTTTAACAGTTTTATACACGGTTAAACTTCCAGAGAATTGTGAAAGTTGAAATCTCTCCCTGGGCTGTGGGCCTGCAACAGTGGTCACGTACTTCCCATAAAATGGGGAGAGCCATTAAAAATCCAATGCTAGCTCCCATAAAAGGCAGTACTGCAGCACCAGATAATCACGCAGTATAAAGTAATCCAGAAAGGCTTGCTGTACTGATGTCTGAATGGAGAAAGGGTACTCCAGTATAACTTGCCCTCTTTAAGGTGGGCTTTCGTGAACTTCTAAATCTGGACCAAGTTCATCAGCTCTGCCAAGACAACTCACTCAGTCACCACACACACTGACAGTTCTCTATCAAACTCCATAGAAGACTTAAGACAATATAGCAGAAAATGATTTAAAAAAAATAAAAAGCTCTGCCCTCTGCCTCTCTCCTCTTTCACTTCAGAAGAAATTAACCAAGTGTGAATAGTCTCAGATTTTCTGAGAGGCTTTTTTCTTTAAATAAAAAAAAAGCATATGGCAAACAGAATGCTAAATTGCAATATCTAACCCAACTGGCCATTGCTTTGGTCCCCTCAAAAGTAATAGCCCGTTGGTAACGAGGGAAGGTGGATGTTGGCTGTAAACAAACTGTGCCTGGTGCTCTAAATGGAAAGAAGATGAAGGGATCACCTGGTCAGAGTGAATAATCTGAGGAATTATTCAGGATTATCTTCTCTTAGAAGCAAAGTAAAAAAAAAAAGTATTACTTGGGGAGGGGGTGGTAGTTAAACTTAGCATGATTGTGACTAGGTCCTAAAACACTGGTGGCTTTTATCAGTTATGTGACTTAAGATAGTTTATTTCAGTGTGTTATAAGTACATGGATCACATTCTCCTCCAGCCATTTCCTTAAGGACTAAATGAGCTCATGTAGGTGAGATGCTTAGCAAGGCGAAGACACACGATAAGGCTTTAGTTATTTAAATGATGATTCTGTTACGTTTGGATGGGATGGAAAGCAAAGCTAGCAGGTCTTCGTTTTCCAGCTAGTTTCAGATACTCATTGTTATATTGATAATTCAAAAGCATTGATCACAGCCAATCTGAAAGGTGTCGGCGCTTTTCCATGGGATGTGAGAGCAGAAAAGAGCTGTCTGCTCAACAGTTATAGTTATTGATCAGTAAAACTAAGGAGCAGAGAAATTCAGTGACCTATGGCAGTGAGCGACCAGACCTAGAATACAGGTTCTGTCCTGCAGAGTGAGATGAGTCTAGTATAGGGTCTTTGAGTCTCCCCATAGAGCTGTGTTGGGTTTAGAACAGAGGTCTTTGAATCTCTCCTGTAGAGACTGTCTGAATCTGAAACAGGGGTCCTTGAGTCTACCCTGAAGAGATGGGCTGAGTCTAGAACAGGTGTTTTTGATTCTGCCCTGCAGAGTAATGTCGGGTCTAGAACACGGGTCCCCAGCCTGCCCCGCAGAGTATCATATCACTCTTGTCACAGACCCCATTCATCACTGGCTGATTCTTTTCAAATGAGAAAACTGTAAGTATCCATTGAACTTTTGGCAACAAGCCCAGCCCCTACCTCACTCTGGATCTTCTGAGCCTCCTTTGAAGACTGATATGATGGTGTCTCAACAAACTCAAGCATGGACTTCCCCTTATTTTTCTCATATTCTTCTCTGTATTTTACCTGCATTGAAAAATGTTAAAAGCATATAAAAATAAAGGGTTACATAGTTCAGCGGCAGAGCACATTTTTAGGAAGGACAAGGTCTTGAGTTCAATTCCTGACAATAACAACAACAGTCAAAAGCCCAAGTATAGAGCAAAACACAATAAATATACTCAAAATTAATCATCCTGATTTATATCAAGTTATTCTGGAAGTTTCTGGCGATGAATATGTTCCCCAGAGTTAGTATTTACTATCATGGGACCCTAAATAATGTGCTCTATAGAGCACAAATAATACATTCTATCAAATATGAAGAACATGTAGATATTTACTAAATACATGAGGCTATGTATATCTGTACTTACACCATACATATGTGGGGCAGAGAAGAATGAAGGAAGGTGGAGAAGTTGACAGTCTCCATTCTAATCAAAACATCATGAATAATTTTTAAAAATAGATATGAAGATCTTTCTGTCAAAAAAAAGTAAAATGGTCTCTGGAACTCCTGAGCTTTCCCTGATATTAACTAAAAACATACATGATTTCCTTTTATTTCACTACCCATTATTTAATACCATCAAATTATAAATTATTTGTTTCAATTTAAATTAGTTTTATCTCCATCCTTCCTATTTATAAAAGGAAGCATATTTTCTGTCACTTCAGAATTTTATTAAAATTTTTTTGTGTATGTATGCATATGTGTTTGTGTCGGTGGTGTATGTATTGTGTGTAGACATGTGTGTGTGCCTGTGAATGTGCCACAGAGGCCAGAAAAGGATGCTGGGTGTCCTGCTCTATCACCCTCTGTGTTGCTTCCTTGAGACAGACAGATCTGGATACGATATGGAGTTAGGCTGGCAGCCAGAAATCCCTTTGGTTCCCACCCCACAATCTTAAAGTAACAGGGGCTCTCAGTCACCCCTAGCTTTGGAGCTGGGTTCGAAGAATCTAGGAATGAACTCAGGTCTTCAGTGCTTACACAGCAAGCATTCTTACTTTCTGAGCTATATCCCCAACCTGGTGCCTTCTATTTCTTAAAAGAAAGGAAGAGAGGGAGGGAGGGAGGGAGGGGGGAGGGAGGGAGGGAGGGAGGGAGGGAGAGAGAGAGAGAGAGAGAGAGAGAGAGAGAGAGAGAGAGAAGAGAAAGAAGTCAAAACTGTGTGGAAGGCAGCATCATGGTTGAATTTTAGTCATATTTTTAATTGAGTTAGAGAAAAACTTTGGTCATGACTCACTTCTTCCAGAAATGTGTTTTCATTAATTCTCAGGCTTCATTGTAGGGGTCCTCTTCCCCCTCAGCTGTTGGCCACCAGGTCAAGGGGGAAAAGAGGCAGGTGGGGTGATAGAAAGCTATGATAGCCCATGACTACACATAGAGAGCCCTCTGGGTGACAGAGTTTGCTGAATCAGCTCAACTTTATTCCAGGGTAGGTATAAAAAAATATATGAAAGATTGGGGAGTCTGGGGCAAACCCTAGATTGCATTAAGTGGCTCCTGTCACAGGGCTTAGTATGTGAAGATCCTATAGCAAGTCTCTAGCACAAGCCTTCTGAGCGGGAATCTGTGCCAAGGGTCAAGCTAAAGATGAATCAGGCATCTGGTTTTAGAGACAGCTTTCATATAAGATCAGCCCTCCAGGCCCAGCGACATTCTCCAGATCATGGGAGGGAGAGAGGGCGGGAGCTCCATTTTGTCTGCTGCCCGGCCACGGGTAGGCTGCAACCTCTGACCGGCTGGCAATGTCTTGAAACACTTCATAATTGTTTGTGAAGTTATTTAAGTTGTATAATGATAATGATAACTACCTCCACCTAAAGAAAAATTTTCAGTACTTAGAACTTTTTCATGTCAGGAAAATAAATTTTTGGAATACCCGTTTATCTTAACAAATGCTAGAAATGGCATCTTTAGTAACTACTTACGCTTATAATAACAATTTAAAAAGTTAGTTACTGGCTCTGAAATGTGATAGGAAGGAAGTTTTAACCTTTTTTTTAAACAGAATATATAGGATTTCATAGTGAGAAGAAACATTAAAGTATATGATATATTAGTAAGAATGTTTCCCTTTTCAATAACACTTACAATTAAATGGAGATATTATAATAAACCTTATACCCAGAAAATTAATTTTGTAGCTCAAAAATGTCAAATTAGCACATTGTAAAATTTTAAATCATCATGAGATTTGATCACAATTTAATTAGTTCCTAGATTTAAACTTTTTAATTATATGAAGAACTTATTTTCATGAAACTATTTTAAGTTGAAATATGGTTCCAGCTCCCTGGCCCAAAAGATAGAAAACAGAGCCTCAGATATTTTTTTTCTGAAGCAAAATGAATGTTCCTGGCTCCATTCTTCCAAGAACATGGCACTGAGCAGTAGACAATCCAATTGTCATATAGGTCTGAGAGGTGATCGGTGCTCAAGAGCCCACCTGACTCTGGAGAGTGGCATTGCCTTTATGGTGCAGGTGTTCAGTGGCCTCCGCATCAAAGTGATACAGTCCTTTGTTTTCTTCAAAATTCTTTTTATATTCCTTCTAGAAAACAAACATAAAAATCAGTTTAGAATAAAGGGTACTGATGAGTAAAATTAAGAATTAGGAATATAACTGGGGTATGATAGCTCTTGGAAGGCTGAGGCAGGAGGACTACTGTGAGTTCCAGGCAACCCTGGGCTACAGAGGGAGACTGTCTCACAACAATTCTTAGTAAAACAAGCAACATACAAGGCAGTGGGAAGGGGGTGCAGTAGTCTACAGCAGCTGGCATAGAGAAGGTTCTGGGACCAAGGTAAGTGGACAATGCAAGATGGTCTCACTGCAGGAGGCCATGAGAAGAGCACAGGAAATATTCCAGGGTTGATTGTAAACATGATATGGCAATGAAAAGCTAGTGGTGGAGCCCATGGATCCTGCAGGAGTGGACAAGGTGAGGAGAAATATAGACACGGCTTCTTATCCTAGGACATGTATGATGATCAGCTCTGTCCATAAGGAGCTAGAACCAACAGAAAGAGCAGAGTGATGGGAAGTAGAAACTAGGACCATGGCTGTAGAAAAAAGACTGAGCCATGAGCAAGGGCAGAAGAGAGAGGGAAAGAGAGGCCGAGGGACAATTGAACTGATTTCCAGAATTCCGAGGAAATCAAGAGGGTCTGAGGAATGTGGGTATAATTCATTGATTCTTTTGTTTTTGAGTTGAAGAAATTAGAGTAGCCCTCTACTATTTCGACACATGAGAAAGTAAATTTGGAAGGGATCAGAACACGTAGGAATGATATTTTACTCTAGACCAGCAGCAGCAAAACAAAACTGCTTCATGATGTCTAGCCCTAGAGATTAGTAATAGTCCTGCTTGGAAAAGACTTCTACAAGCGTAGTCTCAGAGATGCAAGGCTAGAGACCTACAAAGGTACAAATCAATTGCCCGTGGGTCCCAGGAAACGTGGTATTCTGTGGAGAGCGAAAAGAAATACATATAATTATAGCTCGTGAAGAGCAGCCTAAAAAGTGGCCGGAAGGACATCGGGACATGCTCTAGGGCAGAAGTGTGAGAGGGGTCAATGCTCAGCATCAGGAACAGACAGACCAAAGGTACTGGTGACCAGACACAGAGCTGCTCCCCCCCTGGTCACACAGCTACAGTGGGAGCCTGACTTCCAGAGCCACCTGTCACTCAAACGGAAAGTACCAGAAGGAGGTCTTGCCAATCAATGGTCACACGTTACATCTTGACTGAAGAGAAGAAATAAATTTGTTGAGTTCCTCTGTGGATTTTAAGTTTAAGCTAAATACAAGATAATTCAAGAAAGTTGCAAAGCCTAAACCTGAAATGATATATACTATGAAACTTTTTATGCTTTGTTCAGATATTTTCATAATATCTACTTTAAAACGAATGTAATTTTCATATATTAAGGCAGAACATAGTCTATTTTGTAATCAAAATCCATAACTAGTGACGTCTAGGGAATTGTGCTTGGAATAATGTATATATACTAAACACGGGCTAAAACCAAATCCTTTCAACTCCAATCAGCAAATGAAGTGTCTAATACAGGGGGTGTTTTCTGAATTGGCTAGTCTCTGCTGCCTCCTAGTGGAAGTTATGTAGAATAACATAGTATATATGTTCTAAATTTATATGAAGTTACAAGGAAATTGAAAGGTCCATTTTATACAGTAAAGTGTTTCTTCAAACACTTAATTCGTAGTTCTTGGCAGGCTTTAGAATTACTCACTCTGCTCTACATATGATTCATTAAAATTTGATAGAAAATCTGATATAGACCAAGACATTTAGAGATGTTTAATAAAATAGCCATTTATAACAAACAAGAATGGAACTTTGGCAAAAAAAAAAAAAAAAAAAAAAATGTAACATGAAATTTCTTCTTCAATGTTTTAATAAAAATCCATTCATCTTACACATCAAGAAATAGTCTTATTCTCTTTATACATATATTTAAAAGAAGGCTATTCTAACTTACAATGAATTTAAGACAATATTGTCTCATATAATTTTAATATGCAAATCCTTTGGAGAAAGTCAAACTTTCTGGCCCATATAACCATTTCTGTGATGCAGACTAAGATAGCAAGGGAGCTGAGGTCTGGGAACGATGACTAAAATGGGTAACGTGGCCTTGTTGGGCTTTCTTTGGAGAGATGACAGAAACTGTATACATTAAATTTGGATTCTTTCCCTCCATTGTAAAACAAACATCGACATTTTGAAAAGAAATGTTGCATGTGAGAGATTTACAGTCTTGCTCATTTACATATGAATCCCCACGTCCTTAGGAGAGCTAGCCTGGATGTGGGCTGGGGACAGTACAGGACAAACTGGACACTGGAGACTGAAGAAAGCAGAGGATGGAGAGGACAGACAAATGATGTGTGAATCATGGAGAAAAGCACAGACCCAAAAAGAAACACAGGTGTGCTTGGGATGTGGAGGGTGGTAGAGGGGTGACCATGAGCAAGGCGGGACAATGGAATTTAAGCGTCCTGTCACCAAGGTTAACTTTGAGCCTGTCAACGTGGCTCTGACACTGGAAACAGAAATATACTGCCTTTTGACCCAAAGGCCAATGCTTTTTAAATAAATTAAAAACTAATCTCTTCACATGTGAAGCACTTACATGCAGTCACACCTTGAGAAGGCTAGTGGTGGGGCCTTGCAAAGAACAGACACGTAAATAGCAAATGGTGTTGCCAATGCTGAGAACTGCACATCCTTGACAACTGAGGCTTGCTGTAGCTTTATAGTGAAGACTGTGGCTCGGATACTAAAGGTTCACTTTTCCTTACACCTCACCCAACATGTATTTCTTCATCTGATCTGGATTATTCTGTAAGTTAGAGTGCTTTGAGTGAATGAGTGATTATTATTATTATTAGAATGGGTATGAAAATAATGGGGTGAGATTGGAGAAGATCATTACTATGTGGGATCTGGATATGTACAGAGTGGAGCCACCAGCGACCAAGGGTCATCACTTGTAAGGACTAGAGATGTCAGCACCCAGGGTAGACCCAGTATCCCAGAAGGCTAGAGTTCTGAGGGACTGAGCACAGGAATAGTAAACACAAATATTTTCATCAGGACATAGAGCCATCCTCACTGACTTACCGATAACATGGACTCCCTCTCAAGACTGAACTCCTAGTGGCCATGATCTCCTGTCAGAGGAAATACCATTTAAACTATGACAAATGTTTGCTACTGAA
The DNA here is from genome assembly GCA_033318265.1 of Phyllotis vaccarum. Lineage (NCBI taxonomy): Eukaryota > Metazoa > Chordata > Mammalia > Rodentia > Cricetidae > Phyllotis > Phyllotis vaccarum. The sequence goes on from JARWLC010000003.1 coordinate 75,651,364, forward strand.
AACTTAACATATATGACACACTGATGTGGCTTTCACAGAAGAAGATCCCCGACTGCAAGGGAAGACCATCAAAGAGCTTCATTCTGATGTAGGTGAAGAAATGAGAAGAAGGAAGACAGAAGGATGCTTGCGTGTGTCAGTACCAATAACTGGATTTGTACTTGTGAGATGTGAAAAACCCATTTTGGGCACCGCTTTCTTCCATGGGATAGCCATGTCCACTGTCCATGCTCCAGCAAATAACCTCCACCCCACACTTTCAGATAGCCCTCACGAAACTTGGTGGGTCAAATCCGCACAAAGACCCAAAGGTAGAAGAGTACATGTTGGCAAGAAGAGGGGGTTAAGCAAGAGATGGATGGGGGACAAGATAGGAAAATGTGGATTCAAAGGACTAAAATGTATTTCATACATGTATAAAAATATCTACAGTAAGAGTAAGTTAAGAAAAAGAACTCTTTTATAAAGAGACATTGACCGCGGGATTTGCACACGCAGATGGCTTCTTTTCGGTGAGTTAGTTGTTGGAGAGTTAAGACACGTAGCACACCTAACAGCAGGTAAGCCTAGGAGCAAAGAGGAGCAATGGCATCCCAGAACACACATCTACTCTACAATGGCCACCAGACGGCCCACTTACTCCACTGAGCATTTTGCTGGCTTTCAGAGCATGGTCTAAAAACAACAAATTTGGGAGATCTGAAACTGGCTCGTGCATGGTGTGAACATCTTTCTTGTACTTCACCTACAAAAATAACACGGAACAAAATACCATCTAAGAGAAGAAAACGGGTTTGTCTTGGCTCCCTTGCCTTTTTCTCCCTCCTCACACACAGTTTAGTTTAGAAGTGACAGAAAAATTTACAAACAGCCACTAGATGGTGCTGATTCACTACAGAATGAGTAAAATGGCTATTTACGAAAACCTTTTTTTTTTTTTTTTTTTTTTTTTTTTTTTTTTTTTTTTTTTTTTTTTTACTGTTTACATATTCCAAAATGGTGGTGTTAACACACTTATGTAATTATAGTAGAAACTCTACTTTTAGAAAATAAGGAGACTCATTGCTGTATTTTTTCCATGCTGCTACAGAATCATTTTAGTTTTACTTTACTACAATTTTAAGGTTTTGCATCTTAGCATTCTGTAGCCATGTAAATTGGTTTTGCTTGTTTTAAGTCAACTGCTTTGAAATTTAATATTAGTAACAAGAACCAAATATCAGAATCAAATGTTTAAACACAAACTGTATGCACAAAACCTTTTAAAACACTTTATGTATGTGAAACAATCTTTATAACCACCCTAATTGTTGAGCATTTTATTCCAATTTGAGAGATAAGGAAACTGAGGCACATAAAGATTGAAGGCATAACAGGATTCTGAGTGGCTGCACAGGATCACATCCGGGTAACCTGAGCTAAGCCTTGAGCACTCAGGCTCTATTCTAGCGGCCTCTAAGATAAACTAATCTCTACGTTCCATTACGTCTCTGCACACATTCCAATTTTATCAGTCAGGAAAAGAAAGATTCTGATATCCCCAGAGTTTCTGAAAGACAAAAACACCCGCTTTAGCTTCCAGAGACAAACCATGACTGTTTATTGACCATAAATACTTTCTAGCATTAATGAAAGAAGAGTCAAGCCAGCCCCAGGGAGAAGAGCAGACAAGCAGATGAGTCAGTGAAGCAAACTTTCCATGAACTCCATATTCGTGATCGGAAAGGGTCTGCACACATTTTAAAGATATAAAAGTGATCTGTTTGCCAGTATTTCTGCTTTCATACAATATCTTCTTCTAGTAAGAATCTCAAATATCACTTATCAAATGAATCCTTAATTTTAAAAACATAAAGATAAATCTACAAAGATAGAACTTAACATAATAAAAATGAATGAAGTTTTAAAACTTTAGCATCACAATTCATGACAATTTTTTTTGATGAACATCCATGTATCAGGTAGTACTTTATAATAAACCCAATTTTGCAGCTGTAATTATGAGTTAATTGTTGTCCTACCTACTAATTTGTGATAACACACATCTCTTTCCTGCAAAACTCTATAATCTATTTCCACTCTTGATCAGACATAATAATTTTATTCATACCACTGTTCCTACTTATTAACTAATTAGTAATCAGTAACCATTAATAGCAAATTATAATAATATACTTTTCTGAAAAAAAAGCTTCAGGAAAATATGCTTCAGTGTTTTCGACTACAAATTACTTGGAAATTACATGATCTTGATTAAATATCAGTAATTACAACACAGTTAGTTCTAGGAAAACAAGAGAAGATATTGAGAGCAATTCTGTAGATTACAACTTACATCACTTGCCAGGACAGTAGCGAGCTGGTGTTGCCTAAAAGAAGCGCTTTCCAGGGGGTTATAACAGTGGCTTTTCTCCTTCATTTCATTATCAAATTTTTCCTTATATTTAACCTGTCATAAAGAAAAAGGACGAACTGAATTAAGTCACATATTTCAGTGGAAAAGTAACATATTAGGGTTTTTTTTATTTTATTTGAGATCAAATAAAAGCTACCTTTCGAGTGAATAGTTAGAAAATTTAAATTCTTGATTCTCATTCCCCCTACATAAAGCTTAATGAGGCATTTAGAAAAATTTAATGTGCTACTTGAATATTGGTCATGAATGTCATTAGGCATGAACTAGCATCAAATTCTCTGCTTCTGAGAATTATGCATTTAAAATAAAATTTTTTTACATGTTGGTCCCCATTTCTGTACTCCTGGATCGCAGGATCATTTAGAACTGAGAGCAGGCATTTCTTAAGGTCTACCATACTTAGAAAATTGGTCATTGGAACCAGAAATTGAATGGATTTTCCTAAGGGAATTTTTCCAAATAGAGAGTATAATTACTGTCCATATTTTATTTGTTCAAAGATTCATTTTAAAACTGTATTTTCTGCAACACCCATATCTCAGTTGTTCAAAGCCTACACTTTAAAAAAAAAAAAAAAAGATATATTTTCTACAAGCGGTCTATGTCTGTCTCCTGACAGTTTTGGCTTTTTCCTACTTTAACTTCTCAAGTTATCCAGAAGAAAAGGTGTGTTTAATACTCAGACTAATTTTTTGTTTCTTTATTCATAAGGCAACAAGAAAGGGATTATCAACTTAGAGTTATTCTTTCATGGATAAAATGACACAGATGCATGTTGTAGACAGGATGTAAGTTTTCTTACCGAATAGACAAATACAGAACACCTTAGCTGCCCACACATTGCACACCCTTGATGAATGCAGACTATGTACATATTTTTAAAAAGCAAAAATAAACTGTTTCAGATGCTCATGCAATTCTATAATATTATACTGCTGTAAAATATTATAAACTTTTTGGTTTTCTTATACTGTATTCAGAAAGCACACTCATCCACACCCCTTCAGGCTCTGTATGCAGCAGTCTGTATTAAACAGAATTGGAACATGATTATTTTCCTGGCTCTGTTTGGGGTGGTGGTCTTCTTCAGGGATGCCTGCCGACTGTCTATGAGAGCAAGCTGGTGAAGCTTGGAGCTGGGGGGTGGGGGGGGAGATAAAGCACATGAGTGTCTTCTGTAAGTTCTATTTAAAAATAATTTTCTGACATTCATGCTGCCCAGTACATTTATTTTAAATAACTGGTAAAGCATTTTAAATCTTGGGGGTTTTGGGGTTTTTTTGTTTTTTTTTTTTTTTACATCTTGAATTGAATTTCTATAATGTTTGCATTTCCTACACTACTTTAATTGGCATTCTCTTAAGGATTCCTCTTACTCGGCCATGTTCATGCTTGTGCTCCCCTTTCTGAACGACGCTTTCTTCTTCACAGGACTGCTTTCTGGCAGCGGCTCTGCAACTCTAACTGGCTAACTGGCACCCAGTTTACCGCCAATTATCCCCATTTACTAATCACAGCCAACTTGTGTGTCTCAGCTATGTACTAAGTGGGTCCTCTGACTTGCCCCAGAGTGTCTGAATGTCTTTCACGACTGTGAAGAAACACACTAACAGCCAAGGCTACTTGAGGGAGAGAGGATTTATTCTTGCTCACAGTTCCCAGTTACAGTCCACTGCAAAGAGGCCACAGCAGCAGCCACTAGGGACAGCTGCTCATGTATCATCCACAGGACAGCAGCAGAGAGCAAGAGATGAATGCATGCTCACCCCTCAGTGTGCTTTCTCCATTTTATACAGTGCCAGACCCTCTGCTCATAGGCTGGTCCCAACCACAATTTCAATGGAACTCCCTAATATCAATCAACATAATGAAGAACATTCCCCAAAGGCATGCCCAGAGCCTCATCTCCCAGGCGATTCTAGACAAGCTGGCAATTAATAACCTCACAGCGTATTCCCTGCTGTTTTGTATACCAAGGAGTTGCCAGCATGATTACACAGAATGCAAAGACAACGTGCAAGTTGGCATGAGAAATAAAAACGCGAACTTACCTGTTCCTAAGCCTGGCATTTCCTCTGAGAGATAAATGCATATTTCTGAGAAATAATTATCAGTCTATTGCCCATGTCATTCTTATATAATTATATATCACATACATATATAATTTGTAAAATAATAATAATAAGCAAAGTGCTGTAAATGTGTTTTCATTCTAAACCTCATTTGATTACGTGGTGTGATATTAGGAGATATGCATAAAGCAAAACACAAGAGTTTCCACCATTAATCAACTAACATAAAATAACTGTATTATGTAAAAAATACGTTGATCAAACACTGACATACAACTGGGTCTTGCCTTATAGCTTCTCCATGATTTGCACATACATGAATAAAGAGACTCAGATGGCTTATGTGGGCCAAATCTTTCACCTTCCAACTGTCTCCCTCACTAACTGAACAGACATGTTCAACATTCTGTTCCATTTTCAGTGCACAGTTCACACCCTGATGGTCTATTTCCCTATTCACACTCACCTCTCCCAAGAGGTCCCTGAAATGCCTTCACTGTCCTTGCTTACCCAAGCATGGAGCAAAGCATATGTCTGCCAGTTATGAGATGATTGGACAAAGGGAAAGATGGTGCTGATTTTAAGATAAAATGTTACTCCTTCTACCCAGATCCATTGTTTAGAAATAAACGAGGCTCTATAAATAAGGATTGAAGTTACTTTATTTATATTATGAGTGCCACACACAGAGGTTCAGATATCATCACTTTCTAATAAATGGATAGAATGGTTGATTATATAAAGTCAGACTCCAATTTTCTAAAGGATTTTAACCACAATAAGACGTTAGCAAGTCCCCACTGTGACTGTTAAGGTATGGTGATAGAATTTAAACTGTTTCTCTTTAAGTGCCTCTGGACAGAGCAATGCCACCAGGAAGTGAGAGGTGTAAACACACAAGTTTCCAGCTCTCAGGTGCCTGGCTCCTTCATGACATCACCCATGCTCAGGCTCCCCTAGAGCCAACAAGGAGAGAAAGACATACCTTCAGCATAGCCATAAAAACAAATGATAGGGAAAAAAGTTTAAAAAATGAGGAGTGGACCTTAATTATCACAGGAAACGATACACTTTGTGTCTACAGATGTCCATTCTTTACAGTCTGCTAAACCTGAACTACAAGGGAGCTTGGAAAGCAGTGAAGAATTTAAAATAGAGCTCACCACAGAAAGAATCAGATTGTGAGTCTGAATTTTAAGCACAGTGCTATCTGTGCCCCCTTTTTTTTCCCCGTCTTTCCTTCTTCTTACATTTTCTTTCCTTATTATTTGGGTCTGGAGACTAAAGAGATTTATGTGCCTTTATTTTCTTTACAAAATACTATAGTATAGTGTTAAGAATCCAAACCCTTAAACGGTTATCCACATATTTATCAACACCCTAATCTATTTCATTGCATAATCTAAAGGACCTAGGCTGTGGAACTTGTCATGGGGTAAGTCACTCAAGTCAATTTTTAAAACACAGATTTATACACACAGGGGACTAATACAAACCACATCCAGAACTAAGCAGAAATGAACAGAGATCTATTCGCATTGGCAACTTGGGATATGACATTTAAGCTCATATTGGCAGCGTGAGAAGTTTGGCAGAGAGTGTGTTTGCCAGGAAAAGAAAAAAAAAAAAAAATGGGAGCATCTCCAAGCCAGTGAATACCCTAACAGTTTAAGGACACTATTTATTACTAAATTCTCCGTGTTGAAGCTTTTAAGTTTTAAACTCATTCTTATCAACACAAAATACAATTTTGTAACAACTACTAATTATTATATGTATAATGCTTCACCGGTGCTATAAAACTAAACCAGGAATTTAATCCCTTCATCCTGCAGACAAATTCCAACCAAATATTAAGTTCAGACGACTTAGTGTCAAATTAGCCTGACTTACAATTGTTTAAGCTGATGACTTTGACAGTCCATTTACATTTGAGCTGCACATAAACCAGTATCTTTGTGTTGACACATGAAATCTTCTTTTACTAAAAGTTTTAAGCAACTACAACATAACAATATGTATCTTCCCAATTTTAAAAAGAAAGTTGCAGCTGGATAGATGGCTTAATTTAAGAGTGAATATTGCTCTTGCCAAGGACCAGAGTTTGGTTCCCAGAAACCAGTGACTTACAACCACCTAGAACTCTGTTTCCAGGACATTGGACACTCCTCTGACATCTACACTCACATGCGCAGGTATTCGCACACATATACACGATTAAAAACAAATATTTAAAAAAGTAAAATGTGAAAGAGATAACTGACATCTATGAGCGTATGGAAATGGTTCGAGTTAGTCTAAAAGTTGGGTACATATTTCTGTCGCCTGGCCCAAGTAAGCTCCCACGGAGCTCGGCATACAGACAAGATGTGCGCCTCTCTCCCACTCACATTCCGTCGCCACCTCCGCACTTTGCATGTGTTGCAGCTACCCAGCAGCTCACTGCCTTGTCTTTGCCTTGTCTCACACCTGCTTGGCCTCTTTTCCCTGCTTACTGAATTCCTAAGCCCTTCTCCGAAGCGTATGTTTGTGCCTTTTCCAGTGGCTTAGGAGTCAGTAGGCACATGACCCTCCAAGTTACAAGAAACTACATTTTGGGCGTGGTTTCAGGTTGACGCATCTGACAACACACAGTAAACAAGCCATTCTTCTGGCCACTGTTCTTCCCGACCTTCCCCAGTCAGGAGCTTACATGCTATAAGATCAAAGGAAACCGAAAGCTGATGGGTACAGAAAACTTGCAGACTGCAACCTGTTTAAGCATTTGATCACTCGGTGGCTACATACTTTGAGACTGAAAAATATATATTTCTAAAAACCAAGGTGGGGATCGTCAAATGGCAGGACTCTTGTGGGCTGAGTTTGGAATGTGAAAATAAATACTTGGGTTGAAGTTTTCTTTAGGGTCTCACAGCGGAGGACTGGATAGAGCTTGAGTGAGCGTTACCACTCTCGCTCTGCCCTGGGGAATTCATCTAAAAGATAGATGAGAGAACCGCATTGGGCATTTTTTTTTTTTTTAAAGAAATGATTCGTATGGAGCTGTGCAATCTGTGGGCCGGTGGGCCAGTGCCCGTTTTAACAATACCCTCACCACTCTAATAAGCAACTATGCTTGCTATCAGATAAATTTTATGGAAACAGAAAAACGAAGTGTCTTAGGTCAGTAGGCAAGCAAGCAATAGAACCATAGTATAGCCTAGGGCTTACTCCGCTGCCAAGCTTCTTACTCACTGAAAAGGATCGGACAGGTTCTACACAATCTACTGTGTAGATGATGGGAAATTTTCAACCACAGCAAAAGAAGGGAAGTACAAGAAGCCAGGGAGGGACTGGTTAAATGGTACAGGAGGGCACTGAATGCTGAACTCTAATAGCTTGAGTTTGATCTGTGGGACCCACATTGTGGAAGTTGTCTTCTAACCTCTATAAGAAGTCTATGGTACACACACACACACACACACACATACACACACACATACACACAAACACATGCATATACACACACACATACACACACACATACACAGAGCGAGAGAGAAACCCAAAGCAAGTCCAAGCTCTCTTGCCTTCTTAACAGCATTATTAGGGATGCTCAGTGCTTCCACAGCTATCTCAGGCCTTTCATAAGAGTTCTATCGAAGCATATCCTCAACCTTCCTTCTATGCCTTAGAAGCCTTTCAAGCTACAAAGTTGTTTTATAAACAAAAGGCCTGGCAAACTGTAAAGCAACACAAGTCACAATTACATTCTTGCCATCTCTCACACGCATCTCTTCTCTCTGCCTCCCTCCTCCATGAAGGCACAGAGACTTCTGAAGGGCAAATCATTTCCTGTGGGATTCTTACAGCCGCTCCCAGCTGACCCAAGGGATTTTCATCTCTCACAGAGGCCAATCTTTTCTGTGGAGTGTTGATGTCTTAATCCACCTAAAGTGATGTCTACATAAGCTGTGCCTCATCAAATTTGTCTGTGATTATTTATTTCTCACCTGAAAGTGGAAGCTAACTGAGTGGCCACAGTTGAAGTGGTGACAATTTGTTCTCTTAAAAAAAAAAAAATCTAACTAAAACACACACATACACCATGCATTTCATGTGGGAATAACTTTCTCTTTTTACAACTCTGATGATACAGCACATCATTCCTACTAACAGTTGGGTTTGGGGGTCATTATTCAACAGCTACAGAGTTTAGCTTTACGGGATAAAAATTGGATGGATGGTATGATGGTATTCCATTATGAATTCATTTAATACCATCGTACTTTGAATGGTCACCATAGCAATGAATGGATGCTGTGAAAAACACCAAGACTGAAAGTACCTTGGAGAAGATGAGGTTGATTTCGTCTTACTAGCCACCAGGTAACAGACCATCACTGAGGGAATTCCGGGCTTGAACTCAAGCCAAGATAACAAAGGATGAAAAGATGCTGCTGACTGGCTTGCTTCTTCTGGACTGCTTCAATGCCTCTCCTATACAGACCAGACCCACCTAGCCAGGGATAGTGCCACCCGCAGAAGCCTGGGCCTTCCTATCAAGTAGCAATCAGGAAAATGCCCCCACAGACATGCCAACAGGCTATTCTGATGGAGGCAATTCCTCAGGTGAGATTTTCTTTTCCCAGGTATAACTCTATAAGTTAACATATGAAATATAATATCATATGCTAATATATATAAGAAACATATTTCTATTCTGCTCTGTAAGCAATGCCATATAGTCAAAATGAACATAACACTGACCTTCTTCTCATTAAAGTCCTCTTAAATTTCTGTTTATTGCTAAAGCTATTCCCCTTGATTCAAAGGCCCTGTCCTCAATAACCTTCCACCCTTTATTTGGGCCTTTCTTCTTGAGCAGATTTTTCTCTCTTTAAACCCAGCCTAACTCAAAACTACCACCTACACAAGACCTTTCTAACGACATGTCCTTCTCCCCCACACTAGCGGGAGACAGAATGCTCATGGGTACAAATGACAGCTCACTTTAATTCTGCTGGCCCTTATTTTTCTCCTAATAAATTTGAACGTCTTCCTACATGGTTATTGGACATTTTTGTTTTCTATCTGTAGAATCCTGTTCACCTCATTTCTCACTTTTTCTGCTGAGCTCTTGGATGTCTTTGTTTCTACTTTAAAGAACTTAGAAGGGTGCTTCAGAGAGAGATAAGCAGGTAAGAGCACTGATTACTCTTGCTAGGGACCCAGGTTTGTATCCTCACATCCACATGGTAGATCACAACCACTTATTAGACCAGGCCTGGGTCATTTTATATCATCTCCTGACCTCCTGGGGCTTCTTTATACACAGATATACACTCAGATATACACATACATACACAATAAAAGGAGCTTATGACAAAATAATATTAAAATATTTTATCATGTGTATTAGATCTTTTGGCAAATATTTTGAGATAACTGCTCTTCTTTTTATTATTTAAAAAACTAATTTTGATTTTTTTCTGTTTATACAAATTCTATGGTTGTTTAATTTATTCAGTTATTTAATTTGATCTTCAGTTTTAAAAAGCTGTTTGGATTTGAATTAAAATTACATAGACTTTTAAAATTAATTTTGAAAGGAATAACATTATGGTGATGTTGAGTACCAAGAATTTAACCCAAGAGCCCAGTATATCTTTCTAGACTTGGGATTTATTACATATTCTTCAGTCATATTTTAGATATTTATCTATTTATATTGTTCCATTTTGAAGTATAAGAAAAAAATTTTCCCCAAATTGAAAACTATAAATGCATCTTTGTAAAACATTTGTTAGCACTGCTGAGTCCGTCACTTCCTCCTGAATAACTTCCTTGTTTATTTGCTTCCTTACTTGACGTTTGGCCAGGTCTCGGGATACAGCTCTAGCTGGCCTTGGCATTACAGTCCTCCTGCCTAGGCCTCTTGAGTGTTGAAGTGACAAGTATGGGTCACCACAGGCAGCAGAGAGTTTAATATTTGTGCAATCATTGTTCTGACTATTCTGTTAGAACCTGTGGATTTCTGGTCTTGTTAAAGTACAAATCTTGTGCTATATAATGAACCCTGGATTTTCTTTTAGCATTTTAGTTATTACATTCCTGTCTTTTGGTTTGTTTGATTTTGACATGGCCTTCCTTTGAGACGGTCATTTTGTAGTGCAGGCTAACCTCAAACCTTCTGATTTCTGGGCTCTTAGGAATGCAGCATTCATGGTGTTAAACTACCTGGATTCATTTTTGTATGGGGTCAAAGATGCAGACCCAGTTTTCTTTCACCATCTTGCTGGCCAGTGACATTAGCACAATTTATTAAGTGGCCTAACTTCCCCCACTGACCTGAGTCAATACTTTCACCAAGCATTAAGTTCTTAGCCATACTGGGATCTATTTCAGAAATGCCATTGTATCCCATTGATTATTTTACCTTTCAATATATACTAACCCTATACTGATTTATTCAAATGGTTTTTTATTATTTCTCCTTCACTGATCTCCATTCTTAGACTGTTAAGGGCTCCTCCAGACAATTCCTGTCCACAGAAGCTTTAAAAGTATTTCAGTCATATTTTTAGTGATCCTTTTGGATTTTAACTGAAATTGAATGATATTTATATGATAATTCTGGAAAAATAAAATTTTAGTCTGCCAAACTCTCAGTCTATTCACTTTCCAGATTTGTAGAGTCTTCGGGTCCTATGGTCTGAAAATTGATTCCACGCTTTTCTGTATTATATCTTGCCTGTTTTATTTTCTTGGTAAGGAAAAATGTTTTTAAATTGAGAAAATATTTTATTACTAAGTTAAAATTGTATTTGTATTTATTTTGAGTATATGTACATACAAATTTGACTTTTGATATTAGTGATCACTATCTCTGGAAATACAGCATAACCAAACTTATTAAAAGAAGTTCTGATATGAACCCAGAGGAAAGAAAACTGCTTTGTTCTGAGAATTAGACTTTTTTCCCTTCTGCTGAAATTTGTAATTATTGTCATCCAAGCTGAGGTAATTCAAAAACATTACCTCTGTTTATTCTTACAATTAAAGATATTATCTATTTGAAATATTTTCCATGCTCCTTGAAACCAAAGCTCTGAATAGAGTCATTGAAGGATCATCATGCTCAATTCTTACCTGACTAGAGAGTTTAGACACTTCCACCACGTGTTCAAAATCTGGTCTTCCAATCACAGAGGGTTCTTTATTCACTGTGCCTTGCCCTTTCTTGTATTCTGCCTAATGTGAATAATGAGAATATTTTAATATTCCTACTTTACATTACATTAACATTAGTCAAAATAAAATATAATAGTCCCTTAGCCAATTAAAGAATATTTCATACAGCAATCCTAATACTCAAATAGTGACTGCTAAAGCAGGAATTTATATTATAGCTACTTGAGTAAATTTAACTTTTAGCAGTAAAACAATTACTTATTTTCATTTAAGTAGCCAGCCATCATTATCTTTATACTTTTAAAAAATACTAAGGGCTTTTCTGGAGAGTTGAGACTCGGTATTTTTTACACAGATAGCTTTTATTATTTTGCTCTTGGAAACAGGTATTAGCAATTGAACTGGTTTCTTTATTAATTTTTAAGGGGTACAGACCATGTACGCCATTCCAAGGGTTAACTTTAACCAGGATGTTGGGACGCTCAAGTAAAATGGCATTAACTTGGAAGAGTATCTCAGGAAAGCTAAACACAGCCATGGCATGCAGGAAATGTGCAGAAGTAAGGGCTGGTAGAACAGAATCGGCAAGTCACCAGCAACAGATGGGAAGAGGCCAAACTCAGCTCCCTGGATGGGAGTAAGGTGAGAGATTAAACGGGATCAGAAGACTGACAAGTCTGGGTTCCAAACTGAGACATCTGAATGTGATCATATACCCAGTAGTGTGTAGTCCTCTAAAAATGTGCTAATACTTGATATAGTGGAGCTGAACATGGGTAATCCATGCATATCCCTCAAAGTCTACATAATCAAATGGATAAGTCAGGAAAAAATTGAGATGTCCTTAATTCAAATGAATTGAACATGTTCATTGAATTAACCATACAACTACCAATGCTGTGTTCTGTCTCCCTCCAAGATAAGAAAGACGTCACATTTGCACAAGATTCAGAGAGATAAATTACATTGCTTATGATCTTGGAGATCTGAGTTGCCTTCTTGATATCCGGTCTGTCAAGCTCCGCAGTATACGTGTGGGTATCCTGGACATCTTTTCTGTAAGAAATCTGATTAAAAAGACAGTTTTGATTGGAAAAAAGAATAACTTGGTCATTTCATTTAGCCTCCTTCACTTCCTATAGAATTATTTCTCCTGGCCATGATCGCTTTAAGAACATACTGACCTTAAGTTACTTTTTTATGACTTTTGTCCAGATCATTCATTCCACTGATATATTAACTCTTTATACTATCCCATGTCTCATTATTGTGTCTGAAACAGATACACATTATGAAATAAGACATGAACCAATCCGAAAGGATTTTTCCACATAGCACTTTAGAAAATATTTTGGGCCTAAACTGGTATGTTTATAGTCTCACACATACAACATCTTTGGTTCCATCTGCCTCACATCTGACCATCCAGGGGATATAGGACAACCCCTGACAGATACATTATCACTCCCCTGAGGAGGACAGGTGGTGAACCCTGGTAACTACAGCGTTCTCCTCCTTCCGAACTGAACTTTAATATTTGTGCCTAGGAGACATTTATCTCCTAATAGGTTACATCATTACTATGATCTACTTCTAATTTCTAAAGGAAAATGATGATATTAAGGAATCTTGTTATGTGGAGTGTAGATTAGGCATAAACCAGTCACAGGGTAAAAAATGGAGGTTTAAAGAGGAAAGCAGACACACGCTAACAAAAGCTTTTGACTGTGTGGCTTGTTCCCATTACCTTGACTGACCAATGGGTATAAAGATTAGAACAGAACTATGGCAGTGCATAATGGCCGACATCTCCTCATCTATCTGCTTCTCTATATCATGAAATGTGTCACAATCTGCAGTCCTATACAGTTCTGTCAGGGAGTATTACCAGAAGCAGGCTAACTTGTCTATTAGAATATATTCTGCTGAGGTTATAGTGCAAAGTATATGGTCATTTTTTAAATCTATCTTTATTTTTTCAGACCATCCAAGAGTATAGTACAGGCATATAAACCATCTATACAAAGGGCACAATATATTCCTCATGTTGCCAACAAACTTTCTGCAGAAGAACCATATGGACTATTCATTAAACACTGACATCTCCGCACCCCACTTACAGTCCTCTGTAGTAGAATGCTAGCAAGTGGGGTCTAAATATCTGATTCAAATGAGTTCCTAATAGATCCCATGACCCAGTATTGGTAATATTGACCTACTTATTATTTTCCTTTGACCTTTCAGGGTTTAAAGAAATTCCTGTGGTATTTCCCATTTTTTTTCTCAATGCCAATTACCAGGAGTAAAAACAATTGAACATTAATACTTCAGTGGGTTTCCAATGCACTGTGTGACCTCGTTTCACTGAAATGTGAGATGTCTGCTTTATCTTTCATGAGCTTGCATTTGCCTTAACACCAAGACTATTTTTTAAAACTACATTTACAATCATGAACCTGACAGGTGGGCACAGCTTAAATACAATTGGTATAATTTCATCAAGAACATCTGTTTACTTTGGCACTTCAGATTCTCATAAGCTTTGCCTTACCCAGTAATTTTAGGTAGGTTTTATGAATACAAGTAGTATAATAAATATAGAACTTCACTGAACATTGAGTTATTTTGTGGGGTAGATTTTAAATGTTCAGGACTCTTTTAGCAAGGACAATTGCATTGGCTACAAAAAGCAACTACTCATCCGCAAGAGAGAGCAACTCAGTTCCAGTCCATACTGAGTTAAACACAAGCTGTGTAAACAAAAACCGGTTCTCAGGTGAAAACAAACCCAAATTATTACCCACCTCCATGGCTAACAGCTTCTAAGTTACTATATCCATGTGAAAGCCACCAGGGGGGGAACGGCTTTTTGTCTAGGGAAGAATGGGGGGAAGGATGGAAACCTACCCCCCCCCCATTTTTTTAAACAGAAACACAACCTTTCAGAAACCTCAGCTTTACATGGGTTACCTAATTACATGCTGTTCCGCCTAATGACTGCGTGAAGAGAGGTGAACGGTACAAAGGCGGCAGGAGCAGGATGTTGAATAGGGGGCCCCATCATCCATGTAAATTGTAAATTAGAGGCCAGCATATGCAACTCAAAACAAATATTAAGATTGACATGAGCCACACATTTAAACAGAAGGACACCACAGAGTCATGCAGGAGAAAAGCACAGGAGTCAGTTCACCATCTTCCATGACGACCCTGATGGGAAATGCCACAGGAAAAAGAAACTGCCATCAGTGACATTCAGGTGGCAAGCTGTCAATCACACCCTTCTATTAGGATGGCCAACAGTGTGTGGGGTGACAGCATGAACTCCTGGATGGATTACTTGTCTTTGTGTGTGTGTGTGTGTGTGTGTGTGTGTGTGTGTGTGTGTGTGTGTGTGTGTGTGCGCGTGCGTGCGTGTGACGCTCGTGGGTGGGTGTGTACACACAAGTGAATGTGAAAGTCAGAGGACATCAGTGTGAGTCCTCAGGCATCTTCTACCTTTTACTCTAAACAGTGTCTCTCTCATTGGCATGAAACTTGACACAGGTCAGACTAATCAGCCTATGAGCACCTGGGATCCATCTGTTTCCACTTCCCATCTTGGGATTTGTTACTAGGATTACAGGTGTGTGCCATTGTGCTGGCTTTGGACACGGGTTTTGGGTGTCCAAAGTCTGGTCCTCATCATTGGGATGTAAGTTTTACGGAGTGCTTTGTGGCCCCAGCCTCCTAGCATTTGCCATTTGGGAAGTGATTCTTATTCTTTTAATGTTTAAGTAGTAGTCAGTCACTAATGCAGTAGAACCTCCCTATACCCAAGCTACCCGATCAAACCAACTTATGAGTCCTGATTAGGGTCTAACTAGGACCAGATTCACCCACAGGACCTGAAGAGGAAGGATAAAACACCAGCATTCTTTCCTCTGGGGTCAGCTGATATAAACACGGCTTAAGTAGGAGACAGCAGCTGACTCTTTGAATCCTCATAGACATCGTCAGTGGGAACTGACACTGAACAGAACCATGGGGCAAGAGAGGGCTTCCTAACTTGCCTAAAAGAAGCTTAAGCTTTCTATTTATAGCTGGGCCTCTAACTTAAATTGTAACTAAGCATTCTGCACTTTGAATTCAGCTGTAGATTAAGAATATTTGCAAAAGAAAATTGTATCAATAACTCCTGAGTAAGATAACCACCATTAACCTACCATTTAAACAATATATTATGTGCTGTGAATTAATCTAGAAGTAGCTTAAAATAGGGGACTAGATACATGAACTAGATAAAGTTCATATACAAATAATACTTTATTTTATACAAAAATACCTGAGTATTCATAGATTTTGGGTTTGTTTTTAAGCCGACCCTCATCCCCTGATTGCCTCCCCCAAAAGGGAAAAAAGTCTCCAGATGGATCAGATCAGCGTGGTACACTCACTCCAGGCAAATCCTGAGTGCACTCTTCTGTGGAATTAATGCAAGGCTGTACCTAAACCAACAAACTCTCCACCATTCCTTAAAATACATTGGGGTGGACTCCTGTCAAAAACTCTAGAGACATCCATCCATGAGCTTCTGCAGAGCGATATCTGGCCTTTATCACTATTCACCAATAGTCTGCCTCTGGATTTTGCCCATGTCTCACTATGTTCAGCTCTGCTCTTGCCACATTCCTTTATATTCTGTCTACTAGTCTCCATGTATTCTCTCCATTCTGTATTTCTCTTTCTGCTGCATAAGGGCCATGGCTTTGTGGGTTCTATCATTCATGCAGTATGCTCAGTGGGTCACATACTCTGATAAATAGTTTATGTGCATTAGCTCTTTAAATCCTACCCTGTCTCTGTTGAAGATTGTCTAGACTCAACTGGGCTTTGTCAATACACCCTTCTAGGACTTGGAACCACATTCTCTAGCATGTCCTTGTGTTTAGCTATGGGGGAGGAGGAGCTCATTCGGTATTCTATAATGGTCATGTGGGACTCCTTGGTTGGGAACTTTATAAACTGAACAGAACTTCCATCATGGATGATCCTTGAGGCTTGGCGGGGAGAGAGAGGCTCAGAAAGATGATGCCTTTGGAGGATAAGCATCGTGCAAGCAGGGTGACCCGAAAGCAACAAATCCAACTGGAACCCAACCTGTCCAGTTTGCCATTCTAGAGAAGAACCAAACAGTTTGGGTGAGGCAAAACAGGACAAGAACAAAGAGTTCTTGAGTTGGCGGAGGAGAAATGAGAAGTTCAGCTACAGAGAGTTAAGGGAGGTCACAGTTTAAGAGCTCTGTACCCCCTATGACATTAGAAATGCTGCTATGGCTCATAGACTGGGATTCTTGTTTAAAAGCACTGCAGACTAAATATAGAACCTCATACCTACTAGCAGTACCACTAGCTAAGACCCAGCCTCCAGAAACCCCTCTTTCCTGTCACTTAAACATTGTTTTCTATGGGAGAATATAAATGCTTTAAATATAAGTAAGTGAATGGTTTGATGCTGTACAGCAGAGAGAAAATAACCCTGATTTTCTGAAAGATATTATAAATATTATAGCTAGAACAATCTATTATTGTTCCCGCCATTGTTTATAAGTCATTAGACAGCTGATAAACATTTTATTATTCACAATTTAATCTCATTACCACCACAACCTTTTGGAGAAAGAAGTGATTCTAATGATTCTTTCTGAGAGATAAACCAAGCATTAATATATTTGTTTTTAGTGTTTAATCCTGAGTTGTTATTGTAAATCACATGGGGAACCTCAGAAAGCCATAATAGTTTTCCTCCTGTCATTTTACTGAATTATCTGATGCTGTTTCACTTTCTAATGGAACAGAACTTTAACTGCTGGAAAGTTTTGTGAGTTTTAAGACAGTGCATCATGCTTGGAAAGAACATCAAATCTCTTGCTTCTCCCACTGAGCATGTTTTAATGTGCACTGAACTGATTACCTACGCAAACTTAGGAAGCTGACCATTCCATCCTCAAAAGCTTGCAGTGATTCCTCTGAATGTGTCTGTCTGCACATCCTTTAAAACATGAAAGGATGCAGGTCTGCTGGCTTAAATCATTTTTTGATGACCATATCAACAACAGAAAGATTTGGGGACCTTTTTGAATTTGCCTTTCAGACATAATACACTCTTCATATGTATTTCCTAGAGATTTGACTCTTTCAACAACTGAACTTTTTATTGGTTTGCGCTGTCATATACCCTAAACTCTGAAATCCCCTCACAAAGCTGGAGGAAGGCCAGATAGGCCTACTATTTCCTGAAGCAAGGAGACTCTCTATGGAGCTCTTCACATCTAAAACTTGAGTTACCCGTTGGAAGTAAGTACCACTACTGCCCCCATTTGAGAGATGGGAAAGCTGTGCTCTTTGGCCAAGTAACGTGTCTCATGGTCATCCACACTATTTGGCAAAGCAACATTTCCATTAGGATCTAATCCCAAATTTCTTTTCTAACATGTGCTCCAGTGGATACCATCATGAGAAGGGCTGCATTCCATCACTCAACTAAAATTTTGAGTTATACACGTGATTGCCACTGCCCAGTGCCACCCCAAATACTGTTCGCCTTACAGCTGCTAGTTATTTGAAGGATAAATTCTAGTTATACTATCAGAATCTTTTGCT
Organism: Phyllotis vaccarum; assembly: GCA_033318265.1. NCBI lineage: Eukaryota > Metazoa > Chordata > Mammalia > Rodentia > Cricetidae > Phyllotis > Phyllotis vaccarum. Next base: position 75,669,666 of record JARWLC010000003.1, read on the forward strand.
GATTTGTAGATATTTAAATAGAAAAACTGAAAAAGAAAGTCACTCTCAGCTCACTGAAGAACACCATAATAAGAGGTAGAGCAGAAAGGAATCAGCTTAAAGGCTCCAGAGTATGACTGCCTGGCCTCTTGGTTAACAGATCTTAGAAAGCTGACTTGATTTGTGTGGACACAAAATGCTAACAAGTTGACTCTCACTGTTTATAGGATAATCCAATATTCATTTGTTTGTTTTATTATTACTGTGTGTGTGTGTGTACACACGCATGCACATGCATATACCTGTGTACACATGTGCCTATGTCGTAGCATACATGTGGCGATCAGGGACAGTTCTGGCCTATGTAGGTTCCAGATATTGAGCTAAGTTCATCAGGCTTGGAAACAATGCCATAATGCCATCTCCCTACCTCCCAACTTTTATTTGATAATAAGTAAGTCACTTATATCCAAGAGTAAACTGACATTCCCCACTACAAACGAGTAATTGTACTAAATCCTACTAGGAAAGTCTGTTTTGAGGTTCTTTGGGCTGAAGTTTCCTGGGAGATAATATTTTATGTTTTATGCTCCTAAAGTAGGAAGACTATGCGCTGGCTCTCCTTGTGGCTTTCAAGACCTGTGTTAAATTTCCTATTGTAAGGACAGCAAATGTATTATTCTCTGAGGTGTGGCTTAGGAAGAATGCCAACTATCTCAGGGTAGAATACAAATATCATTTTCACTTTAAATCTGAGTAAATAGTCTTAAACAGTTTCTAAATCCTATTATATGTACAAACTTTGCATGTAAAGGTTGAGCCGAGTTGGCAGAGGATGTAAGTAAACACATCCTTTTCCCATAAGTACACAATCCTGAATGGGGAGAAAGGCTTGATGCTCTGGTGCCTCAATCCCTCAATCACAGACCTTTTAAAGGAAAAAGACAGAGTTAAAATAATAAGCCTGGGTCTTACAATAAGGAACTTCAGTGTTTGAATTTCCGTGAACAATAGAGTTAGACAGGGCTTCTGTGGAACTGTGGCACACTAGCCCCCACTCCAGTTCACCAGGCCACTTTCTAACCTCCAGGCTTGCATTTGCATTTAAAGCTTTTTCAGTGTCAAACAGTAGAAACTCCAAGACCTGAATTATTTTTTCCTGTGAGCACTTGAGTTTACACAATGCTTATATTGCTCCCACCCTTTGATTCCCATTTATAATCTTGATGGCTGTCGATGGCCTTTCAGAGGGGGGCAGTGATGCAATGGACAAGGTAGAATTAAGAGTTTGGTCTGATTTCATTTATATACAAAATGCAACTCATCACAGCATTCTTTTAAGATTTGGAAAAGACCAGTATTGGCATAGTGCCTAGGATGTGGCTGAGCTGGGTAAGTGGTAGTTATGAATATTATAGTCCCTCTATAAGCAAACACATGCAAGCCTCTCCCTTAAAATACTAGCCTTGCTGACAATTGCAGACATTTAGCTTCTTCACCTCCTACCAGCACTAAGGCGTCCATGAGAACACTGTGGCATTGGTGAGTGGCTTGCGTGTTTGGGTCATAATGTCACGTCTCACTCTGATTTTCCCTTAAACACTTACCTGCTTCAATTTAATACCAAGTAATCCTGTACACCATGCAAAGAAACTGCTATAGTGTTTAAGTCTGAAGTGTCCCCGTGAACTGTTTTGGATGCTCAATGAAAAGTCTGGGGTTGTCTTTGATGACTATAGAAGGTTTAGGAAATGAGGCCTGACAAATAGAAGTAGATGGATTGGGGTAGGATTTTGAATGTTATATCTTTTCCTGAATCCAGTCCAGATCTCCCAACTTTCCAGTCTGAGATCATGCAAATACATACACCTTACATTCCTGCCACCATGGATGCAGTCGTTCTAAACCATGGGTTCTCTTCCCACACAGGACTGCAATTCCTCTAAAACCATGAACCAAATAACTCTTCCCAAAGGTCGCTCTTGTCACATACTTGGTCATAGTGACAAGGATGACAGCTAAACCATAGATACTCTGAAAGACTAGCCCCCGAAGACAGTCATTAGAATAAATAGTTTATTTTGAATTGAAAGTTTCTAGTTTTAAATAGACTTTACAAAGAGGGCAATGTGATAGGGCAGACTCTGTGTGAAATGACAGAAAAGGATCAGGAATATTTCTAAGATGGAGTGGGGACTTCTTGCCTCACCTAGGACAGGTTGTTTCAGTACTGATACTAACCCACCAAGAACCTAACCAACGTTTCACACGGTTTTTTGGAGCCCCCCAAAACTCACAATTCTACTATAATTTCAGAAGAAATTGTGTTTCTAGGCCACAGTGATGATGATTGACAAAGTGCATGGAAGTCTTGAAGGGCTGAGAAAGTTCAAAGAAGGAGTGTGCTGTCTTTGCCTAGCTCCTTCCCTCTCGGCCCCACGTTGAGACCATTAAGAACCTGCTTTCCTAGTTTCTAACTGTTCGGTGTTACATCCAATAATTTGAACCCTACAAACATTCCTAAAGAATGTGCAGTACAGAACCCTAAAACTAGAGTTTGTAATTCCTCTGGGGCCACTGATGGCAGCAAGGTCTTCTAACAGAGCCCCTGCCATCCTGGAGAAGAGACCACGAACTTCCAAAACACAGTGTAAAGGAAGCTCAGTAAATGCTGATAACCAAACCAGTCACAGAATCCACATGTGTCTCATTCAAAGCAAAACTTACAATACCCAAAATGCCTCACAATTTAAAGATATTCAACAAAGGGTTTAATGACAGTCATCAGAATAATTCAAGTAAAAATTATTAAAATCCTTGTGACTAGAGTGTCATAATATTTTAATCTCAAAAGAACAATCCTAAATCCATGGTTTTTACAGAAAATCATGGAGAATGAGCTTGCTTACATTACTCTGGTGTCTGTTGACCTCCATGGCATGTCTCACCTCCGGAGGCTCCTTCATGTGGGCATAATCCGAGAACCCTTTCTCAGCACCGTGCTTCTGTTTGTAGGCAACCTTCAAAGGCACATAAGGATTAGATCCACTTAGAAGTGTGCTCAACGCTCTGCTTTAAATCTCCATTTTTCTGACTGACAGTTAAATTTGCCTGCGAGTCTGTAACAAGATAATGTTCTCATCTTGGTACAGTAGTTTAGCTTCCTAACTCAAAAGTTGCAGTTTATCTCAACTACCTTTGAACAGAAGATTTAAAACCTCAATTTTATTCATCTGCCTTAAATCTGGGCAGCAGTTTGGAGAAACCCCCCCAAAACTGAGAGCTTACAGGGTTACAAACATACAAGATTAAATTGAGGGGGAGCAATTGGCCAAGTGAAGTTCAATAAAAAATGTGTCCAAGTGAATTGTTTACTTCTAACGATTATTTTTACTTATTAATTACTTATTTTAAACTATGTATGTTCTGTGTGAGGGTATGTGTGTATGGGTACAGATGCTCCAGGAAGCCAGAGGCATCAGATACTCCTAGACCTGGAGTTACAAGTGGTTGTGGGTGCTGAGAACTGAACTCTAGTCCTCTGCAAAATCCACATGCACTGTTACCTGCCAAGTCATCTCTTCAGTGCCATGAAATACTTTATGCCATGAATTGCTTTTAAGTGAAAGGTTCTGATTTTATATAGACACAAATGATTGGCTTATTTGATATGGCATATGATCTGATAATCATCATAAAATTTCCCAATTAGAAGAATATTTAGCAGGCAAAATTCTCAGATAGATGAAACCTAGTCCATAAGGAATATATCACCCCGATGCTGTTGATTGCTACTAGCCGGGCTGGGGAGGAGATGTGAAGAGGTGACTGAGAAGGTGGGATAACCAAACCTGAGAACGGAACTGGGAATAAGGGGACCACACCGGAACCGTCCCTTGCTCTCAGCTTTTACCATCATCTTCCTATCGCTGTCACGGCTCTTATCTGCTATATTGCCTGCCTTCCCTTGCTGAAACACACAATAGTTCAACTCCCTGAATGATAAGACCCCACAAGAGCATCTGCAAAAAGGGCAGAATCAAAGAATTACCAATTCATAGCCAATGGCCAACAAACCAACAAGTGAATAAGTGAATATAGAGATGAATGGAGAGGACAACTGGTATAGAGAAAAGCCAAAAGCAGTTTTAACGTGCACCAGTCTACTGACGGCAAGCATGTTACATGGACTTTAAATTGATATAAGGACATAAAAGCAAATAAAAATAAACATTAGGAAGTATTCAGCAAGAACAAAACAGAGTGTCCTTTCGTGAAAAGAATAGTTAAACTTGAAGAATTTATCACCAATATGAACTCCTTGGAGGCGATTTTGATATCTTACATCTTTTAATATCCTGTGCTTATCAAAATAATAACGCAGTAGAAATGCAATAAACTTTTAGTAAATGAATGAATAAATGAGTTTATTCAGCATTCTCTTAAAGTTGCATTCCTCATGAGTTTATAAACAGAACTGGATACCCACTTAACTTTATTAATACAGCAGTCAAAGAATTAAAGTGGTAAAAATAAGGCTGTTTTTTTGTAAACAGCCACTGAATTTTACCATTTTTAAAAGCTGTCTAGCACATCTCTCAACAATTCATTCAACCTGGGACATCACATGACCTAGATATTGTGGGCTCTGTTGAAAGTTGTTCTTTTAAACAGCCCCTCAACCTGTGTTCCCAGAGCTGGATCTCCCTGCAGTGGGAGAAACTAGCTGGCAATACAGAGCTTCCAATGTGAGGCACAGTCTCCCTAACGTCCAGTCCTCCATACGGTTCACATGGACTAAAGGGCTGAATTCGGGCCCTTCCCAAGGCGCTCCCAGATCTGAGTCCCAATTAACTTACCTCTTTCCTAAGATACCTAACATGATCTGACTTAATCTCATGAGAATTATGTAATTAAATCTTGGTTATTGTTTTCTAACTGCCAGATGATATTAACACATCTCTAGGTCATTTTAGTTTTTTCTGGTTATGTGGAAATTTGTGATAATTAACATGCTCACATCTGATTCAGTTAGGTTCTTCTATTCAAGTACAATCCTGTACCAAGACTCAAATGCAGCACTGTATATATTCCAGGTTTAATTCATCTTGCTATGGTATATTCCTTAGTTTACTTAGGAAGATACATAATTATGATGACTTTCTTTACATTTTCAGCAATTCCTTAAATGAGAAAACTCCACACAAGTTGACAGTCCATCATCACAGTTACTTAGGTTTTATATTACACCTCTGAAGAAAGGGCAAGTTTAAAAGTAGCCAAGTCACTAAAACCATGAAAAACTTCTGTATCCCGCATTGTAGATGGATACCACACTTGTGACTTCATAAATATAACTAATGCAGACAATCATTCTGTGACTTGTCATAGAAAGAGTGACTCACCCAGGACAATTTGAAAAAGCATGCTTTCTTAAACAGGCTACGTAATTTCCTACTTTCATCTTTAAAATAGTCGTTTCATTTATAGCTTCGACTAAGCACTACTTTAAAACTGAGCTGGCATCAAGTCGGAGGCAGCTGAATTTGAATTTATCAGAGCAATTTTCTTCCTTTAAATAGCTAATGTAAATGATGTCAATGATGCCAAGCTTGTACGTTTTCTGATAAATTTATTTTTAAAGGAGCTGTCATTTTGTAATGTTTCCCTAACTTCAAGCTATTCCCTCACACTCTGAAAACACTCAGAGCAAGGTAGAGCTGCACATCCATATCAGGGACACTGTCATAGTCTCACAAGGTCTATGTGTGCATGGCAATATATTCGCATTTATCTTGTGTATTTTATTATGGCAAGTGCTACATTCGCAAGGTTTGAAGTGCTATCACCTAAGAAAGCGAGAAAGCTCTTATACTTAAAAAAAAAAAATAGAATTGAAGTATCCTGCCTTAGTTTGATTTTCAGTTGCTGATATAAAACACTATGACCAAAGCAACATGAGGAGGAAGAATTTATCTGTCTTAACTTCCACAGCACTGTTCTTCATTGGAAGAGGCCAGGACAGGAACTCAAACAGGATGGATACCTGGAGGCAGATGCTGATGCAGAGGCCGTGGAGGAGGGTGGCTTACTGGCTTGTTCCTCATAGCTGCTCTTTATAGAACCTAGGGCCGCTGGCCCCGGAAGGGAACCACCCACAAAGAGCTGGTCTCTCCCCCATCAGTCCCTAATCCAGACAATGTCCCATGGGGCTTGCTGATAATCTCATTTTATGGGAGCATTTTCTCAACTGATACTTTTCTCTGCTCGGACAACTTTATCCCGTATGTAGTTGACAAAAATTATCCAGCACATGTCCCACACTGTCCCCTCCCCAAGTACAAACATAAGAATGTATTTCTTTTCTTCCTTGCATAATTGTTACTTGTCCCACATCAAATGTTGTGTTGTAATTATATGCTTTGTTAAGTAGCCCATGTCATCAACAAATAGCTAAGTGCAGGGCAAATAAAGGACATATCCATCACAGCCAGCCATGCAGAATCTTGACATTGTATATTTTTAGACTCGTCTTGCATAGTTGAGATAGACTCACAGCCAAGCTGAGGACACGGTAGATACTTAAATTTATAATAACGAATTACTTTAAGATGTTCTAAGAAGGGTTCTATGCTTGGGTTTTTTCCCAGAGTAATCCATTTGGGAATTTTTGAAATACAAGGCAGCTCTCATTTAAAAATTTAAAAAAAAAATCTAAAGAAGAAAGTGAATTTATTGAGACAAAGCAAATAGCACACGGCTTCATAATACTAGCACTTCAGAGGCTGATGTGGGAGGGTTATGAGTTCATGTTCTACTCAAACTATATAGTTAGTAAGGGGCCAGCCTGAGCTACATTTGAGGCTGTCTCAAAACAAAAATCTTAAATGTATTCTAAACCTGAAATACACTGATTGCTAAGACAGCAAGGAGTAGACGTAGCCGGAGAGATGAAGTGCAGCCTGTGGGTTGAGGACTCAGACCTGGGATAAAGGTCAACTAGCCATGTTTGTGTTCTGGCTCTGGTTTTTACTAGACATGTGGCCTTGAGAAAGCTACTTACCCTCTCTGTGCTTGTTTCTAAGGCCCTACAATGGGATACTTTGTGGAGCTGTTGAGAGGATCAAATTTAAAGAAGTGAGAAGTACGTGGAACAGCCTGACCCAGCTAGCACATGTGTTATCACCGACATACACCACATATGAAGAACACAAACTATGCAGAAGGGAGCTTATCCTTAGGAAGGAAACCAATATATTCAATTGAATTAAAGTCCACATGTGCTGGGGACTGCACCAAGTCTACTGAGTCCAATGAGACTCTTCCACAAAGTTCAGAGGGACAAATAACAAAAAACAGAATACAAACCACCACTGCCACCGTAGTTATCAACATCAGATTGTGATATGAAGAAAACAATGATCCAGAAAGCATCAACATATTCTAGTTTGTGATTACATAGCAAGAAATTCAGGATATGGAGGGTGTTCAGAATGCCTTACCCGACTTGCCAATCTCCTTTAAGGAAACACCCTCCTCTACACTCCTGGACTCAAAATGAAATTTCGTGATGACAACCTCTCTATCTTCCTGTAACTTAGAATCATGTAAATGGCTAGTTTCACCTGGTGGAGTCCCTAGGTGGTGGCTGTAGATCTCCTGAACGGAAAGCGTAAGCTACCGAATAGGGCACTGGTCTAGCAGAGGGAGCACAGGACATGCCTGACCTAAATCCAGCTATTGCCTGTTTCTCTGACTTTGTAAGCTCTACTGAAGTGTTCTTAGCTTAGAGATCATACATTAAATGAGAGACTTATTTAGAGTAGCTATCAAAATCCATCTGTGAAACTGTCTGGGTGATACTGGAATCAGCCCTTTAGGGAGCAGTGAGTGGGACCTGATACCTGAAGGTCCCTTCATTTTCTGCCATTTCACCTCTGACAATTGGTAGTATAGACAAATTTCTTCTGACTTCCATTAACCATATGATAACCAGGAAAAACAATGCTCATAAAAATACCAAATAACTTTCATAAGGTTACAAATTTGAGTCATACCTCACTCTGAAGCTGGGACACTTCTCTTGCAAAGACACTGTCAATGGTGGCCGGCATGTGCCTATACAGACTGTTGGAAAGATCAGCCTTAATGGTTCCTTTGTATTTTGCCTAAGCAAGAAGGAAAAAGAGGAAAAGAAAAGAAATATAAACATTCTTTTTTCTTTTTTCTTTTTTTTTTTTCGCTATTGTGAATATAAAAAAAAAAGTTTGCTTTAGAAACGTGATTGTTTTTAAAACCTGCAGGCTATTTAAATTTATGTCAATAAATCTGATGGGCATATTCTGAAAGATAGAAATAAATCCAGTGTACTGTGGAGAAAGTTTTAAATGTGATATGGAAGGACAGGGGGCTGTTTCTGTTTTAATCTGTATATTTCTAAAGTCTGTGTGTTGAGAGTTTCATGTGTTTGGCCGGTGAACAAATGGTCTGAGAACAATGAGCTTTCCAGCCACAAAATACAAGTCATTAGAATTTACCGGCTAGAATCTAACAGCCAACAATAGTGAAGGCTACTCTGGGATGGCTGTGATGTCGGATAACAGGAGCTCAGACAGCTGGGTACAAAAAATATGTTCCTGTGTTCCACAGGAGAGTGGGGTGGCCAGAGTTCACAAAAGGTTCCTATTTGTTGTGGAAACTGAAGAGGGACCAGAGACTTAGACACAAAATAAGGACAAGGAGAAAGAGACACTAGTTCTTTCCGGTTTGTTCATTGAAACATCACACTTGACCCAGAAGGATGTACAATTCTTATCTATCTGGTAAAAAAAATTATTAACTACCTGGTTCTCATCAGAATACACTTCATAAGTGTTTAGAATATCTGGTTATATCCTCTAAAATAAATAAATAAATAAATAAATAAATAAATAAGTAAGTAAGTAAATAAATAAATAAATAAATGAATAAATAAATAAATAAATAAATGGAGGAGAAGTGTTTATTAAAATTTTCTTGGCTGTCTTTGACTACAGTGGAAGGTGAAGGCTCAGTTACTACATCTGTGTGTGTGTGTGTGTGTGTGTGTGTGTATTTCTGTGCAACTGTGAGTGTTTTGAGTGTGTCTATGTGTGTCTGCATATGGATGCTTCTGTGTGTCATGCATTTCTGTGCAACTATGTATATATGTCTCTCTCTCCCTCTCTTTGTGTGTGTATATGTGTGTTTGTACGCGCCGCGCGCATGTGTGTGTGTGTGTATGTGTGTGTGTGTGACTTCAGCCTGCACTGTGAACAAGCTCTATCATTACTTGAAAAGACAAACGCTCAGTCACCATTTCCTCTTGGGAAAATTAGGTTTTAGGGAATACAATAAGTCACCACTTGTAATTCTTGCTCTGCAGTTAACTTCTTCAGGAAAATTAATCAATCACAAAATGAGAACACCAAGAATTTCTCTATACCGGATGAATAATGTAGCTAAAGCAAGAAAGAAAAATCATGTTTCTTCATGCTCTGTGGATGAGGCCTTGGTAGCCCCCCCACTCAGAGCTGATCTGGGTGTTGATTGATGGAGCATGTCCTTCATAGGCCTTTTGTCCGCACAGCTAACGATGCCGGTAATAATAACAGAAAATGGACTGGTTTTCTCAAAATTGTTCCACATTACTAGATAATCCTGAGCGTATCACATTTATCTCTTTCCAACACAATTTACAAAACACTAGAGGTCAGGCATTTACAATGTGGCTTTATTCACTCTTTTTCAAGTTCATTCACAGACTAATGCAAATCCGCAACATAGAGATTATGACATGGTGCTTCAAGACCCATTGTGGTCTGTGAAACTGGATGCTTCAGGACAGGCTATGCACCTTTTCAACTGAATATGGGGTGTTTCCTTCACTCTGCCTTCTTAATCATTACTTCTGTCCAGCTGTGTCTCAACTTACTCAAAAAGAGTTCATTTAAAATTATTTATCAAAGATGACATGCTTGATAGATTTAGCTGACAAAATTAACTTATTTCCAATATAGCATTCAATTATCTATACCCAAAAGATGTCCATTAAGAGATTAATAACTTGAAACTTCTAAAATTAACTATGCTGCCAGAATTTTCTTCTATTTGAATAAAAATACTTATTAGCAAGAGTAAGTCCACATAAAGAACAACTACAGTCAAAATACACATAAAGTATAACAATATACACCAGTGAAATATAATAAAATCAATTATATTAATTTGGTTCACAGAGTTAAACAATCTATATGACTAATACTAAGTGTTTCTTTCAAAATTATTCTCCAATTTTATGTACATTTTTATCCTTATAAACTCAAGAAAGAAAACCCCAGTCCATTTGACAGCTTTTCAGACCTTACCTCAGAAATAAAAGCACCAATATTTTTTACATGGTTTAGCATAGGAGTATCAGTCACAAATGTGCACTTGTCCTTGGACTTTCTATACTCTTCTTTATAATGGATCTGAAAAAGAAAATAATTAACATAATAAAAAACAACTGCAGTGAACTTTTTTTAAACAGAAAAGTTAAGCCAATCAAGTCCATTTGCTGAAGTAAAGATTGAAATACAGGACGCTCCTTTAACAAGCCAAATTAAAGTATGTGGTTCAGGGCTGCACGGGAGATGAAGCCCGGTGAGGACAACCTGTGCTTTCAATAGGCAAGTATCAATCATTAAAGCAGGATGCTAGAGCCTAGGGAATGGCTCCCCGGGAGAGGGGTCCTGTTCTGCGAGCATGGAGACCAGAACTCCAACCTCCAGATCCTTTAAGAAAGCAAGATCAGTGGCTCAAGCCTCTGTGATTCCAGCAGTCCTACATGGAGATGGAAGGCTGAGAGGAGAATCCCCAGGAGCTCATGGGCCAGGGGGTGGGTTGGAGGGAGACCCTTTCTAAAGACAAGGTGTAATGACCTATAGTCAGGGTTGTCCTCTGACTTCCATACACATGTAGTGGCGCACACCTGCCCACACTCACTCACACAAATGTGCACAAATACTTATCATTCACAGATATTCTCTCTCTCTTCCTCCCTCCCTCCCTCTCCCTCTCCCTCTCCCTCTCCCTCTCCCTCTCCCTCTCCCTCTCCCTCTCCCTCTCCCTCTCCCTCTCCCTCTCCCTCTCCCTCTCCCTCTCCCTCTCCCTCTCCCTCTCTCTCTCTCTCTCTCTCTCTCTCTCTCTCTCTCTCTCTCTCTCTCTCTCTCTCTCTCTCATCCACCCTCCCACCCTGAGCCTCACATACACACAGATCACATCTGGGTATATTAGTCACATGATCTGTGATTTGAGACAGCTGCCTACCTCAAGCTGGGAAAAAGGAAGTCTTCAGAAAAGATGGAAATATTGAGATGTAGGGGCAGAAATAAACAAATGAATGTTACTTTTGGAGTTGATACCTTTACAGGTTGGAGCAGAGAAAGGGCTTAAAATGTGGCCAGAGCAAGCCTATTACTAATTAAGTCCCTCAAATCCACATTCCACAACTTATCAGCACTCATTCCCTCCCTCCCATTTACCCCTGCCCAGAATGATTTCCAGGTGGTACAGATCATTCCAGAATACCACTGTTCTGTGAGTGGGCAGATCCACCAGAGAAAGCCTTCTGGAGGCTTAGCTGAGCATGCTCTGATAAAAGGAAATCACTTGCTGCTGGGGGAGAGGCCAGAATTATTCTCGTGTGTGTGTGGGGGGGGATTCCACATGATACATGAGCTCAAAACATATCAGGAAATATGGAGACATGGAGAAGACTTAGCAGTGTTGTCAAGCTAACTGCCGGACAATCTGAAAACTGGGTAGGGCAGATTTCAGAAATCACAAGGATGAAAGTAATTTGCTGAAATTTATATTTTTCTGTAATAAAGTCATGTTTATCTACACAAGACTATAAATACTTTAGCTGGGAAAATGTCTCAATTTACATGATAAATTATATGGTCTTTCTAATTATAATTCAAATGTGATGTTTACTCGTACCCACTACCTAGCTCTTAAGAGAGCATGATTAATATTGATGCAATGAACTAACATTCCATGGAGATTATCTCATATGTAAATCTGATTTGAGGGGCCTAACCTGACCTGAGGTATAAACAGATACAAATAGAGTAAGTCATTTCAAAATTCTATATTTCACTGCTGTACCTCATAGATATTAATACCTACCATATTAAACACTTGCTTTATTCATGAAATCAACAGGAGAACATATTTATCTTATCCGAGCACTAAATTACATTTTTTCTTCTCAAAGATTAGCCATAATTTAAGGTTCCTGCAAATCTCTCTCCTCAGTCACTAGTAATTAAATTGTTAATGGCAGGATGATAAATAGCAGGCTATTTTGATCATAGAGGGGAAAAGTATCCCTGTTATATAATTAAGTGTGAGAAAAAAATAGCCTATCATTAGGCTTAAGTTTGGCTCATTATTTTTATCTTCTGCCACCATCTTTCCCATCAGGATCACATTCTTCACCACAGTGGTATGTGCTCATGGCTAGAGGCTTTTCTGATAGTGCCTGTCAGGCTAATGCTGAGGACAGGAGCTGGGGATAAGGGTGAAGTATTTACTCCCTTTGTTCTGTGGGCAAGTAGTTCAGCCTTGATTGTGAGGCCCCATGACCTTCTTTGATCTTTATTAAAAAGGTGAATGCGTTTGCATCTTTAAATTTAAGTTGTATTTTAAAACTTAAGGTAATTTGCCTATTGTTATTCATCTCATAAAATGTGTTACAAATCACACACACACACATACTGTGATTGACTCTTGGTTTCTAATGAGTTTGTGTGAACAATTTTCAGTGAGTTTGTATGGAACTTGTAATGAACTCCATATATATATACATATATATATATAATAACTAAATGTTCATAATCTTTCACACAATTAGCTCTATGCTAGAAAATAATACGTGGGTGAGAACATCAATCAGCCAACAAAGTTTCCCTCAGATATAGATCACCAAATTGATATTGCTATTGATAACGTTGTCTACATGTCATAGTCTAAGACTGACTACATCTATTGGTGAAATTTCCAACCACACCACTTCACTCCTAGTACATGGACCTGAATGGGACTCGATCTCAATCCCAAAAGATGAACTGGTCTAAACCAGGCACTGCCAAACCATTTTCTTTGGCCTCTGATGAGCCAGGGAGGGTTAAGGACAAAGCGGCAATACAATAGTTCCACCACAAGAGATGCATCCTTCCCAGCAGAGTCTCTAAGATTCCAGACTGACAGGAAGAGCTCTGCAGTGTCCTCCGACATGGCATGCTTCTGTCTCCCCCACCCCCACCCCTGTCACGAGGGACAGCAGCATGATGTCATGAGGTGTTAAGGCAGGACCTGACAAAGGCAGGTCAGACAGGACGCCAGGGAGGGATGAAAATGGCTACTGCATGGAGATGGAACCACCTATGTCACATTTCATACGTCGGGAGAAAGAAATCGCCCCTGCTTTAAGCTCTTGTTATTTGCAACCCTCTGTCTCATAGAAACATGCAATCCACCATATTTTCAATTTAAAGACAAAAGTAGGGCAAAGTTGATGGTTTCAAGGTCAATAATAAGATGTCCCAAACATTTGCTTTACCCCCGGTTCTTCCCACTAATCCCACAATGTTGACACCAAAATTAGAGGGAAATTAGTGCTCAGTTGCTTCCTGTCTCTGCTCACGGCTCTTTCAGTGAGTACACGATTAGCTAATGGCTCAAAGTGGATGACAGATGTGAAAATGTTCAAGAATATTTCTTCTTACATACACGTCTATCTAGAAAAATCTTTGCACAAATGAAATTACACCCATCTCATATGAGCCTTGAGAAAAAGAGCTACAGTCAGATCACAGCTTGGGAACTAGCAGGTCATGACCAATGTCACTCTTCCAGGTTTTCTAATACAGGCTGGGACTTCATTGGAGGAGTAGCCATGGCACTTAATGTTTTCATTACTGGAAGAATTTGTCCACGTTTGCCTGAATCAAATTATCCCTACTCCCTTGCGTGTGAACCTCCTGCAAACTTTGAGATAAAATATTAAATCAGGCTACTCACAGATGAAGCTGAATTTGTTCTACACAAGGCTCATTCTGCTTCACTTACATGAAACGTAACAAAGATTCCTTTTCATGCAGTTCTTTTTTTAATGCCTGCTGGTCACAAGGTTGCTGGATCCACAACCCTGAATGTTCAGTCTCGTGGACAAGTCTAATTGACACTAGGAATTGATGAGGTGTTTGACAACCAAGATCAGCTACCAGAGAGTTTAGTTAGGGAAGCACCAACTGCTACACACTCAAAAGAAGAACTAAGAGGCTGCAAAGGAGGCTGTATGTCCTTTAGGGCAGGGATGTGAGTTGTACTGAGAAAACTCCATGATGTGGGCAGTTTAAATGCAAAGCAGAAAGTAGATGAGAAGGACGTGAAAAGAGAAGAAAAAAACTGGAAAAAAAAAAAAAGAAGAAGAAGTAACTGGGACAGGAAAGTAAAATGATTCCCAAAAGAAACAGCTTGATCTGAAAAACTGACATTTCTCTCTGTAGAGAATCCACACAGTGCAGTCTCCCAGGACTGACCCCCTAAGCCAGTCTTATTTAACATTTCTACGTACTGTCTGCGAGGTACCTGGATATAGCACATCTCCAGGGCTTCCAATGACAGCCCCCCAATTGAAACATCAAGCTCAAGAGATAAGTCTCAGACACTCTCAGAGGTTGAAGGAGAAACGCAGGAAGTGGTTATTCAATCCATTCCTCGGAAGCTTACAATTATTCAAACTCATAAAAGACAACAGGCCCAAGCTATCAGCTGCAGGTCAGAAATTAGGACTAAATATGACTCTGCTGTCCATAAGTCCATGGAACTCTAAACAGCATTAGGAGGAACACAGAGAACAAAGCAAAACTAAGTGTCACCTCACTCTCAGTCCCAGGCAAGCCACAGCTAGATTGTAGGACACAGTTCTGACTGTCGTACTGCAATGAAGCTACATGGTTCTAGAAGAGACCCAAAGAAGAGTAATAAGACAACGGGGGAAGGCATATAAAAGTGCCCCATGCAAACAAACCCACCAGGGTTGGAAATGAAGCAGACTAGATGACTGCTAAGCTCTGACCTTAGATAGCACCCCACTTGAAACTTGTCCCCACAAGTACTAGGCAAGAGGTCTTGGGGAGTCACTCAACTTCTAGTTGGCACACCCGCGAGTTAGGACACATGCACCCTGCACAAAGGCTTGCTGTAGTAGACAATATAGAAGTGTGCAGGGAATGCCTGGTATGCGTGCAGCAGGAAGAAAGCTGTAAAGATGGCCAGGGCTTGAGGGTCACACTGATCTTGTTTCAATCCCAGGTATCTTGCCAGCTCAGTGAGTGACCTGATTATCCAGAGTATAACGGTTTCTTTAAGCTTTGGGGTGCATGGTTCTGCTACATCAGCAGACACCATGTAAACTCACTCAGGAACAGCAAGAAACAAGATTGCCCTCAAAAAACAGAAAGCAAGAAAACACAGATGACCCCTCTGGACAGAATAGATTGTAAAAACCCCATGAAATCATTTGAAGGGTCCTATTTTAGTTTGTCATGATGGCTAGAGAGTGGTGCCCTATGTTAAATGTGGGGCACCAATTTAGTCCTGCAAAATTAGAAACACCATACAATATATGCTCGAGCTTAATTTAGTATGATAAAATATCCATTATACATATATGATTATACATATATTATATCATATTATATTATATATGTTATATATATATATATATATATGATTTTAACTGTGGCTGATACATTTTAGATAATCAGCTGGCTAAGCAACTATATAGAGAAGATGAAATTTTCAAATTTAGAAATTGTATTGATTTGGGAAAAAAAGGAATTTCAAATATAAGGTCATTTCTTCCCCAGAAAATTACTGAATAAGAACAATTTACTTTTTTTTAGTGATATTTAACTAGAACTGCTAGGAACATAAACAGTTAATTTAGCTTGGTATTTGTTTGTTTGCTTGCTTCTTTACTTATTCATTTGGCAGTTATGGACTGTTCGGGTACCAGATAGACACATTGGTATCCTCAGTCCGAAAATTTGGTTTCAAAATTAAATTCCTTTAATTTTTATTTTAGGAGTTAGGATGATTTTTCAGGATCTTTATTAATCCATCTAAAAATTCTAGAAACTAAATGAGTATCTTAGGAAGTACAGAATTCTATGAAGGAATAAAATGTGAGCATATATCCAGGCATAAATTAAGGGACAATAATCATGTTTGACATATTTAAGTAGTACAGACATTTGCCATGAAACATAAATCTATAATAAAGAGGAATTTCTCTCATGTGTTGATTTTGCCAATAAATCGTATTGCATTGCGTTCACAAAGTGATTAAAAGGCATTGTGCCTCCCCACAGGAGAGCTCCTAAGTCAGCAATCAACAATCCTCCCCAAAGACTCCAATAAATCACCTATCTAAAGCCACAGCCCCGTAATAATTACACTTAATAAAAACATATCAAAGGTGGAAGAGGCACCGCCTCAAGAGCTAGGTTTTAAATGATGACATTGCTGTTACTAATGCTAGTCTGAAAAATTATAAGCTTTACATGGGTGTCCACAATGAGAAATAACAACAGAGCAAAGACGAAGGTGTCATGTTCATATCCTGTTAAAACCTCTGTGTGCTTCCATCTCCTTGCTTCGAAAATAGGGAGAGTAGGAGACACAGCTTCATTAGGAGCACCTAGCACATAGTGCATAATAAATCTTAACTGCCACTGGTGTCAAGGTCATTGCTCTCATTGTCACTTTCTTATTACAGTTTCCAAAGAAATGTTACAAATGCTAAGTAGCTTATGGTTGTTACCAAGCCATAGCACAAATAAGTGTTACTTTAAAATGTAACTACGTCACATCATGTCAAGAATAGAGAAGAAATGTACGCATTTCCATTGACTACCACGTTTTTAATCAAACCCGGTCAAAGAGATCTAAAAGTTGCAGATGGCATGGCTTAGAGTAACTAAAAGTTAGCCAGTCATCACAGGATTGTGAAGAATAGATGCAGCATGTTTAATGCACATTTCATCTCAGAATTGCAAAATTCCACTTGAAGAGCTAAACCCATCAACATCAATAACATTTTCAAGGTTATTGTTGAGTTGATGCAGGCAAGTTAGCCTTGGAGAACTAGCCAATAAACTACCCTACTGCCCAGGAAACAAATTTTGCATATTAAAAACAACAGATGCAGCCACTTCTGTACTCACTCCAGAATGCAGGCACAAATTTCAAAGAACTCCATGTTTTTCTTACACCATATAAGTATAAGAAGTATAAGAATTGTCTCCTTTTACTGTTTTTGAGGATGTGGTGGGTTCTCATCCCTAGCAAGCCATATTTATCCTTATGCATCTAGAATTCTATTCATATACTTATCATGTATGTATACATGCTTGCTTCAAATAACTCTGGGATATCCTTGAAATATAATATAAACTAGCTTCAGTTTCTAAAAACAAAAATATTCCTTTTCAGTGATATTATCATGTGAGCCAGGGTTTTTAATGTACAGTTCCATTAATTCACACACACACACACACACACACACACACACACACACACACACACACACACACTCACACACACACATATAATTGCAAAGAAATGTTAGGTGCAATTCAAGGTACATACATTTTTGTAATTTGGAAGAATATTGCACTTGACAGAAATGTCAAAAGACCTTCAGAAAAATAAACACCATTCTTTTAGAAGGTCTTCCATATTGTAAATCACTAACTTAGACAGAGGTCTTTCCAAGATGAGGTCTGCTACTTTTAAGGTCTTGGGAATTCTCAAACAAAATAAAGTTGACACTTCAATACCGTGCAATTCAGGGTGATCACAACTTAGATGAGGTAGAACCTGGATTAGGAATGAGGAAAATTGCTCCAGCAGAAGTTTCATGCCCAGATGACCTTGGGGAAACTACTGAACATATCTGGACTTAGTCTGTAATCCTAGAAAATGATGCTCCTCAAACAGATGACCTCTTAGTTTTCTCTCCAGCCCCATCACTCTGCACCACAGTCATCCCATGGGAACAAAGCAAGTAAGACAAAACTCTCTAAAGCCACTTACGTCACTAATGAGTTCAGTGCACTTTTTGGCCAGTTCCATGCTTAGGTCTTCAACAACAGGGTTAAGAAATACCTATGGAAAATAAAAGAGAGAGAAGGGCCGTTTTCCCTCATCTGTTAAAGGACCAAATTCTGTTCTTAATCAAGTTCTTTCTCGCTCACCTTGCACTCCTGGTTTTTTTCCTCTTCTGCTTTCTCCTCTTCAGTTTCATCTTTTACATCCTCAAACACAGGCCCCTTCATTTTTATCCTATCAAAATATTAATTCTTTAAAACTTGTGTCTTCTCATAGACCACCATACCCTGTGCTTCCCAAGTCACTGGGACACTGAAAACAACCGGCTTGCCAGACTCTGTCCCTGGCTCATGTCACCCTCCTTATCTCAATGGCGTGTCAGTGAACACGGAGGATCCTTGGGGTCTGCCAGGTCCAGCCTCACCAGTGAAGACTCGTATCTTCTGAGGCAAAGCTCAATTTGACAAACTTAAAATCAGCATTCTTTACAATGGCTCAAGACAGAAAGGGCTTTTATATCTCACTAACTCAATTCATACACACACACACACACACACACACACACAAGGGAAAATGGTTTAAAGAAGACCGGAAGAGTCTAGAAATCTACTTAGCTATAACACCCAAGATAGCATGGCCTAAAGCTCGTTATCTCAAAAATTTCTCAACTTGGTCTAAATAAAGCTTTCTCTGGAATGTCAGACATGGCTCTGTTTCCATAGAGAGAATTTGCACCATACAAAGTCATTTCATTAACTTTAATTAAATGTTTTTTGAGATTTTAACATACTTCTCACATTCCCCAAAACTACTCACTTTATATTAGTTGTTAGAGGCTAATAATTTACTTTAAAAAGCCCTTTGAACCACTTCAAAGAATCTATTTTGAGTTAATTATGACTGTTAATCTCAAATTAGGGAATACTGTATCACATTAATTGTAAACATCATTAAACATGAGAAGTTGAAGTTAATATATGTTGATATTTTATTTAAGACATCTAGAAATATCATTGCTTCAAAAATAATCATCCTCTGCAATTTTCTCATTGTGTGAATTTTCACAAATTCACTAGTCACTTTTTGATAATCTCACTATATTCCACACTTGGAAAATTAAGCAATTATATTTGTCATGCGGCATATCTCAGTAGTTTTATAACGAAGGAAATATTTCTCACAGTAAATTCTTTGTTGTTAAGTTAAGCAATTCTAAGAATCTATCACTCCCTCTGTGTTAGTCCAGGTGTTTAAATTTTAGTATAAATTTGCTTTTTACAAAATTATAACATATCAGAGATCAGTATAAGAAAAGCACTCCTGGTGACTAAATTAATTATTTAAAATACAGCTTTATCCAAAATAAGACATCATTCCAAATAACCAAATATAATATATTGTTGATATCATATCTACTTTTAAATTTATTTTAATAAACTATTATTAAAAATCTCAAATAAAAGAAATAAACACTGAAGTTAACCATACCTAATATCTATATATCCCACTACACGTCTATTGAGATAAAAGTCATCAGAAACTATGGAGCTTCCCTTTACATTTTACACTTTAATTATCAAATATATAGTTATATACTTCTCCTTATCAACTTTTTAAAGAAAATTGCCTCAGCCTTACCTAAACTGAAAATTAATGAGTAAGACACTCTGTCTACACAACCTTCATAAAGAGATTATTTCTCAAATTCTTTTCCAAAAGGCAGAAAACGTTCCACAAAATGGCTGATAAAAGAAAAAAAAACAATGATCTAAAACAAATCTATAAAAAGAATTTCTACCCAGCCAGGATGAGTGCCACATGCCACAGTAACACATGCAGTGATCTGTGAGGACCATCAACCAAATGCCCTACTCAGCTGACTAAACCTCTCATTTCCCAAACAGGAATTTGATCCTAGCTCGTCTCATCCCATCTAGTCTGCCTACCAGACCACTGTCTCTTAATGACATCTGCACCGAGGGAGACACGGTCACATCTGACAGTTTCTACTAGAACTGTTGGCTTTCTCATAAAACAGTTCCGGATGGAGATCAAATTAAAGGCATCAAGACACCAATTAACCAGCAAAATGCCAAAAAGACATTGTCCCCAGAATGCTAACTTGGGCAAACCTTAAATAACAGTCCTGTCATACCAGCCTACAGGAAATTCTTTGTGCCTTAAACTTGTCCATAAGGAGAAGAATGTATAAACTGTAATATTTTCCATCATGCACTCTCCCAAAAGACTATTCTGACATTCTATAGACTACCTTCAACGATGAAATGCTGTCTATGGATGAATAATTTCCATAAGCTTTTCTTGCAAACCTCTAGAAGAAAAAAAAAAAAAAAACTTCCAAAACTGTCTAAGATCCACAAGATCCACCTTTAGCTTCCACTTCAGATGACAATGCTCGTGCTGCTTTTGGTGATGTCTGTTTCCATGGTGAGCAGCCTACACGGGGCTTTAACTTCTTATTGGCTCTTTACTGGGCTGAAAGGAAATAAGAAAATAATCAGCCGAACCCTAATGCACAAAAGTTTCAAAGACACAGCCGAACATGACATATAATATGAACACATTTCTTTTTTTCTTTCGAGAGGTTGGAATCAGAATTTTGATATCTCAAGGATCCTTAGTAAATCTTTAGGAGCTAAGCTTAATCACAAAAGCTTATATTCCCAGCTATTTTGGTAGATGGGAGGGAAAGAATCACAAGTTCAAGGCCAACCCAAACTACGGAGTGAGTTTTAAGCCAGTCCTGGGCAATTTAGTGGACCTTGCTTTAAAATAAACACAAAAAGTAAAAAGATGGCTAAGAATATAGCTGGGTTATTATCAAGTATACTCGGTCTCTACAAGTAGGTGTATATCTGTGTAAGGCCCTCAATTGGAACCCAGTGCTGGAAACCAACACAAATCCACACTTAGTGTGCTTTCCTTTACAGAAAACAAATGAGAGGCCAAGAACAATTAATCATCTGCTTCATTTCCAAAGTGAGGTAATGAGGACATGACAGCCGGCATCAAAACCCAACAGGAGTCCTGATTACTGCACAATGATGCTGTTCAGGGGTCCTATGCCTGGTGAAGGAGATGCGGCAGTGAATAAAACATTCCTTGAAAGGAAATTAAAAAATTCAAAACTTACTGGGTGAGCTCTTTAATGGACTTTCTGGCAAGCCACATACACCATGACTTTTGATTAATGCATCTTTTCCCTCACATATGAGAATAATATAAAATCTATGCCACGTTTTCTCTAAAAATATTAAGTCCTGATTTTTATCATAGCCAAGCTTTCCTGCCAATAGGGCTAAAATCTGACTTGAGAGGATTAAAAGGTATTCTTCTATGGGTGGTGATTATGTTTCAAAAATACCTCCCCCTTCCCCCCTTAAAACCTAGTTTAATGTTGTATACTAATACACACTTTCACCCTGGGGTACCCCCAAAGGGAATATCTCTACAGTTGCTAATCTTCTGTTTTTTATACTCTTTATTTACATGGTCTACATTTCTACTTTGGTCTCCTCTCCAAATGAAACCAACATGAGAGATCACATTCCTCATGGTGAAACCATGGCATTCCAAATCTGGCTTGACCATGACTTCTGCAGCAAATCCTTTAATCCTTCCCTGCCTCCAATTTGGCATAAATTAAAATGACACTTTACTAAAAGAAAATCATTTAAACTCCCACTTACTCTGTAAAGGTGCATAGTTACAAGAAAAGCGATTATAAAAGAGTCTTATCCTTTCAAAGGATTGAAAAGGGCATCCCTAGGAATGGGAAATGAGAACTAAGGCGCGTGATTACAATACTGATTTCTCCTGAACGTTTAATAGTTTGATGTTTACATATTGACAAGTACGTAATGACACTGAGAAGAGACACAAGCTCTGGCTGAGGACACACATCTATAGCATCTTCTGAGTGAGTCACAGGATGCCTCCCTATCCTAGGTGTCCTCAAGGTCACCTGCAACAAAGGTCTCTTTGTTGTTGTGTACTGTGTATGGATGTTCCACACTTACTTCATTCCATTCACCTTTTTTTTTTTCCACAACAGAATGTGTTCTTCACTTTTTTCCAACATGGAAACAATTATCTTACATAATAAAAATCCCAAATAAAGTGTTACAAAAATCACAATTCAGTTCTGAGATGAGACTAAAGACACCTTCAAATATGGTACCTTGGGCCCAGGATGTTTTAGTTTACAGGTGCTCGGGAATCAGCAGAAGCTAGAAGAACCTTTTATTTACATAAAGATTGGCTCTAGCATAAGGGAACATACTTGGCTACCATCATGTTATTTTATCAACCAAAGAAGAAGAACCAAACACTCAAAGCCTAAACAAACTTTGTCTGAGTCTATTGTCTGAATCCACTGATCTCCTTTACTTATTCTTCCCTAAAACTGCCTGTATAACTCACTTCTTCCTCACCTGTTAAGGGCTATAATCCTCTATACTTCATTTGACTCTTGGGTGCTCACTGTCTTACTCTATTCATCAAAAGATGTCAATGATTTGAACTATCTGAATATGGCTTTTAACCAGAAGAGTTAGGCAGGATCAAACAGCTTTATTTAAATATAAAATAGATTATATATGTATGTATGTATGTATGTATGTGTGATGTATGTATGTACATGTGTATATATGTATGTATGATATATAGATGATATATGTATGTATATATGGATCTATGACTGCATACATATGTGTGTATATGTATATATGTCTGTACATATATATGTGTGTGTACATGTGTCTGTAAATATATATGTGTGTGTGTATATATGTAGGTATGTAAGTATGAATATATCCCTTTTTTAGACTTCTATGTGGAATGGAGCAGGAATAATTGTGGAAGTTTTTCTCATTGACATTTTGAAAATGTGAGCATTTTATCCAGTGCTTCTTTGGAATTATATTTTGTAATTTTGTAAACTATTAAAAATTGACAGAAATACAAAGGATCCTTCTCTACAGGAATGCAATTATGTGTTAAATAATAGAATTGATTATTGGCTTTGCATCCATTTATAAATTCATTTCTGTGTTCCTTATTATTTATGTATCTATGGTTCCACAAATCCACCTTTGAACCAATTGTAACCTCTTACTAGCTCTCTCATTTACTAATCCATTAAAATATTTGAAATGTGCTTATTTTGTGTTTTATAAGCAACACATTTTTAACAATTGTGAATCTTTCATTCCCATTTCTTTAACATTTATCAAAAATATAAAAAGGGGCTCACTGGAGACAGGGCTCAGGATTAGGAAGGGCAGCTATGAAAGTGGTTCACATGTACTTTCATGTAACCAGCCCCTCATTTTGTTTTACTTACAAGTCTGATTTTGTTTTAGTATTGGCACGTGCCACATGTATGCATGAATACATGCATGTACATTCACACATACCCCAATCAATAAACATACACTCGGGTAAAGTTAATCCATCACAGCCACCAGTTCCTGCCTGAAAAGCATAAAAGACCTCTATAAATGCAAAGACTTAATTATTTCTCACATCTGGAAAAACTTGACCATAAGAATAGACATATTGAAGAATATCTTCGTTGGCTGTCAACACTATTCAGAGCCAGAGAGAGAGAGATCAGGATTAATCATTCTTGGCAAGTCCTTAACACACTCAGAAATAGATGCTCTACTGGTTAATTCATAACACAGATTGTGTATATGATTTCTGAATTTTATGGAAGCACAATAAAGTACATAATTTCCTAGTAACTTAAGTAAAAGAAACTATTTCATCATGTTTGGTCTGGGGGATGTTGTACATCAAATTATGGAAATACGCTGAAGTCCTCCTGTTCAAGGAAACCAAGGGATGCCTTTTGGAGTGGTGTAAAAGCATTTTGAGAGCAGCCATTGGAACAATAAGTTACATAAACGCATGAGAACTAGACAATGCGGCACTTTTTAGAGAAAGAGCAATGCAGAAAATGTAACTGAGGTAGCTGTGTAAGTGCAGAGCAAATGATTTCGGGGGGGGGGGGGGGGGGGAGGATGAAAGAGCGGATCCATTGAAGGAAAGAGCAGGTAAGCAAGAGTTAATCAAGGTGATGCAATAGAGGGAAGGCATCCAGGGAGCATTTGCAAAGACACACAGATGAGAGTTGAAGTACCCCTGAGTTCAATGACACTGTGGATGGAGTACAGGAGGAGAGAACAGCAGCCACAGAGTTCAGGAGAGAGCTAAATGGGGTCAGTGTACGGAAATCACCTATGCTAACACACACACACAGTGTGAGCCATGAACTGTTGCTTGGTGGCTGTTTTCTTTTTTTTAAGACGGGGCTTCCCTGTGTAGTCCTGGATGTTCTGAAACTCACTTCATTGATCACGATGGCCTTGAACTCTCAGCTATCTGCCTGCTTCTGCCTCCCAAGTTCTGGGATTAAAGGCCTGTGCCATTGCCACCATGAACATTTTATAAGTAATAAGTTCCTGGTCAATTAATTGTAGAAACGGCAGCTCCTTAGAAACTTTCTTTTCCCCATGTGCCTTGAACATAACTTTTACCACTTTTTATTATCATTAGCCAAGGGAAATTACTCACTCTATAAAATTCATAGTGTAAATAAGTACTTTCAAGTTTATCTATCTATAAGGTAAAATGCTCAAGGATAATTCATTTGTGTAAGTAGAAATAAAACATTTCTATTAAGACTGTTTATAAGTTAAACTTTACACTTTCATATTTCTACAATTCTGTTAGTGAGGTGGAAAATTTCATCTACTCTGCTAAAAAGTGATAATATGTACTTGAATCTTTAGCATCAAATAGATAAAGCCTTGTTTCAATTTCCATGGAGTAATTTCATTTGTAACATAAAATAGAAGAGAATATAAAAAACAAGCCCTTACAGTAATTCCCTCATTAAGACACTATATAGGCAGGATGCTTTAAAATAGTACCAATAAGTAAATACATAAAATAATCATTACTCTGGAAGAATGAGGGCTAGTTTATCTCACATTGGTGGTTCTCTCTCTCTCTCTCTCTCTCTCTCTCTCTCTCTCTCTCTCTCTCTCTCTCTCTCTCTCTCTCTCTCAGAAAGGTTAGTCTTCATGCCCAAGTGTCCTGTGGCAATATTTTTGTGTACATTTTGTAAACTGGGTGTTACCATAATCTCATCAATCACCAGATAAAATTGACTAAATCTACCCTTGTCTTAATTCAGACTAGCTACACTAAAGTGTTCAGAAATTACATTTTAACTAATGGCAACCATATTGGGTAATGTAGTACCACTGAAGATTAGACATTCTTACCATTTTTTCAATTTGACTGTATATGTCTTAATCTGGAAAAACATATTTAAGATTAACCTTCATAATTTCAGCATTCTAAAAGGTAAGCACTTAAATATCCAATTTATTTTAGCTTCCAGAACTATTTAAATTAGAGCCCTCTGCATAAAAATGTATTTTTGTCAAGCATTTAAATTTTCATTACAATGAACTAAATTTAAAATGGCAATTTAATTAAGTTCAGCAAAGGCATGGTTACATAATTCCTCATTTTTTGTGAGAATAGTATATAAATTATGAGAAATTTTCAGGATATTCACTTTTTAATTCTCTGCCTAAGTAGCAAAAATTCAAATAGTGAAATACCCTCCAATTCATAAATCTAATTTTAAAACATGAGCAATGTATTCATCAGATAATAAACAGCTGGATAAATCTTTTTAAAGCCATATTGTAAAGCAAAGTCAACATAAAATGTGAGACTTTGAGAGGTGTTGATCACCATTTAAAGAACAGAAGTATTTCACAGAAATGAGACTTTCCTTTAAAAAACTAAATTCTCAAATATTCAACAGAAAAGATCTTGAACCATGAGCATCAATGTTTCACAACAAGGGATCCAACTTTTCTCAATAGACCCAACCAAATAGATAATTGAAAACTACTGGAATCATGAATTATAATATATATATAATTATATATTATATAGTTAAGCAATGAAGAACGTTGACTCTAAAAATAGCATCATAGGAAACCACACTCAAGATCTTCCACTGATTTGTGTTAGGCCTCATCCCAGCTCTGCTGACATTCTTGGAAAGAAATGCATTCTATGTAGAAATGGAAGTGGACAGTGGAGAGTTCTCGGGCACCTCTTCCCTCTCCGGGTTTATGAAATCCCATACTCATCTCACAGATGAGGCCACTAGAAGCTGCAATGGTAATTATCCTACATCCTAACAGTAAAAGATGCAAACCGGCACTTAACTGCTTCAATGTGTATAAAACCCACCATACTGGACAGCAGCAAACATTCAGTGACTTTTATTTCTTTCTGGTAGTGATAGTATTATTTTCTATCATCTCTTCCAATTTCCAACTTCAAAGCATTGTCATTATTAATGGTTATTTTAAGGAGAGTACTCTTTGTGGTATGGAGACAATTTGGTCCCTATGATCTCTGGGAACAAGACTGTGAGAGTTCAGAGCAATGGCAAAAGTAGGCAATCCTTGATCTGGCAGGAGCCTAATTTGAAAACTTTAATGCTTAATGATAAATTTGTTCCTAAATAGTAGTGGACCAGTGTTTAGCATTAATCTCTCCTAGGTTTTAATTTTTTCAATAAGAAAATATATTTTTAATTTTAAAAAAGTTTAGTTCACCAGCATAAAGGCAGAATAGGAGTGAGACATTCTGACAGATTAACAACAACGTGGACAAAGAAATGCCAGTCTACCAGACACCAATCTTCCAAATTTTAGGTTTTATGCTTTTTGGCTTTTTTTTTTTTTTCCTTATAGTGCTGGGGATCCATGGACCTCAGGGCCTTACATATGCTAAGCAAGTACCTACCATTGAGCTTCATCCACAGTCCTTTCTGAATGTTTTGAGACAGGGTTGAGACACGGTTATACAGACTGACCTTAAACTTGATATGTGACCCTCACTGACCTCAAACTTGTGACTCACTTGCCTTAAGCTAGGTTTGATTAGCTAGGGTTACAAATGTGATAGGGTTACAGATGTGAGCCAGGACACCTGGCTCCATCTTCCAGATTTAACAATAGGCATTGTTAAGGTATAGGATTACAGCTTGTTCCCATGGCTTGCTCGATCCTTTACATGAAGGTAACAGAGAGGTGTATTCCCAAGCCACGAGTGACTGAGGGTGTAAGTGTGCTTACTGTTTCATACCTGTGTGTTCCAAATCTAAATAAACATGATCAGCAGTAGACTGAGTTCTGGTAGAGCCAACAGCACTGCCTTGAAAAGCTTTTAAGCATTTATCTCC
This sequence comes from Phyllotis vaccarum, assembly GCA_033318265.1. NCBI lineage: Eukaryota > Metazoa > Chordata > Mammalia > Rodentia > Cricetidae > Phyllotis > Phyllotis vaccarum. The sequence continues at coordinate 75,697,138 of JARWLC010000003.1, forward strand.
AAAGACATCTAATGGGGAGTTCAAGCTTGATTTTCAGAAAAATTCACTGTCTGAGGCTTTAAAGAGCTGATACTTATCATATAATTTAATCTGTTGCAAAAACTCCTGGTACTTTGATTCATAAGAATATAAAGTTATCATGTATTCAAAAATAGGGAAATAGTTATTAAGCATTAATGTTATCTTCTGATTTAATTAAAGTTGCCTCTCAAGGCTAGCATAATAAGAATTTTATTATCCTTCAAGTGGTACTTTAGCTAGATGATTTATGTTATTGTAAATGTGAAAAACAAAAGTTACTTTGTAAAAACAAATGAGATGGCCCACACAACTATCTTTTATGTGAGCTCTGTTTGATGTTTTCAGTGGTGCCATCTTACAAAAGGAATGGTTTCAAAACTCTAGTTTGCAACAACAAGTCAATGACATTTATAGATCTCTAAAATTAAAAAAGGCATATTGGTTTCATATATATATATATATATTCTGTTTAATATTTAATTCAAAATACCAATGTTTAAACTATATAGTAGAAATTTGCAAGAAATAGAAAAAGTGAATGAACGTGAGCCTTCTACTCAAGGCTTTATAGTGTAATGGCTTCTTCCTATTCTCCAAATGGAATTATTCAAACTGTCCTACAATGAGAAAAATCTAAAGACGCCATCTAAGCATAGAATGCTGTGAGGGCTCCGAAAATGGAGGATAAATGATTAGGAAAATTCTAAAGTTTCATACACACATTATAATGATGACCTGGCTTCTCTAAAGAGAGAAAAGAGCCCAAAAGTCACTGCACAGACACAGACAACGACACAGCACACTATAGCCCCATAAGGAGCTAGTTCAGCATGACACGGGGAAGATGTAGGTGAAAAGAACCCCTGAAAAGCACACAAGACAGTTTCAAACATCAAGCAGCCATTTTTATCAATCATTCCATCGTGATATTTTAGGCAGGGAGTGGCATCCAAGTTCAATAACAAAAACTAATCTAGTACCAAGGTAGGGAGGCTATGTTGAAGTAGGAGGTCCCTGACAAATGGTACAGATAAAAAGTTGAGACCTAAGCCAAGGGCATTGAAGCTGTTAAAGATGAAGACCTGAGATACTTTAAAGGTGTATGAGACATGGTATAAAAAAATGAGAGGAGAAAGGTAGGGCTGAGATGCTGAAAAATTGTTCTCAATTTCATGGGAAATGGGCTCAGGCACAGGAACTCTAGTCACCAGTTAGACATGTGAAGAGGAAGTCATCACCACATGAAAGCGGCCGAGGGAGCCACTGTCAAGTCTTCAAGCAGGCACCATTTTCAGTAGCATTTCCTCAAGAAAAGTAACCCATCCTCGCAAGGAAACTGAGGTCTCTTCACATGGAACTCAAGAACACTCCTAAAAACAAGATTTCTCCAGAGAAAGAAAATCCTCCATCTCTTCAACTTCTTGCTGATTTCTAAAAACTAAGTATTAATAGAATATTTCCTTAAACGTATTTATTGAGAGACCGTTACATAAATTATTAACTTGGAAAATACAAAGGCATATTATGGGCACAAAGAGCTTTAAAAACCTTTTACATATTCCTAACTGGTTATAAAAATAATAAATGTTCATAACTTACAAGGAAATAGTAAAAGTGCATCCAAACCAATTGTTTAAAAGGTTTTTTTTAGAGACTGTTGAGCTTTGTCAAATGCTTTTCCAGGATCAGATGGCATATTTTATGAGGTTTTTTTTTTTAAATCATTATCAGTAGTGCATCAACTTGTCTGTATTAAAGACTTTCTCATATCAAACCACCCTGGCATTTCGGGATTAAATGCTGATTACGTATGACAGGTTTTTTCCTTGAATGGACCTGAATGCAAGGATGTCTCAACACAAACAGATCAATAACTGAAACATATCGTGCTAATTGTCCCAAGGAAGGAAATGAACTGATCATCTTGATAGGGAAAGACCCTTCCACAAAGTGTAGCATCTCTTTGAGAAGAAATCCCTAAAGACACTAGAAATGGAAAGATGTACCATAAGAAAGGCTATGGAGGACAGACTCACAGTATAGGGGTTCCTCAGATAAGTAAAAATGATCCAGCTATGCCACTTCGGGTATAAAAAGGGGAATAATCTGCAAAACATAACGGATAGTTGACCTTGCAAATGATAAGAGAAATGCACATTAAATATGAGATCCTGTTTTGTAACTTCTAAAAGAACAGAAGTTCTAAAACATTGAAGACACACTCTGTTCCTGACTAGAGGAACAGGCCACACTAAGTATGAAATTACATAATTTCCTATAAAACAGATACAACAGGGGAGCTTACACTGTGAAATAAGTCAGATGCAGAAAGACAAGCATCTCGTGTCTTCTCTCATTTGTGGGCCCTCGAATTCTTTGTAGACATACATACTCTCAATGCACACACATATGTGAATAACACACATACACACACACACACACACACACACATGAAGAACATTGGAGACAGGGAGGAGGAAAAGAGAGGAAAGAAGAAGGTTGGATGTGGTCAAAGTACGTGACACATTTGAAAAAAATATGCTGACACTACACCCAATACTGGTATATGAAAATATACCAATAAAGGGGAAAATACAAAATTAAAAAAAAAAATGTTGGCAAAGCACTGTCCTTTTCTAAGTGTTCTGCACTGTTTCTCTGCAGGAAGAAGCCTATAGCAATAGCAAAGATTCCATTCTTCCTCATATGCATGCTGATATCACACGGTAATAGGAAATGTACGAGCATGATGGAGCAAAGCTGAAAGTTGAAGGTATTCAAGAAGCAAGTGTTTTATTCATTTCGGGCTCCACATAGATGTCTACACCAGTCATGCTGTTGTTAATGCACGTGAGAACAGACCGCACTACCAGTGACCACACTAGAGTTTACTCGGGCAGGTTGCCAGGCAGGTGTAAGCAAAGAGAAGAAATAAGAGAATGATCCCCTCATGGCATTTCCTTATGAGAGAGCAGGTGGGCACAGGTTTACATGGCCACATCTAAAATATGAATACAGATAAAAGGGGAGTGCCTAGAGTGCCCAGGCAGCATGCCCAGGGTTTATGTGCTTCTACTTGGTCATGCATATGAATGAGAGGGGTGTGTCCTCCACACGGGGCGTGTTCTGCTGGTGCTATGTCAGGTTATTGGGCCATGTCAGGATATTTGGGCTAGCACGTTCACCAGGTAGCTACCATGTACCAGGAGTCCTTACACACGCATGTGCCACTCATTGCTACACATCAGGCATCTCGTTTGTAATATGGAATCTAGGACACTGTAAATGTGGAAAAGCTTGGTGGAAAATGAGGTGGTATGCAAATTTGGACTTAAAATTAATAACTGTCTCTCTCTTACACTGGCCTCCTTTAATTGTTTGATTTTATTTTTATTTTCAAGGTGTTTCCTTACAGAGAAGCAGAAATCCTTTCAATATTTGAGGGGCAGATATTTATAACCTCTTAAACATGATATGAGTAACTTAACTATCCTAAAAGAAAGGCATCATTATGAATCAAATTTAACATGATAAAAAAAAATAAGGTTGAAGAGGTCAGTTAAAGTATTGATATGGTAACAGGATCCAAAACAATGTATGCAGGACACCTCATCACGATTAAAACAGATGCTGAAGTAAACACCAGAATTACAACCCAGACCCCATCATTCATTCAGCCTGTGGGCTTGGGTAAAGTTACTGAATTTCTCAAAGCAAATCATTCTTTATTAAGAGCACTGTAGCAATGAAGATGGCATCCTTTGGTGAGCTTGATGGCAAGAAAATAATATACTTGAAGTGCACTTAAATTAGTGCTTCTAAGTAGTGCTTAAGAAATATTATTGTTTCTACTTAACATGATCATAATAAAGCAATAGATCATGCATGGAAAAATCCCGAGTTCATGTGTTACCATACTAGTAATCTCAGCATTCAGCACTCCGTAGAACTAAGGTAGGAAAATCAAGAGTCAGAGGCCAACCTGGGCTACAAAACAAGATCCTATCTCAGAAGTAAGGGTGGGGTGCAGAAGAAAAAATGAGAGAGTAGTGGAGGCAAAGCAAAGCAAAGGGGAAAATCTGGAGATAAGAAACAAAAGAAACACGTTTCCAGGGTTAAATCACAGAATTCTGGCTTTTCTTCTTTCATTATTATGACCACGTTCAAAAGTTTCAAGACTTAGTTCTAAAACTCAGACTTTGTTAAAATTTAAAATAAGTTAAATTATATATCATTCTAACTAGTCAAAATTAACAAAATTTTTCAGAGCAAGAGAAATTATACAACCTGGGCCAGGTCCTTGCTCGGAGCCTGGTTGATCGTGTTCTCTGAGAAACATCATAGCGCCTTGAGCAAATCATGCAGCACAGTGAGAACACAGGCTGTGGTCTCCCTGCTGACTCATTTTCCTTCCCTGCACAAGGACTCGGGATACCTTGTTCATGTGATACCTCTAAAATGTCCATAGAAACTGGACACTCCTCTAATTGCGAGAATCGGTTCATTATTCCTCTCTTTGTAAACAGGCTCTGTTTGCATGGTGGCATCTCTGCTAGCAGAGCTGTGTGATACTGGAGCATCCTCAGAATGGATGGACAGTTGGAAACAGGCCAGGGTGTGTACAATGAAGCATGAAGATGGCCAGGCAACTTCCCTAATATATAATTGTGGGGCACTGAAGGAAATTAATGGAACGGACTTCTCATGTCCCAGGCCAAATGAGATCTACGTATACAATAAGAAAACATGGAGAATTCCTTTATGGCTTAAGAGTGAGAAAGTAGGTCCAGCTCAAAGCCAACGAGGGAACTAAATGCCATCTCCATGTAGACAAATGCTGAAGAGTCCCAGGAATAATCTTTGCAAATGGCCTTCTAACAAAACAACCAAAAATGATTTTCAATCATCAGAGCAATGAAAACTGAAACACAAGGTTCCATTCTGCACCTTTTGAAACCAAAACTTGGATGACATACTACGTTACTGAGACTGCAGAGGAACAGGGTATGGCATATATTACTGTGGGGAACACAAACAGTTCAACCCAGTGTGTGTGGAGGGTTGGCAATATCTACCCAAATTGCATATCCATTTGCTTTTTAACCCATCAGCCTCTCTCATAAAAACCAACCCCCAAGGGTATCATATTGGCAAAAACATGGGATGATAAATGTACATTATTATTCATTGCAACACTAGTAATAGCAAAGGACTGGAAATGACCCAAATGCCTATCAGCAAGGGACTGGTTGGAGAAACTGCAGCCTAGTCACATAATGAAGTTGTCAAAGGCACAAGGCAGACAGATACATGCCTAAGGAGTGCTCTCCAGGATCAGCAGAAATAGAGTGGGGCAACTTCAGGAGGACCACATCCTCCAACAGTCACACGGCACAAGGGGAACACACACTATATAACACACAGGCCCAGCCGCTAAAAACACAAAAGGCAGAAGAACCAAAGCCAATAAAAAGAGAAGTATTTCCAGGGAAGCAGGCTAAGAATGAGGAAATAAAAGCAGAAACTATCTCTCCCAATGTAGTCTGCAACAGTTTTGATTCTGGAAATCATGAAAACATTTTGTGGCTCAAATACCTAATGTGCAAATGAAATAACAATTCAGCAATGTTTAAATTAGCCAAAACAAGTAGCATGGTCACATAGAAGTAACACTTCTCAGCATATGGTGTCCTGCATCATCTGAGGCACTGACAGGGCTTTTTCAAAATACTGCATTTTCCCTTTGAAAATTACATAAATATAACTATTCATTTCTGTGAATAGAAGGAATGGCATCCTACCACCAATGGCCCCTAATCTAAACGATAGAAAGACCTTATTTGAGAGAGGGTCTCACTCTGGGGCCAAGGCTAACCAAACTAAGACTCTTCCTGAGTTCTGGGATTATGGGTGGGCCACAATGTAATGGCCAGCAAACTATTTTTATCTTTCTCTGTAAACATTCTGAGATGATGACAGAAACAGTGAATACTGCTTAAGATGTAGGAACCTAAATTTATCTAATTTGTAAGAAAATTTATTAATTGGTAAGTAACTATTCCAAGTGAAGATTTTCCACTTGAAGGTAAATTTGAAAAATAAAAGAGGAAAACAGAGAGTGGGGAGGGAGGGAGGGAGGGAGGGAGGGAGGGAGGGAGGGAGGGAGGGAGGGAGGGAGAGAGGGAGGGAGGGAGGGAGGAGGATGAACCCACTGATTCTCTATTTCCATCAGTGCAGTTCCTCATCTTCAAACACCCTGCCCCTTGTCCCAGGAGATTCCCTAAATACTATACCAGCTTCATTCCGTTTCTCTTGAGTCTGGTTCACAGAGGCAGAAACAGGAGGTGAGGAAAAAAACAAGACAGACAGATTTTTTCCCCCTATACTCCACCTGCTTTTACTGACTGTCCTGCAGTAGCTGACCCTTCAGGGGTAACTGCTCTGCACAGCCCCGTCTCTGTGAATCCAGTACTGAACAAGGTTCAGCCTCACAGAACTCATGCTGTGGAATCATTGGGCCCTTACAACTCTGTAAACATTTGACACTTTCCCTCAGGTGAAGCTACTCAGCTACTGCCTATACTCTGACCAATATGGAAATATACACACCAGGGCATATGTGTGCACAAAAGAGCACTCAAACCTTTCGACATCTGTATGAACAAGCACACATCAGCATACATATAGACATGTGGATATGTACAAACATACGCACACAGCTATATATATATATATGTGTGTGTGTGTGTACATGTACATAAACACAAACTTACATTTTAATATTCATATAACTACATATAAACACACAATTATAAATATACAAGGCTACACAAAAATAAATATGAACATGAGGGAGCGAGGCTCTTACCAAATATGGCTACAAAGTAATTAAAATCTATACCTTTCCCCCCAAATAAAGTAAGGCCATAGTTTCCTAAGAATGTTCCCTAATTGTTATGACTAAAATTTTTTGGTTACAAATCAAATGTCTAGATATAGTGAAAAAGTAAAACCCACAAAGAAGCCACAGGGTCAAGAGACAGAGAGCATGTATCTGAAGGCCAGCATCCTGGACAGGGTTCCCCTCCACAGGAAGAAGATGAAACTGGAGTTGAGTAAGTTCCTGTAGCTCAAGACTCCCTATGCCGGCCAGCAAGATGGCTCAGTGAGTAAATACTTACCACGAAGCCTGATGGCCTGAGTTTGATCCCCAGAACCCACATGGCTGAAGGAGCTTGCAAGCTACCATCTGATATTCACAGGCATATGCATGCATACCTACATGGAGAAAAAATAAATAAGTAAATGAGGGGAAAAAAACAGATTTCCTGTGCCCTAACACCAGAATAGCCCTGCCCACCTCAGACAATGGATATGAGGCTCCTGCTACCGTTAAGTGCTTCAGCAGCATTAAAAGCAGGAGAGAGCCATTCTATTGAAGAATGATGTGTGCAGGGATACATCATAAATTCATACAGTGTTACTTTACTCCATGACCCCATCTATACCAAAAAGCAAATTCATCTACTTAAGAGCACTCAAGACAGAAATGAACCTTGACAGAAAAATCTAGTCTATTCCTTCTAATCGGCAGGGCTGCATCAACACCATTTTGGACAGAGGAGTATTTGGTTCTATTTTTAAAGACCTCCAAGGAAGAAGATTCTACAAATTCTCTTGGCAACAGGCATGCTAATACATTGCAGAGCAATGTATGAATACACAGAGAGGTAAGGCAAGTTTCCAGAGAGCATGGCATGTGTGTGCATGTGTGGAGCTCTGCCTTGCGTTTTCAAATTTTGAAAATTCTAGCCACCCTTGTTACTCTTCTTCCTTGCAATCATAACTGGCCTCTTGGAAATTAGGTGGCTTAGATGAGGGCTTTAGATGAGAAGAGAAGGCTTTGTGCTGGTAAGAAAGGCAAACAATATTGGAATCGTGGCAAACAAAATGATGATCCCAAAGCCACAGAAACAGAGCAATTGAGATAGAAGGAGGAGTGGGGGTGGGGGGACCAGCAGAATTTCTGCCCAGCACACGGTAGGCACTTGGGAAGTGTTATGACTGTTGAGGCAATGCATTCAGAGTAGAGTCAAATGACTCATCTCAGATTGATAAGTGATTACTAGATATGCTATTTAAAGTGACCGGAACATAACTGATTGGAGGGTGAAGCCAGTCAAATCTGTACTCACTTCTCTTGTGTGTTGACAAGCTGTAAGACTCTGATCAACACAGGAGGACTCTGACATCATACCACACTCAAGACCTTATTCTATCTAGAAACCAAGTGGAAATAAAATGAGGAGACCAAAGCTGGCTGAACTTCGCTTAGCTCCTCTTGGAGACACTGGGATATGTGCACAGGCTGGGAGAATGCAGCTGGGATATGTGCACAGGCTGGGAGAATGCAGCTGGGATATGTGCACAGGCTGGGAGAATGCAGCTGGGATATGTGCACAGGCTGGAAGAATGCAGTAGGTAAGCTCACTTGATCTCTAGCATTTGAAAAGTTATTTCTCCATATGGATCAATCCTTGGACACCCACTAGCGACAAATTTTAAATCAACTACTTTTAGCTAATACTCTTTTGCTCCCAGGAAACATTTAGCAATACCTAGAGATATCTTTGATGACCCCAGTTAGAACTATTCAATGGCATTGAGTAGAGACAAGAAAACCTGTCGGCCATCCCATAACACACAGAGGAGTGGCCCACAATAAAGAATCATCTGACCAAAGATGGCACTAATTCCAACACTGAGAAACTCTAATTTGAATCCTTTCTAAAAGACTTTCTTGGACCATGAACAAGTTTTACATGTTAAAATTTTAGGAGAAGAAAGATAAGCATTTGTTCTCTGTCCTCACCTTGATTACTAACTCATAAAATATTTAATACATGACAATAGCCTCTTACTGAATAAACAAAACACAATGATGCCCCTTGTAAACACATAAACCGGTTGCACAAAAAAGTGTGAAAATAAAGGTATCTTTTTGAAACAGTAAATCAGAGCCTCCATCCTCAAACCTATAACACCAACCAGAAAGTAGACAAGCACATGATGACCTAGTCACTTCTTGGGGAAGACGAGAGGGTCACACCTGTGTGCACAGGGTTGTGTACATTGAGGCCAGAGCTTAAAATTCATAGACTTGGGCACTCTTCACCTTCTTTTTTGAAACTGGATTTTTCCCTGAGCAGCAGCAGACTACTTCTCCTAGACAAGTCGGCAAGTGAATCCCAGGGCTCCCTTTGTCCATTTTTCCAGAACAGAGATTATAGATGTGTACCACTATGTCCAGCTTTTTACAAGGCTCTGGGAATCTGAACCCAAGTCTTCATGGCAAGTTCTTTAGTAGACAAACCATCTCCCTAGCCGAGTATTTAGATATTTCTGATTAAATTAGGCAGAATGAGAATGCACAGGGCCTCCTGGGATAAACCTAAAGTCTTTTTTAAGTAAGTGGAGTTTTTTGTTTTTTGTGGGGTTTTTTGTTTTGTTTTTTTAAGGAATGTGATACACGTGCAATCAAAGTAAAATGGGTTTTAGATTTCTTTTGGAACACTGCAGCATCTTTCTCATAGAAGATATAAATGCTAGTTCAGGTCCAGTTCAACCAAGCAGAGCTAAGGCGACTGCAATCCAGCTGAAGTAATAAAGGTGAAGGTGTGAAAACTCTGAGTTCTGTAACATAGGAGAAGGCATGACGGAGAAATCCTGGCTCCTCACTCCTTCCTCCTCTTCCATCTTGCTACTCTAGGGCTACGAATAAGCTTTGAAACCTTCTAGCTAACTCTTTATAAAAGGAAAAAAAATTTAAGTAATGTACTTAAAACTTGAAAATCCTTTCCAGGCCTGGACCATAGGCAGACAATGTTGCTATGTATCATGTGTCTTCTACAGCTACACAAACACATGTGTGCATGTATAAGCTTTTATATCACAAACAGAAAAGGGCACATGTAACATAGACTGCTGTCTGCTTTCCTTTTACTGATCAATCTCCTTTCTTCTGTCTATATACAGACCATTTGTACCAACGTTGAGATGGCTTTTTGGAACACTGTGCAAAGCAAATGCTTATTTTCCCCTCTCACAGTATCTGAGCCCTGTCCCCTGGAGGCCTTCCCCTGGACCAGTTCGCTTCTGTCCATCAATGCACTTCCATACTCTACCCACCAAGTTTTCCTTCTTCTGGAGAATCTCATATGACTTACCTTCATCTGCAGAAAGAAATCTGCTTTATGCTAAGTGCCTTGTGGATATTAGCAACACTTTGGAAAGAGACTTTCATGAACTATGTTGCACCTATGACAAGAATTCCAGAGATAGCAAGCACAGAAGAGATTTGTAGAGTAGTATAGGAGCTCTTGATATCATGGCATTCTGAGTTTGCAATCCACCATCTTAGTTCCAGGCTCATGTAAGAAATCCACAGCCAGAAAGCTCCTTTGAACTGATATTTTTAGCAGTTTTTCTTTTCCAGTAGCTAAGAGCCCAATTATTCTTCAAAAAGCTCTCCAGTTATTCACAATCCTCTTATTCAGCTGGGAGACTAGAAGAGTAAGCCTGCTGTCTATTCATGTGGATCATTAATAAACAGGTTTTTGTAACACACACCTTCACCATTCTGAGACCTATTACGGGCAAATTGAGAAAGATCAGAAAAGAATATTTTTGTTTAACTAAACTCTCCATTATGCCTCCTATGAAATTCTATATACCATATGAAAATACCACTATCTCTACATCAGATGCATAAAATGTTGCCTAGGTGCCCCCCAGCATTCTTTGCTCCATTACAGGCAGAAATGACTGTTCCCCTTTTACCAAGGGCAGGACTGATACAGGCTTATTGTGAAATTATAGCCAGCTTGGGGGCAGACCTGAAGAAAACACTAGAATCTTGTGGTAACACAGAGTTCTAGGCACAACTTTGCAAGTGAGGAACATTTGCAACTCTCTGGGAAACTTGACTAATTCTCCTAAAAGGGCTTAAACAAAGCTGTAATTTGATTAGATGAAATTCTATGTCTTTTCCAGTCCTTTCTATTTCTAATCACCTCTCATCCTGTTTTTACTTGTCTAAGGTAAGTGCTAGCACATAAAGAGTGTGTCAGATGCTCTGCTTATATATCTGTGTGAAAACGATCCTCAGTTGGTCCCAAGGCATTACAGTATCACATATTCTATTCTAGGGATTTCTATCACATTTTATTCCCAACAGGAATATTACTATAGAATGTAGCTCAAAAAAAAAAAAAAAAAGAAAGAAAGAAAGAAAGAAAGAAAGAAATTTGTGTTTCATTGGCTGAGATAACCTGGAAAGGATTTTTGGATGGAACCAGGAGAGCTGGGCGGGTATATGGGATAACATGAGGCCTTGCATTCTCAAGAGCAGAAAACATCACAGCCACCTCTGCACCATTCAACTGAAAAGGACGTCTAAGTAGGCTCTGTTACTAGTACTCAGGACAGAAAAGTGCAGGTGCAGACTAAGCACAGATCAGTTTCAATACATAACCTATATTTCTGTCCATCAAGTGAAAGCCCCGTAACCATCTTAACACACAACGAAAGACACAGAGCCTCTATTGAACAAGCTCACAATGAGTGGTAAGAGTAAAAAATCATCACTAAATGGGAGAAAGGGGGGAACCTGAATATTATCATGGTCTGAAGGAGGCCAAAGCAGAGGGAGACATGGAAGAGAGTCAGAAAATTGCTTCAGCATGACTGATGACCACAGCTGTGGTTGAGTAGTAGAGAGGGACCATGTTTTCTCCCTTGGCAACTGGATGTTTGGTGTAGACACTTAACATGATAAGAAGTTAAGAAGAGTGAGGGGAATGGGGATTGGGGAAACAGTTCATGTTTCAGCTTTGCTGATCTACAGATACCCACAGGACATGAAAGTTGATTACAAACTTTAACCCTTCAAAATTTATATTAACTTTAGATTAGTTCTATAAAAACAAATAGATCTGTTCTCCACAGGGATTTTACGGAAAGCTTGACAATCCTACGAACAATGGAGAACATGGGGAAAGTTTCCAACAGCAGGGGATGTTGATAAACCCACTACGCAAAGAAAGTGAAGACTATCAATAAATGTGTAATAAGAACGAATTGACTGTCCCTTAGTCCAAAGAAAAATGGGGGCCTAGCTAAAAATGACATATCCACCATTCAACCAAAGCAAAACCAGCAGCAACACATCACAGCTGCACCAGAAGGGCTGGTGTGACGGTTCAGCCATTAAAGGCTAGGCTTACAACCAACTCATCAAATATGACAACAGTCATAATTTCAACCACATGAATCAAAAGCTCAAGTACATCCATGTAAATGTCCTCTGCTCGTGTAAACATAAAATGTCTCTAGAGAAAGAATGCACAGATGCTGTCAGTGTGGTACTGGAGCCATGGCTCAGCCTAGCCAGCCACAGAGCCAGAATTCAATTTTTAGTCTTATGGCCTTGGGACCTTTTACAAATAGAAACTCTCAGAGGCCATGTTTTGCAGACTCTTTCTTGCAATGTCTGGTCATTTTTACATGGGTATGATTAGGTGTACACATAAAATGTGAGCTTTGCATCTTCTCAATAGAAATAGGATAAGAGAGGCTTTATTAATGCAGTTAATAAAGTGCCTGCCTGGTATGCATAAGGCCCTGGGTTCAAGTCCCAGCATTAAATAAACTGATCAAAATGATTCACACTTATAATTACAACACTTGGAAAGTGAAAGTAAAAAGATTAGAAGTCCACTCTGGCTACATAGCAAGCTTGAGGCTAGCCTGGACTACACAAATACTATATTGAAAAAGGAATAAAGATTAAAAAAAATCAGCAAAAAGAAGCCCAGTGTGGTCTACATATTAAGTTTAACATTTCTGGAAATTACTCTAAAAAATTAAGTTCAATAAACTAATTTAGTAATATTTTTAAATTCAATCTGTACAAATTCGTATCCTTTTGATGAGTAATCAGTATTAAATTACTAACCAAATAATTTTCATATTTTAAATATAACTCTGGAAAAATCACTATTCATTATGTCCCATGCCAGAAATAAAATGCTATCAGCAATGCTTATATATGTGTGTGTGTATGTATGTATATTTAAGTAATCCAAACAATATTTTTTAATATCTGAATTGAGTGTCAGCTTTTAGTTTAAATTCAGTAAAACTGGACATTCAGTTCTTTAGTTACAGTAGCCAGTTTTCAAGTGCCACACATGGCTGGCAGCAGCAAATCTGAACAACTTGGTGCTCAGTGTTGAAATAAAAGTTCAGGAGCCAGGGATGTAGCTCCATGACATACAACTTGCCAAGGACAGCCAACTCTCAGGCTCTACCCTAGCACCAACCAAACAAATAAATAAACAAAATTAAAAAGTGTAAGAGGTACTTGCTTTGAAAATATAAAAGCATAAGTTCATACCCCAAGCACCCATGTAAAAAGCCAGGTGCAGCTGCACATGCCTCCATAAACCCAGTACCATGAGGGCAGAGACAGAAACAGTACCATGAGGGGCAGAGACAGTACCATGACGGACAGAGACAGAGACAGTACCATGAGGGGCAGAGAAAGAGACAATACCATGAGGACAGAGACAGTACCATGAGGGGCAGAGACAGAGACAGTACCATGAGGACAGAGACAGTATCATGAGGGGCAGAGACAGAGACAGTACCACGAGGACAGAGACAGTACCATGAGGGGCAGAGACAGAGACAGTACCATGAGGACAGGCCTGCATTGCTAGGACTTGCTAGACACATGCCAGGGTCTCTAAGAGATGCTGGCTCAAGGGAATAAAACAGAAAGTGATAAAATAGGACACCCAATGTCATCCTCTGGTCTGCTTGCACACACAAGTACTCATAGACAGACAGACAGACAGATATACACACACACACACACACACACACACACACACACACACACACACATCCCATACATACCACAAGAAAGACATTCTCTGAGAATTACTCTAGGCCAGTCTATAGCATCACTTGTCTGCTTGCCTCCAGCACCTTTTCTCTTGGCCTCTGCTTCCAAACTCATCTTAATTCTTGGCCATCTCATAAGACTCCACTCCCTGGCACCAGCTCTCATCTCTGTTGACAGTCTCACTAAGTGAGTTCATCTTTCCCATGACTTTAAATACCATCTAGATGCTGGTGATGCCCAGTTATATCTTCCTTTCCTGCCTCGTCCCCGACTTTCAGACTACTAGATAAAAGAGTTTAGTGGTTGCCTCTGCTTGGAGGTCCATATCCAAAAAGTGAAATAATAAAATGGTCCTACTTCTTCCTTCTCCAGCCTTCTTCATCTAAGTTAAATGGACCAACCAATCACCCATTCACTCTAACCAGGATTCTAGGAGAAGCTTCCCGACCCCTTCATTACCCTCTGGTCTTTTTCTCCACGTTTTTATTAACTCTACTCTCAAAATGAAACCTAAGTCTTCTTTCCTCCATTTCTATTGGTACTCTATTGTGCTACTTGATGAAAACCACCGTATCACCTTGTCTCTCTTGCTTCACACAATCTGTTTTTTCTAAATACTAGCCTGGATAATAAATTGGAAAATTAAAATCAAACTTTGTCCCACATCTACTTGAAAACTTCCCCTGGTTTTCATTGTCATCAGGAAAATGGCAAGCCTTTGCCTCACCTGTCTAGTCTCTCCTCTCCTGCCTACTCACTGTCTATGCACGCCCACACTCCCAAATCATTCCTGAACTAGAGCTGGTACACTTGATACTCCTGCCTTGAGTCCAAACGCATGTCTTCTACTTAGAAGGGAATCAAGATGGACAAGGGGGACAATCCTCGCTCTTGAGAAGCTGAGGCAGAGGGGGGGGTTGTAAATTGAAGGCAGAGCCTGAAATATTGTGGTGGGACCTAGTCTCAAAAAAACTCCCCAGCAAAAAAAAAAAAAAAATAAGGAAGCCAATAAAAGACATGCCAATCATCCTTACAAGTGACTCTGTGCCTCGGACGGCACACATGAGCATATGTGGTCAATGCAGAACCCTAATTAGAAACCACAGGTCTAGAAGACATTAACTGGAAAATGTGCAAATCTATCAATACCACACACACACACGTATGCACACACACACACCTATTTTATATCTGCCACACAATAAGTTATCCATGTTTGTTGCGTAGAGTCACATCCATATTCTCTATAAAACACAAAAATTAAAATCTGTATCACCAGTGAATGATAAAAAAGAAATTCTCCTGGGACCCTAAAAAGCCAAGCACAACTCTGAGCAAAGAAGATTCACATCTAAATAATTCATAATTCTCTCAACTGTGCTTCTCCCAAAAGATAAGATTGCCATCCAGCATTTTGGCTCAAAACAAATGCACAAAAATTCCCATGGAAAGATGCTGCTTATGTATGGCAAACACACCACTATGATTCTTGGCCCCTTCCAAACAGCTGGTGGGTTTTTAATATCTCAGATACTGAAGGGAACAAGGTGTAGGGTCTTCAACACATCTTTAAACTGTAAAGATGATATTTCAGAATTAATTCTGTTTATTCTAGTCTACTATGATCTATTAACATAAGAGGATGGGGATATATCAGTATATAAATAAATAAGTCTATAAATAACAAAACACTTTGTTCTTAACCTAATAAATAGACAGTAGAATTACCAATATAAGAGATTAAAGAGAATCCCCTTTAGACTGGTGAAGATATAAGACAGAGTGTTGTAGACCAGTGAGGAAGGACTGCCAACCTCTGTCCTCTGGGACAGTTCTAGGAAGGGTCTAGGCCTCCTAGAGAGAGGGCCCAAGACATGGGGTTGGGGTTTCAACCTGAGAAAAATTTCTGTACTAAAGCATAGAATTTAGAGTCATTCATACCAAATTTTCATTGCTAATAGTTTGTTATTTCTATGGTAGTTTATTAGAACACATGGTTTTTTTGTGAAAATTGTTACTTATTGTAAAATGCTATCGAAAATCTTATTGATAAAAGAGTTTCAATAGACTTGTTTATTTACACCTACTAGATGCAGTTAAATAAAATCATTTTATTTGTCAATATTAATGGTTGTGCTATTTTTCTACCTGCCTTTCCTAGCCAAGAAAATTTTTTGAAAAGAACAAAAGTTGAAAAGTGTAACCTCAGCAATCACTAACTTTGGGGACTTATCCCCTGGCACAAATGTTCATGCATATGCATATTTTCATCACATATGCAGACAGATGCCTTTGCATTTATTTGAATACTTGCATAAATATTAATGTGTATAAATGCTTGCATGCAGAAACTCCATTTATGAAATATCCAACTGCATAAATTAGGAACATTAGATACTTGCTGCATTAACACTACATAAAATACATGCAATTTGCAGGACTCCCCCCCCCCAAAAAAAGCACAACGCAGTGAAAGAAGCCTGATTCTCTCAACATGTCTGCCATGCCGTAGGCAGGAACTAGGCTTTCTATGAAACATATAGAGCCTTTTAATGGCCCATAATCCAATCCATAAGACTCTTCTGCTTTTAAAAAAAAATGACTATCTTTTTGAGGAGTAAATTTGTAAATTGTTATCTATGACCATGACCTCACAAAATACTTTTTTTTTTTTTTTTAGTCACGAAATAGCTCCTCATAAAGAATATGACTCCAAAGTAATTGCTACAAACCATCATCTTCAAAATTTCTCTGAGCAGTTGCCAAATAAAAGCCAAGGATTGGGTGGAGGATATCTTCCCCAGAATTATCAATCAAGGATGTTCTGAAGACCTCCAAAATAATGTATGCTATTGTCATTGCTCTTGGGTGTCCACCAGGTGCTGAAGACACCACACACTCTCATTACAGGATGGAGAAATAAGGTGGCACTAACCAGGAAGCTTCCTCCCTGCTGATTAGTTCCCCTAATATTGGAAGGTAATATACAGACTTCTGGGGGAGAAAAGTCATCAACTAAGTGGCAAACACTGTGAGCTACAATATGACCAGCTTGGCAAGATATTCTCATCAGTACAATGGTGGCATAAATGTTATGGGGGTAGTCAATTGCTTTCTAATTGGATTTAAAGCTGGTTCTACAAGAGAAAACGTATGTGTAGTCCTGTAAAGCTGGCTGGGAGCTCATGGTTTTGGGAGTTCATAGGCTCTGGATGAACCTAGAATTATCATTTTGCTGAATGACCATGGTATCAAATTGCTGTCTAAATTGGTATCTCTCTACCCATAGCTTGGTGTACATATCAGACCACATCAAAATTTTTGTGCAATGGATGGCAGTTAATACAGATGCTCATAGGTCAAAGTATAGCGACAATAAGTGTCCAGGTGGTGCACAACCACAAATGGGACAGATGGTTTTGTTGTTGTTGTTATTATTATTATTATTTGTTTTAACCATATTTCCTCTCTAGGCTCAGGGACCGTTCCAGGAGAAGGGATGGTGAAATCATAAAAATCAGGCATTGGAAACAGTGCAACAAAATAGCATCTTCCGGACATGACATGACTGTGGCACTCACAAACCCCACCCCTAGCTGAGGAGCCCTTTGTTGTTCATGGCTTCTCCAGGAGAGTAGTTTTTCTTTAAAGATATGGCTCCTGATAGGTTGACCCTATAATGAATGGCCCCATACCCAGGGAGTTTATGGGTAGCCTGAAATAAACTCGGTGAATGACAAGAAGAAAACAGCAACAGAAGGAAAAGAAGGTGGGAGGGGGGTGGGGATGAATCTGGGAGGAGATATAGGAAGGAATAGGGGATAAATATGATCAAAATCATTATATGTATGTATGAGATTCTCCAAGAATTAAGGAATACAATGTCGTTTCTAAGTTCCTTGTACATCCTTGCATATCCGATTCATTCTCAGGAGGGACAGACAAATATAAAGTTATAAGTTATAAAAGAAAATACAGTAAATTCCCTGGTTTGGTGAATCTAAATCTACTCAACTATAATTGGCAGTTGGTACCTTCTGCTCATCCCTACCCATTATCAAATAGAGATATCTATTACTCTTACCTTGGCAAAAGGAATGTTTATATAGTCATTTCCTGTGACCATTCAGGGTTTCTCAGTTCGGTGTATGTACAGCTGAGTATAGTACAAGTTTTACTATTTCTACTTGTATGCCTGTTGTCTAAGTAAAGTTGGACTTCTAGTTACCCATTGACTGCAAAAAAACAAAAATGTCTTAGATTTGAAGCTTTTGTGTCTAATGTGTAACATTACTGCAAAGGCTCACCACTAGATTCAGCCTGGACCTTGGTTTCCTTGGTGACGCCACAGAATGGACATTAGTTTCATCTGTGACTGATCCAGGATCAGCAATAGGAGTGCCACTGAAACAAACTGGAAAGAAGACTTCTTTGTCCAAATTGTCATTCCTGCCACAGAGTGCCTGCTTCTCCCTGGAACTCAAGTTCAGTTCTTAGAAAAAGCTGCCTTGCATATTATAGCTTGAAAGAACACACAAACTCTTAGTGCTGTCTTTGTCAAGTAAGAACTGTCTAACCTTTCATACAATGGTGTGCATGCAACATCAGATTTCTGTTTACATACACACACCTGCTACTACTACACATTTCTAGTTTGCTGCGGGGAGTGGAAGGGCATGATGTATTTAGCTGGCCAGGCCAGTCCCTGAATTCTTTCACAGTTCATGGTACCTTCTCTTTTCTCAAATGCATGCTGGATGCAGTTCATCTAGTGGCCAGTAGAGGCATTAGACTGAAAAGGTCTAGATCTCTAAATGACAGCATGGAATAGAGTAGAACTTTTTAGCTTCCCTCCCTGCTACCAACTCCTTGGCCTTTGAGTGACAAGTAAAGCTTCATTGTGCTTAGATCTCAGGACCACCTGGTTTAGTGAATCCCTTCCTGGTTCACAAACTACAGCTGTCATCGTGTACATGCGCCTAATGTCTCACTAACAGACTGGGGTAGGTAGTTTTGCACTGATGTGACCAAAATATCTAACATAGGACTTGAAGGAGAAATAAAAACCCCATGGTTTCTGAAGGCTCAGTAAATAGCGGCTTGCCCCCAGGTGTTTGCATGCAGCATCATGGTGGTAGGAGTGTATGATGGGTAGCAACTGCTCATATTATAGAAGATGGGAAGGAGAAAGAAACAGACGCAACTGGAGATAATAGACCCTACAGTTGATGCCAGAAAACTACTTTTGCCAGCTTAGCCTCTCCTCCTCTATCTCCAGACCTTCCTCTCAAATAACCACCACTTCAGGACCAAAGAGTCAAATCATGAACTATGGGGGACATTTCAGATTCAAACCATAATAAAAACAAATATGTAAGGGTTATAAAATGTCTCACTTAGGAGCAAAATGAGAGGCAAGAAGTGTGGAAAATTAGTCAGGGCCTCACAAGAGTTTTGTTAGAAATGAATCTGGAAATAAACTCACAGTTTATACTCACTGAAGCAAAGTGCACATACAGTTTTGTTAATCCTTAAGACACTTAATTAGTGCCAACAACACCAAGTACTCTGTCTAAGATAATGTTAAAAACATGGCAAGCCACACCCCCTAGGTCAAGGAACCAGTGTCTAAGCAGGGTTCAATACTGTGGGAGGGTTTTGAAAAGTCTCTTAATGGGGACATCTATTACCTCCTATAAAATATAGGTTTGGTATATAATATACTATATATGAATCTATAACAAATCACAAAACAAATTTATTTCTGGATGAAAAACAACAGACAATTTGAATTTGCCCTAGAATGTGCTAAACATGACAAACAGCACCTATGAGCCAACGCATCAACACTGACATTCAATAATGCTATGTGTGATAATCAGATCTTGGTCAAAGTAGCTAAGCAGAGCATGGAAAAACAGATGACAGACACCAAGACACAGACATCCACCTCAGTGGATAACTAAATATTACATGAACTCTATCACATCTCTATCATGACAACGCAGGGTAGGCCAAACCTAACCTAGAATGCCTCTTACTTCCTTTCTTTGTGTTTATTTGTTGATCTGGACACTGGTGGGGATCAAACAAGCAATCCTGTGCATGCTAGGCACAGTACTCTACCACTAAGCAACATTTTGGCAAAGAGAAATAGGGAATCTATATGTTTTAATATAGTAGAAGCAGAATTAAAATGCTATCACTTGCCTTTTAAAATTAAAGTATAAAATTAAAGCAAAAATGAAGATTTCTCTCACATTTTAAATAAAATTATTATAATGCCTAGAGGGATACATGTGGTGATATATATTTAATAAAATTAATCTGGAATATCAGAGTTAACCACAGAGCCAAGCCAGGTCAGGGAGTGGTGACCACAACTTTAACCCTAGCTCTAGGAATGTGGAAAGAGGAAATTAAAAGAG
The DNA here is from genome assembly GCA_033318265.1 of Phyllotis vaccarum. Lineage (NCBI taxonomy): Eukaryota > Metazoa > Chordata > Mammalia > Rodentia > Cricetidae > Phyllotis > Phyllotis vaccarum. The sequence continues at coordinate 75,717,556 of JARWLC010000003.1, forward strand.
CTGGGCAGAACAAGAGAAGAGAGTTCAGCTTTCCCAGAGACATTCCCTTTCCTTTCCGCTGAGGGTGAAAGGTGTGGGTTGCTCTTCCCTGACCTGGCTTGGTTCTGTGGTTGACGCTGATATTCCAGATTAATTTTATTAAATATGTATCACCATGGATACAAAGCACTGTTAGGGCATTATCCAAAAACAATCTGAGGATCCTGATCATAAACTGGAAAACAATTTATTTGTGAACTTTTAACAATACATGTTGTGCCAGATTGAACTAACAAGATTTTTTTTTTTACCTAGAAAGCACCAAAAGTATTAGGTCAGCATGCTAGTCTCATTAAAAAATACCAACTTCTTTCAGCAGAGAGAAGTCTATAATGAATATTAGCCTCCAGGAAAACTTTACAACATCATTTAATAAAGATATTAAATACAGAACCATGATAATCAAAATAACATTGCTCCTAGGAAATCCAAATAAAATAAATGAGTGCAAGTGGTAGTAAATTTGAAAAACAGAAATACCTCTGCTATTTCTGAAAATATAAGATGAAGTGACTCCTGAGAACATTCGCATGCCAAACTCCTCAATTTTAGTTTCTTACATAATAACAAAACTAACATTACCATGCCAACTCTTTTACTTATATCCTAAGAGTAACTATTTAAGTGTCATAAAAATCTTGCAAGGTAAGTATTCTGTTTCCATTTCATTTATGGATGTGACCACCACCATGATGAAGTGGATGAAGCAGGGTTTGTTCAAAGCTGGGTATTTTAGGGTGATGGAAGTCCTTAATGGAGATAGTGGAGGCTTTGTGTGGTGGTCTGTACTTGTAATCCCAGCTACATAGGAGAGTGAATCAAGTGATTCAGAAGCTCAAGTCTGGGCAGCTTGGCATATTCTTGACTTGCAATGATGATTTTAAAGGCTTGGAATGTTAGCTAAGTGATAGAGTGTTTACCTACCTAATATACATGAAGGTAAAGGTTGAGTCTCCACCAGAGAAGGAATAAGAAAGAAAGAGAGAAGAGAGAGGGGGAGGGAGGGAGGGAGGGAGGGAAGGAGGGAGGGGGGAGAGAGAGAGAGAGAGAGAGAGAGAGAGAGAGAGAGAGAGAGAGAGAGAGAGAGAGAGAGAGAGAGAGAGAGAGAGAGAAAGGTGATGAACTCATGTCTGGTCAGTCTCCAAAGTCGAAGGCCAGGCTGCCCTAGCCAGGAAGGAGGATGTGGTGGACAGTGATGACATGGCTGAGATAAACCCCAGCCAGTTTGTGATGAGGGCCCATATCTTCTATGTCCAGAACCACATAGTTACCTATGTCTTTTTGCACTTCATTATACACGTTTTGATCGGGTGTCACAGAAACAATTAAGTGTGAGATTCAATCTGACGGACAGTTTCTTCTCTAGTCTACAAACATTCCAAAAAGGAGAAAGCCAGCTGCCTTTCCTTTGGCAAGTTCCCATTCTATCCAAATAAATAATGCAGTGTTTTCTATTTGAATTCTCTTTAGGATTGCTGTTCATGGTGGCTTCATTTTTGCCTGTTCTATTTATTACCTAAACTAACCTTCAAAATCTTCTTGTAATTCAACACTGTCCAATAGACTTGAGCATTTACCCATCCTATGAATTAGGGGAGGCTGGCCCTTTTTCAGGATTTTAAGTCATTTCAAATATTCTTTGCAAGAACAAAACACTGAGAAGAAAATTGGACTGTTCATAAAACATCCCATTTTTTTTTTCTTTCCATGTTATTAATCCCCCATCTCAAAAATAGCATTTTGGGAGGCCTGGGAATTATTATCACCACTTTGCTCTCCATTTATGACCTGAAAGGATTCAGAAAAACAGCTAAGTGCAGCCTGATGACATTTGTGTTCGCCCATCCCCCACCAGGGCACACACATTTCCCTGGCTCTCTTCAACCAGACTAAACTGCTTTTCTCATGTGTCTCAATTATATTTTAATAAAATTACGAAAGACCAAAAAGGAGGGCCAATCATCCCCGCATGCTAGTATCCCCACAGAGCAGGCTCAATTTCGTATTTTCAGCAGAGGGCCTCCTTACTCCTGAAAGGGTTTTCCTTTCCATCATGCTTTGATTGATCCTCCCAATTTAAAACAAGCATCAAATAGTATCATTCCCATTTGAGATGCAGGAGAAGATGGACATAGTGATTGAGATGTAATGAATGCTTGGGTGACATAGGTCCTTTTCAAAGTAGGAATAGCTTTGCAAATATATTACATATTCCCTACACTAGAGGAAGTTTTTTGTTTTTTTTTTTTCTTAAGTCTTCCTCACATCTTGCTATGGCAAAACTAACCTGCCTTGTTTTTTTAACTAGGATAGGTCCACAGTTTCCTGCACACCCAAAACAAAGTTACTTGTAACTATTCAATTACTGGGATTTTATTTATTTTCATTCTGATGTTAAGAACCCAACGTAAAATGGTTTTAAAAAGGTATCTTCATAAACTGACCCAAACCACCATCTCAATAACAGTAAGGATCCATGCCATGCCTTGGAGCATCTCTGTCCACTATGTTAACTGGGCTGGCCATTGGCTAGGTTAACTGGTCTGTATAATAAGCAATGTCCGTGTCAAAGCCAACTGGATGTAGTTTGTCGCCCAGCATTCAGAAATCTCATCCACAAGAACAAAAGTTTAGCTTAATCTATATGCTGGCAAAATAATAGGTTAACAAGAACAGCCCACATTTCAGACACTTTGCTAACTGAGACTTCTCCACACATTTGTTTGAGAAGGAATGCAGCCGTGCATGGAATGTTAGATGCATGCATATTCATGTGTGTTTACACTCTCAGACCTGCCAACCTGAGACTGTCTGAGACTTACTTGTGTCATGGTCAGAAAGTAAATACATTGCCCTAATTACATACCATACAGTGACCTTAGTTCAGTGTTTGTCATTTAATTCCAAATCCATGCAACAAACAGTTCAAGTTACTTTTTAATTATTTTCATTCTTTAAACATTCAGAAGTTAAGAAAAAAAAATGTTTGTCCTTTTAGCTTCTAAAGCATCCACTTACAAATACTGAGGCTATAATCACCCCAAGCTCAACACTCAGACCTAAGGAATCCCAAGATGCAATGGTGGCAATTACAGCAAAAATCTAGCCCATAAGGGGCCAATTGCAACAGTAGGAGGCTATGTATTCCCAACATTGAAACAAATAGTGATCCTAAAATCTAAATTGTCCCCCTAATAAAACTGTTTTTAGTTATCCCTCCAAATCTTCAAATTAAAATTAGCTTTTGCAGTACATAACAGATCACACAGTCTCATTCCAGGCTCCTACAGGCAGGTGCTTCTTTGTCATCCTCCATTCACCATCAACTTCTCTTCTGCTTGCTCCTTCTTAAGAAGGCATCTCACAAGCTCATCCGTCGGTGATCTGTGACCATCACCACAGTCGAGGGAGAGGGAGGTGCCTTCTGCACCCTCAATCCATCTCATCCATCAACTGACCCCTGCCCCAGCCTGTGTTCTGTGATCTAAGGCTGAAGACTGTGGATAGACCCTGCACCCACAGCCCCTCACATGCTGCTAAGCACAGAGTAAGAACCTTGCAAGAAAATGAGTCAGGAAAGGTAATCATTCTAACGGAGAGATAGGATTAAACATTTTCATCATATAACATGATAAACCTCACTGGAGAAGCCTGGGGCCATGCAAAGCCTTCCTATATCCCAGCACACTTGGGAACAGTTCAGAGGGAGAGTCTGAGTAAATGATGTAAGTTAGTACCTACTATTAAGAAATTTGAAACTTTGAAATATAGACCTAAACTCATCATGTGGCCTCCAAAAATGCCATTTAAGATTAATCTAATTTCTTTACCAGAAAAAGGCACTATCTTTGGTATTTGCCCTGTGGCACAAGATTCCAGATAAAAACATAATTTCCCCAAAATCCTAGAAAAGAAATGCCATATAGGCATTGATGCAAAAATAAAATAAAATAACAAACATGAAAGGCTATCCAGCACACAGTGAGCACTTAAAAATCTTCCTTCCCATCTATCTAAAGCCCAAAGAGAGATGCAAAGACAGTGATTGACAGGCACATACCTGAATTCTACACAGCCAAGTAAGGCAGAAGAGGGCAATGTTGCAGAATGTATATGTTTTGATGGCCATGTTTCCTCCCAAAGACATACATTATTCCAAACACAGAAGCTGGATTTTCATGGGATCATGTCTTTTCATCATCTGCTTTCAGGAACCTGTGAAGTCATAAATTGTGGTACAGGCCTTTAATCCCTGAACTTCGGAAGCTAAGGAAAGGGATCATGAGTTTGAGTCTATATGCTACATAGACTCTATCTCAAAACAAAAATAGATGATAAATGGTAGGGAGAGAGAGGGGGAGAGAGAGAGAGAGAGAGAGAGAGAGAGAGAGAGAGAGAGAGAGAGAGAGAGAGAGAGAGAGAGAGAGAGAAGATAAGAAGACAGGTTATTTTATATAGCTAAGTAATCTAATAATCTAATTGATGGGTACATGGATGGATGGATGGATGGATGGATGGATGGATGGATGGATGGATGGATAGATGGAAGCAAGAAACTTGTGTTGCTAATAGCTAATCAAATGATGAGCCCTCATGCCCTCATGTTTTTCCTAAGGGAAGACTTTTCAAATGTTCTATTTCTTGAGCTGGATGATATGTACAAAGCTCATTTTATTAGCACTCTACATACCATTTTAAATTTGTAATGCAGTTCCTATTTTAAACAGGTATAAATTCTTAATGCCAGGAGACTGAAATCCAGTATTATAGACATAGAAATCTCAGTGGCATTTAACTAAGATTTAGATGTTAATTCTTTTTTCCACAAGAAGGGATGCAGTTTTTGAGTTATTGATGAGATTTTAGAGAATTTACAGTTTAACACTTGGAGTCCTTTTATGAATGTACCTTCAGAGTCTATTTCTGAATGATTACAATCTTTAATAATATCTATCTATGAAACTCAAAAGTCATGTATTCAAAACAAATGGCAAATTATACTAGAGGTCAGAACAGGTCAGTGTTGTTTCCAAGTCTTTGATGGAGTCTGGAGAACTCAGAACTAGCTTTCAAAGCATTGAGAGCTTCCATTTAGGTGATGCTTTCACACCCTCAAACCCTCACTTGATAGGCTGTGAGCAGGACAGGGGGTGTTTTATGGGGTCAGCAGTGTCCCAAATAGCCACTGCTTCTGTCTGTTTTACTTCTAAGATTTATCTGTATTTGTGTGTGTGTGTGTGTGTGTATCTATGTGTGTGTGTCTCTCTCTGTGTGTCTGTGTGTCTATGTATGTGTGTGTGTATATATGTGTGTCTGTGTCTGTGTGTGTGTTCATGTGCCTGTAAAGGCCAAATGAGGGCATGAATCCCTGATGTTGGACTTGTGAACTGAAGTCCAATCCTCTGTAAAAGCAACAATCATTGTTAATCCTTGAGTCACCTCTCCAGTCCCCACCTCCATCTCTCTGAGCCTTCTCCTAGATCAACTTTTTTTATACTTGTAGCAATAAGCAAATATATATATGTATTTGTTTTAAAAATATTATTGCAGGGCTGGGAAGATAGCTCAGTGTGTAAGGGGGCTTGCCACATGTTGGACAATGAGTTTGATCCCTGGGATCCATGTGGTAGAAGAGAACTACCTCCAGCAAGTTGTCCTCTGACCATTACACATGTACTGTGGCACATGAGCAATATGTCTGCACACACACACACACAGAGAGGGAGACAAACACACACAGAAATGTTAAACATATATACATGTGTGTGTGTATAATAGTCCCTGTAATAATAATCTGTGGCACCATCTGCAAACATTTAAAATAGCACTGATGGATTTAATAGCTGTTTATTATGATGGGGGTGTGCTTAGCCATTTGCAAATCACAGTTACAGACAAATTTTCCCAAACCATCCCACACACAAAACACATATACACACAGATACACAAGGTGTCAGGAGACAAATGGGAACAATGTGGGAAACAGATGGGATGAGGGCTTCATGGGCAGACTGAGAACGCTCATTGTAAGTTAGGAAAGGAGCCCCCAAAATAGGGTTCTCTAAACTTATGCGGAAGATTACAAACAACTAAACACACCTTTATCTGCATATTAGAGTGTATGTCCCATGCTTTAGAGTTTGACATTGCTCTCATTGACTTTGAAGTTTATTCTTTTGCTGAAGCACCATCATCTCTGCAGAATTTAGAGTTTAGATCAGTTTTAATCTAGCTCTAAAAGCATGAATAGTAATGGAATCAAGTTTGGGAGCACTGTAAATAATTTCTGTATCAGTCGGCTTCTTGCCAAGAATGTCATATACTTCTGACCACTGGCATTAAGCCTGGGATCAGAACATGTGATGACTCTAAAGAACCAGGTGACATGGCCCACTAAATTCTCTCAATGACACCAAAGCCCTTTTATTCTATAAGCACACAAAAATACGGTTTTCCTCCTTAAAGAGAGTAAATAGGGTCTTATCCTTCGGAATACTTAGTAATTTAATGTCTCAAATGGCTTATCTGGCAGAAAATGAATGTGAAATAAATTTATGAAAGTGTTTACAGTCAATGCACAGGGGTGGACTGGAGCAACTTTGGGAGAAAATGAGGGTGATAAACGGTTAACTGCCAGCAGCACACTCATGCTACAGGACACACAAAGGTTCACAGCAGTTGAGAGACTCATTTAGAGAAACCCAGTTTATTTCTCCAGCAGAGCTCTCGCCAGCCAATCTGTATTACAGCCCGCGGGAGTCTTAATATTCTCAGCAGGATCAAGATGCAGGCCACACTGATTCAGCCATTTAATCTTGCACGAGAACAATATTTGGCAGGAAAAGACCCCAAAGCACCGAGGGGATATCCAGTGGTTCGTTGTCAGCACAGACTGGGCCAAGAACACCGAAGGGAGAGAGCCACCCGGCACAAACCAGCACTGACACCTCCTGCACTATCTCTCCGCTCAAACGCACGCGTCCCTCCTCGCACGCAGGGAAAAGGGAAACACAGAACCTACATCTAGAGAGTCTGTTCCATTATAAAAGAATCTTTAGAGGCAACATGCTTTCTTAATGTTATCAACCCTATTATGATAAACTCAAGATGTAAAAGTATGTCTCTACAGACGGGGTGGGGAGTATGAAAGAGACAAATGAAAAATATCCATAATTATGCCTTTGACTTTTCAAATTTTTCATAAGCACAAAAGCAAACAGAGAAAGGATACGTAGAACATGTGAAAAAAAATACATTGTTAATACTCTTTAACCCATCATTAAATTAACGAACTGACCAATACTTTTCTGTAATTAAACATTCGTGCCATCTTATGGATAACAGTCTGACTTTGGGAAATGTTGTGTTTTGTTGAGAAAATCTACACTTCCTATTTTATACTTCTGCTAGCAATTTAGGTAGTTTGATTTAATTTAGCGTATTTTTAGAAACCCATGCTGACAGGTAAACAGGGAACTGGGAAAAATAGATACAGGAAAATGAGAAAACAAAAAAAGTACCTACTACTTTACAGCAGTGTCAATGTGTGTGTGCGTGTGTGTGTGTGTGTGTGTGTGTGTGTGTGTGTGCATCTGTATGTGTGTGTGTATATGGGTATATCTGTGTGTGTGTGTATATGGGTATCTCTGTGTGTATATATATGTGTGTGTGTGCATCTGTGTATATGTGTATCTGTGTGTGTGTGTATCTGTGTGAGTGTATCTGTGTGTGTGTGTGTGTGTGTGTATCTGTGTGTGTGTGTGTATGTGTGTGTATACTTGTGTACAAGCAGAGGGCAGAAGACGACTTTGTGAGTCCGTTCTATCCTGTCCACCTCCCTTGAAACAGGGTCTATCAGTGAACATGAAGCTGGGCTGGCAGCCAGCAAGCCCCAGAAGTTCTGTTCTCTCTGCTGCCCCATAGTACTAGAGTCACAGGCATGTTCAACCAAATCCAGCTTTTATAAGGGTTCTGAGGATTTGAACTCTGGTCCTCATGATAGCACAGAGGTACTCTTACCTACTGAGCTATCTTCCAGTGCCTCAGTAAAACCCTTTTAAAATTATTTTTAAATATTAAGGTCAAAATTCTATTTCTTCAACTCCCAAAGGACCATGGGATAGTTACTCTTCTCATATTAACACAGTACCTCCCTCTATCCAGGATTAACCACAGCTGGGTAGAAATTGTTACTTTAGTAGAAATTACCTTTTAGCCTTTCAGAGACACACACTTCTTGAGGGCAAGGGTCATGCCTATTTTACTTCTCACAGTCCCATATCACCTCACTGTCTAAATAAAGGAAACATTTCTAAATGTTTAAGATAATATGTCCTCAAAGTGGTTTTTCTCTTCAGAATCCTCATTTGGAATTAAAAATACACAAACAGACATGCCTAAAAATATAGTAGCTTCTTTAGCAATCTTGACCCAACTCATAATTTGGTTATAGGATCTCTCCTGCACCCTGACATATATATGTTGCCTGCCTTGGGCTTTGACATCTTGAGACATACAAAATCCTCCCTTGATTTTGATACTTCATAGCCCATTGACTGGGTCCTCTATCATTGCCAAAGCCACATCAGTCCACTCCATATGTGCTAGTGTGAAAATGAAATGTATACAAAAAGAAGTTGTTTCTTTCTTCTAAATCTACAAGGACTGGTGTCATGGGATGTGCACAGTCAGTATTTACTTTGCATACATGTGTACTTATGTAAGACATTTAGGAAGGAAACTTATTTTTCTAACTTCTTTATGGACAAGCACTTAGTTTGAAGGTTTCAAACATAAAACTGAAGTACAATAGACCATACCTACAGTCTCAGTTACTCAGAGGTTGAGGCAGGAGGACTACCTGAACATGGAGATTTGAGGTTAGCCTGAGCAACAAAGAGGGACCCTGATTCTAAATCCAAAGCCAAGACAAACTAAACACAATAATAAAAACAAAAAAAAAAAAATTAAACTTTGCTTGTCCTCAAAAAAATCCCAAACAAACTGGGTGAGGTAGTACACACCTTTAATCCCAGCACTTGGGAGGCAGAGGCAGGCAAATCACTGTGAGTTTGAGGCCAGCCTGGTCTGTAGAGAGAGTTCCAGGACTGTTACACAAAGAAATCTAAGGGTCATAAGGTGAGAGCCTCAACCTCATTGGACCAATGCTCTTGGGCTTTTTTGGTTTTGTTTGTTTGGGTTTTTTTAGTTCATTTTTTTTTTATTTATTTAAAAAAGTTTTTCTCCCATATATAGCAATGTTCCCCCTCCCTTCCCTCCTCCCAGTCCCTCCCAGTCCTCCCTCAGCCTCCCCACCCCCCATTCCCCAAGGAGGGTAAGGAGTTCCAAGGTGGCAGTTCAGTTTGGTATATGGCTCTCTGAATCAGAAACAACTACTGAGGAACCTTCCGGGAAAGAAACTAAACCCTCCAAAGGTAGACGACTGTCAAACAGCATGGTCGGTTTGTGGAGCCTCTTGCAGTAGGATCAGACTATGTTCCAGGTGCATGAACGGACATCTCAGAGCCCATTCTCTACAGAGGAACATCTAACCCAGCCTTAATACTGGGATGAGGGACCAATACTCTTGTAAGAAGAGAAGACATTGGAACTCCCTCCACATACACACACACACACACACACACACACACACACACACACACACACACACACACACACACACCAGCATACAAGCAAAGGTTAAATAAAACACAAAGAGGAGGCAGTGGTAGTTTACAAGTCAGGAAGAAAGTCTTCATCAATGACTAACCCACTTGACCTTGACCTAGGATGTCCAGGTCCTAGACCAGTGAGAAAATAAACCTCTGCTGTATGAAGCACCCAGCCTGTGGTATCAACTCAATACGATCTGAATGAGAAATGTTCCTTCTACCTAGAGGCTCCTGTGTTCAAATACTTGATCCCCAGCTGATAGTGCTATTTTAGAAGGTTATAAAGACTTGGGGACATGATGTCTAGCTGGCATACATAACCAATAAGGGCAGGCCTTGAAGGTGATAGTTGCTTCTGGTTTTGGCTGGATCTCTCTGCTTCATGAATTGCGAAGGTCTGAAGAAGCCAGTGCTGTAAGTTTCCACCACCACGGCCTCAGCTGTTCTCCTGGGCCTTCTCCACCATGATGGGTTGTCTCCTCTGAGCAAATCCATTTTCCCTTCCATTGTTTCCATCCCAGGGCACCAAGAAAACCATAAAATACTGAAGCAGTTCTTGTAAAATCTAAATTTGGGAGGGGGGGTACTGGAGATTCGTTTGTTTGTTTTATTAGTGATATTGGTAGTTTTTGTTTGTTCCTATGATACTCTAGAGACAATGTTCTAGAAGAGATAGGTAGTTCTTGCCTTTTCAATATAGTTAAGTTCTTAGGTGGCACAATAGGAAGTCACTGAGCACACTTTACTGAAGAAGTATTACTATAACCATTCAATAAAACTATAGAAGTTGCCACATAATTAAGTAGCACACACACACACACACACACACACACACACACACACACACACACACTTACTTGTATTATCAAGCAATATAAATAAGAATGACAAAATTTAAAGTAAGTTCTAAAACTAAATGCCCTTCTAAAGAGAGGCATTGATGAGAAAGAAGATTCAAAATACATTACTATTGTAAAAATTATGACCTCGTTTGGTTATCCAGTACACACTTACTGGGCATGGCCACATACCAAACACTGGTTTGTACACTGGAGACTGTGTTCTCTGGCTTTCTTACAGGCTTTCAGGACTCTGCTCCTCATACTGGGTGGCCTTGCTCAGCCTTAAGACATGGGAGGTGCTTAGTCTAACTGCAACTTGATATGCCGTGCTCTGTTGATATTCTTGGGAAGCTTGTTCTTTCCTAAACAGAAATAGAGGAAGAATGGATTGGGGGTGGGAACTGAGGGGGTTGGGGGGAAGAAGTGGGAGGAAAGGAGGGAGGGGAAATTGTGGCCAGGATGTAACATCAATTAATTGACTGATTGATTGGTTAGTTGATTGATTAAGAAGAAAGGGAAGGGAGGGAGGGAGGGAGGGAGGGAGGGAGGGAGGGAGGGAGGGAGGAAGGAAGGAAGGAAGGAAGGAAGGAAGGAAGGAAGGAAGGAAGGAAGGAAGGAAGGAAAAATTAGTGCCCCCCTCTTACTGTATCCTAGGAAAGATTTTAGGAGCCAGGACTAATAAGTATGCAGAAAGGCATCTGGTCCAAAATGATGGGGACAGGTGTCAATTCCCCTGTTCTCCAGTTCAGCACTGTGCTATAGCACACATTCTAAAGTCTAACATGGGACAAAGGAGAAAATGACAATGGTCCTATGGAAGCAGATAAGAGCAGCAAGACAGAAAACAAGGTCAGCAATGACGCACAGGAGGAGATGCCAAGAGCTTTTTAACCAGAAGCCTAAGTCCACAGAGCTCAGAGATAAGAGGGTTACCAAAGCTCCAACTCTCAGCTCTTGCTAAGCCAGGGATAGTCTCGATTTGCGTGTAAAGTATTTTGTGTTTTATCCTAAAGGCAGTAGGGAGCCAGGGTCAGATTCCAAGAGCAATCATGACACAATCGAATTTTCATTACAAATAATTTGCAGAAATCATGTGGAGAACAACCTGGAATGAAGAACAATCAAGACCCTACTCCAGAAACCCAACTAAGGGACAGGGACATGTCCTGGTGTGCCAGGCTGTGCACTCTTAAAGATTAAAAAAACAATAAATGAAAGAAGACATGATCTTCATTCTCTTGAAATTAAAGAAGCAAGATTTTTAGGCACCTACAATACTAAATACAGCCAATATGTGGAACATAATGTGTGAAATGACTGTACAAAATGACTATACTCCCTCCTCAGAATGCTGTAAGTGTTCCAGAGGAGAGAAAGATCCCCAACTGGCTGGTGAGTGCACACTTGGGATCAGAGAGTCAGGACTTCATTTCCCAGTACTGTCAAATTGGCCAAAACAAGAGGAATGACTCACAGGAAAGGCCAGAACAGATTAGAGTCCAGGCCTATAAGAAATGGACAAACAGTGTTGACAAGCCATTGAAGATAAGGCCAGAAATAGTTCAGACAGTTGTGAAAGGTCATCAGAGCCCAGTAAAGAGCATAGGAGATTACACTTCATCCTGCTCAAAGAGGAGGCCTGAAGGAGGGTTTGTCGTTTTTTAATGGGTCACAGCAAGATCTCGATGAAGCAGATACATTGCAAAGTGTTGTCTGACAACGGTGTTTAAGATACAATGAAAAGAACAAGTGGAGGTTGAAAGGAGAAAAGACCAGTTATGGGGCTGCCGTGGTAGTGAATCGGGAAGAGAGGCTGGATATGGAGGGACTGAAGGAAAAGGCCTGGACACAGACCTCAAGAAACCATCCCTGGGTCCTTCATCTCTATCAAGCAGAAGTCACAGGCACTAATTCCCATAGTACAGTGGCTCTTCTCAAACTCCCCCTCAGGACAAGAACCCCTGTTTTTGCCATGCACAAGTAATTACTGCTCTGAGACATATTTGTTTCTTTAAGTGACTGTGGCTAAAAAATTTGGGCTAAAAAGCCGAAATCAGCCTTTGAAGTTCTGCCCTACATGAAAAATAAAGCAAAGCCAGGTGTGAGGGAAGGTCAGGAATGGGAAAAAGTAAGGCCAAAGGTAATTTTCCATATATTTTTCTCAGGAAAGCCTAAGTATTTCTTATAGAAGTCCTTTCCCTGAGGAGAGAGGTTGTTCAGAGGGTCTAATTAAACAGTGTGTCAAAGTATTCCAAAATGCATGAACTATTCATGAACATGTGTTAGACATTATAAGAAAAATATGTGCTATTGACCCACTGTTTTCTTTGACATACTTGATCTCCGCCTTCAGACAGCAAGATACTGACCTACTGTTACACTGGATTACATCGGGGTTACTAGTGAAGATGAGCAAGACGTAAAATGCAGGCTGTGAAAGCAACGGAGGTTCACTCTAAAACTGCATGCCTTTAAAGGCTTATTTCTTAGCCATCAACTTCATAACTAATTGATTATGTTAATGGAACTAGCAATGGGTTATAACAACCCATTCTCCTTACAAATTAGTCTACTGAACTACTTAAAATCAAGAGCTTTCATGTAAATTTTTACTTAATGATGCATGGTATATTTCTTATATAAGGAAGAAAATTAACCAAAAAATATCCACTTGTATACTGCATGACTTTCTAATTTTTATCTTTACCTCCTTGAAAAACTATTTCTGTGTTTTCTGTGTACAAAAAGAAAGTTACCCCGTGTCAGTTATTTGGATTCATATAAGACCTAATTGCCTCCTACAGGATAATTCTGCCACCAGTTTACAATTAGCGTGCATTTCTCATGCATGAGTTGACCCAATTACATAACAAATTTTACCTTTGGGGATTTCTCTTGACTGCTTGCCTCCTGTCCACCATACAACTCAATTTCACACTGTTGGCAGCTGAACATGGTTACAGTCAGTCTCTGTCAAAATGATTTATTTAAATTACAAACAGAGACCAAATCCCTAGATAATCATCCCTACCCTCTCACGCTCACCCTCACATTCAACTTAACTTTGAATCAAATCTTTTAATAGTCCATAGACACTGTATTCAATTATTTAGTTCCAATAATCCAATATTTCTGAAGCTAACTCATAAAGTCTCGAGGAACTAAATCAGCAGTGTCCTTGTGAGTTTATTAATGGGCGCATAATTTATTTTACATTCTAAGTCAATGAAAATTTATGTGGCTCTATCAAAAGAGTTAGAATTAATTACATTTCAGTATCAAATTACAGGTCGCTTTTGATCTTAGCTTTTCTTGCAAAGCAAGCAAGCTTTTCTTATGAATGGGTATGATGGGTTACAAGTAGTAACAACAAAAAAAAAAAGGTATAGTTGGGGAACATGATGCCTAATCAAAATTACAGGCATTCACAGAGTAGGAGAAAGAGTCTGGTAGGCAATGGCATGAGGACACTCACTAGGCACACAAAACTCTTCCCGCTGTGCAGCAAGAACAGGCACAAACTCGGGCGGATAATGGTACTTACTATTTCCATCAGTCTGAGAAAGCCTAGGATGCTCATTGGTTCCTTTTTCTTTTCTCTTCATATGGTACTTTTCTTCCACCTTATGATGAATCAGAAAATAAACAGCTAGTTTTTATCTACGTCACGAAGGTTGTACAAATCTTGGGGCTAGATTTTACCATTTTAGTTCCCATTTCATCCCCAGACTGTGTGAGCTAATTGAAAGTGCAGCGTCTCTGTATGCATAAGAAGTCGCAACGAACCACATCAGTCATCTTTGGCCACACTGAGCCCCTGCAATGTGTGTTGAGTGCACTGCCTTGCCACCCTGTTAGAAGTTAAAGGCCCACTCCTTTTAGAAGTTAAAGGGGAGAACCACCCGAAACTAGAGCAGTAACAATAATCTCTATAGGGATGATATTAAAGATGGTTTAATGTTCCCCATAGACACATTATTCCCCGATTCACTTCTATATATGCATCTTCCTAAACTATACTTAATAATTCAAGGATATGTAAGGATTTGGAGGTAAAGGAGCCATGTGACAACTGAGTGACTTAATTGCAAAAACCCTAAGGACCCTGAGATCCTAAGATAGGACTTTCCACAAATTTCCCAGCTTGCAACAAACCCTGAACTTGTAAACACTGTCCTCTATTAAATTTTTCAGCTGAATATCCTGACTTCGCATTTAAAAACAAAAATCTCTAAGCACCAGAAACATACACAGCTATTCAAACTTCCTCTGATCTGAACATCTTGAATTTAAAATAAAGATATCATCAGTTTAACACTGGGAAAAATGGGGGCTTTATTTTAAAAGCCGAGTTCTGCTTCTTTCCTTTGGGTAAGTAAATTCCAAACCCCAGCTCTTTTCTTCTCTCTGCAGCTACCTGGATAATGCGGCAGCAGCACTTTGAATGATCTACTTAATAAATCTCCCATGTTCGCTATGTTGTTATTATGAGTGCCAAAATAAAAAAGGCAGGGATAACCCGCATTCACTTATTTTATTACTCAAAATTTGAAATGTAGAGTTGTATGTTATCCCATACCCCATAACATCTGCAGACTGAGTGGCTATTTCCAAATGACTTCAATTCATAGACAACTGAACATGAGAGTGTCTGAAAATTTTTCATAACAGTGACAGACACACACAAGCAATCAAAAATGCCCAGTCATCCATAACATATTACCCCAAACACTTAGGAGTTATTAAATTCACAGCGTCATGTCTTTATACTTTCCTCAGTCCAAAGGAGATTAACAGCAGCTTAAATAGAGCCACTAAATATCCAAAGGTAAAACAAACCAGAAATATATTCTATATGTAGAGTAAAAAGAAAAATAGAAACGATAATGATCACTCAACTCAGCTCCTCCATTACCTGGGGTCTAATGGAAGACTCAACTCACAAACCTCACCTCTTCTTGTCATCAGGGTGATCTCCACCCAACCATCTCTAGAAGGAAGATTCTAGAGTCTTCCCAGTTCAGATACTTGCCTTGTTCACTTCTTCCTCTCAAAACAGAAACAATCCAGGTCACACTCCAAAGTATCTGCCTGGGTTTTGCCCAAATATTGTTCAATTGGTTTAAATGAAAGTGGTCTGGAAAACTAAAATAACCAATGTGGTGGTTTTCAGATCAAGTCAGATTTTAACATCAAGAGACCCTAGAGTAATATGGAAAAACCCAGTGCAGAATGGAAAAATCCCATGAAGTTGTGGTTTTATAAATGAGTAATAAATTCACCAGACCGAGAGGCCTTAACAGAAATACTGTGAAATCTTTTCTTTTCTGAAATCCAATCATCGATAGGCCTCATCATGGCAAAATGAACAACTGTGATTACTACCATTGCTAACACCAAGAGAATGCAAGAAGATATGGTCTAAATTAGATGTTTTTAAGGCTGACCATTGTCTGTCTCATAGGTCATATCTCATTGCTGTTTTTAATAGACTGCAATGTACATGATAATTATATATTAATACATACCTGCATTATAAGGGATTTGGCAAAATTAAGAATGTATCAGCAAACGATCTCTGGCATTGAATATAAAGTATATTCCTGCTAATGATAAAGTTTGGTGAAATGATCAGTTGTTTTACAATCACTTATGAATATCAACTTAATTTGAACATACACGAAAAGGCTTACCTTTGGATGAGTTGCAATCTTCATTTTGGCTGTCACGTGGATATCTTAAGTAGAGTTGTTTAATTCTTTGAGAAATAAATTTCTCTGCTAGTTGAACATTTGTGACAGAACTGTGGTGGGTATAACACTTTAAACCTCTGAACAGAACTATCCAAGAAGTGCATTCCTAGTCTGAATTCTTTAAATCAAGAACAGGGCTTTGATTTGAAGAAAGAATGAATGGGTGACAAAATGAGGATAATTATCTTTATCATTCACTATTGGTAGTCCAAAGAGTCATAAGAAAAACCAAGGGATGGATATCATCAGGTCATCAAGTCAACTCCTTCTCTTTAAATGAAAAAAGTCAATTATAATAATATAATATCCACATAAAGACCAGACATCACCAAAAAAAAAAAAATGTGATAAAAAAGACTTATTCCCAGTCTTGAAATAACATTTTAAATGTCAAATATTTCTGTTCTTGAATTTTTGACAAATAACATTTTCTCAAATTATATGCTAAACTCTAGCTGCAAATAGTATGTGTCTGTAAATATCCATATATATGTGTGTATCTCATGACCATGGCCCAATATCAGTACATTTAAATCCATCTACTAACTACAAGCATCTCCTGGAAATTAGTTCTATGTTACTTATAACATCTACATACACAAAGTATGTATGTATGTATGTATATGTATATATATACATATATACTTGTAATATCTGTACAAGTGACAGCACCAATCTTATGAAATAGTGGTATGAGCTTTGCTTGTTTGCTTACAACTATATCATGCCCAGCTGTTGATTTCCATTCAGGACATCTAACATTAAACTATACCTTTGCAGGAAAAAATACAGTTGACACATTTCATATAATATGTTGGAATAAATACAATCACAAATATGACTTACAAAAGTTAAGAATAAGCCATTTATCCAACTAAATTCACATTCTAATGTGTCTTGGATTTATGCCAATCAAAATTTTTGTTATTCTGGAAAAATATATTACTAAAAAGATGTGACTTCCAAGTAGAAAGTAACTACATACACAAATATTTATTTCTAAAATTAGATGTAACATATGATTAACAGATATATAAATTATACACATGATTAGAAAATACCAGATTTTTAAAAATATATTCAAACTATATGCTAACTTTATATGGTTATCTACAGGAATAAAATTGTCAGAATTTTTAGTTACAAACATTTAATTTTGACCACATTTGAAGGCTTAGAGATATTCAAAATATTTGAAGGAGATACTGAATGTTAATTGGCGGGCTATAGATAACTGTGAATAACTCAGAAGGCAAGCATTTAATAGGTGAATACTTTATGAGTAGACAACACCACTCAGCAACAGATACGCTTCACACTCACTCAATCTCGCATTTACATCCACACCCCAGAGTCACCCCATCATCAAGACGAGGGCACTTACATTACTGATCTGCTCCTGGGTCCTCTTCAGCCTTTGCAGCTCAGGAGTGTCTGTGACAATGCTGAAGCCTCTCCCTTTGCTTTCTTCAAAATCTCTTTTGTACTTGACCTGACAAGAAAGAGGAAAATTCATATGTGTGTGTCCATGCACACACCCGAACAGAAAAGTAAACCGAAATAACAGAACCCACTCAAGATAGGCAGGAACCCCAGAAGCTGCTGGAATTGGAGGCAATGCCTACATGCACAGCCCAGCTCTCAGAAAGAATTATCCTGAGAAGTATGGTGGTCAGAAAGGAACTAAGCAGAGGGGAAATTTGTGTTCCAAAAGCTTTCCCTGTGACCCGTCTGGTCTTCGGGGAGACTACCTAACTATTCCGTGCCTTTCTGATTTTATCTGTTAAATGATGATAACACCAGAAGCTATTTAACTGAATGTAGGGAAAAGATCAAATGACCCAGTAAATGTGTGTGGTTAATCGGTACATGTAAGAATTCCACCGTGGCTACTGTTATCACCATTAATGCTTTTCAAACTGCCTCTACTGAAGAAAAAGAAAAAAGTAGAAAAAGGAAATTAAATACTATATTTAGTATTATAACTATAGTACAAGACCCATCTTGTCAGTGAAGAAGCAAGACTTGGAGCCTGGGCTGCCCTGAGGAGGAGGGATGTAAATCAACAGCCAGCTCTGCCTGTATGAAATTCCCCTTCTATGTCACACAGCAAAGCATATGGATGCGATTACACTGTGCTGCACTGACAGATGTCGAGTAGATAAATACTTATGAAAATATTTATAAAGAAGGCCAAGCCTTGGGATAAGAAAGCTCTTCACACTGACCCTTAGTATACTGTGTGAAGAACTGTAGAGATGCTTGTGTGGGAGGCACAATTCTATAATCCCAGCAGTCAGAAGGTAAGGACCAAGAAAGAGCCCAATCTACAGGGTGAGATTCTGCACCACCCCCCCCCCTTGAAGATATCAGGAGAGAGATCTGAGATGTAGCCCAGCAAGGTCAAACCCTGGGCTCAATCCCACACTACAAGTAAGTTAAGAGAAAGGCTCTTTTTAACAAGACTTATAGGGGACTGGGGCCCAAACAACTACAACTACCAGATACAAGACAAAGTCCCATTAATCGTACAGTGGCAGCTTGTAACATCAGTGATTTACTTCTTTCATTAATGACCGCATGTTCATATCATTATCTTCTTGTTTATTTTAAAGCCCATGTTAAGAACAATGGAAATGCATGTGCATAACCCATATAATCTCCATATTGCATTCACACCAAAAGCCTCAACACTTTACTTATTATGAGTTTGTTGCAACTGTGGATCCTGAATAGGTTTGAAAGTTCTCTTAGTAGGGATCATTTTACTGAATCACACCCATATTTATAAACTCAATCCTGTCAAGTATCATTAGCCTTGGGACTACTGGAAGATTTGAATTTTTTGGCCAGATGAGCTTGAAAGAAAAAAATTAAACCTTGATTTAAAACAAATGGAAAAATTCAGAAAATTCATCCATTTCAGCTTAGGAATATCTAATTTTCTCTCTCTACTTCCCTTAATATTCTCTATAAATTCCTAAAAGTCCTGAGACCTTTACTTTAGCTATTGCCATAAATAAATGATCCAATAAATGGTTATATTTTTATTGCAGAGAAAATGCTGAGTGAGCTTGGCCTCCTAACCTCACTTTCTCAGCATTCACAAAGGCATTAGGCACATCTGAGGACACACAGGCCCAAGGCACACACAGCGTTATCAGTCTGCTAAGGGAAGCTGGTCAGTCAGCTTTGCTGGTAGTGAGCACAGTAAGGAGCAGGGAAGTAAATTAATGGAAATATGAAAAGGTCACAAGGTAATGGTCACAAGAAGCAGGGAGACCTTCCAGGGAGGCCAGGGTACCAGTCACACCCTTCTGTCCCTCAGCAGCTTCAGAGAAAGCACCATAATTCATTCTTTCTGATGTTTGTCTTAAGTACTGATTTCCAGAGAAAGAAAGAACAGAGAAAATATACTGAATACTGGAATTGTAGGTTTGGAACTGATTAGCATCCGGCAGTCCTCGCCACATTCACAAGACACCTACGAATAGTTTGGTTTGGGCCTGCCTACTCAAGTGACTTGTTTGGAAAGTGTGCAGTCTTCTCCGTAAATGGTTCTCAGTGTTTTAGAAGCTGTTTCTTCCTTTGTAATGGTGTGGTACACTCTCAACACCCACTCAAGCGCCGACCACCCAGAATTTGTTTACTATATCCAGGGAGCCATGGAGCCATTACTCAACTGTCTTTTCCACACTCCCCCCCACTTGCATCCTACCCAGCTACAGAGCACATGCAGTGGTTCACGGGAATGGCTCAACAAATGTCTCAGAAAGAAGAAAGCCGAAGAGAAAAAGCAAGAAGAGGAGCTCACAAGAAAGTGGGGGCAGCTAATCAAAGCTAGAGATCAGAGGGCCTTCTCACAAACAGGAAATAAATATGGCTCTACACAGCCAGAATCTGCCGGGACATGAGGAGGGAGGAGCTAGAACTTTCAGCCGAACTCACAGATTTTGAAAATAACTGCTACCACAGTGTACTGATGAATTAACTTACCTGACACACTGACTCAAGTATTTACTGAGCCTCATATAAGCTGCCCTTCTCCTGGCTTTTCCCCAGCAAAACAAGAAAAGACCAAAGAAGAAGAATAAATGTTTTGTGCTCAGCATTTGGTACAAAACTTTCACATCAGGTCTTTTGCCTGTTCTCAAAAACAGTGTACCGTAATGATTGAATATGCAACAATGGTCTCCAAGGAATGACATTCTTTGGACTTTCCCCTTTGAGATTTTACTTATTTAGTCATCTGCTCATTCAGGTACCTGGAAACAACACCTCAAAGAAAAATGAACACTCTCTACCATCATGCAAGTTTATATCAGGAATGCAGAGAGACGGGGAAGGCACAATCTAGAGCAAGCAAATATGTCACTGTAAATCCTAAAGTGATACAATGTAGTGGCAATTTCCATGTCATCAATGCTGACCTTGTAGGGCGACCCTGGACAGACGCTGTCTTTTCAGTGAGTTCAGCAGGAGTTGGGAACAAAGGAAATTCCACACCCACCTCTGAGAAGAACTTTTCAGACATTGAGACTTGGTCGTATCAGGCCTTCTACCTTTGGAAATGCTGAGAAAGGCTACTTGGCCATGTGACAGGAGCAGGGAGGAGATGAAAGGAGGCAGAGGAGGCACAATGGCTATGTGCATGCCCAGGGGATAGTGGCTTTTCTTCTGCTTGAGACAAGAAGCCAATGGAAGAGCATCAATAGAGCTATGTCACACTTGGCTTTCATTCCAACAGCTGTCTCTGGAGAGGAACATGTGGGAAGAAAGGGAACAGGCAGCACTGTAGGAACCTTTGTACCACTGTTCCCCACCAGCAAGCACTTCTGAGGTCACAGGCTGCAGCAGAGCTCTGGGTACAACCTCATGACTCCGCCTTCCTGGAGAGCCACCAGGCACCTTACATTCTCCTCACATGGGACAGGAAGGCCAAGGAGATAAGAAGGAAAAGCCAAGATTGATGTGGGAATGTCTTTCTGTATGCTGTGAATAGCAATCCTTAAATAAAGGAGCTGTTTTGGCCCATGACAGGCACCATAGAAAAGGTAGGAGGAGAAATCAGAGCTTAGGTAAGAGAAGGACGGAATCAGAGACAGACTGAGCCAGAAGCCTAAAGGAGCAACATGTAAGGAACACAGGTGAGCCACGGGCCACGGGGCAGACAGATTAATGAAAATAGGTTGAGTTAAGATGTAAGAGCAAGCTAGCAATGTGCCTGAGCCATAGGCCAAACAGCATGAACTTAATGTAAGTGTCTGAGTCATTTCTGGGGCCCTGAGCAGCACTGGTGGGTGGCTAAGGGGTCTGGCGTGGCAGGTCTGTGGGTCCAGGCCTCTGACCGCCCTGGACCAAGAAACCACATTGTAATACAAGATGGCAGGTTGAGGTCAGAAAGGGTATGACTGAAAATGGATGGGGAGGAGGCTGGTAATATAGTCCTGTTTGCTCATAGTCTTATCCATTCAACACCCAATAAAAACACTTTGAAAAAAAATGCACCTGTTTTCAGACAGTATCTTGCTATGTAGCACAAGCTGGCCTTGTATTCATGCATGATCCTCCTGTCTCAAGTACTGAAACTATAGGCATGTCACACACACACACACACACACACACACACACACACACAGTGCAATTAATGTCAAAGGTAAGAAAGTAACGCAACTGGCCATTTGGGTTTTTAGTGTTTTTTGTAAAATAACTAAAAATGTAGTTTCAAATGCAGAATCCTATACAATATTGTTATGTTCGGTTATGTTCGTTCATGTATTGGTATTAAGAGTACTTAGCTGCATGGTTACATAAATATAGATGCATGCACACGTGTTCATGATCACATAAGTGAATGTTTGTGTACATAGATTTATAATATGCAGGCACATACACTCTACACCTAGACATGAAAATAAAATCACATGTAGAAGAATAAAGATTGATAAATGCAGATTCACTCATGAACCAAAGACATGTGATCTAGCCAGTGAACCTTCACTTACAGAAAGTTAAGTCAGCCATTCTAAATTCCTTCATCTTAATGGAGATGTTTGACTAACAACAGAAACTTGAGGCATAAAAACTGGGGAGAAAGTCCAGAGCATGAAAGAGTGTTATATAAAGAGGTTTCCAAACATAAGTTAACGAGGAGTACCAGACGTTCAAGGAGACCCATGGGGCATATCACAATGGGCCAGAGCAGAAGAGCAAGCAGGAGGAGAGGGGAGTTGAGTCTTAAAACAGCTTGTTGGAATATGCTTAATAGAAGCCTAAAGCCTATGGGCATATTTACTACTGATTCATGTTCCTGTGTTTGTGATTTAATTTATGATACAATGAGATCAATGACCAATTCCACCACCTTTCAAGACACAATAGATGCATCACATTCTACTCAAGGGAAGGTTATGAGGAATATAGCATCATAAAACTACATGCAGAACTCCTAGTTTGATCTGCAAAATGTTCTCAGCTAGGCACTGACTTGTGCAGCTCAGTAGAATCCAAGATCCTAAAGAATATAAGCCATATGCCTCTTCAGCTTGGTGCTGTGCACACGTTAGAGATTTAATAACCACTTTAATACTGGCTACTACTTGGTCTTGGTCTTGTGTTTCTAAAGCCTAAAATGCAAACCATTTGTTCACCTACAATGCCCACTGGGAATTAAGCACTACACAGGAAAATCTGATTAAAGGTGAAGTTAATTTTAACAAATACTAAGTCAAAGAGTTGAGTTCAGAGGTAAATTTTCTTTTTATAAATTAATACCATGATTTGCAAATGCATGGTTAATTAAATAAAATTAAAGTTATAATTACTTGTTCAAAACATAATCAAAATTCATTAAAAGTAATTTCCATAAATTCTCATCATCAAATTAGCCTTCCATAGCAACATAGAGACCGTTGGAGATGTTTACAAATTTTTAAAGTTTCCATGTAACAACATCTAACCCTATCAAATTCAAGGGTTTCTTTTTCAAAAGTGAATTCTATATTTTATTGCAAAACAAGTAAAGTCTACATATAATGCCCTAATAATTTATAATTTTTTATTAATTTCTGTATCAGCTCCATAATGATAATAAGCAAGATACTTGACTACGTCTGAGCAACTACAGCAGGCTTGGCCATGGATAAATTTGTCTTGTGACAGCTGCACCGCTTACTAGCTATGTGTCCTCAAGCAGAATATTTAACCTCTCTGAGACTTTGCTTCCTCAAGTATAAAACAGGTAAAAAACTGTAATAAGATACTGGCAGGACCTTTGTGCATACGTTAAAAGAGATGGTGACAATGCTTGGCAATCAGTAACACCTGCTATGCTCCAAGCTCTGCACTGGTCACTTTACATACCATGGGAATGCAGACTAGATAGGTACATCCGCAGATAACATGTAAGAAGCACAGAGCATCCCATCCCCATAGGCAAGTATTTATCCATCCCGGTGATTAAACATCGAGGTGAAGTATATAGCCATTTGGTGGGCACCGTGACATCAGTACCTGAGAAATCCTTCGTCCTCTTTTCTTCAAAATATAAATAAATAAATACAGAAAACAAAAGTTTAAATGTTCTTTACATAGGGTCTCAGGTAAACATGGGCAGGTAGTCATTTGGCCCATTGAATAAACAAAGGAGGTTTGACATCATGGAGCTAGCGAAGAGCAGATATCTGACTATTCTGGCAACTTCACTCACATTATTTTCCAATTTTTCTGAGAATTTTAAAAAATGCTGAAGTATAAAATGTCAAACTGAACATAGATGAGGTATAACAACGTATACTTGCACAGGCAGAGATAGGCACACAAACTATTGAGCAGTTCTTAGGGGAGGGTGTCAGACAAGGCTTAAAATTTAGCCCTTTGTTACCTAGGATAAATCCAGTTGTGTCACAAAACGACAAGGATCATCATTCAGAGTCACCACAGCCTATATGTCACTACAAATGTCCTTCTGCTGTATCACAGCTGATGGCAACAACCACCAGCGTGTCCAATTAATGGTGAGCAGGTGTGGGTACCAATGCCCAAAGTTTGGTATTGGTAAAAATGTTGATTCAAAGCAAATAAATAAACAAACAAACCCATAGTGGTAAAAAAAAATGGGTGTGTAAATACACAAATCCTTCTAACCACTTATCCTTTAGGGCACCACTCTCATCTAAAGATCTATGTGATTATGACTTTTGAATGCCAACAGCTTAACGCTCAACAGTGTAGAATATTACTAAAATCAATTGAACTATAGTACTAAGGATTAAAAAATTGCAACAAGAAACATTGTTCAATAGGTATTTTGACTTATAAAGGCCTGGGAGATAGCAGTTTCCAGTTAGGAAATGGTTTATCAAGAAGTTGGAAACTTAAAACACAGGCTACATTGCAACAATAAAGAATTAAATCAGAGTAAACTAGGAACCAAGAAAATGCACAAAAACAGTTGAACTGACACAAACTATCATGAGGAAAATAACCTGTCCTTAGTCTCCAAGTGCCACCGCCAATGAGAGTGACAGATGATTATACTCCTTACACATGCTTGCTCCTGCCAGATTGATAATGCCATTAACACAGTTCCTAACAGCCTCGTACCCCTGCAGTGGCATGCTCCATCAGACAAACACAAACTGCTCATCTATAGAAAAACGCGTCCTCCATGTTTTCAAATATGAGGAAAAGGGGAATCCTTAAGAGTAAAAATGAGCTAGTGAGAAAATGAGAGTTATTTTAAAAGAATTATTCTTCACATGTGCAATGTACACTCATGGTGCTGAGACTGCTTCCATGTTGAAAGTTTTAACCTCACTAGGTGGCCATTTTTGTAAAATTAAGACTATTTTCTTAAAGTTGAAATTTGGTTGTGATATACATGTAGGAAATCTGACAGGTGATTTCAAAGATCTATGTTAAACTAGAAATATGGTTCTTGTTCTGTTTTTAGAGGAAAAGAAACTATTGGACCTAGCAGAAATTGTGGCCTCTTTGTTGGATGATAGGGAAGCCTTTGGGCCGATTACAGTGTCAGTGTCAAAAAGTGTTAGCATCACATCTTCCTGCTGTTGCATGAATCCTAATTGGTCTTATTAAAAACCCGGAGCTAGATATTGAGGTAAATGTTAAAAGATCTGAAAGAAACAAGCCACAGCCACTTCCCACCACTACTAGATTCTCAGGCCATAGGAGTGTATCTGTCTCCACGCATCCTCAGAATGAATGCCTCTGAGTCCTCAGCTGGAAGGGAAGGGAAGCAAATGGGCCCAAAAATATAAGGGCCAAACTCCTGTCTCCTCCTGTCTTAGATTCCTTTCTCTGCCCAGCCATATCTCTTCCTGTCTCAACCTTCGTAGTGCTGGGATTAAAAGTGTGTGCTTCCCAAGAACTGGGAGCAAAGGCATGTTATCCTAAGTGTTAAGATTAAAGGTGTGCCACCACTGCCTGACCTCTATGGCTAACTCTGTGGCTGGCTCTGTCCTCTGATCATCAGGAAATCTTTATTTAATACACAAAATATCAACACATTCTGCTATGTAATAGTGGCTACCATTTATTAAGGGCTTGAAGGCGGTAGACATTGTACTAGGTACTTCACAAATCATTTTTCTTAATCTTCCAAAACTTACTCCATTAAAGACTTATTTTATCATTTTTTTATACCTGAGAAATACATGGAAACTTATATGGGGTCCGCTTAAAACCTACTCCCAGCTACTCCCTTCTTTATCCACCCAGAGATTCTTAAGAATCACCACTTTTCTTCATGGTCTATGTCCTTAACAATGAACTGACCCAAAGACCATTATTCAAACTAAGCTAGTTCAAGTCATCGATATTGGGAGACCTGAAGATTGAAATATAGAGCACAAATTGAGCTCCCACTCTGGCAACAAATCTCTAAGATATGAAACTTTGGAACTCTCTATGGCTATGCTTGCCACTGCCAGAACCCACAGCTCCACATCCTGTCTTGATGGCCTCCGAGTCCTGATATTGCAGAAGTCCTAGAAGGTACACTGCTGTTCTAGACTTGTGACTTGTGTCATTTTGAGGTTTTGGGGGGAGGGGTGAGATAATGAGGACTGACTTTTGTATGCCATGCAGCCAAAAATCCTAATACAGAAAACTGAGGCTTACTGGCTAGTAAATCAACGTGAGTACTGCTACAAAAGGAGCAGAAGCACCATAGTTTCCAACTGAGACCTGCTGTCACTGATGTCTTTGCTCTCCCACCCCATCATCTTCAAGATGCCATTTTGAGGATCGTGTAGAATTCAGAGTGTCCTTTAAAGGAAATTTAAGTTTTAATGAAAACATACCAATACTTCTTTCAAAAGGCTTCCAACAAAATGACCTTAAATGTTAGTTCTTTATAAAGGCTTCAAGATATCTTTAAACAGTATAAACAAGATCTTAAGTAATTTTCCTATGAGTTGTAGTCACTAGTCAGTATTGGTTCTTTAATGGCTATGCATGGCCAATAGATATACATCAAATAAGTAGCTAGGGTACCAATCTCAAAAAGAAACTGGCATGACTGCAGTTCTGCAAGTCTCTAAGTTAATTCAGTATTTCAAGATGGAAAAAAATTAGATACCAAGTGACTCAAGCAAATTCCAAGGCTTGATGGTTAATTTTGTGAGATGAGTTACTAAGCCAATCTGTAGATTGATTGCCACCTGTTCTTACCTGACTTCCTGTGAATGTTCATGTTTCATGACTCGGCAAGTGCAGGATACTCTAGGGGCACTTGTAATCCTCTCTTGTCTGCTTCAGAGAGGCCTTATCTAGGCGGATGCATGGTGAACGCCTAGGTGAGTATATGTCTATGTAAATCTAGAAGGACTTAGAGGCTTTCTTTTCCCTCTAGAATAAATATCTCAAAAAGCAAATTCTTTTTTGCCTTATCTTGTGGGAATGCAGAAGAACTGGATTGTAGAGTTACAAAGAGAAAAAAAGAAAATGAGACCCTTAAGAGTATCCTAAATGGTTGTCTCTCTTAGCTTCCTCCTTGTTACCTAGCTGCTCAGAGGTTGAGGATGATAGCCTGGTTATACTTTGCTTCCCATGTAAAATCCACTTATGAGTCAGTACATACCATGTTTGTATCTATGTATGTTTCCTCACTCAGAATGATTTTTTTTCTAGTTCCATCCATTTGCCTACAAATTTCAGGATGTCTTTTTGTTTTCCTGCTGAGTGGTACTCCATTGTGAGGGACATCTAGGTTGTTTCCAGGTTCTAGCTATTATGAATAATTTTGCTATAAACATAGCTGAGCAAATATTTTAGTGGTGAGAATATGAATCCTTTGGGTATACACCCAAGAGTGGTATTTGCTGGATCATTAGGTAGACTCCAAGTTTTCTCAGAAATTGCCATCTGATTTCCAAAATGGCTGTTTAAGTTTACATTCCCACCAGCAATGGAGGAGTGTTCTCTTCTCCACATCCCCGCCAGCATGGGCTGTCATCAGTGTTTTTTGATTCTGACAGGTGTAAGGTGGTATCTCAGAGTTGTTCTGATATGCATTTCTCTGAAGGCTAAGGATGTTGAGCAATTCTTTAAGTGTCTTTTGGCCATCTGAGATTTCTTTTGTTGAAAATTCTCTTTGTACCCAAATTGATGACCACCCTAATTGTCATTACAGAATCTTCCTCCAGCAACTGATGGAAGCAGATGCAGAGATCTACTAAGCACTGGGTCAATCTCCCAGTCCATCTGAAAAGAAGGAGGAGAGATTATGTGAGCAAAGGGGTCAAGATCACGATAAGGAAGCCCACAGAGGCAGCTGACTCAGAGCTTTTGGGAGCTCATGGACTCTGAAATGACAGCAGGGGAACCTGCATGGGACTGAACTAGGCCCTCTGAATGTGGATGAGTGTTGAATGGTGTAAGCAGTTTATGGGGCCTCTGGCAGTGGGACCAGAATTTATTCCTAGTGTATGAACTGGCTTCTTGGAGCCCATTCACTACAGAAGAACACCTGGCTCAGCCTCAATTCTTGGGGGAGGGACTTAGACCTACCTCAACTGGATATGCCAGACTACATTGACTCACCCTGGGAGTCCTTACCCTCTCTGAGGAATGGATGGGGGAAGAGGGGAGGAAACTGGAGAATGACTGGGAAGAGGGAGGGGGAACAGATGTAGGTATGTTTAAAAAAAAAAACTTTAAATTAAATAAATACATACTTTTTAGAAAGAGTATCCTAAATGGGAAAGAGAGGTCAGTTGAAGGGTGTCCTGAGTGTTTTTACTTCACTGAATAATCTTGATTTTGGAATGTCACTCTGCCTGGGCCCATGCGCATCACACTCAGACATTTCCACATAAGTGAGAATACAGCTATTTGAGAAACAGGAATATATTGGCATTGCCAACAAGCCAGGTGGTCCCACTGTTTGGAAACCATCTGGTCTGAGTTTTCTCTTTGTCAGCACCATCAATACATCAGTAGCAAGAGCTATTATGAGAATTGTATGTGTTTCAGCCCTTTAAATAAACTCAAACAAAATACCCTGAATGTAAATTTGTTAGTTTTTTTAATTATGCTTTCAGGCTAGAGTGAAAGCCATA
Organism: Phyllotis vaccarum; assembly: GCA_033318265.1. NCBI lineage: Eukaryota > Metazoa > Chordata > Mammalia > Rodentia > Cricetidae > Phyllotis > Phyllotis vaccarum. The sequence goes on from JARWLC010000003.1 coordinate 75,746,445, forward strand.
TCAAGATAAATGAGTTATACTCTAAAGCCTACCTTCATCGCATAACTTCACAAAAACATATTTCATAATGCTAGAGGTACTTTCAGACCAACTCAGCAGCACCTGGAGGCTGTGTCAACCTCTGGTGGGGTCACTGCCATCTAACCCACGATTTTCTCCTGATATAGCTGCCAAAACAAATCAATATATTTGCTCCATACTAGGGTTTAGGTATTGAGAATGCTCAAACATAGAACTTAATCAATTAGTGGCAAAGGGACTCTAGAAAAATTAGATCTAATTAATCAAAGGTTCTATGACTCCTTGTCCTGTGGACATGACAAACTAATAATCAGAACTCACCAAATCATCACCTACAAGCTCCTGCCCTGACTCCAAATCAGGGCAGTGAGCATGTGCTACAGAGCATCTGGCTTTTTCCTACCCCTAAAAAAGGAAGGCTGCTTACTAAAAATGCAGGCTCTCCATGGCACACACGTGCGAACAGACACTGGCATTAATAAAACCCATATCCTAAGACCTTAATCTTAGCTTCAGCCAAAGATAAAGTTCCCAGGCCCAGATGTTTTTATCAGAATACTCAAAATCAGATCTCCCTAAATGCCAGCATCTCCCCTCCAAGGCAAGCCTCCATTTCCGTGCCCTTTAGATAGAAGCCAGAAGTCACCATGTCACATCCACTTAAGAAGAGACAAATTAAAGAGGTTAAAGTAGTGACCTCATGTTAAAAGAGAAAGAAAGTGAGGCCTCGGAGATGCCACTTCTTTCTCCCAGCAGGTCATCCCCGTCCCCTTTCTTGGCACCGTGGTTTGACTTGTCAAAACTGCTTTTCTTCATCTGTACCTGACATCTAAATCATCTGACAGGCACATAACCTTATCAAATTTCTAGTTACAGTGCAAATAGAGTTAACAAACCATATCCACGGAAATGGGTAACAGCTACACACAGGGCTGGGGCTGCAGCAGAGAAGATGGCCACTCCAGGCCTGCTGCCCTGAAAGCCTCCAGCAAAGGGAGGAGGTCTGGGCAAGATAAAAGTCTCATTCCACCAAATCCAATCACTGCTCCGATTCTCCTGACCAAGATCAAATCAACCAAAAGGCTCCATTTCAGGGTTGAAAAGCAATGTGGAATCAATGGTGTTTATCTGCTCCAACTAGCACTTAAGCTTCAAAGGCAAATGTAACTAAAGCATCAGAATGATTACTTTGAAAGTCCTGGGCCCGCTGCAGAACACATTGACACTTAGAGCAATGTTATGAGATACCATTTCCTGGTGCAGTATTGAGAAAGCCCTGGGCCCATTACAGAACACAGTGACACATAGAGCGATGCTACAAAATACCACTTTGTGCATTGTTTTGTGCAGTGTTGGTATGCAAGGATCAACACAGCCTCAAATAGCTCCCTACTCATATTTGCACAAGACAAATGGGAAAAATAGTAGGTAACAGGTCAAATAAAAACATGATAATTTGATAAAAATTCATTATGAACATGAATTAAACTGTCCCAATAGTAATCATTACCATATATAATTAATAAGTTCTAACAAAAAATTTCAAAAGTTAATAATCTTAAAAACATGGGATGGAACATAAATAATCTTTCATGTGGCTGTATGTACAGGCAGAGGTCAGAGGTCAGTCATTGTTGGTCCTCAGGAGCCATCTATGCTGGGTTTTGGAACAAGATCTCTCATAGGCCTGGAGCCCATAGATTGGGTTAGGCTGTCTGCCTAGCAAGCCATAGGGATCTGCCTATTGGTCTCCCCAACACTAGGATTGCAAGCATGCATGGCCATGTCTCCTAGATTTTTAGGTGGGTCTTCACACTTGCACAGTAGCTCTTTACTAAGTGACCTTTCTCCTCAACCCAATAAATCCTTTTTAAAAATTTGCTGTTTGTTCTTCAGCTAAAACGTTCTGGCTCACAAAATTTATGAAAACACTACCCCAAAAACAAGGAATTCGATATCTTTTAAATGTAATGAGCTAGGCAATCATCTAATAAAAGGGCAAAATCAAAATTAGATTTAATTTCATCTGACCATAAACATCTCATTGTCCAGTCAAGGCCTTTTAATTCCAGTCCCAGAAAAGGCTCAGCCAGGCTGAAATATTCAAATCAGAACACCAAATTCTTTTACCTCTTAATGAAGACAGATCAGTAATAGTCAAAAGTGTGCTGCCTATTAGGATGAGGGCGTCGTGTCTGTATATTACTCTACTTGCCATGTCTCTTGGTAAAATTGACTAGGAGATAATAATCTCAAGAGTTTGGAAAGTCTGGGTGTTGTGACTGAGTTATAAAATGCACCCCAGAGACTCCTGTGTCTAAAAGTTTGGTGATCAGCCAGTAGCTTCATTTTGGGAGGTTGTGGACCCTTTGGGACATGGGGACACAGTTCAGTGGGGCTATATTATCCCTGTCTTTACCGTTATACTGTCTCCTGCTTCAATCATGTGCAGACACATCACCATGTGATCTTACTGCCATGGATGAGGCCACTCTGACACCAGGCTATTTCTATCACAGTTAACTGAAATAATCCCAGAACCTGAGAGACCATAAAAACCTTAGCTTCTTTAAATTGCTTCTGCCATGTATTTGTCACAGTGAGCCAAAAGGTAGCTGCAGTATTCCAAAGATCTAAGAAAGCACTTGTGGAAGTGGAAACAGAGCAGATCCCAGGGACGACGTGGGAACTACTTCTCTATGGAAAACACAGAAGGCTACCAGCGTTAAAACTGGATTTTAGCAAGGGAACTTCGAATAAACAGTTTTGGGGATAAGACTCTGAAAGCTCAGTTGCTGATTTAAACTTAATCATAGTATCAGAAAAATACCAAACTGTTGAGTATTAGAAGAATTTAGATTTTTAGATAAGCTTAGTTTATGAGTCAAAGAGTATTAATGCTCATACAGTAGTTATCAAAAAAAAAACAAAGCACACTCTTACTATGCAAGTACCAGCCCAGATCCCTGGGTCCTGAAAAAATATTAACTAGGAAAGAGGCAAAATTCAGAACAAGGCCTACTAAACCAAGGCTACATCCTGAGAGGGACATGAATGCCCCAAGTGACATCAAAAGCCGATACAAGCTGGGGGTGGGGAACAAACAGACAAAGAGACAAAACAATACAAACTCATTTGTTGTTGGTTTCAGAAATATAAAAATAAAAATCCAGTCTGTTGCTTCCTTGCTTACACTACAGCTTTTCACAATAAACACAAATTACTGCTTTTCAAGGTGGTAGCATTCCTTGAGTACCCAGCATCCATCACCTTTCGTTTGGGGACCATCTACTCTTCTAATGAAAATATTGCTCTCTCCAGAGTGAAATGATTTGAAACTAGCTAGAGCACTACATTTGATTCTCAGTAACAGAATAGCCAGTCAGAGCTAAAGGAACCCAGGGCACTGTTTCCCATGTGCCTCTCTTCCACAGATCTGACAACTGTAAAGACACAGGCTGAAGGTGTAACAGCCATCTTGCTACCACAAAGCAAACCAGACTAAAAAGAAGACACAGAACTGGGAGATGAGACATATCTGAGCCCTCTTTGTCAGCCTTTCCCAAATGCCACCAGCTCCACTCCCAGACTCAGACATCAATGTCAACCCCTCTCCTAGTTGACATTGAGATACTGGATACTAACAGCCATCATTCCCAATGCATTTACTCTTCAGGCCATCAGCATACAAGCATCTAAATGAGCTCTCGAGTCTTCTACATTGCTTTCTTCTCTGCATTGTTCCTTGTGATTTCCAGGCCCAGACTTCACACAGTTGCTCATGACAGAAGTCTAATTACCACACTAACTGGAAGAGTATTTGCATAAGGCTTGAGAAGGCAATGGGTAATTATAGAATATCAGAAATTGCCACCAAGCACCTCCAAAGTATTAAATTACATTGTTATTATTGTGTGTGATGCATGTGTTTCCACACATGTCATGGTGAGCATGCAGAGATAGGGAACAGGAATCCTTCTCACATGGATTCCAGGACCAAATTCAGCACATCAGGTCTATGAAATAAATGGCTCAGCATTGAGCCATCTCACAAATAATTTTTAACAAATCCTCAGAACGAAGTCTTCTCCTCAAACAACTGCTCACAAATAAAACGCTGAAAGATGTATGTGAGTGAAGATCCAATAAATATTATCTCAACAGACTGAAAGGGTCACTTTTAGCAAGAAGGTCTTTCCTGACTTTCTTTGAGGAACAGTTTAACCCAAGCAAGAATTCAGTTTTCTAGAATTTTCTGGGGTGACACTATTTAAGGTGCTGGTGATAACCACATCAAAGTAAAACAAATGATATATAAAGTAAAATAAATGGTATAAATAAAATATTATTTAAGGAAGTTTCCAGAAATGGGATCTTCTAACAAGAAATCTAAAACCACAAAAACTATGAAATCAGCGGTGTCTACTCATGATCCCTATTTTTGCTGAAGGGTATTTTCTCCATTATGCCAAATGCCTAGACATGGGGACAGACAAGCATCCTTATGAATATATTGTCACCAATTAGCAAAAGTAATTTTAAAATTCTTACTATTCGACTTTGAGTGCAGTTGGGTAGTAGTGTTGGTGTGGCTTGCTTAAAGAGCTATTTTTAATTCCTAACATAAGAAAAAGGAAAAAAAAGGAGAGGGGGGCGGAGGGAAGGGAGGAGGGGGAAATGCATGGGGGAGAGAACAGAGATAAAAAGGCTCTTATTATGTACTTCTTCAAAAACATCTGTGTTAATTATCTTTGGGTATTTTGTTCCTAGCCAACTTGAAGTTTTGTTTTTCAGCTATAGCTTTCTTTAGAAATACCCATTAGTGGAGTTGGAGAGATGGCTCAATGCTTAAGAGAATTGGCTGCTCTTCCAGAGGACCACAGTTCAGTTTCTAGAACCCACATAGCTGCCCACAACTGTCCATAACGTAAGTTCTGCTAGATCTAACTCTCTCATGAGACATGCATTCAGGCCAAACCAAATGCACAAAAAATAAAAATAAATTAATATTTTAAAAAGTCATCTAAAAATCCAGGTATGAAGGAACATCCATCACCGAGGAGGCTGATGCAAGAGAACAGTTTGTTCCCGGGAGTTCTGGACAGGCTTTGGAAAGGAGAGGAAATGAGAGGAGAGAGCTACCCATTCAAAACAATAACAGATAAATTCTGACAGCAAGATGACGGCTCTCAAGTTTACAGATGTTTGAACGTAAAGTGGCTCACCCTACAAACTCAGATGTTCACTACTACCTTCACCTGCGATCCAATTTCAATAAAGAGTAAATAGCAGGCTGAGCTCAGAAGTGGGTACGGTGGGCAGTGGTCCTGCAGCTAGGAACACAGATAGCCAGAGGGCATGTGCTAAAGGTAGCTCAACTCAAAACCCTTCACTTGTAAGGTGATAAAATAAAATCTAACCTTCTTCAAGGGCCTCAGCAGACGCAATGCCTTACAATCTGCTCCAGAAAATTATCCAGAGAATTCAAGATGGTGAGAACAATTGCCCTGAGATTCTAACGCTACAGATAACCCTAAGATCAATGAATGCATATACTAAGGCAGAGTATGCACTCAACTGATGTGTGTTGCTCAGTTTGAATTTATTTGTTCTCAAAAATCATGGAAGCAGGAAAAGAGAGCTTACTGATGAAGCTCTGGCCGAGCCGTAACAGTGAAGCCAAGACACCAAGCCCGGAAACCCACCTCCTTCAGCATTCCAGTCCTCCAAAGCCACAGACTTTCCAGTTGCTATAAAATTGCAGACTTGTACCAAAATGTCTGTTCCTATGTATTTTCAGGTACCCAGTGAGAAGCGGTACAGTCTAATTGTGTATGGGCCACAGAAAATTTAAAGTAATTGGTCTTTCTGCGGCCAGACCCCCAAAGTTTGCCTCATTTGATATGGGTAGGCCTGCAGAGCTGCCCCATCACAAGCTAATGAAACAGCCACTGAATCTGGGTATTTTAGACTCCAGAGTCTACATGGGACACACACTACACAGGGGGCAGATTGTCACTATCACTAAATGTATCAGACACCGTGGTGGACTATAAGTTATACCTTAGTTAATCAACTCAAATAATCATTTGAAAAGCCTTGGGGAGCTGGTACTTAAAATTCTTCTACAGCAATTACTTTCTTAAAGAGAAAGTAATTGACCCTAACTTATCTATTTAGTAAATCCTCGTAGTTTATCAAGAGGTAAAAATATTAAACAGCTCACTCAGTAATTTACTTTTAATCAAAACCTATAAAAAACAGAAAGCACTTTTTTAATAACGAAGTTTTCTAGGCAATCACCCAAAAGCCAACAGAAAATTTAGGTTTTTTTAAAGGGGGTTCTTCAAGCTTCTAAAAAATTACAATTATATTAAAAGCAAGTACACAAAGAACATTGAGTTTTAAAAAGTTAATATCAAGAGTGTAAAAGCTACATTGATTTCTGACCTCTTTTTAAATCAAATCTCTGTGATATTGTTTCAACTTAATAACAAAACCCCTTTCTCCAAGTCATTTGAAGGATGTGGCTGTCAATTTATCTGATAGGATCAAAGTACAAAACTAAGTAAATTAATGGAATGAAATGAATGGGTCTTGTGTGAAACAAGATAAGATATTGAACAAAAACTATTATTTCTGGAAAGGAGGCAAACTACTTTAAAAAAGAAAAATGGGTGGAGGGGCCTTGCCACAAGAAGCATTTTGTTTAATCAGAGTTTAACAATAAATTTTTTACCATGAAACTTTGAATTTGACTTTCAAGCTAGAAAAAATTGAAAGCATGATTTAATATATAACATATATTAAATATAAAAATGCATAATATGAGAGAGAAAGGCAGATACAGAGAGCACACAGGCATGCCATCACACATGTGGAGGTTGGAGCACAATGTCTGATTTTGCTGCTGAGAACTGTATATACCAGTCTAGCTGCCTGGGAGCTTCCATGAAGTCTCCTGTATCTGCTCCCTATCTCACAAAAGGAAGGCTGGGATTCTGTGCTGCTCTATCTGACTTCAGGTGAGCTCTGAGATTAAAATCCAAGTCCTCAAGCAAGTGCAGCAGGTATTTACCATCTGAACTTCTCTTCAGGCCCACTGGGGTGTTCTGTAAGCTGAATAGTAAGGGTCACTATTTCATTCTAGGGTTGTTTTTATTGTGTATTGCTATCACAAACATCTGGAGCTAATAAATTTATAAGGAGGCTTATTTGTTCACAGTTTGGAGGTCCACAAATATGGATCTACATCTGCTGGGCTCTGGTGAGGGCCTGATGAGTAAAGAAACAGAGTGATGGACAGCTCACGGTAGTGGGCAGACATGCAGCAAGGTGTGTGAAGCACTTCCACGAAAGTCAGTCAAGGAAGATGCCTGGCTTCACACGGCATTTTTGTGGGAATTAAGCCAGTCAGATGGAGCAGCCCTAATCCCTCCCATGACAGTGCTCTGCCTAGTCATCTTCCCTACCACTTCCTAAAATCTCCTCTATTGGAAAGCAGTTTTCAGCAAATAAAGCTCTGTTGAACACACACATACACACACACACACACACACACATACACACACATATACACACACATACACACATACATACACATACACACACATACATATACACACATACACACACATACATACACATACACACACATACATACACATATACACACACATACATGCACATATACATACACATACACATATACACACATACACACACATACATACACATACACACACATACATACACATACACACACATACATACACATATACACACACATACATGCACATATACACACACATACATACACATACACACACATACATACACATACACACACATACATACACACATACACACACATACACACACATACATACACATATACACACACATACATACACATACACATATACACACATACACACACATACATACACATACACACACATACATACACATACACACACATACATACACATATACACACACATACATGCACATATACACACACATACATACACATACACACACATACATACACATATACACACACATACATACACATACACATATACACACATACACACACATACATACACATATACACACACATACATACACATATACACACATACACACACATACATACACATATACACACACATACATATACATATACATAACATACATACACATACACACATACACACACATACATACACATACACACACATACATACACATATACACACACATATACACATACATACACACACACAGCCAAACTATAACCAGTTTATAAAGAAAACCCAAAGTATCAAGCACCTCCCACCATTCACTTCTCAACATTTGCTCACTGCAAGCTGGCTTGACCATGCCATGCAACAATTAGTTGTTATTTTATGCGCTTTTTCAAAACACCCCCACATTTCTAGAATTCCTTTCATGTGAAGTAGATCTGAGCAAATCCATCTCTGTGGGCACGGTAATCAAGGAAGGAAGACCCTCAACCCTATCTGGGAATACCGTGTCCAAACCAAAGTCTAGAACACTCTAGTCACATCATCCCTATATGAAATACCAGAGCACAGATGAACTTTACTACCATGAAATCCAAACAAAGATACTAATTAAATATCATAACTAGCCAACATTGTTTTACCCTTGAATCCAACCTCCTCAGCTTTGTTAGTAATTAGTATAAATCTAGGATGCAAACCCCTGAGTTCAAATACCAGAAACATGGTATGGGAGGGGAGAAGGGGTTTAAAGACCCTGCTGCTCTAGTTGACACTGACACACACACACAAAAGAAAAATCTCAGACTTTAGCCAGGCATGGTGATGCACACCTTTAACCCCAGCACTTGAGAGGCAGAGATAGGTAGATCTTCATGAGTTAGAGGCCCGTCTGGTCTTCAAATCTAGTTCCAGGACAGCCAAGGCTGTTACACAGAGAAACCCTGTAGTGGGATTATGCTCTGGTATATATTCTGGTTATATCTGGTTAATATTTGTCCCTCTTACTGGTTTAATAAAAAGCTGATTGGCCAGAAGGCAGGCAGGACGTGTAGATGGATCTTTTCTCTGATATTCCAGACTGGTTTTGGTAAATATAAGATATATCACCACAAAATCCTGTCTCAAACAAATCAACAAAAAAAGAGGCAAGCAAGTAAACAAAAATTTACCCCTCAAACACATCCCACAACCTACAGCCTACATGTACTCATCAATACTAAAGACATAACATGCAGGATAAGATACAGCACTAATTGATTAAACTCTATGTAAACTATTAGTGAAAGTAATTTTTAAAACAGAAAAGCATATATCCCACATGTAAAAGAACCAAGGGCCAAATAAACTCAGGATTCATGACATTCTTAGATGATGGGGCTCCTTGTGATTTCATATCTTTGTTTCCTTTATTAATGTTAGTTTAGTAAGGAATAAACATTTTAAGTACACATCCCTTTAGGTTAAGAGTATTTTCATATCTGGATTTGGATCTTGTGGCATATGAATATGAGACATTATAAACACCACTGGCAAAAAATGGACTCTATCTAAGGAAGGCCAAGTATGACATGAAGGCTATCTCATGAAACAGAAGTACATGGTACTTCACTATCCTTTTGCAATGTTCTGATCAATATGTGTCTATATGTGGCTTTTCCAAATGAGCACAATGTGACCGTCTTGCATCTTACCATATATATAATCCATCTGTGGTAATTTCAAAGAAAATACCCCCCCCCAGAGGGAATGGCACTATTAGGAGGAATAGCCTTTTTGGAATATATGTGGTCTTGTTGGAGAAAGCCTGTCACTGTGGAAGTGGGTTTTAAGGTATCATACACACTCAAATGTAGTCTGAAGTTTCTATCCTGCCGTAGCACCCAAATAACCAGAAGCTGCTTGTCAAATGATTGACTTAGAGGTTTAATAGTATAGTAAATGCTGGGCCAATAGCTCAAGCATATTACTAACCAGCTCTTACACTTACATTAACCCATAATTCTTATCTATGCTTAGATATGTGACTTTTATCAGTTCTGCATTCTCATCTTGCTTCCTCTGCATCGGCTGGTGACTATGTCTCTGCCTTTTCTCTTCCCAGAATTTTCATAGTCTGGTCATCTCACCTATACTTCCTGCCTGGCTACTAGCCAATCAACATTTTGATAATCAATACAAGTGACAAATTTTTACAGTATACAAAAGCATTTTCCCACAACCTTCAAGATACTGCTCAATATCTCAGTCTACTTCCTGTTGCCTGCAAGATGTAGAGCTCGCAGCTACTTCTCTAATAACATGTCTCCCTGCATGCTGCCATGTCCCACCATGATGATAATGGACTGAACCTCTAAAACTGTAAGCTGTTGCCTCAATTAAATGTTTTACTTTGTGAAAGTTGCCACGGTCATAGTGTCTCTTCACATCAATAGAAACCCTGACTAAGACACCATGCATGGCAATTCAACAATTCAAAGATTTTTCTCAGCTATTGTTAAGAACCATGTTAATCCACTAAAGAAACAAACAGCAATTTTAAAATAGGACCATGGGAAATTTCATATTTCATTGATCTCAACGAAATAATCAGGCTAAAAGTAATCCAAGAGAATGGTCATTCATCTCCTATCAATCTCAGAGGCTATGGCTTAACAAAGGCATCTTGATACTATTTTAAGAGGCCATTTGGTTATCTCTCAGGATTTTCTGGTTTTGTGATAGTCCTGAGTGGCTAAAAATGACTAAACTACATGACAGCTAAGAGCATCTTCAAAAAATATGGGGATGTATCTCAGTGGTAAAGAGCTTACCTAGCACACAGGCGCCCTGCATTTCAAAAAATAATTAATGAACGTAAATGACAAATATGTTTTGTGATTCTCCAGCTATCTTAATATGTCAAAACACAGATGTGCCTACTCATAATTTACATATAGTTCTTGAGACAAACAAGCATCAATTAAATCACAACAAATAAGTCAGTTTTTTCATTTCATATGTTTAGACACATGACTTGAAATTTTGCTTCTCTGGAATATTACTTTCATGCTATAATCTTGAACTTTAAAAATGAATAAACGGATTGACAATGCTAGCAAGTGCTCCTTCCAATCATTAAAATAAAGATAGGGGACAATAAGCCAAACACCTGCTTCATGTTTACAAGAACTTCTTATCTCATTCAATTACAAGAATTATTAACAGCTGCCCCCTTTTAGGGGATGTTACTGACTTGCTGTCTATGGGTCCTCTTTTATCAAGCCCAATGTAACACTATCTATTTGTATTTAAGAATCCATTCACCAGCCAAGTGTGTAATCCCAGCACGTGGCAGGCTGAGACTGAGGCTGGGCTACTTAAAGAATTGGGGTCAGCCTGGATTTCATAGCTAGTTTAACTTTAGCATGGGATACATACTGAGCCCTTGTGGTCTTTGTTTGCTTATTTGTTTGTTTTGTTTTGTTTTTAAAAATCTAATCCTGATCATGTGTTTCTTAGGCGCCAGTTAGACTAAAGGCTTGTTAAACAGCTAAAAATTGATTGACATTTTCTAGAACTTTATACCATGTTGCTGAAATGTGAATAATTTGTCTACTGGGTCATTTTTGCTCTAGCTGTAAGCAAGATAGTTACTCTCTTGTGTAGGCATCAGAAATTTACTAAGGCTTCCATGCATAAGACATAGTCTGCCTAAACTGTGTCTCTTTTTAAAGGACATGATTTCTCTTGATGACCTCAACGGTGACAAGTTGGGTGGTTGTTGATATCCCTGAGTGCTGCTGTTTCTAGGCCCTTCCTTTCTGTGCTCTCAGCTTTTGTGGGTACCAGCTTCTGTACCCTATTTCCACCATACCCTATCTGCATTCAACACCCTGTTACAATTTTTTCTGAACTCTGACTCACTCATACCCTCTATTCCACTCTCTCAGATGTTTAGTGACCCTTGCATCACTGATGTAATGCAGCACACATTCCTACCCCTTGATATTGGCCAAGTCCTTCCAAGAAGTCTACCCTCCACTCAGCTCAGCCCCCATTCACATGAATCATAATCTAGAGCATGTCCCTGAGAGTTATGCTACCTCTCAAGTCTCTTTCAAGTCTACCAATCAGTGTCCAGCTTACTTTTCAACTGCTTCCTTTCAATATTTTGACTCCAACCAGAACTCCCAATCCACTAGCTCTATATACTACTTACTGTCCACACTCGGTTCTTCACTCCGGCCACACAGTCCTTCGTTAATCTTGCTTTCATTTTTTGTGACCCCAGTTGCCTGCTGTCAGTCAACAATGAATCAACAATATCAAGCACAAAGTTTCATAAAGAAACAATTCGTAAGTTTGGGATCATGAGCCATTCTGAACAGCATGAAGAAATCTCAAGGCATTTTATACCATCTCTCCTGAGTCATAAACCATGCTTTCTCCCAGAATATACAGCTTGTATACATTACCCATCCAATGGTCCCTCAGTCACCATGGGTGCTGTCAGAATCTCTTGTCATGATAGTGAAATGCTTGTTCTCAAAATAACTCTTAATTTGATTAACAATGTCCTCAGATTACAAGACACAAATGCAAGTAATTTTATTATACTATATTAAGTCGCTTTTTATTATTAGTTATTATTGTTAACATATTTCTTGTGTAATGTATATACGTGTAAGAAAAAAAAGCACATAGTACACTTTGGGGTCAGTACTATCTGAGATTTTAAAGATTCACTGGCAGTCATCAGCACTACTGCAAAATTTACATTCTATGGCCCATCATTAGGATCCCTCAAATACCTTCAAATTATTGTTCTCTTCCTCTGTCTCCTCTCCTGTACTCTCCCAGCAAAATTCCAGCCACACAAGACCCCACTCTATTTCCTCTGTACATCCTAAGCACCCAATATGCCAAAGGAAAACACAGCGCCCAGCTCTCTGGTCTCTTCCTAATTTATGACCTTTTCAACTGCGCTCTCAGCCTTTCCTGGAAGCTTCACTATTGGTCCCAAATTTATTGCTCACTCACTTTGCAGTAAAACTATTTCCACGCTCTCCTTCCTCCTCTGAATCCTGCTTGCACCGCCTCACTCACTCACTCTCAACAGATAACTGTAAGTTTTAATTCCCTGTGGAAAGAAAGAAAGATTACTCAAAGAAAAATAGTATCATTTTCCCACCAATAAAAGGCCAGCTCTTTGTTTCTTTCTGGCCAACCTGATAAATTGTCCTGAATCCGTAACTAACGTCAGCTCATTGACTGAGCACTGGGTTCTTGTTTCTTCCTCACCTCTACTGCCTGCCCTGTCAGGAGCTCTGCTGCAAAGCTAACCCTCTTCTGCACCTCTTCCTCTCTGCTCGACACACCTCAGTTACAGATCAACAAAAAGTGTCACTTACAACATGATCCCAGATGGTCTTTACAGCAGTCTACTATAGTTACCAGCTCACAGCTTTGATGGCTGATGGTGATGGTGACATTCCAAGTCAATGTTTGTCCCCCTAAAGCCACTCTTAACCAAATAGTTACTGAACCAAGTTGCTAAATATGGTGATCAATTCTTAGTCATCAACATCTCAGAAGCCTTTTAACAGAGGCAACCTCGCCCTCCTGAGATCAGTTCCTTCATTCACCTTCATCCCAGAGCCCGAGGATTCCTGACACACATTAGGAACCCAGTAAATATGCTTGGAATGAATAAATGAATTAAACTGAATTAGTTTAATTTAAATTTAGACTGCTCAGATGTTTCATACTAAATAATCTCAGTATGAAATTACAGTAAATGTCAAGGACATGTTGCTTTCAGAATTTTAGCTGCCAGAATCTAGGTTATCAGTTATTTAAATAAATGGCCAATTTTCTAAAGTGATGCATTTCATACAAATGAACAGAAGATTTTTCAATCATAAGAGGTGTATGCATAAGAAGTGCTTGTCCCTTGAGGCAGCCAGAAGTTTGTAAAAGGTATTATTTCCCCAACTAACCTAGTTTAAAAACATATTTTATTGTTATATGGGTTACTTTTCTGTTGCCATGATAAAACACCATGGCCAAAAGTAATTTATGACAGCAAAAGTTTATTTTGGATTACAATTCTAAAGGGAGAGGAGTCCTTGATGGCAGGGAGGCATGAAGGCAGGCAGTGGGAATAGGAAGCTGAGAGTTTTCATCCTCCACCATAAGCATGAGGTGAAAGGGCAAACCACAAATAGCAGTATGAGGCTATATAACTTCAAAGTCCATCCCCTCGATGTCTTCCTCCAGCAAGGCTCTACCTGCCAAAGGTTCCACAAATTCCCCCATCAGCTGGGGGCCAAATGTTCTCATCTCTGAGCCTACGGGGTACATTTCTTATTCAAACCACCACATTTGCCCTTATGTTCAGGTTAGAGGAGAAATTTTGGTTTTGCAGAAAAGGACTTCAAAAGATGTTCATTCAAAACCCATCTAGTCTTAATGAGCAGTATGTGAAAAGTAAGTAACAGGAAGTATACAATCTTCATTGGCTGAAAAAACATTGATTTATGAGTCCAATGCAACACCAAACAAGATCCCAACAAACTGGTTTTTAGAATTTCAGAGAGAGAGAGACAGAATGGGGGGCATATGTATCCATACACATGCAATCCCAACAAACTGGTTTTTAGGATTTCACAAAGCTCCTTTATTTAAACATTGATATTCACAGCATACAAAAAGACATTCCCATATTGAGAGAGAGAGAGAATGAGGGGCATATGTATCCATACACATGCAAATGTGTACATACTCATAAAATTATTAAAACTTAAATCATTTTTTTAAAAACGTCAAAAGCAGCCAACAAATTTCATACAACTGCACAAAGGGCCATGGCACACAAAAATTTAACCTCTTACATTTTGCCACACAATAATACTTAACGTTGTAGACGGGATATTTATGGTCTCTCCAAATCCCTGTTAAAGCCTAATCCCCAATGCACTGGTGCTTGAAGATAACTAGGTCATGGAGGTGGAGGCCTTGGAAAGGGATAAGAGTCCTTGTAAGGGATAGAACCCTCTGCACGTGCACGCAGGGATGGGTTTTCTCTTTTCCTGTCTCTCTCTCTCCCCCTCCTCTTTGTCTTCCTCTCAAACTTGACAACTTGAGTCTGATCTTGGAACCCACAGTAGAAGGAGGAAATAGAGTCCCCAAAGGCCTTCATACATGCACCTGGGCTCACCTGTACGCACTCACATACACACAACATATACACACACACAAAATATTATAAAAATAAACAATTTTAATTACTAATCGAATTTTAAAAATGGTAACTTTATTTCACTGCTGCACTCCTCATGTAATTTATTCAGTAATCTTTAGCCAGGAAAAAAAAATCCTTGCTACTTTTTAACCTTACCTCATACATAACTTCTAGGTTCCAGATCACTCATCCTAGCCTGCCCTGGTGGTACATACCTTTAATCCTAGTACTTAGAAGGCTGAGGAGGCAGGATCTTTAGTTCAAGGTCAACTTGGACCATATAGAAAGATTCTGCACCAAAACCAGACAAAGAAAAATCATCCATCCCCTCACCCCAGCTCTCTTGCCCTCTCCAGGTTCTGGTATCCCCTGCCCCTGACCCATTCTGCTCCCATGATCCTCTTCTATATCCACAAACCTGGCTCATTTATTTTGCACATCTCCAGGGTTCTATCCACTAACCAAGCTACCTAACATAAACATATCTAACACAAATTCTGTTGTTTGATAGTTTTTCTCTACAAGAACAAAGACTCTTAACTTGGAAAGACTGCATAGAAGGGAATGAGGCATTTCACGCTGAGTCACTTAACACTTCTGTCTGTAGCAGATGAAACGTTCCTATAGAGTTCATTCCTATTACCTTATCAGGGAATTGAATTCCTAATTTAATGAAGAGTTTATATAGGAGATTTTTAGAGCTGTTTACATGACTGTCGGGCTCCAAAGAAGCCAAACAATGCCACCAGCTTGAAGAAAAAGATTTTTTTTTTTTTTTTTTTTTTTTAGTAGAGTTCTTTATAAATAATCAGTTTTAAACTTTGGGAAATCTTTAGCTTATTTTGGTAAACATTTGAATATTGTAAAATGGAGAAACTAAGTCAAATTTATTATCAAAAATTTTGAGTGAATGGAAATTAAATCAGTAAAAACTTTTATGCAAAGTAAATTTTCAACATATTTGCTTTATTAAGATATTAAGAAAATGTCCAGTTGAAAAATACATGCCTGTAAGAACAGAGTTTTTTTTTTAAAAAAAAAACTTGCTTTAGCTGATAATTATTTTTAAAAGTTAATTAAATAAATAACTTCCACTTTTCCTTCCCTTAAACTACCATACTACTAATAATTAAATACTATGGTTTTATAGTGGAATTTTCCATGCTTTATAGCTACCTAATATTTTTAGAACACTCTCCTGAAGTGACATTATTTGGCACATTTAAAGTTCTACTGGCCCAAAGACTAAGTTGTAAACTCAGTTTCGTAACCTCCCTTGCAGTAAGGACATACACCTGGGACCTAGGCACCATTAATTAGATATAGCCAGAGAGTCCTTATTTCCTGAGAGATGGTGGGAAACGGGCCTCATGAATGGCCTGGGTTCTGTTGATGTGGGTACATGGTCTCCCCAGCAGGGAAGTTCCAGGACACAGACCCAGTTAAAGCAGGGGCGACTGTATGCTCCCATGGGCAGCCTTCATAGTGTCCGTGCACCATGAATGCACTAGAAGAGCTTGCCCCTGGCTGCTCATCGTCCAGGCCTAACTCACCTGCCCTTACTGTGATCTCCATTCTCAATGCTATCTACTTTCCATTACTAACTTCATTTTCTCCCTACACTAACAACAAAATCAATTGTATGCAACTTAAAACTCTTAGGAGATTTTTAAATTATTTCATTTTTTAAATACAGTCTAGTGTTTTTAAATGTATAGTCTAAAAATTAAATAACAATATGTAATTAGCATTTTAATAGTCATATGTTCACATAGTCTCTGGTCATGAAATGTTTGTCAGCAAATGGTGCTCATTACTGCACTGTAGCCAAAAGAGACTGTTAAGTTATAAATAGCATTGATTTCTTGGTAGGATGATATCCAACTATCAGCTAGCTTTCTATTGCTATGAAAAACATCATGAGCAAAAGCCAGTTGAGTGGGGGGAATGGTTTACTTCACATTACATTTATAGTTCATCACTAAGGGAAGTCAGGGCCGAAACTCCAACAGGGCAGAAACCAGAAAGGAAAAACTGTCCAAGAAACACACTGCCTTTCCCTCTAGATCCTGCTTAATCCAGCTTTCTTAAACAACCCAGGACCACCTGCCCAGCAATGGCACTGCCCACAGTGGCTGGATCCTCCTGCATCAATCAACAATCAAGAGAGAGAGAGAGACAGACAGACAGACAGACAGACAGACGGACGGACAGACGGACGGACAGAAGGACAGACAGTTCAGTATGACCTGGAAAGTATCTCAGTTGGGACTCCCTCTTTCCAGGTAATGCTTGGTTGTGTCAGTTTGATGATAAGAACTAACCAGGACAGGTAAAATCAGGGATGGGTTGTAAAGACAATTGTAAACCTTACTGCCAAATGAAACTTTCATAGGGATGTGGAGTTTTTAATATTCATATAGCTCTTTTCATGTTTATGATGCAGGAAAAAAAACTACTCCAAAGCCAGTAACTGACAATAGCTCTCACTTATTTTTCTTATTGATGGTATGCAAATTAGCCCTTGTATCCATTAGGCTCCACATTTCAGAGGAAGCTTATGTCTGTGCCAGATGTTTTCTCATTCTCCTAGATCAGTAGCTACCCAGAACATAGTCTTATAGTGACAGAGGTTCTAGACACCATACCAAGTACAGAGGAAACAGATACAACATGTGCTGAGATCATGTCTGCTCCAGGTCTACTGGCTGGCATGAGTCAAACATCCATGGCCAACATCAATGGAGTGATAGTATCTCAACCAATAGAATATCCTACAGTCATGAGGCAAAGGCATAGGAACATAGGTCTAAATAGGAGAGATGATGAGTAGGTAAAAAATTGCAGGGGATTACAGATGCCACCCAACCCATATCTACAGCATGCCACCCTAATTAGCTACTCAGAAGAAAATACATCCATTTATTATAACATAATGGGCTTCAACCACCCAGCATCTCCATCCTCATCTTAACCGGTAGTGCTTCATATTTTATATCAATATCAAACAAGATTCCCAAAATGTCAAATTAGGCTACAGCCACATAAAGAACTGCACCATTTTACAATGAAATCATCTCACAGCACACATTTAAATGTTACATTTCTCCAATTACTAAATTCTTCCCACCCAGTAATTTAATCTGCCTTTCAGGCCAGCTAGCTAAATCAAGTTTCCTCACATTTTGAATTACGCTGTCCTAAATGGAATACACCTTGTCACTGAGTCATTTATTTGATGTCATACTTAATTGCTCTCTTTAGTCCCTGCGTGTGTAGTCAATTTATCAGACAAAATGTGTCTGAACTTGAAACTGATTCCATGGAAGAGAGGCTAGAGGCAAAGTACAGCTAAGGCATCTCCAGAGGGATCTTGCAGTGAATTTAATCCATGGCATCCAAAAAAAGAGTAATTGCATCTACTATACATAAATCTATGTCCTGGAAATCCTGACAGTAATTGATGGATATGGAGATGATTCAAATGTAATTAATTTAATGTCTTTTGCTTTCAAAATTCAGACTAAGACATAATTTGTTTCGTTGGCCAGGATCTAAGAAGCCGGAGTTTTTAATGTTATATCGGCTACTTCAGGAAAGTAATTAGGAGGTGGTCTTGTATTTATAGTCACTTCTCCTATTAGCAACCACAGATACCAATGCTGCATTGGAAAAACTCTTAAGGACACTGGATCCCCTCACTTTTGATGCAAAGAATCAAGTTCAAAAGAGGGGAAAATGCAAAAGGGAAATTATCCTGGGGAAGAAAAACAAAACAAAATGAATTACTCTCCTCTGAAAAACACAGCAGCTACCAATAACAGAGAGCAGGGGCCCAAGGCCAGCAGAGCTTGAATGATGCTCTGACACCATGAAGATGATCTTGGGTGTAACATGAGGTCCAGAGGGCCATGTGGCCAGAGGTCCAAGCCCACAGACTTGCCGTCCCAGACCCCTTAACTGCCCGCCACTGCTTAGGGCCCCCAGAAATGACTCAGACACTTATAATAACTTCATGCTGTTTGGCCTAAGGTTCAGGCACATTGCTAGCTAGCTCTTACATCTTAATCCAACCCATTTCCATTAATCTGTCTGCCATGTGGCCCCTGGCTCATCTGTTCCTTACATGTGGCTTCCTTGGGCAGCTGGGTTGATCTCTCTGACTCCGCCCTCCTTCTCCTACCTATGCTCCGATTCCTGCCTACTGCTACAGTATCTGCCATAGGCTAAAACAGTCCTTTATTTACAGCCTATAGAAAGACATTCCCACATCACTTAGGGGTGGGGGGCAGAGAGGGACTGTAGCCAGCACTGTTGGAACAGAGACAGATCAGATCTGTAATGGCATCAGGTGTCAAGACAGTTTCAGGACCACCCTGCTAGTGAGAAGAAGAAAAAGATTTAAAAGCGTTAGATCATAGCTGCCTTTTTTTTCCCAGAATTAAATCTTCCAGATAAAAGGGAAAATGTCCCTGGGCTTGATCAAGACCTAAAAGGCGATATTCTCCTGTTAGGTATAATTATGAGAAATTTCTCAGCAACACTCAGGAATACCAATGAGCAGCACTATGGTAACCAAGGAGACAAATCCATCAGCAAAATCAAATGGGAGGGGCTTGGGAAGTGAAGAGAAGCCCCCAACTTCACTGTTCCTTATTTTGGTAAACTAACAGCTAATAACAACACATAGGGCAAAACATCCAGAAGGAACTCACGGTTCTATAATTCACAGTTTACTCCTGAGCCATCTTCGCACACTGGAAGCTAATGCAGCTGTTTCTAAGCTGCCTGCAAATGCTGCTCCATTTGAAAATGATCACTTCTGAGTGGAGGGAGGACCTGGTGGTGCTGGGTGCTGTGAGCTGTGGGATTCACTGCATCCCAGCCAGCAATTCCCTCCGTAGCACAAATGCTTCTTCCTTTACAGTAGTCACTATTGTTTTTAACTCACTGCTTCCATCCTTAAATCTTAAATCAGGAAATGCTCCCCTTCCAAGGCCAGATTCCCTCTCAGCCAACAAGTTCCAGCAAAAGCATGACCAACATCTTCAGGTGATTTTACATGGGAATATGGGGTCCCCTATATTCATCATGAATCTTGGAACCTTCTAGAAGCTTCTAACAGAATGATCAGTCACTGTGATACAACATCCTAGCCCTGAGCCACAGGTTGCCAGAAAATACCCAGATCATTGAAATTACTGCCCTTCCCAACATAGTATCCTTTACATAAAATATGCCACAAATAATTACATCTTCTCACATAACTGAGATTTGCCACTTGAAATGTCTTGAAGTATGAAAATGTTTTTGCTTGGATTGTTCACCCAATAGTGTGATTTGAAATCTTGTTTTGGTTCAAGTCATTGAGCACAAAGATAATATATCTTAATCATCAGTAGACTACCTTACAATTTGTCAAAGTTGCCTATAGATTTGAAAGGTAACTTTACTTATTTTGTTCACTTTAAAATTCAACAATTCAACAAGGTGTCAGTATGTAGCTTTAACCGGCCTGAAACTTAATAAATAGGTCAGACTGGCCTTGAACTCAGAAAGATCCTTCTGCTTCTGCTTCCCCAGTACTGGGATTAAAGGCAATGTATCACCATGTCTGACTTTTGACAATTAGCCCAGGCTGGCCTTGTGCACAGGAACCTCCTGCTTCTCTATGCCTCTTCAGTATATCCCTCTGGCATAGTTACTTTTGAATTGCTGTGCCCAAAACATCTAACAGGAGGAACCTAAGGACGTGTTTATTTGGATTCAGTTTCAGAAGGCATAATACATTCCTTGACAGAGCCGGGGGGGGGGGGGGGTCCTTGCACTTTGCCAGATCAGGACAAAGGAAAGGAGCGCACTGAAACCAGAGTCCTGGCTGTGACCTTGGAAGGTCCACCTTCAGCAATCTACTTGCAACCAGCTATACTTCACTTCCTGGGGATCTCAGCACCTTCTAAATGAGCACCACCCACTCAGGAGTAAGCACCCATCTGCTTCCACCTCTATTAGCATCCCACTAAATCCTGCCTGGATCACATCTGTCCACTGATCTCTCCTTGGTCTGTCTTCAGATTGTCTCCTAAGCTCCTGAACTTCCACTATTCCTCAAGCAGTTTTTGTAATAGGTCAGACTGCTTAATCATTTGCAATGTCATCTTTAAATCTTACTATTCTTATACATCAGAATCTCACAAACACTGGAAAGTATCAGCAAGTAACACCTCCCACCCCTCTTCTCCTTAAGGAACAACACTAGAACACCTGACTTGCCCCCAGCATGATCAGCCAATCCTGGTTCATGTATGTCATTTTAGACCATGTCCCTTTTAGCTAGAGATGTAGCTCAGTGAAAGAGCACCTGCCTCGTGTACATAAGCTCTGTATTCAGTCCCCAGAGCTGAAAACAGAAACAAACAAGACAAAAGAAAAATAAGTAAGTAAATTAAATTAAAAACAAAACAAAACCAAAAACAAAACAAAACAAAACAAAACTTGGAGCCTCCTTGTTTAGCCAATGGATCCTGGACTTCAGATTCCTCAGACATGCTGTCTCATGTGATTCCTTCATGCACCATTGCTACAACAACCACATTTTGTGACTATGAACTCGAACCTTTATATAGTCCCTATGCCAGAGAATTAGTGATAAATAGAAGATATTTTAAGCCAAAATCTGAGTGCATGAGCTTCTATTCAACCTTGGAGTTTTCAAATCACGTTTGTGAAGAGTGCTTTTCCCCCAGGAAGTGAGGTAAGCCAACAAAGTTTCTAAATGTTATTCCCAGAAGGCTTTCTCACTTTCACGCTCATCCCTACAACACTTTACAAGATATAAGAAATAGTTATTACCTAATTCTGACCAGTCACTCTAGATACTGTGATGTGAAAATATGTTCCAGAGTAAGAGTCATTGAAATAATGGCTACAGTTAGGTGCCAGGGGCCTGTCCTACAGTCGCCTTCATATTTATCTACCAACTTCTCAATAACCCATTAAGAAAAAATAAAAAGCATTTTAAAATGAAACTGAAAGTTTAAGCGTCCAAGGCTACATAGTAGTAAGTGGTGAAAGCAAATTTCAATCTAAGTTCACACTTCCCACAAAAATCCTCCTGCTCTATACCATTAGTTCTAGGCAGTTAGGCTATACAAAGGCAAAAATTTGCTGACCAAGGTATTAAACTGCATAAGTTACCTTCATTAAAATGTCATATTAATTTCCTAAAAGCAGCAAGAAAGCTGCACAAGGAGAATTTTTATATGTCTCTGTTTCAAGATAAATAGCACAACTCAAGGACTCTAAAACACAGCTTAATCCCTAAACATTAGCACTAAGTGAAAAGTGCTATTTTCGTGCTAAAATTCTTCTCTGCAACTTCTCTCACTGGGTGCCCCAGGAGAAACTCTGAGATGTAAGTGTGTGCAAGCAGCAAATGTTAGGACAGGATAATAATTTATTCTTATCCATAAAATGTAGGTTTCTTATCCATAAATCATAAAAAAAAAAAAATCTTTTCCGAACTCACTATTTCCACACTAATATAGTTGGGAATCTTCCATAACTCAGCACTGTTTATCCATCTGCACAGAAGTCATCTGCACAAATACTCTCCGGATGCCTTAAACCTACTCTGATCCTGACTGCTTGCTTACAGTCAGGCAGATCGAGCAAGACGCCCAAGGAGCAACATGTAAGGAACACAGGTGAGCCATGGGCCACGTGGAAGACAGATTAATAGAAATGGGTTGATTTAAGATGTAAGAGCTAGCTAGCAATGCACCTGAGACAAACAGCATAAAGTTAATATAAGCATCTGAGTCATTTCTAAGGGCCTGAGCGTCTGGCGGCTGGGTGGCTAAGGGGTCTGGCGCCTGTGGGTCTGGGCCTCTGGTTGCCTGGGACCAAGAAACCCCACTGCTACAGCTTACTCTCTCAGTTGTTCCTGCAAACACTTTACAGTGGTGTTACGAAGAGAGTGGGCCCAACCTGACCCCTGACCCCCAAGTCTTATCACTGCCTGATAACAGATACAGCTATCTAGATCCAGAAACTCAAAGGCATCAGTAATATTAGACCAGAAATTTTTTCCAGGGGGTACAACCTAGGGAGGCCTTGGGTGGGGAAGGGCACAGTCTTTATTAGACAACCTTCTTCTACCTCAAATAAGACAAAATCAATACACAACCTTTATGTGATCAAAAGTTATATATTTGCTACAAGAACACAGCACCCATGGTGCTTCCCACTGTAAATGCTCCCCAGTGAAAAGTTCAGAATTGTCATACCTCCTCTATTCCTATACAGACACTCCTCAAAATGAACTCCATAAACTGGAGAGATAGCTCCATGGGTGAAGCAATTCTCCACAAGCAGGAAGACCAGAGTTCTGAACAGTAGAGCTCAAATAAAGCTCTCTATGGAACAACATTCCTATAATCCAGCACTCCTTTGGTGAGATGGCAGTTGGAGAGAGGAGAATCCCCAGATGCTCATGAGCCAGTTAGCCTTCTGTACAGGTAGCAAATAAAAAGAGACTTGGTCTCAAATAAGGTGCAAAGTGAGGTCTGGCCCTAAAGGTCCACCCTGACCTCCACCCGTGCACTGTAGCACACAAGCACCACACAAACACACATGAACACAAGATAAAAACAAGTGGGCTGCCTCTTTCAGTGTCTTCTCCCTTCTTTTCTATCTCCTCAAATATGCTTATCCACTTCCCATACAGCAAGTGACTCCTTACATTAGATCTCCCCAATGCAATCTATTTGCTACCAGATTCATCTTTCTATAACAATGCTTCCAGCAAACCACTTCCTTGTACAAGATCCTGCACATCTCTGAACCTATGTCAAAACCAACCTCCTTCGTGTACTACCAGAATCTTTACTAGGATCTCTTACTAATTCTAGATTTTCTGTATAGTTGCTAGCCCGAGGTTGGCCAACCCACACATTTGCCACATCCCAGTTCTTCCTGAAACATAGTAAACCCATCTACTTCTCCTGACACCCACCAATGCCCCATTGCTCGAAGGCCTTACTTTCTCTAAAGAGTCTTGCTTTCTGTTTAAAATTGTAAACAGAAAAGGTTTTCTTGTAATTTGGAGTTATTGACACCATCAGTGTTCATAATGCAAGTAGACACACAGAGCGGGAGCCCTGTCCAACCTCCAGGAGCACTTCTGGTGCTACAGACTGCAGGTGAGTAGCTACTCACTCATTGGGTGAGTGCCTATGTTAGCTTCCTCCTAATTAACTTCACTGGACAATACTGGTGCTAACAAAATCAGAAACTACTATTCAAATGATAGCAATGCCACAACAAATACAGAGTGAAATGGTGTTCTGGGTGCTGCTGAATCTCAAAAGAGAACAATGGAATGATGCGATCGGAAACATGTTTGGCAAAAAATTAACACTTGAATAATTTAAGACTTATACCTATTTCTCCAACATACTATGTATTAAACTGTGTCAGGCATGGTAGTACATACCTACAATCCCAGCACTTGGGGAAGCAATGGCAAAAGGACCACACATTCTTAGCCAGCCTGGGCTACTGTGCTAGTTAGTTTTAATTGTTAATTCACCACAATCAAGAATTACCTAGGAAGAGAGTCTTAAAGAGGAATTGCCTAGATTAGTTTACCTGTAGGCATGTCCATGAGGGAATTGTCTAGATTAGTTGACCTGTAGGTATGGCCATGAGAGAATTGTCTTGATTAGTTTCACTGAAGTAGGAAACCCAGCCTAAGGTAACATCATTCACTAGATTTGTTTCCAAGACTATATATATATATATATATATATATATATATATATATATATATATATATATATATATATATATATAAAAGTGGACCTCTCAAAGCCACAGCTTTCATGTTTAAAAAATAAGAACAATTAGACTGGGACTCCCACCGCAATGATTCCTACTGGTAGAGAGAGAGAGAGAGAGAGAGAGAGAGAGAGAGAGAGAGAGAGAGAGAGAGAGAAACAGACAGACAGAAACAGAGATAGAGAAATAAAGAATCTGGTGTACATCACTCAATGATTGCTTTTAGAAATTAGACTATTCAAAACGGTTGCAAGATAGCTCTCTAAAATTATCCTTCATGTCACATTTCTAATAACAATTCCAGATGGATTTACCCAGTACTCTGAGAATGGTTATAGATGTTTATAGTCAGTTCATTAGGATCTAACCATTGTCTTAGCCTTACAGGATCCCAAAGAGATACCACCGCCCTCAAGTCAGCAGAAAGCAACCTTATAAAAACTATGCCCCTCTCTCAATAAGTTTTGTCCTTTGAGGGTTATGGATAGTTATTATTATAATAATGTTATTATTATTATATCAGTTATTATTCTGATAGAATAGTTATAAGTTAAAATTGGGTTAAGGACAGAACAATAATATAGACTCAGGGATTTCTTTTAAAGAAGAGAAAGGGGGATAGATAGGCTAGATAAAGATAGATTGTTCTACCTACCTATAAACAATTATTAGCCAAATATATAAGATAAGCCAAAAACAATTTACACTGGTATAGATATTTGTACATTGATACAAATGTGAAATCATTTTATATGTTTGATTGAGATAATTTGTATATTGGTACAAATTTAAATCTGAAATTGTCTTCTATGTCCAAGGCAACTTGTACATTGATATAAAATTGAATCTGTAACTGCCATATTCTACATATGCTTCTACCTCTGTTTAAAATATTTGCACATTATTGTCATTTCCAATATGCAATTGCTACCTCAATTTAACTATACTAGATATAATATATACTAGTCATGATATGTACACAGGATGTTTTGTATACCTCTGTTTGGATAATTTGTATGTGATATAATATATATATATATATATACATATCTAGAATACTGTTATCATTTTGCATGGTATGTGTACCTCTGGCTAATTTTTGATAGCCATACTGTAAGTCATTATTCAGAGATTGTACACCCCTTTATAGGTAGTTTAATTCTACAGTGTAAGTTTCAGTCCTTAGGATGATAAGAATTGCAGTCAACATTACTTAAGTTTACCATGTAACAATCATGTTACCTAGGCTTCCCAGATACATGCTAGAATATATTGGATAGACAGAAGTCTTCAACAATTTCATAGACCCAGAGAATATGGCATTTAACGTTTTGCTATTCAGAATTCAGCCATGAGAGATGCGACAATTCCTGGTATCACTGTTCCTATCCTGAGATGGTGTTGAGCATCAAGGACACTCCTTTGCAGTTTGTCCTTTTGGCAGAGAAGGGCCAGTTAGGCAAAGAACTGCCCTTGCCTCGACTGTTGACAGTACACACAGTATCCAATCTGTATAAACAGGATGACGGATGGAGACTAATGAAACCCGCCTGGACAGTATAAGACAGTCCCTCCAAAAATGCCCTGCTTCTGAAAAGATCTGTCAGATATCATAGGCCTGGACTGGAGTCAAAATGATGGATGCTCCAACAGTGCAGAAAACCATAGGTGACTGTCCAGGTGGCTGAATGTCGCTGTCCTCTCTTAAATTTTGGAAGTCACTCTCATGTGCTTCCAACTTTCAGGTGATATATTTTCCTTCTCAGGTCTTGATGGGGTTGAGGAATAGGTAGTTCCAGTTACTATCCTCTCATCTCTTAGCAAGGATCATTCAGGTGTTGGATTTTTACTATTCGAGATAAACAGTTTTAAGGTAATTCATATACCTCACCATCTACCAATATTCTAGAAATGCATGTTGTACCTTATATGTGTTGGGTTTTAGTTGTAGTTTGACCACACTTGTGTTTTGCCTTTTCCTCCCCTAGACATTACCTTAGAATAATTCCTATTGTATATAGTCTTAGTTTAGAGCCTTCTTAGTTAGACAAAAGGGGGAGATGTGGTAGGATTCAGGTGTTAGCTGACAAGGTTATGAGGTGTGTCTCTGGAGTTCTGGGAGTTTGAACAGGGTGTGGCCACCCTGGTTGGAAAGGGCTGCTGGTATCTTGAGCAACCTGTTTTGTTCCTGTATTCTTGAAGATCAGATCAGCATCCATCACCGGGACCATTCTACATTCAAGAATCACCCTAAGGTTTAATTTGTATTCGTGAGTGTTAAAATACCCTCTAATAAATATTAATCCTGTATATAGTATATTGCAAGTGAGATATACTCCAATACGAAGATGGCTCAGCAAGTAAAAGAACTTGCTTTGTTACCTTGGTAACCTAAATTCAATTCCTGAAATCCATACAAAGATTGAAATACAAACTGACTCCACAGATGTACCATGACATACACAACTCTACATATATCATACACTGCTAAGTCCTTACTTGGTTCCCAGGTACCAGGCCTGTTTAAGGGTAACAAGGAAATGAGGAAAAGACAAACACAGATATGTAGAAATAGCTTGGCTTGGATGAATTGGGCTCTCTAATGAAGATACCCCAGCACTCAAGAAGTTCATGGTTATTATATACAGTTGAACAGGGAGACAGGCTTACCACATACAGTTGAACAAAGAGGCAGGTTATCGCATGCAATTGAAGATGGAGGAGGGGTTATTACATTTAGATACAAAGGAGACCAGGTTTATGGTGTACAGCTGGATGAAGGAGACAGGCTTAGATAATCTTAGCAGGAGCTGTTTCTGCAGGGGAACAATCTTCAGGCCATAAATATCCAGAGGGGAAAAGCTATGGTAGATATTTCCTGGGAACACTGTCAACATTCACACTCAGACCAGAAAGGCAGGCTTTGCCATTTCCCTGAACCTAGCCTGAGGAAAGTTTTGCCATTCCCCACTTCTTGTCTCTGAAGTACTTGACATGGCTGTGCCCATGTTAACAACACACATTCAGGACTTTACTCACTCAGGACTTCCTGCAATACACATGCACACATTATAATAATAAATGAAAACTTTTAAAATGCTTATCTAATCAAGTTTTTATATGGATTAGGTGAATACTAGAGAAAAAGCCATTAGCAGGTGACTGGCCCATCTTTACTAATAGTTGATATGAATTCCAATCATTTACTCACTCATTCATCTAAATTCTTTGGGAAACATAAATACAAAGTCTCTACTCTTGCTGGAGTTCTCAAAAACAATAAGCTTGAGGGAAGCCATGAGTTCTTGCTGCAAAACAAAGAAGATGGGGGAGGTAGAATAAAGCAAGGGAGATGATAGAAGAAAGAAAAAAAAGCAAAAAGCCATATCCATGCCTCATACTTGACATGGTAATAAAAACATGTATAGCGTAGCAGATGGCTCTGGCGGAAGAGAGAAATTATAAGGAAATGCACAGCAATACTACTACCTCCCTGCACAGTACATTAAAAACACAACTGGCTTTGTTTTTAATGCCTGCAACCTGTCAACTCTGATGCCCCATAAAAGCCACAATATAAAGTCATTTAGCTCTATCATTCCACTTTACTTTTTAGTCACTTCTGCTCATCCACAATACCAGTCAAGGGGTGTATCAAAGCTGAGCCTGTAGGATGGCATGAGACAGGTCACCCTCACAAGGTCTGGAAGCCAACCTTAAGACACAAGACACAAACCATCTGGACCCAGTGAAGACAAACTATATGAAGCCAAGTAAATAAACTCAAGCAAACAATAATTCCTTTCCCGTACTTGTGTTTTAATACTGTATTCCTACCTGCAAAGCCATTCTGATACTATGGGGGTGGGACCATAGAAAAGTGAAGCAAGGATCAAAGGACAGGAGACGGTAGTGGACTCTGAGTGAACTATTTCAACAATGGCTTATTAATCTCCTAGTGTCTTCCAGTCCTGAGGTAAAACCAGAGCCATGAATGATGCTATACTCTCTTAGCCCCACAATAAATGCATCCCAGACTTTTTAGATGGTTTCTATACTTAGGCTTGAACAAATCAAAGTGTTCTAACAAGTCCCAAGCAATGTGATACAATGGCCCCACAGTGTCTTATAGATGCTCCAACTGCCCCAGAGGCTGTGAAGCTTGCTCCATTTATTTAAACATAAATATAAACGTTTCTTCTGTAATATCTTTTTTCTTCCCATAATAATCTGTACTCTAATTCAAAGAAATGCAATTGCATCGTTGGTTCGCTGTGCCGATGTCTGGGGAAAGACCATGTGATGTCAGCATAATGACTAAGGAATACAATGAAGACTTTACGCATGAATGATTTCAAGCAATACAGGCACTTACTATAAAGTACTTCCTTCTCTTATGAAAGACTTAAAATTGAGCTCTAACAGGCTCCATGAACTACATGGAGGAAGACAGCCTGTGGCAGTTTGGGAAAACTCTCTGTGAATCCCTAACAATGAGCTTCAGAAACAGGAGTAGAGAATTGGGAAAAGGAAGTGGGAGAGTCACAAAGCTGGCCTGTTACTGCTCTGCTGAGAAGCACTTGCATACATAGTCCAGGGCAACGGGAAATGTCAGGTCCTAAACTGCACTTGAACGGGGGAGTTTACTTCAGTGATTGCCCATATAGAGGAAGATATTTCCTGGCAAAATTCCCTCTCTATCAGCAGGGATATGGAATGGTATCTTCTACAAATAGCAGAGGACTCCAAAGAGAAAGGCCTGTTCCTAATAAGCAGTTTGGTGGTAATAAGGCTCCCAAACAAGGAAGCAACATTCCTAAATGACTTTTAGCAAACAAAGAACTAGCATGAAGTAGAGATGTCAAGTTCCACCCCCACCCCCACCCCCACTCTCTCTTTTCTCTCTGTTTCCTGGGACTCTAAACTTTAAAGGAAGGTGGTGACGAAGTGATTGTAATGGCCATGGTTGAAAGCCAAGGGCAGAGGAAACACCAGAAGCCTTAGATAGATACGGATAACAGTCTCAGGAAGAAAGGGCCAACCATGGAGGACCTAAGCCAGATCAGGAATTTTCCTACATGCCCAAGATTCTGGGACTGCCTGTGAAACCCGGTAAAGATCTCCAGTTAGCTTTGATAGTTCTCACTTTCATGGCTAAAAAGGACACTTGAAATGTCAGAGCTGAAGGTGGTCAAGAAGAAGGTAGTCTAAAGGCAGTCCTTGATAGCCACTGTGTCTCCCCAGCTGATTCAGTGG
This sequence comes from Phyllotis vaccarum, assembly GCA_033318265.1. NCBI lineage: Eukaryota > Metazoa > Chordata > Mammalia > Rodentia > Cricetidae > Phyllotis > Phyllotis vaccarum. Next base: position 75,776,817 of record JARWLC010000003.1, read on the forward strand.
CAGACTCCCAAAGAAATAAGCTGATGGCAGCTTCGGATCATATCCCACAAGAAGAAGGAGGAGGTTGGCACATCGTCAAAATCAGATAGACATTGTGTCACATATCCATCTCACAGGACATATGAACCCACAAGGTCATACAAAAATTACAACGGACACTATTTCATGCCTACTCAAGCACACAATTTGAAGGACAAGACGTTGCGTTATCAGTAAACAGTGCTATTGGTAAAGCCCAACTTTCAGTAACAGGGAAGTGGCTGACTCTGCACCTGTATGTGAACAGATTGTTGCAGCTCTGTGTTCCTTGACACATCATTATACTCTTTCAAACCCAAGTTCTTTGTCGTCAATTGTTTTGTTTTCCAGCAGTTTCCACTCTCACCACATCAAATACAATCCAAGCAGGTTCTATAATTTTTCCAACATCAGTTATTCTTTTTAGATTGAAATAAATGCATACACCTTAATCAGGGTTATTTTTCTTGGTTCTTACTAATTTATATTTTTCTTTGAATATATGAAAGGACCCTGCTCATTATAAATGCCAACCTCTAGACAGAAGTAGGTACTTTTTAGACAAGAAAGAAATATCCCTGATGTGGGCAGGAGAGTCTTTTTTATAATGTTGATATGACATTGTTCTTTTAAGTATTAACTTTTAATACTTGCTAACATGAGTCTTAAAATTTTATTCAAAAATAATTGTAACATTTTTGTGTTCTATGCCAAGAATAAAAATCTTATTAAATTGCCTTTTACTTTGAAAGACAAATACTAGAACCATCATCTAGCATCTATCTTACCACATACTACGTGGAACTCTACGTATGCTAAACTGTGTCAAGATTTGACTTCTCAAAGATCTGAGACACTTCCTTATACAAACAAATTTTCAAAACTTTTAATTTACAAAAAGTAAAGGATTAAAAAGCAACTAAGCAAGTTTCTTTCTCAACAGTCTTCAGAGCCCTTCTCATGAGGTTAAACTCAAAAGCCACGGGTTGAACCCGTCTATTGAATAATATTCAATTATTAATAATAGTTTTAATAGTTTAATCACTATTTTCAGTGTATAACTATCTGCTCCAACTTAACTAATAATCAATTTTCTCCTTCCCCCCAAAATAAATAAGAGTTGTTTTCTCTGTTCCTTAAATGAAGGTTGTTTGGAGGGGGCAGTGTTGCAGTGACCATGAGGAGGTCTGAGGGCAGCCCTGGGCCATCTCCTCCCAGGATCTCTCTTGTGGCTTCAGATGTTCTACCTTCACAAAGACAACTGGCCTGAGAGAGTCTGGCCATGTCTCCTGTCTCTACCTGTCTCACAAGATCACAGATGCATGGCAGCAAACCTAGCTTTTGACATAAGTTCCAGGGATAAAATCCAAGCTGCCCAGCTTTGTGGCAAGTGTCCTTAGCCACTGAGCCACCTCAGCAGCCCTACGTCTGTTGTGTACCTACTAACTGCTTATCATACTTTGTGTCTTATAAATCTTTAGGAGTCCTTTGGCCTTTTCCCTACTCTTACTGAGAAGCTCATCAGTTGCTGTACTTGGGACTATAAATGTCTTTCAGAAAGAACTCTTGGGAAAGATTTCAATCAGGGAATAAAACTCTAAAACTGTGAGGTAAAATACACCTTTTGTCTTTATACGTTGGTCACCTGAGGTATTCTGTTACCGTAGTGGAAGTCTAACTTACACATGAACTGTTACTACTGTAGCTTCACTCATCCTCAGGTACACAGGCTCACCTGACTGGCCTCCCTTGCCATCCAGCTGTCTTTCCTGTTTTGTTCCTCATGAGCTATCTCCTGACAATTCAACAAGTGTCCACGGCCTCCAATCCCTCACCAACCCAACCAGTATTTGCTTAAACGGCCTTTGTTACAGAATCATGTCACAACATGCATGTTTGAGCTTCTTTTTGAACTGCATTATTCTCCAAAGATAGAAATCATGTCTTTTCCTTTCTCTGTCCCCCGGCACCTATGTATAGCACTGAAACTAAGTTTTCTCAATCGATGACTATTGATTGAAGGATGATGTCATGAGTTTCTTGCATGGACTTGGGTTGTATATACCCTGCTGAGGAGATAAAAGGTTCTCAGACAGGACCTTTCACATCAGAAAAGAATAAAGGCTGCTGTCTACACAAGAGTTATAGAAGTGGTCGTATAACTCTGCTATGCATATGAATAAGCCTTGCTTCATTACTTTGAGACTTTAGGTAAATCTCAAAATTCTTGGAAATGTGAAAGGCAGTGAAATATAAATTTCTGGAAAACACTTTCAGCTCTTATCTCTGTTGAGAACTTTATTTAAAAGGGGGGGATTCAAAGAATAAAAACTTCATCACACACACCCCAAGTGGTAAAATGGGTATGATTTCTTATTTTATTCTTATGGCTACAAACTACAAATTTTAATAAAGACTAAAATTTTTCTTACATGTAAGTGTATATATACATCTGCCTGATGCTTTGGTCATTTAAAGACATTAAAATTTCCATTTCAGATTGTTTTTTCTTTTAAAAACCATTAGAGTCTAGATCGGATTTTTATTGGTTTCTTCGCCCTTAGAATGGTATTTTTGTATTTTAGTGGCAATGATGTCATCTAAAATAAAAGAAGTATCTTTAGAAGATCACTTCTAAACTGCAAGAATCATTAGTGAATTAAACACAGAAAATTCAGAGCCATTTCAAATACCAGAGCATTTCTACAGTAGCACGTGGCCACAGGTGTCTCACATCACACACTTACCTCAGTCTTTCAGATGTTGACAGTTGTCAAGTGGCAAAATATGAAAACTCCACATCATATAGGAGGAGTTCAAGGACTAGAGAGAGTCTTGGGAAGCTCTGAGAAATAATGACTAGAAGGTTCATTATCTGGGATAAAGTGCCATAAAAATTGTCCTCATATATCAACACATGAAAGAATTACATGGGCACTCACTGACCATGCATATATCTGGGCCACACACTTCAAATGTCAGGGACCAAGTCTATGAATATGAATGAGTGTAGTTCACTACAGAACCATGGTAGGGACAGGGAATAGACCTTTATAAGCCCCAATCTAGATAAAACTTGTTTCTTCATTAAAAATTCTCTCAGGATTATTTTCCCAAGAACTGTAGGCATCATTATGAAAAAACAGAAATCACAATTGGTCATCTTGTAGAGGCAAAAGAAGGAAACTCAAGATAGATCTCACTCAAACAAGCTCTTAGTTCTAGCTGACATGACAATAGCACCTTCCATGCTCCCGTTTACACACAACTGAATAAAGAGGTGGAGCTTAACGAGATGAAAGAAAGCCCTGTGCATCATTAACAAGATGCTAAGTTCAAGTGCTAACAGTCCTTGATGTAGATACACACACACACACACACACACACACACACACACACACACACACACACACACACATACACACACACACACAATAAGGGGATCTCACAGATATCACATCTCAGTTTTTGAGTACTTAGCAGCACAAAAACTGTATAAAAGGCACGCAATAAATATTTATTAAAATACTGAATAATTTTGAAGAAGTTCACAGGGAACCCATCTAAGCAGTGAACAAGGAAATTTCACCCAAACTGGCTAATTCGAACCCTGCCAATCTGAACTGCACAGTGTTGTCATAGACAAGAAAATAAAACACTGAGCTCTTAATTCTGTAGGCCACATTTTTAAACTATAGAGGTGTGTATACAGATGCCATCTTTGCTAGTGATTTTGTGTTTATGTACAGAAGAAATTCCTGGGGTGTAGGACTGCAGGAAAGGAGCATATAGTCATTTCATATATATATATATATATATATATATAATATAATATAATTAGAAGTTGCTCTTTCCCACCCAGCCAGTTCCTTTAGTCCCAAATAATCACACAAAGGCTTATATTAATTATAAACTGTTTGGTCTATGGCTCAGGCATATTAATTGCTAATTATTAGGCTTAAATTAACTCATTATTGTATTTATGTTTAGCCACGTGGCTTGGTACCTTTGCTGCAGTAAAGCATTCTGGGCTTCCTTCCTCTGTCTGTTGGCATCTCCTGCTCTGCCTTCGCTCTCCCAGAATTACCCTAGTCTGGTTGCCCTGCCTCTACTTCCTGCATGCCTTCTGGCCAATCAGTGTTTTCTTAAACAAATACAAGTGAAAATATTTGCAGCATTATCACACATGTTCTTAAGTTTCAACTATTGTCAACTGATGGTTTTTCTTAAAGAGACAGTAGCATTCACATTCCTAAAACAGTTAAAATATTTTAAATTGTGCCTAGAAAGAAAGATATCCACATACCCATAATCTCCCTGTGGCAATATCTACAGCACGGTATTAAGAAGGAACAAGCTCTACAAGTGCCGTAAAGGGTATGAGAAGGAAAAAAGAACCAAAATGTTTTTTTTTTCCAAACCAGTTCACACATCATTTCTTCTCTGGATTGAATTCAGAAGAGAATTGGCCATTCCATCTAGGTAAAGGGAAACAGAGCTGTCATTGGCTTCCTTCCAAAGAAGGAAACACAAAGGTAAACACGCCCACAGAGGATAAGAGGGGAGAGCCAAATGAGGTGCAGGAGAAAGGAAATTTAGTGTTTGCAGGTTTGGGGGTTTATCTCTTGAGGGAACTTAATAGACACATAGAAGTCAAGCATAGTAGAGCCAGGAAAGACTTTCAGCAAATGTAGATTAGACCAATAAATAATTGAAGCAGCTTTACATGGAATCGATTAAAGGAAATGCAGATAGGCCCTTCCATGAGATTTATTTGCTGGTAATGGTTTAAAATTGAGAAAGCCGTGATATCCCCCCCATTTGTAATTAACACCAAGACAGAATTAAACAGGCAATCTATCCACCCACCTCCTAGAAACTGTCTAATCCTTCATTCTTGTATGGCTCCTGATTTTTATAAAACTACTTTCCTCTCTCCTCTGCTTCATGCATTACTATCCTTATAATTAAATGTTGTATTATAATCCTGATACTTAGGCAGCTTGGATATTGACTAATAACCATTGAATTAATAAAATCACTAGCTGCTAGTTCAAAATCTACGTGAAAGGACAAAAGTTAAGAAGTAACTTTTTAAAAAAACAGAACATGATGGAGTGTACCTGTAATCCCAGCAGTTAGCAGCCAAGAAGGGGGAGGATGTGGGGTCAGCCTGGGTTATGCAGTGAGCTCAAATCTAGCATAAGAAACAATTAAGAAAGTCAAACGCTGGGACTGGAACCCAGTGGGAGACTGTTTCCCTAGCATACATAAGACTCTGTTTTCTGTCCGCAACCCTGAAGGTGGGAAAGAGCTCCCATCAAAACAGGTAGGGATTCTTTCAGTTTATGCTTATAAGATGGGTATCTGCCTGGGAGAGATACTATTTTTGAATAAAAGTAGCTCAGATGTGAAAGTTATCAAGTAGTCCTATAACATATAACTAAGACAAGTACTCAGCAGCAACTCCATCATATTTAGACATTAACAGCAGGAAGGAAAAGATGTGTGTGTTTACTCAATCTCTTGTGCCTTTTATGAACAGCTAATTCTCTAGGTTAACTTTCTAGTACATATCTGTGTACAAGTGCGTATACATGAGTAAACATAGGAACATTTTATATGTGCATCATTTGTATACGTACATGTATGTATATTTTGTATATGCATTTATGACAAGTGATAGACCAGTAAAGAATCAAACATTTTAAAAGGAAAAAAAAGTCAGACCTCTGGAAATTGCTAAATTCTCCCACACAAGTACTAATCATCTTGCTGAAGGCACTAAGACTGGGTAGGAGCACTTCAAGCCAGTATGGCCGCAGACAGACGATAGATTCTAAGATGATTCTGGGGAGAATCTGTTCTTTGTCCAATACTGCAAAGATACTTAAGCTTAATTTCAGTATGTGCTTTATAAATATAATACCTATTCTAGAAATGAATTGCTTTAAACCTCTAAGATTGTCCACTTAATTCAAAACAGAATGAAAGTCTAGGTTTCACTATTCTTGACTTCTCTGTTTTAAATAGAGAGTCTCACATCTGGCATATGCATTTGTTTGGGTCTAAGTAACTGTGCACTGAAAAATCATCTCTGTAACGGGAGATGCTTACTAGGTTTCCCCTTAGAAGACAGCCACAGGGCAGGAGCCTGTCAATAACAATTTCACAAAAATAGGCAGAGTGTTAGGCAAATCAAATCTAGAATCACTCTACTCATCAAGATCAAATTCTTGAACTCTTCATTCTTGACTTACCATCATCTTGAGCCTCCTATCAAAAGGCAAGAAGGAGAGGGAGGGAGGGAGGAAGGGAGGGAGGGAGGGAGGGAGGGAGGGAGGGAGGGAGGGAGGGAAGGAAGGAAGGAGGGAAGGAGGGAGGGAGGGAGGGAGGGAGGGAGGGAGGGCGGGAGGGCGGGAGGGCGGGAGGGAGGAAAGCTTTAATTGCTCTCTTGAGACACTTTATAATGAGTAACTGAGTTGAAGGTACAATCAGCCAGTACCTGCAATCTCAACACTCAAAAGGCTGAGGCAGGAGAATAACAGGGTTGCAGGCAAACTGGGATACATATTAAGACCCATATCTGAGAAAAAAAGTTTAAAAACAGTATAAATAATATTACTGAAAGTTCAAATAGAGATCTTACTTTGGAAACAGCACAATAATTGTCCAAATGGAAGTTATTTAAAAAAAAAAAAAAACTAAAGAAACATTTTCCATTTATTTTTTAAAGCAGCTTCAATGACAATTTCATTTTTAAGTATGGTTTGGTTGGCCATTATACTCCTTCATGATCATAGAGCCTGATCATATGTTCTAGAAAATTCAGAGGTGAACAAATGCTGCTTTTGTCCAGAATTTTAGTACATATCACATTGTGTATATTTAAATGTAGATACAGATAATTTATAGATATAGATATAAATATTATGCAGCCTGCTGGCAACATATATGATTGCCCTATAAAATCAGAATTTTATAGAAAGCTCCTAAAACATTTCACAATTTTAAATTGTAAATGTTTGAGTTACTTAAGGATATTTTATTATATGGTTTTTAAACGTCTTCTGAAAAATTATTGATTTACCAAGAAAGGGGTCTTCTAATCCATGACTGGACAATGTGGGCACCTGGTTGTATATAAGTTGGTGTTTCTGGTGTCAGCTATCTCTGACACATGTCAGCTTTTATGTGCCTGCTGTTTTCACTGAAGATCAGTTCACATAGTCACAGTCTTATTCTAAATCCAGAGTCATTAAATTCATTACCCTCCTGTCTTCTGCCCCTCTAGCTGTTGAGTCCATTTGAAGGTAAACTTTTATGATAACATATACATTTCTTGCAACCTACATTGTTCACCAGAAAGATTATTGGTTAAATATTTCATTTTCTCACTTGATAATATACCTTTGTGTAAATAAATAAACAAACAAATGTCTTCCATTCCTATACCCCACCCCGACCCCAACCAACTCCTTGAGCCTGTTGGCATCTCTCCTTGTCTATTCCATTGTTCCCTCACTTCTTCCCTCCCTTCAATTCAAAAACCAGTGGAAACTAACAACAAAGTTTAACAAAAGTGAAGTGATAGTTAGGTCGGATAATTTTTTGGTTAAAAAAATAATAGTAATTATACACATATACATACTTTCTGAGAATTGAAATTCCCACTATTGGAAGTCCATTGTGTGCTACTGTCTGTCCTCAGAGGCCTTTTCTGAGTTCAGTATTGTCCTGAAGATTCAGGTTGTTATCTGATTCCACCACAAGGCAAAGTTTTCAGAGCAGCATCCAAATTCCAAAATTATATGAAGAAAGTGTAAGTGTATCCCAGAATTTCAGCAAACATCTCAGACTTCTAAAACAAGGCCTTCAAGATGGGAGACTCAGCTACTGGTAAATACAACTTGGGTCTCATCCTGCAAACATGCTATAGGGGCCTTAAATTTGTGGTTTGTGGAGAGAACAGAAGTACTTTGTCTCATGGAGTGGTCTCTTTTGCTTTGGGCTTTTCCTCTGCCCAGCTGATATGTCTCTATTGCACAAACTCTAGTTAGCATGGCATGAAAGCCTGGAGCCAGATACTGGGGGAAAGCTGGGATATTAGAAACAAATACACCAGCCAACTCTTCAGACCTGTCTCCAGGAATCCTCCAGTTGAGTGCCTCCGAGTCCTCAGCAGAAAAGGAAAGGAAAGTCTCTGAGAAAGCTGAAAAACCTTCTTCTCTTCCTCCACCCAACTCCCTTAACTTCCTCTTTCCACTGTCCTAAAGGTCAGTCACCCCTCCCTGACCTGGCTTGCTTCTGTGGTTATTTAATTTTATTATATATCACCCCATGTCTCCCCATCTCTCTCTGATACATCAGCCACCAGAGAAAGAAGTCACATTTCAGTTTGTAGTTAATCTCTTTAAATAATTAATGAATCTCTTAACTAGTTAATTAAGAGCAGTAATTAATGTGCCTCTAAGTAAATGAAATAGAATGCCACTGCATTAGCTTCTCAGGGTAAGGAAGCAAAGAAAGGTACTGAACTGAGATCCATGGACATTATACTTGACTTAATCTTCGGGTCCAGTAAATTAGTTCAAGCATAGGTCTCACTGAAGCACTTTACCATAGAAATAAAAATAGGGGACAAGAAGCAAATAATAGTACTGTAGAGAGATAAAGCCAACCTTGTCATGGTGCCCTGAACTGAGCTCAGAGCCTCATATGTGCTAAGCACACTTTCTAGCACCAAGCTATACTCCCAGACTTATATGGGCAAGTTTTCAATGTACATATGCCACCACATAATCAAAGACACTCAGAAGATAGAAAATAAACAGCATAAATGATGGTAACCAAGTACCTGAGAGGCTTTCTAAAAGTGTACTAGCAAGTATACCTATTCTGACTATCTCAGTAGGAAATATTAAAAGTCTTCTGATGCAACTTAAAATATATAAGTGGAGATAGGGAGCTGGGGAGCTGGGGAGTTGGCCTGGTGAGTAAGAGTGCTTTCTGTGTAAGCATGAGGATTTCAGCTCCATCCCCAGCACCCAGTTCAAAAACAAAAAAAAGTTGGGCATGGCTACACACTGGCCTACAGTCCCGAGAACTGTCACCCGCCCAGTTCATGGTCCAGTGAGAGATCCTGTGTCAAAGAAATAAGGTAGAGACAACAGAGTAGTGTGCCAATACTCTCTGGCCTCCATATGTTTGTGTGCGTGTGCACGTGCACACGCACACACACACATCATAAATTATTTTTAATATAAGTTAGAAAAAATTAACAACTGAGTGAGGGCCCTGATGGATGGCATTTCTTACTCCTTGTTTAAAATCCTTGGTGGCATTTATCTTCTCAGTTGCTGGGCCTCCTGCTGGCATCTGATGCCAGGAAAGTGGCTGTTGACCTCCTACTGCATGTTCTCCCTTGGTACAGAAAGAATCTAAGAATAATGTGCAGATTCTGGCCCTCCTTGGTGCTCACAAAACTAACTTCCATGACCCCCACCTCATCCCAGCTCACACAATTCTCCCTTGGATTCAGGGACAAGCAATAGCAACACCCTTTGGGGAGACACTGAGAGTATTCTCAACAGCTCCTTACACACAGAAGTCATAAAGGTTCCAAAAATGCAGCTTCATAATTGTCCTGCAACACCAACAAGAAATTGGCTTTAAGGTGACCTCCTGCCCACCTACTAATATGGAAATCCATAGAAACCTAAGTCTTCTACATAAGTGTAGATACCAGCACATCATCTTTAGATTGCTTAAGATACCTAACTGCTATGTAATAATCCTTCCGTACACTATGTGAATCTATGTCCCTATGGTTGGTTTAATAAGCTGACTGGCCAAGAGCTGAATAGGATAAAGTTAGGCAGGAAAGTCAAACTGAGAATGATGAGCTGAAGAAGGGCAGAGTCAGAGGAGGTGCCAGACAGACAGAAAATGAACCAGACACATAAAATAGGATAGAGGTAGAACCGTGATTCTTGAGGCAGCACATAGGTTAATAAAATGGGTTAAGCTATGAAAGCTAGTTAGTATAAAGCCTAAGCTATTAGCTGGGCATTTATAATTTATATTAAGTCTCCAAGTCAGTTATTTGGGAAGCGGATGCCAGTTATTTGGGAGTAGGCAGTTCAGGATAGGAAAACCTCACCTATACCTTTACATGATATCGATGCCATGTAAACACTGTGCATTGTCTAGGGACGGGTCCGATTTTGTTTGGTTGGTTGCTGTTGTTACTGTTTTAAGCTAGGATATACTCAGTATAGATTCGATTTTCTCTTGTAAATATCTTTGACCTGTAAGTTGAGTTCATATATACAGAATTCAAAGTTAGGGAAAAAGAGAGAGAGCGAGATCTCAAAATGACAGCTGATGTGGGAATGCTTTTATGTATGCTGTGAATCTCAATCTTTAAATAAAGGAGCTGTTTTGAGCCATGGCAGACACCATAGAGAAAGTGGGAGGAGAGTTCAGAGTTTAGGTAGGAGAAGCAGGACGGAGTTAGAGGCAGATCGAGCCAGCCGCCCAAGGAACAGCATGTAAGGAGGCACGGGTGAGCCACGCGGGCCACGTGGCCCGCAGATTAATAGAAATGGGTTGATTTAAGATATAAGAGCTAGCTAGCAATGTGCCTGAGCCATAGGCCAAACAGCATGAAGTTAATATGAGCGTCTGAGTCGTTTCTGGGGGCCTGGGCGGCGGGCGGCTAAGCGGTCTCGGGCGGGTCTGTGGGTCCAGGTCTCCGGCCGCCCGGGACCGAGAACCCCACTACTACAGACAGCTATCTGATATTCTGGAAGGCACCACAAGAGCCGCAGGTGAGAGAGAAAAGGTCAAGTGAACAGGAAGGTCAGCAGAGCTGGAAACAGGCAGCAGGGCCCTGGGTTGTTTAGTGAAGATAAAGAGTACAGGCATCATACCCTTACAATTAAAGGCTCCAAAATTTAGTCATAACACAGCAGCTCAAAACATCTGGGATATCCTCCTGTCTCTGGATATTGACATTGTTACCTCTTACATCACTCTAGTCAAGAGTAGAGAGGGGATCTGACTTATGGGAAATTGTAGGGAATGGCAGTCTCAAAGGTTAGAGTTAACATCTGCTCAGCATTCTCCATTCCCTGAAGATATGCGCTCCATCAGTGGGTTCATGTTTCTCTTTGAAGTTCCTATTCACATCCATCCCTTCCTAGATATGAGACATAATCTCTCCTTATTTTCTTGGCCTAAAACATTTAAGAGAAACACACCAAAATGTCTCTCCATGAACTTTTACCTCCACATCTACAAAAACATGAACATCATGGGAAAGAATCCCTGCCACACAATGAGAACACCACATCAAACAGTGGAAGAGAGAGAGAGAGAAGAGGCGAGGCTGCCAAAGTCAGATTCAAAAACTAAAAGACAACCATGAAAACCTTATTATCAAAGACCCCCAGAACACAGGAACTGCTGACAGAAACCTTCTATAGAAATTTCTTGTGTTTCTAAGTGGTTCAAGGAAACAAGGGGTGGTTAAGAGGCCCCAAAACAGTGAAGAGTAGTCGGCTAAGATGAGGAACTGAGGGAAGAATGTATCTGCATTTAGAATTGGGTTCTGTGGTTAGCATACAGAAAGGGAAATGGGATCAGTGACTTGTCTGCAGAAAGGAAGCCGGCTTCTGACTCCTTAAAATTTCTTTAAAACATAACTAACCAGGTGTGGGGCGAGTGAGCGGAAGCTCCTTAAACAATCATGATGATATAAGTTTAATACCCAGAATCCACAAAGGTGGAAGGAGAGAACTGACCTCACAAAGGTGTCCTCTGATTTCCACAAATGAATCATAGCATGCATATGCCCACAGATACACATATACAATAGTAATAAATTATTTTTAAGTGGGTATTGTGACGCATGTCTATAATAGCAGCATTTAAGAGGCAGAAATAAAGAAAATCAGGGGTTTGCGGCTATCCTGGACTACCCATGAAAAAAACAATAAATATATAGTTAAAGGAATAAAGTGATTTTATGTACAAGCATTGGGGACCTGAGTTCATATTCCCAGCACTAATTAGTAAAGACTAATCACAGTATTGCATAGCTGTAACTCCAGCCCTAGGAGTCAGAGACAAGCAGTTACCAAGAGCTTGTTAAAACAATGAACTTCAGGTTCAGTGAGAGATCCTATCTCAATCAATTGCTCAGCAAGGTAGAGAGCGCCAAAGGAGACCCCTGGTCTCCACACACACATGAGCAGGCAAGCATATCTGCACACATAAATGCATACCCACAGACATAAAATATAACAATATCAGTAAAATAGCCTCAACTGTCTCTAAAGGCCATGTCACAATTACTATTTTTCCTTGAGAAGAAAACCAGCAGTTGGGGTGGGGCTCAGAGCCTTAGGAATATCTGCCACTGAGCGACATACCCAGAGCTCAGTGAATCCCCTTCAAAATGCAACTATCACTGGAGAAAGGTCTTGATTTAGGCAATTATTAACACTCTCCTAGTTGTCCAGTAGTTGAAGACCTTCTAGAAATGGAATATGGAGTGAAGAGGTACAGAAAAGCAGTGGGGGCAAGCCAGAAAGACACACATGCCATAATACTCCCTTTGTGAGACTCCTGAGGCTTCTAGGAAACATATGTCCATATGCTCGCAAAGATGTTTATTATGTTCCCTATAAAAAACAATCATGCCCCTTCCTAGCCTTAGCTGCTATCACAAGCTACCGCTGTGATCATGTTTTCTGTGAGGCTGCAAAAACTTGAGGGATTAAAACAGAGCCAACAAGGTGAATCCTCACAGGCCCCAGAATGATCTGTATCCTGACCACAATCATCCTCCATCCTTTATGGTGTCCATGATCATAAATGACATATAATCCATTAGAAAACATGGTGAGGCCCAATCGCTATTGCTGCCAACACAGTCCCATCTGCAGGTTAGTGGGAAAGCTACTAATATTTCATCTCTGTTTCCGAGTTATGCCCTCTAAACCTCAGAGTCCCCGAAGCTCTGGAACTGGGATTAGGAGGGACTGCGAGCTTGTCCCTTCCTGGCCTTGAGTACATAGCCTCGTTCTGTTCTCTTTCCAAAGAGAGAGAGGTGGGCGTTCACTGAATAACTGTTTAAAGAATCATTTCCCTGGCAATAAGAAAAGTCTCTAGACTCCTGACCCAGAGAACTGACAATATTTGAGCATTCTCTTTTTCAAAAAGAGTGTGGACCACCCAGCCTGGGAAGATAGACATTTCCTATAACAGAATATTAAAATAGTAAGCTCCGGGGAATCCCTCCACAAAGAGCTTTTCATCTGGCTAGCAATGTTAAACATTTAAGGTTTCTCCAACTTAAATGTTTGGTTTCCAACTTTTATTTATAAGTTAGGTCTGTGTAAGTCAAGGTCTTTGTTATTTTTATTATGTGTGTGTGTACATGCTCATGTACATACATGCCATGACATACATATGGACGACAAAGGATAACTTAGACCACTTGATTCTCTCTTCCTACTACACTGGTCCCAGGGATTGAACTCAGGTCCTTGGGCTTGGTGGCAAGTGGCCTTTACCCATCTCTCACCAAGCCAGGGCTCACACAAAAAGAAGAAAAACTATTATGTTGACCCCCAGGTGAGCTATAAAAGCCTAATGCCCAACAGGTGAATTATAGTAGTAACAACTGAAGAGAGAGTTCCACACTTCCTCTCCCTGTCAAACGGGCTACGCCAGCCAGTAGGGGTTCATGAACTCCACTGATGTAATTTCTTTGAAGCGGTTCACCTTGTGATGTCTGACAAAAGGGAGCTGGGTGATGATAAAAGAGCTTTCCATTGCTCTCTTCCTCATGAAGGACAGGTTCCAGAGCAGTCCACATCCACCATGGTCTGCACTGGCCAAGCAGATGTCCCCCAGTTGTATGCAAGTTGGTTACTGCCTAAAAGCCATTGCTTTGCACAGTTTCTGGATGCTACTCCTGGTGTGCTTGTTTGCTTTCTGATGACAACTTGGCACCTCTAGAGCCCATAAATGCTTTAAGGGGTAAAGTAGTAGTTAAAAATATTGGCAGCCTTTACAATCCTCCACAAAACAGTGGTGATGGGAAGGAGAGATCGTGGCATATGGCTATTAATAACTGCCTACATGGAGCTGAAAACCCAGTTACATTGTTCCCTTCATTTTTCCTCACTTGATAAATCAGCTAATGAGCTGAAAGTAACTAGTGTTAGGCAAACAGTTCTAAAAGATTTCAGAATTTGAACACTCAGAGCTATGAATCTATTCAATTCAGGTAGTATCAAAAAATGCTAAAATAAGTATACAAGAGATTAGTAGTCTGTCTTGCTACCAACCTGATGGGCTATTTAGAATTCCAGAGATCAAGACTCTAAGAAAATGGTCTATTGCAGAATCAAAGTATTTAATAAGTGAAAATTAGATCAAAACGGCCATTACTCCATATTGCAATTGTGGAAGATATCTTTCTACCATTTTGTAAAAATGAATGCAATGCTAACAGAAGCATAACCTCGGACAAAATCCTAGTCATCTCTTCCTACTTCTACCACATACATACAGGGTTCCTCCCATACACATGCTGGGCACCCCACACACAGCACATGCTGGGCACCCCACACACAGCACATGCTGGGCACCCCACACACAGCAATGCTTGGCTTTGCATGTTCTCTAGGTATCCTCGGAGCAACAGCACTAGGGTACTGATTAAGACTTTAAAAGCACACAGATCCAGGTTTAGTTCTAAGTTTGATCCCTTACGACTAAGTAAGCTTAGAAGGTCAAGTTATTTAAATCCTCTATAAGATGTTTCACTCAAATAAGAAAAACAACAGATGTCTGTCTCAGAGAGCTGTCTGAGAGGTGATTAAAGGTTTGCAGCTACATGCTTGGAAAACAGAAAGGGTGTTGCTGATGAAGACAATGACTTCATATCTGTGACCAACTTCCAAACTCCTGTATATTGCAAGAAATGGGTTTATGGTTCCTGAAGAGAGGTGAACTTCCCACACTGCATGTCTGATAGCATGCCACCCTTTCTTTTAAGAGATCATAGTTGAGCAAAATCTTACAGAGAATCTGATGCCTTCAGCTGGTCAATGCCTGGCATCCCACGGGCCTTTGGGTTTATCTCTATTAGCTCTTGTCCTGCCCACCTGGCAATATCTGTTCATGCTGCTTCCAAAGTCTGAGCTTGCTACATGAGGGAGATTGAACTCAGCCTTCCACAAAACCACAAGGTCCTTTTCCATTTATATTTCCAAAGCCATGCATATGGTAGGGAACTAGTGAGTACTGGCTCCTCCACTGAGCTGAAGGTGCCCACACTGATCACCAAGCCCAAAGGAGCTGTGTACGTGTAAAAGACAGTCAGTGTTGTTATGAGATTCCTGCTCAGCCTTCAAAGCCCCATTCATACCCACCCATGAGCATGAAGCTCTGTTCTACCCAATCCACACAGATCCCTCTTTCTGAGACTATGTTGTCAATTAGGCTTAGTTGTTCCATATGTGTACTGGTCCTCTGTTCTCACATGCTCCATAGGCTCCGTGAGGACAGGGTTAACTAAATTTCCTGAAACACCAGGATGTACAACAGGCAGGGAACGAGCATTTGACTGGTGGGCTGATTTCTATTTTCTGATATGTTTGAACTAATTCTCTTTGATTACCTGATGACCCCTAAGTTGGAAAAAATGAAAGGTGTAGTGATGTGCATAGGCTGAACCTGAGTCCTCCGGAATTAAAGCAGGGATGTCTTTACCAATACAAAACAGCATCTTTACTTGGCCAGTGCCCAGTTTTGAAATTAATGGCTTAGCACACCAGGACTGGCATTTTACACAAATCATACATTAGCTCCCAACCAATTTCCATGGCATTAACCAACAATGAATTCTGCTTTCAGCTCCATTCCTGTTGTCAAACGGACTGAGAAATGGTCCCACGTCCCACGGAAAGAGACTGAAGGCAATCACAAGCTCCCGCCACGAGTGGACAACCACAGTGCAAGCAATCTCACCCTAAGAAACTGTCAACTCTTGGACAGAACTCCAGACTCACATTTTCAAAAGATTATTAATTAACTATCTCTTTTCTTTACAAGTTCTCTCTTTTTTTCTTTTTTATAGCAAGGCTCTCCAGAACACTGCCATAAACCTTCGCAAACTTAATTTAAAAAAAAAATTTTTTTTTAATACTTTAACCCTTTCATCACTGGGTGTAAATGGGGCCTTTGGGCATGACAATAGTGTGGGCACCTTCAGCTCAGCTGAGGAGCCAGTCACCATTAGTTCCCTATCATATGTACAGCTTTGGAAGTACAACTGAAAAGAAACTTTGTGGAAAGCTGGGTTCAAAATCCCTAGCTCAGATACTTGCAGGTGCCTCCTGGCAGATAAACAAGGCAGACTGCCTTATTTGACAGACATACAAAGAACTGAGGCAGCTGACCTAAGGCCACAACTAACAAACAGCTCAAAGGACCAACAGCCCTTCCATCCCACCTCTCTCCTCCCTCCTTCTTTCTTAATCCTCAGTGCCGTTTCTGCTACATAGGGATGCTCAACATCCTCCTCTACCATGTCAGTCAAGGTGACGTCTTTGAAAGAGTGCCCTGTGCTTTGCAATGAAATTAGGTGTCTCCGTAGAAAACCCTGCCACTCAAAACCCTAGTCCTAGCCCAAGTGCTACAACATATTGAAGGCAAGTTGGCATCTCAAATGGTTGACTGGGAGCCAACTGTGGTGTTCTAATCTTTGTTCATGCTGTCAATGTGACACACGAAAAAAATATGAATACAGTGACAAGATGGAAACAAAGCTAGAAGCTGGTGTGAGATCCACAGACAGGGTGTTAGCCCCACATAAAATGCAACTGGGTCAAGTGAACACCTTGTGTTTGCCCCCACATATGCAGCATGGAGAAGCTATGTACAAAATGTTTTTAAATATTTAGGACCAAATAAATCAATATTGTTGGAAAACATTTACTCTGACCAGAAGTCATTTGCTTGTGCCAGTCCCATGTGAATAACAAAACTGGGATGATCCTGCTCAATACTTTCACCCAGAGTGCCCAGACAGACCTGCTGCCAGTCTGCATGCTGGCTGGTGACAGCATACAATGACAACATTCTCAAAAGAATGGCTTAAGGATCCTCTTTAGTAGCGGCATCATACAGCAGGGCGTCCTGCATGTTACCTGGCTCTGCAGCTCACTTTGTTGCTTCAGGCGAAGGTTTTCAGGGGTATCTGCCACCGTGGTGAAGGACTGCTTCGGGTAGTGTCTGTGAAGAAACATTTTAAAAGAACACGATGAAAAAAATGCTATAGAGCAATGCTTTAAGAACCTGCGGCATCATAACTACAACACATACACCTTCCTACACTTGAACCTGGACCTTTCCAAGTTCAAAATTACGGAACCCTCTTCAGGATGAGAGTCACCTCGGCACTGAGCTCAGCTCACGGTAGCCCTATGTCAATCCCTTGAGTTCTTGCCTGCGAGAATAAAAGTCAGAGTGCCCCCCCCCCAAAAAAAAATCTTTCACCTTTCCCTTCTGCTTCTAGAGAAGAGACTGGTGATTTTTCTCTCTCTCTTCCAAAACTTAAACCTCAGACCCTGTTCTGTTAGATCGTCTTACCAAGCACTGGAGCCTTCTTGAAACTCCTGATTTTTAATGTGCCTGCCTCACCCTGACCATGACTCTAGCACCATCTTTCTAGCCTTCAGCCAAGTTTCCTTTAAAAATGGCCTCACATCACTGTCGTCATCCATCTCCTCTCCAACTCTCACACAACTCTACATCTGGCTTAAACTTTATTTCTAGGAGCTTATCTCCCAAAGTCCCAGTCTTCCCATGGAAACATCTAGTAGGTATCATTTAGTCCTCTTGCTTGGCCATCCCTTTATTTTGGAATGTGCTCTTTCACGGTCTCTATGTTTCCACCCAGCCCCTGCCTGGCTTCTCCTTCCCCTAATTACTCCTTTCTCTGTCCTGTGAGATCTTCCTCCACGTAGCCACCTCAGGAACTTCACACAGGCTGTCCTCTGCTCAATCAATACCACTACCTAAGAGATCTTATCCATCCCTGCAGCTTTTAGGACCTGCTATTTACTGGTTTCTTTTCAATGGAGTTTTCAGATTTAGTGGCATTTCCTGTTGACCATCTCACAAGCTCAGTCAGCCTGTGACTCAGCTGCTCATCACCCTTTCCATCCCTAAAACAAATGCCTCCTATTTTCTGCTTTCTCATTTTTACTGGGACTAAACTGAGTAAGTTGGGTATCTTGGGGGTAACCTTAACATCACATATATTAACCATTGCCCCCCCACTCACACACACACACACAAACACACACAGAGTGGGGAGATATAATATTTGTTGGTCTTACCCTCCCTATCTGGATTGCTAAAATAAATGATCCAAATGCAAATCTGGTTACAATGCCAAGTAAAACCTTTCACTGGTACAATGGTGTCCTGCTGATCTTAAAGTCCAGACTCCTGTCCTCCAAGGCCCCTGTGTCCAGCCCTCTCCAGAGTCCTCACTCATTCTACACTCTGGCCAGAGGCACCTCTTCCATCCTCAGAATTCACCCTTTTTGTTCCTCTTGCCTGGAACATCTATCTGCCTCCTCCTTCACCTTCCGTGATAATCATGACTGTCTTTCAGGCGTTGCCTTAGATGTCACCCTCACTGGAAGCATTCCTCGCCTCTCAAGGGGGTAAAAATAGGCTCTGGATGTACTTTCCTCCCCCTTGTTATAATGCTTTACATCCTCATTCATGTTTTCTGACTAGCCTCCCCCATCCCTTCTGATCAAAGTACTGTGGCAGCAAGAACTTGATGCCCTGTGTCCCTTGTCAGAGTAAATTCCTGGCTCTATCTCCAGTCCTACTGGTGCCTGGCTCAAATGTGAGCTCAGTTAATACTTGCAGGGGGGTGGGTGGGCAGTGACAATGAGTGTGGGGACACATTCAGTAGAGTAATTTCTAATGTCCTCCAGCACCGTAGGGTGACTATGGTTGACAACGATTGATTAGCTATTTCAAAATAACTAGCAGAAAAAAACTTGGGCTGTTCCCAACACAAAGAAATGGTATATATTTGTGTGGTATGGCAGATACTCCAATGACCCTGAAATGATTGTTATACATTGTACACATGTGTGCAAAGGCCATTTTGTACCCATAAATGTATGTGATAATTATGTGACAAAGATAAACACTACAAATAGTAAAAACAGAAGAAACTAGGGAACAGAGAGAAAGCAGCCAAGCCTAAGAGGTCAAGTTGGCCATGGGGAAGGTTTGGCCTGGCGTGTGATATAAATATACATTGTCAAACTTGGACAAACATGAAGCTTGTCTTTCAATATGACCCTCAGGTGGTGGGAAAGCGACATTTCCTCCTTCCATGTAGGTAAACAAACACTGACTCAAGATGTGGTCCTCTCCACTCATAATGCAAACACTCAGCTGAAACATACAGGACACATCTAGCTAATGTGGCTTCATCAGTACAAAACCCATTGAAGCTCAGACCTGCTCCTCATAGAAGGTGCTCCTTCCCTGCTCCTCATAGAAGGTGCTCCTTCCCTGCTCCTCATAGAAGGTGCTCCTTCCCTGCTCCTCATAGAAGGTGCTCCTTCCCTGCTCCTCATAGAAGGTGCTCCTTCCCTGCTCCTCATAGAAGGTGCTCCTTCCCTGCTCCTCATAGAAGGTGCTCCTTCCCTGCTCCTCATAGAAGGTGCTCCTTCCCTGCTCCTCATAGAAGGTGCTCCTTCCCTGCTCCTCATAGAAAGTGCTCCTTCTTCCTGCCTCTCTGGCCTCTTCTCTGTTGATGCTCACCTGTGTTGCCTTCTATGGTTTATCCAACTCTTCCCATGCCTGGTGGTTTAATTCTACTTTCCTTGCAAAAGGTTGTGTTTATATCCCTGTCCTGGCTTTCTGAGAAAACACTGATGGAAAAATCCAATTTGGCACAAATAACTCTCTAGAACCTATTCAAGGTGCATTGGCACTTATGAAATAAATATTAAATATTTTGCAACCTCGTGCAGTGAATACATGGTGGGAAGATGCATAGTCATCTGTCCAGCATCCTGCAATAATTTAACATCCTGTAAAGTCAATGTTTCAGAAAACTGAAGTTAACCTCATAATTATTGGAATCACTTTAACTATTTTCTATTAACAGTCTTCAGAAACCTTTACATTTTTCTTGCACAAACAAATCTAATTTACATTTTTTTCATGATAGTTTGGAGCTGTGTTGATGATGGAGCAATTATATAATAAAGCCATTCTTTCAAAGCTTACAAAGACAGTTGACTTAAGTGTCTCAAATTCATTGTGCTTTACTGAACTGGCATGTCAAGAAATTCTTTCACACATGGCCCTGAGTCCCTAGGATCATCTTTCCTTCTAATTCAGACTAAGAAAGTTCACGGTCACACTGATGACCAGTAGATTCATTGACTCTAGAAAGCATCTGCAGCAGATTAGATGTCATCCACTCCTGAGTCTCCTGCAGAGACTCCCTGGAGACTTGCTTTTCCAAGAACAACTTTGTCACTGTGCTTCAGACAACAGACAGGTCAAGATGATCGGCCATCTCCCCTGGGCTACAGATTAAAACTTGAACTTCACTAGACTTTAAATGTAGCAATTGTAGATTGACATACTTAAAGGCTATAATAATTAGGCAAGTTTTTTTTCCAAAATGCATTCTATGATATTACATTAAGTTTTATGGTTATCTGCAGGGTTCTGCTGTGTTTCATTCAAAAAAAAAATCTGCATGCTATCTGCTTTTTAAACCATAAGCACAATGCACTCTCACATGTGCTGTGAAACCTTTAGCCGCTCAGCCCCAACTGTACCCACATGCAGGTGAGCTCATTTGGAGTAGGAAAGCATTTTTTTATGAGGCAACTTTTCACTTGTCAATCATGTTCAAGTGAAAAAATCACATGAGCTTTTCAAGAACACCCTAAGTTTATACAGACTGACTTACTGCTTGTACTCAGCTTTCCTATTCATAAGGCAAAAATGGTTTCTACTGGGTACGATACAACCTCACTGGTCACTCCAACTTCTAATTTTGAAGTATCATCTCATGAAAATCAGTTATTCTTACCATTGTTCTTTATAATGATAAAATGTAATGGATTTGAACTTTGAAAATATATGCATATAAAAAAATCACTTTCTGTCTGCTCTTAGCAGTACATATGAAGTCCTATTTGAAAGAGGGCTCAAAAACAACTGAAAACGTGGATGTGTTTTTTTAAAAGACACAGTTTGCTAACCTGATTACAAAACAGCAGACTTACTGACAGGTTGTGCAAAATTACAGTTATATTTACAACTAGAAAAAGATGCCAAGACATCACACTTTTTCCAATATCCTTTTCAATCCTGCCATTCAATGATTTTTTTATGATAGTAAGTTAATCTATATATAAATTTCTCTAAAGATTGTGACAAACATAGTAGGTTAATCTATATATAAATTTCTCTAAAGACAAAGACTGTGGTGTGCATATGTATTTATGTGCATGTGTATTTATGCACATTCAAATGTATGCATATGGGGGGGGGGCAGAGCCAGAGGAGAACCTCAGATGTCTACTTTGTTCTTTGACACAGGATCTCTTATGGTTCTGGTTCTCACATATTAGACTAGACAAGCTGCCCTGTGAGCCCCAGGAATCCTGTCTCTGTCCATTGGGATTACAAGACAGCTCTACCCCGCTTTTTTAAAAAACACAGGTTCTACCCAGAATCTACCCAGCAAGAGCTTTACTGACTGAGCTCACCCTTAAGCCCCTAGTTTTGTCTAAAAACCAAAGTAATCAATATTGAGGGTAAGAAAGTAGTCATTTCAGAAAAGTCTGTCGCAGGTCATGGGTACTAACACAAATTTAAACCTATGGATTTAACAATTCAAGTCATGGAGCTATCAAATTCAAGAGACTGTGGTCAAGAGAATGTGGAAGAACCTCGTGAGTTGGAAACATAAGGCCCAGAAGAAACAGATATAATCACAGAGATGGCAGTAGCAAGTGCATTGTATAAAGTGGTGTTTGCAAAGTCAGAGAAGCCTCATTAATTCTTCCATACTGGCTAGATCTGAAAATACCATCAAATTCTGGATTTCTCAAGGTCATATCCAAATAATAACATTCACCTGAATTAACCCAACAATCTTCTCTGAAGCTAGAGTTTCATCTCCCAGTTTCCCATCATCCAGCTCTACTCTGGAAGAAAGAAAAACCAGACATAAAATAAACTAAGGCTGTTAAAGCTTGGCAAGAACCCAGGAGAGGAAAATGAAGCATTTCAATGGTAAGTGGTGGCAGTGTCACACAACTAATCCCAGCTCCTTCCATGTAGCGAATATAAATAGTTATGAAAAGGTCTCCACAAAATTAATGTCTTGCTAGGATAAGATTTATTTACCAAACTTTTAGGAAGAAAGCTGTTGTCCTCTGCAACATTAGAAATGAGAACATGGGATAATGAATATAGGGCATGCAAAATGGATTCTCCGAGAGAAGCAAGAACCAAATTGTTAAAGTAAGAACCACAATAAAGAGCAGTCTGACAAAAGATCCCCAAGGATGTAATAGCGACACTTACAGCTTGGAGGCAAACTTGCTTTGGTAGCAGAGAAAGACCATTACAGACATCTACAACTGGGCAAAATGAATAGAACAAGTGACTCTGGGGGTGCCTAGCCCCAGTTGATACACCTATAACATGACCCCTATACCTAAGGCTCAGAAAACATCACGGAAGAGAAGGATCGAAGAGTATGAGGCCCAGAGGGTCATAGGTCATACAAGTCATTTCAAGTAATGTTAGGAGTCACAGAGAGTTTTCAACCGCATGTCTGCTACCAACAATGTTAGTATTACTACCACTCTTTTCTCTTTGCTCTGCCACAGAGTGGCTTCACACCTCTGTGTGTCATTGCTTTGATCTATAGAATGGGAATACATATTCTTCCTCATCTGTGAGGTTGATGTTAGAATCACATGACAAAGATTTAGAAACTGAAAGGTACTGTGAATGTGAGACAGTAGTAACCCAATTAGATTTCTAAGTCTAAGAGCCCTCTGTTTGTAGTTAATGAGAACCTATTCTTCAGTTCAATGGTTTTCAACTACCATCCATAGAGGACAGTTAACAACATGTGGCATCTAGAGGATATTTTTGGTTGTCCCAGTGGAGAAACACACTACCAACATCTAGAGGGTAGAAGTCAAGAATATTGTAAAGCATATTATAGAAGGCTGGGCAGCCCCACTTCCCAAAACAAAACTTCTCCTGTCAGAAATACCAATATGCCACATTTGAAAAACCTTGGTTTATATATCTAGGTTCCCAGTAAGAAACCTAGACACAAAGTATCTACTGAGCTTTTCCTGGTTAGCAGTGATTGACAAGTAGTAGGTTAATAAGAATTTCATCACTGGGACAAATACTGTTGAGTTTAAAGACAGAAAGATTTATTTGGCTCATAGATTAACAAGTATCAGTCTTTCATGACAAGGAGGCATGGTAGAGCCACGCAGTTCATACCATCATGGCCAGGAAGCATAGAGAGAGTGTCTTCACTCATAGACTTTGCCCCTTTTTTTTCCATTCTTTATTCCTCTGAAACTCCAGCCTATGGGATGGTGCTCCTCACATTCAGAGAAAGTCTTCCCCACCGTTATTCAGTTCTCTCTGGACATACTTTATGATCACAACCAATGCTGCACTTTTCTAACCTCCTGGGAGCTTCTCAGTCTGATCAAGTCGATCATCGAGATGAGCCATCCCACCATGTGTGGCCACAACTCATTCTTGGGGAACTAAGTGTCGCTGGTGACTCTGCCAGGAGACCTTAAAAGGTCTCAGCTTGCTTCCCCTGAAAATTTCCCATGTATTTTTCCTATTGATGACTGTTAACATACCACATAACATACCACAGGTTTTAAAAGTATAACTATGTGTGTTGAGTCCTGGGAGACTTCCTAAACAATAATGGGACCAGGGAATGGTCTTGATGACCCCTGACACAGACTTTTTGTGCCTGGCAAGATATTGTTCATGAAAAGTGTCTTTACATATTTTCCAGTAATATCTACATTTTTTAAATGCAACTTTAATTCTTAAGAACATTTTTAGAAGCAAAAATTATGATCTTGTATTACTAAGTCAACTTCTCATCTCTACCTTTCTGAGTTATGGAGGGATCCCACTGTAGACCATCTTTCATGTTCTGAGTGACTCCACAGGGAGTTAGACTGTTATTGTACACAAAGGACAAAATCAACAACTATTTCTGAATGTAGAGAGATGACAAGGGTTTATATGTAATTTTGAATATTTTCCTCAAATATGAATAACTCTATTTTGTATCAATAATTCCTATAACTCAAAATTGTCTCTGTTAGTAGGTATGCCAATTTCCCTTGCCCGTTTTAAATAAACAAACTCTGGGTGAAATCATGTAGGAAGCTACGTAGGAAGGAGACATTTCAGAAAGAAAGAAAATAATAACAGACAGGCAATACCAAAAAATTATATTGCAAGAAAGTGTACATACACACAGTGTGTCCACATAAGTACAAAGATGAATGGTGTGTCCACATAGACACTCAAGCATAGGTATGTCTACATGTACACAGAGATACACAGTGTGCCAACACACACACGCACACAAAAGCACACCAGGGTATAGAACAAAAACAATGTCAACCATCTGAGAACTTTCAAAGATAAATCTAAAACACTACACAAGTTGAGATATGAAAATTAAAGTATTCTAAGGTCCTTCATAAGAAAAAATAGAATACCATTAAGTTTCAGATTTTGCATAAATATGTGTGGTAAAACTTTAATGATAGCCATAAAGAATGGAATTATCCTACATAAATTCAAATTTCATGAAAGTGAAAAAACAAAAATACACATTTTAAAGCACCAAAAGTCTTATTCAATCCAATAAAAAAAAAAGTATGGAAAAAAAGCACAAATAAACAGATCAGAAATTTAGAAGCTGAGAAAAATAATTCACAATCATAAAAATGTAATTGGGAAATACTTGCCAGATAAAAGTCTACTTCATATTTTTTCATTCTACCATAAAAGAGCTACACTAATATAAAATAAAATTATTAGTAACAATAAAAGTTATTGAGTATATAGCTACTACACAGTGATAAAGATTGAATTCACCAATGGAAGTGTATCATAACTGTAAATAGGCCTAATTTTAACCTCAAACATGTTTAAATGTCTGTGAACACATATATGACAAAGGAGAGAATATAAAATTATTAAGGCGAGAGAAACTGTCATACCCACCAACAGAGAACAATTTCAACAATTTCTCCAATTATTATTAGGTCAAGCAAATACAAAACGAATAATTATTTCCAACATGGAAATACAGAATTCATAACAATCCCAGGCATGTAGCATTCAAAATATGTAGCCTTGGGGACTCCGGGTGTAGTTCAGTGGTAGACCATTTGCTTGGCATATGAGACATGCTGAGTTTGATGCCCAGCACCACCAAAATGAAGGGACTATGTAATCCTGACATATTGTGGCACTTGCCTACCAAAGATGGTGTCTGACTTATCAGAGCAGGAATAACTCTCCTGTGTGTATCGGTAGCCATCACAGTGCTTTCAGCGACCCCTGTGGGTAGGATTTGCATGGTGTCAGTAACATGAAAAGTCAGGGTTCTGTCCTGGCGGAATGTACCTGAGGCTGAATGTATTCACACACAGACGTAGTGAGGATGGGTAACGGTGTGGACCTGGAGTGGATCCTAGAAACGGGGGGCAGAAGGAAGCGAACAGAGATCAAGAGAGAGAATTAGGCTAAGACAAAAGGCACCAAGAATGCCACGCCGACCATGAAAAAGCAGCTGACGGAGATAGGCCGCAGAGCCAGAGCCTCCACTAGTGAAAGAAACAAGTAGAATAAATAGAGCAGGAGGCAGCAGGTGCCTGCAGAGCCAAGGAGACAGAACAGAGACTGTGTCTACTCACAAAGGAATGAGGCCCAGGAAGTGGGGAAGATGACACTTCAGGCAGGAATATGAACCAGTGAATTTACATCTACTCAGCACTGTGTTCTCCAGAAAACAAAAATGTTAACAGATTTGTTTAAGGAAGGCCTCCTCGGATGCCTAGAAGATCTGAATGCAAGCCAGCTTAAACTGCCAGCAGCAGCAGGAACAAGAAGCTGCAAGGGGTGAGGTCTTTGTGGAAGCTTCATTTGCCGCCTCTGGGCATTCTTTCTCCACCTATCCCCACAAGTGCAAAGTTGGAAGTCTGAACCCCCAAAGGCAAGCCCAGACAGTCCTTCACTTCTTAGCCTCCAAGATCCGAGCATGGCTGTGTGCACCTCACACTTTAGTCTTTCGCTCTCTGGGATGTGTTCTGAAGCACAGCCCTTGCATTCAATAGACTTTGTTAATTTGAGAACTATAAAGAATAAAGAATATTAGAGAGACTGAGAAACCTGCAGGCTTTCCACCGGGGGATCTGAGCTGGTTCTGAGGAGAAAATGCTTGCCTATCATCATGAGGGTCTGAGTTAGGATCAGCACACTAGCCAGAGGTGAGGCCAAGAAGAGAAAGCCCCAGAAGTTTCCAGGTTAGTTCTCCTGCTGTCTGCCAAGGCGAATAAGAGACCTGGTCTCAAACAATGTAGAAGAAAATCAACTTCCAAGTGTTGTTATCTGAACTTCACATACATGGCATCATACACGCACACACAGACATTACACACTTATTCACACACATGAACACATTATACATATACTACACACACAGAAACATACATACACATAGATGCCATACACTTATATGCACACATTATGCATGCACACACAAGACATACATACACACATGCAGACAGTATGTATACACACACTTTACATAAGAGACATACATATACACAGATACTACACACATATGTATGCATTATGTACACATATTACACACACAGACACTACACACACACATACACATATGTATACATACACAAACACTACACACACACATGCAGACAGTATGTATACACACACTGCACATACAGAGACATACATACACATAGATACTACACACTATGTTCATTACATACATTATGTCCACATACTACACACACATATACACGTGCACACATACAAACACTACACAAACATACACACATGTACACACACAGAAACTACACACACGTACATTTTGCACACCATACAGCCACACACATACACACATCTATTTTATGGTTCAGTTACTGTTCTGGCAGAGGGCCTGGGATGAGCACCCACCTAACATCTCACAACTTTCTTAACTCCAGCTCCACGGTATCCCATGCCTTGTTTTGGTCCCCATGGGCATTGCACTTACACACACAAGCCCACACACAAACACATACATACACACATAATTAAAAATAAAAATACTTTTTCTAAAGTTCCTAGGAAATTTTGTTAATAATTTGGAAAAATAATCCTATTTGAATTGATTTTCATTTCTAAGGGTGTAAGACTGTATAAACACAGTTCTCATATTAAATGGGTGTAAGTGTGCCATGGTGTGTATATGGAGTTCAGAAGATTCTTGTGACAAGTACATCAACCATTCAGAACATTTTCATCAATAACCCAATTTGAATAATGATGGAATAACCCCTCCCCACTTGATAGGTAGAGACATTTTAAAATACTTCATATGGTCAGTATGGGCATCTTTCTATCTAACACAACTGCTGCGGTAGGCATGTGCTGGCTGACCATTAACACTACTCAATATTATCCAAAGATAGATAATTCTGATCGTAGTATTTGCCAGGAACTTGAGCTTGAATGTACTGCTTTCCCATGTCCTCCTCTGGCACTGATGGCCCGTCTATTCATACATGTCCCACCACAGCTTATTCTCCCACTGATCCTCCCTGCAGCAGCTCCATAAACAACTCACACAGAATGCTGCTGGTTAAAAAAACAGCAATTATATGATTTAAAAAAAAAAAAAAAAAAGAATTTGAACAAGCAAATGGGGGATGCCCTTCAGAAAGAAGGCTTATGGGAGCTACTGGTAGATAACATGAAAGCGAAAAATGGATTATGATAATGGAGGCCTCAGACATGAAATACAAGCCCCAGCTTAAAGGAGTTAGAGAATGCAAACCCTAGCTCTCCAAAGGGCAGTCAATAACCTGTCCAACAATTCACCAAATTCTCTGTCTGGCTCAGAGGGTCAAACAACTGGCCACCTATTGATCCACTTGCACAGCAGGGCTCCATTGTAACACCCTGGCGTGTTCAGAAAGGAAGGCGTTATCAAAGGGATTACACAGTAAGCCTGACCCACCACACTAGGAAACGCTTATCAGCTATTGGAACCTGTCACCTAGATTTTGAATTATGGCAGAAAAGGCAAGATATTAATATGTGTGGCTGTGCCTGCTTACACACACACACACACACACACACACACACACACACACACACACACACACACGTTGTTGAGGAGAAATATGAACTTCTGGGAGAGAGGGGACTATATTTCCTACATTGTTTCTGATATCGATCATGGAAACAGACAAACAAGGCTGTGTGGGATATCAATCAAAAGGTACTGCTCATTGTAGTCAAGAAAAGCACATTTAGATCTTGGATGCAAGAGTCTAAGATATGTCTGTAGTCTGAAAATAAATTAAAACAAAGATCATAAGAAAAAAAGAGAAACACAAAAAGTACACTCATATATATATATATATACACACACACACACACACACATATACACATATGTATATATATTTGTTACAAATAAAAGTAAGTACAGTACTAACAGGAAAAAAATAAAAGCAAAAAGGAAGAAGTTATCAAAATTTTAATTCTAAAAAAGTCACTTTTATGTAAAACTACAAATATAATTTTACATTGTTTCCATTAACATCTTACTGTCTCAGAGATAAATCTGTGGCAAAAGTTACCCAAGTCAATTGTGGATAGAAAATAATTAATAAGATGAATAGCATACACTGCCAGAGAGAACTTTACTGAACACATACACCCCTGACCACACTCAGGCACATCACTCTGCACAAAGTCCAAAAACAACCCAGCATGCCTCTAAACACAGGGATCCGGGAACTCTGAACACTGGCCTGGACCACAGCACATACCTCTAGTGACTCTCATAACCTGGGTTTTGTTTCTTTGTTTGGTTTTCATATCTGTATGTGGCTCGCTTCCTGGCTTTACAAACTCCAAAAGCACATTTTGTCAAATAAAAATACTTAACTCTTGCTTCCACTACAGAGTTAGAGAACTGTCCTTGGGGAAAGTGGGAAATTGTCCAATACACTTTAATTTGTTAGCTTCTAAAGTTGGGTATTAAATTTATTTTAATATATTTTCCAGGGTAAGCAAACTAAGTGAAGAAAGAGGAAATTAAAACAAAATAGTATCTTTTGCATCATTATGCATAAAAGAAACGAAATAATTATTATCTAATTAACTACCTGACTGTTCTCCTTGTCTGTTCCACACCACTCCCTAAGCAAGTCATAGATACTCAAACCTAGATACTAAAGGCAGGATCTAACTATGGAATATATCAGTTCTTCTTCAAATGTGCTTGTTCCTGGTCATTGATTGTATGATTACACTAAAACTCAATAGGCCATTATACTTCTCCTGGGCTCAGTGCCACAGGGTAGGAAGAAAAATGTCCAGCCTTAACCTTTTTATCAAAGGTTAATGACATGGAGAGAGAGAGAGAGAGAGAGAGAGAGAGAGAGAGAGAGAGAGAGAGAGAGAGAGAGAGAGAGAGAGAGAGAGAGGAAAAGAGAAAGAGAGAGAGATTTGTGGAAGGTCTGAGCTAGGTGCCCTGTTCAAAAAGAAAATTACCCCCTTCAAAACTCATCATATATATTAGCTTCCAATTAAAATGGAAAAGCCAAGTACCTCCCATTCAAAACCCAGCTGAGATATGTCCAGATGTATATTTCCAAGCCTTACACACAGATACATATATGTATATGTGAGAAAGAGAAAGGGAGTGAGGGGATGCTGTTGAAAGAGTAAAGACAGTGAAAGTAGAAGGTAAAGGCTGAAGACACAATCACATAGTATCACATTGGTAGGCAAGCCTGACAGAGGATGACTCTAGAAATGTCACCAGAGCGACAGTGACCAGGCTATTAAAAGAAGCTCATCCTGGCCAGCTGACAAGAAGCGTGCTAATTATCTCTAAATAAAGAAAGCCATCCACCTGTGGCGTCTATATCCTAATCGGAGGCCTGAGATAATAACGGTGGGCTGTGGAGTGACATATAATCCCCACATCAGACATTCAGGCATTAAGAGGGGTGGGGGACTTAAACCACAAAGCACAGCCCTCCTTGCTTACGCTTTAGTTCTGTGTGTGCCGAGAACCTGAGGGTTCTCCATTCTGGCCCTGGAAGCTGCCTACCTGCATTAAAGCCATCTGCCTATTGAAAGCATGACAAATGAATAGCAACTTAGCCAGGTCACCTTTGCCTCTCCATCCTTTGTCCCTCAAACCGAATAGATACTAGTGAACACCTACGCCCACCCCCAATAAATAAAATTCAGCAGCAAAAAGGAGAAGCAAGAGATGTAAATAGAAGAGAGCCGAGTAAAGGGGACCTGGCTACCACTGAAAGAAACGAACAGTAATGTATAAAAACTGAGCAAATTATTCAAGAGGTCCTTACAGCCATTCCTGCAGAAAATCAAAGTGCTCACAGCAGCTAAGACACATTACTAAAGGTGAAGATGCATATCAAAACACCGAAAAACTCCCAGAAATGCGCAACTTAAAATGCATTTATTTGTTGAGGGTGAGCCAACCCCAATATCTCATCTGTCTTGTGGCATAATGGGCTACCCTGGAAGATGCCCTCCCTGCCACCCAGCAAAGCCTTGGGCATATGGAGAGATGGCCCTGTGGTCTCAAGAGTGGAAAAGCTATCCCTGACCCCTACCAGCTGCAACACTCAAGAGAGCAGACCCCAGCCTCACACCAGGGCAGCACAACAGAGCCGACCCTGTTAGTGCAAGGGTAGGTGAGTGGGGAAGTACCAAAGTTGTGAGCAAGGGAGAGATGCCCTCATTTCACATCTGTCTTGTGGAGACATGGGGGGAAATCTCCTCCTTCCCCATCAACTCTTGGAGCAGGTGGGAAAGCTGGCCCTGTGGTCTGAAGAGTAGAAGAGCTATCCCTGACCCCAAGGTGCCAGCAGGATGTCCAGGAAGAGTCCTAGAAGGGCCCAAGCATCAAATGTGGAGTGGAGACCAGAGGTCTTGGACCAGGCCAATAACTCTTTGCCATGAACACTTGTGAGTGGAGATGTACGAACCAAGGAGCATACAGGGTGACTTGTCGGGTCACACCGCAGCTTCCATGAGGAGATTTTTTTAAAATTCCTTTCCTCGTTTTATTTTCTTCATTTTTTTTCTCTTAAATTTTTCTTTATTCAGGGGTGGGGTGCAGGAGTGGAGGGTGGATGCAAAGGTGAGTGGGATTAAGATACATGATGTGAAAATTACAGAGAAAAAAATTTTATTATTTATATCATTTATTAAAAAGAAGCTTTAAAACAATTACATAAAAACTGCATTTGTTGAAACTAGTATTTCACGTGGCGTGGAAGTGAAGGGGTGGATTACACAGGAACCGAAGAGAGAGTTTCTAGGAGTGAAAAAGTATTCTAGGAGCTGGAGAGGAGCTTACCCAGCGAAGTAAAAGCCTGGCACAGCAGTGTCCTTGTCCCAACAGTAGGGAAGATGAGATAGGGAACCTGGGGGTGACTAGCCAGCCAGTCTCATGAGTCAGTGAGGGACCTGCCTCATAAACTAAAATGGAAAAGCAATGGAAGAAGATGCCCAATTTCACCCTCCGACCTCTACACACATACACAGTGAGAGGATTTCATATTTGATCATGACCGCGGTGGCCATTTAACCATGTTTGTCAAAACTCGTATAGTCATACTCTAAACAAATTATTCTTATATATCTTTTAAAATGTTTAACATTTCATTAGTTAACTCTGCATGTATTCACACAAAGGGAACATGTGGAGATCAGAAGACAACTGGTAAGAGCCAGTTCTCTCTTTTTCTATACAAGTTCCAGGACAGAACTCAGGTCATCTGCCTTGGAAGCACCTTTACCTGCTAAAGCACCTTGCTAAATTTTAAATACTTGCATTGGGGTTTTTCTTTTCCAAATATTAGCTTAATGGAATTTAGTTGTCATAAAAAGAAATGGGTTTCATTGTGACTTGGTCTTGTGAACCTAATGACTGCTAAAGAGAAACAATGAAGACTAAGGAGTGAACCATCAAACTGCAGTCTTGGAAGGAAGGGAGGGAGGGAGGGCGGGAGGGAGGGCGGGAGGGAGGGAGGGAGGGAGGAAAGGAGAGAGGGAGGGAGGGAGAGAGGGAGGGAGGGAGGGAGGAAGGAAAGAAAGAAGGGAAGGAGGGAGGGAGGGCGGGCGGGCAGGAGGGAGGGAGGGAGGAAAGGAGAGAGGGAGGGAGGGAGAGAGGGAGGGAGGGAGGGAGGAAGGAAAGAAAGAAGGGAAGGAGGGAGGGAGGGAGGGAGGAAAGAAGGAAGGAGGGAGGGAGGAAAGAAGGAAGGAGGGAGGGAGGAAAGAAGGAAGGGAGGGAGGGAGGGAGGGAGGGAGGGAGGAAGGAAGGAAGGAAGGAAGGAAGGAAGGAAGGAAGGAAGGAAGGAAGGAAGGAAGGAAGGAAGGAAGGAAGGAAGGAAGGAAGGATATACAGTGAGTCTGCCTAATACTAGAGAGTTCAAAGCCCGCAGGTCCAGGAAGACAGGCCATCAGCAGCACAAAAAAGCAGAACCCAACAAAAGCAGTCTATATAAGATCTGAGAGCATTCCAACACAGAAATGGAAACACCCAGGACAAGGGACAGCTCAGGAGTGACCTCTATTGGCTCGAGATTGAGACCAAGATGTAAAAATCAAGATGGGGTTCCCATAAGATCCTGGCTGTGTACACAACCCCCCAAAATGTAGTTACATTGCTGTAAAATGAAACACTGACTTTCAAAAGTCATCATAAAATTTGAGTTATAAAAACTTAAGGTAAATTTTTAAGCCATAATGATGGCTTGAATTAATGTTATGGGAAAATGAAAGGCATTGTGGCACCCTGCAGGACAGAAATAAGACACTTCCAATCATAGCTTCTTCTCCTAGTGAGCCAAACTGCACAAGGATCTTCAGTAAGGAGGATCTGGATACTGTGGGATGCTTCAGCAGGTAAGGGCATTTAACACCAAGCTTGACAGCCTACATTCCATTATCCAGGACCCAAGGTAGAAGAAGAAAATCAATTCTCAAAAGCTGTCCTCAGACCTCTACAAGCACGAAGTGGCACATGCATGCACTCATATACACCAACAACAGCAAAACACACCATCATCACAATGTTAAAAATAAGAATTATTTGCATTCTAGATACTTCCGTTGCTATTTTTTGTGTGATTCAATTTTGTAGAATCAACTGACAGATCCTAGAAAACAATAATTACTGCATAAATATAAGGATTACAAGCTCTTTAATTATTAAAATAGCAAATAACTATAGACACAATGCACATAAATAAAGGCTTTAGAGTGTCCTTAATCAATTTTAAGAGTTTAAAGTAATCCTTAGATCAAAAGAAAATTGCTATTGGGAATCACTGTTGGAGAAATTTTCCATTTCTTAGGCCATAACATTCTAATCAGTAAAATTATTTGCTGTTATACATTATACGTTAAAGAAGTCTGATTTCAGACTAGGCTTTTTTCAGTTAGAGGATCCTCAAAGTTAAGACCAAAACTAATAAATTGAATGTTTTGCTCAATTGAAAAAAACTTTGAGGACTTTTTTTTAAATTTGCAAATCTTAAATAAATGGGCTCTAACTGGTGTACCCAGTCATTGATAGGTGAATGACTGCTAAGGGGTTCAACCTAAACATTGCAATGATTGCAATGGAATCTGCTAATGGATTCATAATTTGATGGCATTATTAAGAGATAGTGGAAACTGAGAAGTGGAGCTAAAGAAAAAGGTCACAGGGGTGTGTTTGAAAGAGTTTGTTTTACATCAGCCCCTGACTGCTTCTCTGCTTCCTGTCCATTAGGAGGTAAGAAGCTCTTCTTTGGCACGTGCTTACTACCATGCCAGTCTGCCTCACAACAGCCTAGAGACAATGGAGTCATGGCGCCATGGACAGAAAACTGAAACCACAAGCCAAAAGAAATCTTTCCTCCTTTAAGTTTTGTTTTTCTTTTTCGTGTTTAGTATTGTCTTTAGGTGTTTGTCCCAGGAAAAAAAAAATAACTACCACAAAGTGCATTTACTGTTCACACTCTGGGGGTTAATTATAGCTATCGTGTCTATGAGAATTAACACTACATAATAATATGCTATGGTGCAGTTCTTCCAAGTCTGTCTTACTCGCCACAATGACCAAGGCAACTCTTATAAAAGAAAGCATTTAATTGGGGGCTGGCTTACAGTTTCAGAGGTTTAGTCCATTATCATCACAGTGGGGAGCATGGTGGCATGGGGTAAGTGCTAGAGCAACAGCTGAGAACTACATCTGATCTCAAAGCAGAGAGGGAGATTGGGCTTGGCTTGGGCTTTTAAAATCTCAAAGCCCACCCCTAGTGACACACTTCCTCCAACAAAGCCACACCTACCCCAACAAGGCCACACTTCCTAACCCTTCTAGTCTTTCCTAACATTTCTATTCCCTAGTGACTAGACATTCAAATATAAGAGTCTATGGGAGAGGACACTCTTATTCAAACCACTACAAACTCAAAGTTCTGTGGTGTCAGGTAGGGAGCTTGAATCTGATCACGGCTAAGAGTATTTTTCACCATGTACCTTTGCTCCCCAGAGTGTCCATTTTTAAATACTGATGAATACACCTTTAGAGTCTTCTTGTAAAATGCAAGGTTTTTAGTTGTTTTGTTTGCTTTCTTTGTTTGTGGGGAACTTTTTTGAGACAGGATCTCACTCGTAACTCAGGCTTGCCTCAGACTCATGACCTCCTACCTCAACCTCTCCAGTGGAGGAATTACAGACGTGTACCATCACACCTAGCTGATCACAGACTCTGAGCTACACAAGTCTCTCTTTCTTCTGTTAAGAATTATACATTAATTTTGATTAATGGAAACAAATGGCTTTCACAAAGTTGTTACTTTTACTTAGAAAATTAAACCACACAAAAAGCAAAAGCAGTTTAGTGTCATCGAGCCATTTAAGTATGTCCTTTTGATAATAAAATAACAGTTGCTATGAAATAAAAGAGGAGACAAGAAAGAAAATAGAAAAACTACAGTGTAAACAAACAAGAAAGGAATGTTTCAGACAGAATACTCCCATAACTCACACAGTTGCCTCTAAAGACTTTCTTCTGAAAGGGGAGGTCTCTCTTGTTTTGAAAGTAACTGCATATCTTTAGAGAGGGTCTGAGCAACACTCATTTCTCAATGCATACTCTCACTCTTCCTTATGATGCTACATTCAGCAAAATGGTACAGACATTTTTTTTATGTGTTTCTTCTTTCAGTAAAATTCAGTAACACCAACCGGTTGTCATCCTACAAAAAGACAGCTCTCAGTGCAGATTAATTTAGAAGCAGCCTTGTCAGGATTTTGAAAACCTATAATCTTACAAAAATCTAAGATCTTCAAGTGTACTTTCTATGCACAATAAACAAGATAATTATCCTCCTTTCCTTGAGTATTGAACATTCTCACTGATGCGAGACAATGGGAAGATACCATTCTTCAGGGTTTTTTATTTTTTTATTTTACAAAATAATGTATTTAGCACTCATATTTGTGCATAGAGACACACATGTGATGAAAGTAATGATCTTTTAAATTTTATTTATAAATTAAAATTTTTGCTCATTCAAAAAAGAATTATATATGGGCATATTTTCATGCCACAAATTTCCTATGATATAGGTCTATGTTTTTTATAACTGTCACTCCTTATTGAAACATCCCTTAAATTGGAACAGCAAGGTCTCTCATGTATTCATTCCTTCAGCCAATAATTATCAGGTATCTAATAATAGAATTGCTGTTTATTCAACATAGATGCTTCCAACTACACAAAAACATATAGAACTGTATAGTTGTCTTCTATTGTTGCCAATCAAATATAAAACAAAATTTAGAGTGGGAGGAGAGAATTATAAAGTGAGATAAATACCCTCAATCATTAATCTTGATACTAAATGTATATGTTACTACCAAAGACCTTTCTAAAGATTTTCTTGAAAAAGGAGAGGTTTATATTTACATATACAGAAAGCTAAGAATAAATGGTTTAGATGAAGTTCCATAAATAGTTTCCCAGGAGAAACAGAGTCCTTATAATATAAATAAATAGCTTTTAAACGCTCTTTCAAAACAAACAAACAAATGTACTCCATCACTGCATGTGTTTGGACAATGAGAGATCAACAAAGTTCAACAGAATTTTTCAGTTTCTTTACAGGAACATCTTATACACCTGATGTTCTATAGAGTACATCATGAGAAACATTGACTCACACAAAACTTTAGGAACGAATGTTACAAAGACGAGAAAGAAAATTACCAGGATTGTTTACAAACTCTCCTCGGCTCTGAGACTTTATTGTTGTGAGTTATTTGGGTACTGTGTGGAGATGTATCACTGACTGATTTGATAAAGAGATGAAGGGACAAGAGCTAGGGAGGAAGAGGCTAGATTCGACTTCCAGGGACAAAGAAGACTCTTGGGAAAAAGAAAGGCAAGTTGTCAGCCAGACACCAAGAAGGAATAGGAAATACAAGACAGAAGAGAGGTTCTTCTATATGCCAAAGTCTAGACTAAAATAAATGGGTTATTTTAAGTATAGGAGCTAGTTGAGACAAGCCTAAGCTATAGGTTGAGCTTTCATAATTTATAAGTCTCTGTGTGATTATTTGGGAGCTTCGGTACAGAGAAAGACTTGTGTGTTTCTCCTCACTGTGAGCTTCCCCACCCTTTACTCCTTGTGTGTTTCACCTCACTTCGAGTTTCCCCACCCTTTATAGCCCTGTTCAAATGTTTCTGTCCCGTAAGCTTCGCTGTGCAGCTACAGACTCACTGCATTCCCGTAGCCCACTCACAATAATCCATTATATCTCCGTGTGTTTGTGAGCCCCTTGCTCATTTCCTGTATGGTTTCCTGGGGAAGAAAGGGAGCTTTCAAAACATATTTAATGGATAAGTAAATGTCTTAAAAACTGACAAGCCTAAAGGATGTGTCAGTGAACAGCCCATCAGAAACCAGTCAAAAAGTGGGATGAGCCTGAGATACAGACATTCTCAGAAGAATGCTTCAGACTCTGTCACTAAAAGGGAGATTAAGCTTCAGCCCTTTAAATATATCTGGCTTATAAATTGTTAAAATTAAAACATCATCTCTAAGACTTCTTATAAACATTATGCTGACTCTGTCACATCTTAAAGTTAGTGACTTTTTATGGCTTCTTAATTGTACAGGATACCATAGTAAATTAATAAAATCCAAAACAGTAAGATCAGAGATCAAATCTGACCAGTCAAGTACCAAACAATTAGAAAATTCAACTTATGCATTTAGAGAAACATGTTCCCTTTTCTTTGTTTGTTTTTTAAGTGTTACGGTCTCAGTCTGACAGCTGAGGCCATTGACAACCGAAAGCGCGTGCCCAATATCTTAAGTGATCAAGAAGTGAAATAAAATGAACATGTAAAAAAAAAAATAAAACCCACCAGCCCACCATGTTTATTGCTGCACTGTTTCCAGGGGCTAGGTCTTGGTCTTGGAGTTGACCTAAGAGTCCATCAGAGATGAAAGATGGAATAAAGAAACCATGGTACTTGTACACACAGAATACTACTCAGCCTTAAGGCAGAAATCCTGGTTAGCAACATAAATAAACCTGGGAGCCATTACGTTAAGGAAAAAGTCAGGAAGAAGATGACAAATGCAGCAAGGTATTATTTCTTATAGAACTTTAAGAAAGGAAACTCCTATGTATACAACCAGCAGGTAAAAGGATGGTCAGCAGAGCTGGCAGCAGAGGGTTAGAAAGATAGGGTCACCACATACAGAATTTCCTATCTCCAGATTCTTTGGAGACATACTGTATAGTGTGGTGGCTGCAGTTAACAGCATGTCTTATGCTTCAAAATTTCTAAGAAAATAGATATGTGTTTTCAGCACATCTAACCCTCAAAAATACAAATGTGAATTAATGCGAACGATAAGTAGCTTGACTTAGCCCTTCTCCAAATGTGTACATACACCAAAGCACAAAGTTTAAGAAGAAATGCAGATATACGACTTCTCATTTGTGCTATAAAATTGAGATTCAGTAGTGCTAAGTTATAAACAATATTTTCATCATTTTCTCCTCTCGTCCAATGACTTCAGTTGCCACTTTTCTCATGGCTGTGACCATATGCCTGACGGACAAATGCCTTATGGGAGGAAGGATTTCTTCTAGGATTTCAGGAAATATAATCCATGCTGGTTAGGAAGGTGTGGCAGAGGGAGAAGCCTAGTTAAAAACAGCAGGAGTGAGTGATGAAGGTTGTTGTGGCTCCTGGTCCTGGAAATCAAGGAAGCCAGAGTGGAACCAGGTCTGGGCTGTGTCTTCAAAGGCCCACACACAGTGATGTCCGCCAACCAGGTCCCACCTTCCCCAGATTCATAGTTTCCAAAAACAGTGCTCCCAACCAAGGAACAAGCATTCAAATACATGAGCCTGTAGAAAAGAACTCTGTTACAAACCATAGCAATAGCCAAAGGAGAAAATGTCCCTTTTCGGATGAGAAGAAAAGTAGAATTCAGTTCTAGGCCATGGTCTCTTATGGTGCTGTGTTCTCAACAGGATTAAAAATGATGGGTGACAGCCAAGCCACCTTTTCAGACACAATAGAAGCTGACCCCTGAGCTACAAATGTAAACTCTGGGGAAGGATGACATCACATAGCTAGCTGCTTTTTCCTAATGCTTCCATTTGTTTTAAAATACTTTGCTGATTTTCTTAGGAAGGAACACAAAAGATGCTCCATGTCCCACACACCGGTTATGACTGTGGACAAACACATAACAATTAAGACATTCCTCGGTCAAATGTCTGCCAAGACTTGAACATGTCACACCCTTTCTTGTAACTCTAAGCCTACAGGCAGCATCAAGTCGGGCAGGCCCAAAGACGGCAGAAATGTTTACAGGGGAATGTTTTATTTCTGCAGAATGGTCTATCAATATTATAACTCATAATTCTCCTAAATTCATTCAACCATAAACTATCTTATAGTTAATGTCCCCCACAAATAAGGTTTGAAATGTGTTTTAAACTCATACGCTTTTGTCCCATTAATAAATTCATTTACATAAATAAGTATCAATTAAGCATATAAAACATCAGTGTACTGAAGTTTTATAAAAATCTCTGCCTAAGATAACTACTGCATGAAAAAGAGTCTCCGTCTTTATTCTAGCACCAGCTAGCTCTGGTCAGACTATGCCTCTTCACCCAGAAGTCCCCTTTCTCAAACTGTAAAATGGGTCTGCTATTCTTCTCGCACACCCGAGTAGTATTGTCAAAAGTATTCATTGGAACAAATTATTAAGGAAGATATGAATTCCAAGTATTATTCACTTTACCAAGACGATTAGCTTTCCACCCCTCCCTTATCCCATTCCTTACATTATTGCTGTATAGACTGTAAATCTCCCTTTGTAGTGCATGCAAGTGCCACAGGATAATTACATAGCTGATAAATCCCAGCATCTGCCCAACAGAGAACTTCTGTGTATCAAGAGCAATACACTACAGTACAAAGTGAATAGCTTCCCCAGTTAAAAATTTCCACTGTGGCAGCTTCCCTAGGAAGAAAGTCCTGAACTAAATTCTTACCACATCCCTTGTCATTTGCATGGGCCATTTCTTTTTTGTTTTTCCTGCACACACTGTTCTGAAGAACTGGGTACCCCATCAGTCACCATGACAGCCCTACATTACAGATCAATGTAATTTGTTTATTGACTTCTGAATACCAAATCCCTCCATGGAAAGTCACAGACCCACAACATGCTTGAAAAACATGTAAATACAGACACTTCCTGACAGCTCTTGACAGCTGCCCCTTGCAAACTCTCCCAGAATTCATTTCTTCCTTCAAGACCACTCTACTGCCAGCCACAGTACATTTTTACAAAGCATGAGACAAGTGGAAAGAAACAATGGAGTTAGTGTCTTGTAAGTTTTGAAACATAAAAGTGGTAAAATTTATGAATAAAGAGTTCTTCAGAGACATGGAGCCAGCAGGGTTGAGAGGGAGGAAAGCAGGAATTGAGAGAGTGTTAGATTTTAGGACTATTATGATCACCAGGTTAGCAAGCTAGAGGTGCCTTCTGTGATCTACAATCCAAAGCAGACGAGAGGTTAAATTCCTTCTCCGTATCTCAGTCTTTTCTCTAAGCCCCTCCACATAGTAAATGAGGATGATAAATTATACTCAAAGTCTTCAGTGTAATGTCTAAGCTGGTATTTGGCACAAAGCTAGGTACTGTGGCCAAGGGAAAGTGATATATCAAATTAAGCATCTCAATTGCCTTTCACAGTTTTTTCAATCTGAGGGTCGTTAGTAAAGTTCATCCCACCCATGAGACAGGAGCTTCTACTTTGTGTTTCCAGAGAAGAGGTTTTAGCAGTTTTCCCAAGAGGCAGGAGGAGAATCTAGTAAACATATTCATTCCAACTAAGTTCATAAAAAGATAGATCTCAGCACCAGTGTTGATAGTAAAGTGCAAGGTGAGACAGTATTCCAGGACCTCATCATAATTTTGCTTATTAACATGTTCCTTCCCCGCATGCATTAAAATATTTTCATCCCTTTAAGACACCTGTCTGGCTGGGTGGTGGTGGAACACGTCTGTTTTCTCAACACTTGGGAGTCAGAGGAAGGCAAATCTGAGTTTGAGGCCAACCTTATCTACAGAAGGAGTTTTAGGACAGCCAGGACTATACAGAGAAACCCTGTCTCTCACATACACACCCCCAAAAAAGACTCCTGTGTGATTCCAATATGTCCAAAGTCTTCCCATGCCCCAAACTGTGTACCATTCACCCATCCACTATGCTATTACCCTGCCTCTTCCCTCTACCTAGATTATGCCACTGCACTTGTCTCTTGTCCCCCACCCACAGTGCTGTGGGTCCTCTGGACAAAGGCTGTGTGCCACATCTCTGGTCACTGAAGTGGTGAGGGAAGGTCACTTCAAGGCAATGTAAACTAAGACAGAAAAAGCTCTGTGTATCACTCCTTTTCCCTCTATTGTAAGTGTAACATCTCCCTTGTTATGGAACCCCAGCTAGCCTGAAGAATTCTTGGGAGCCCTGTCATCCTCCCAAAAGTCAAAGTGAAGATTAGTAGGTACTGATGAACACAGAGTTTGAATGGCCTTGGCAGAGTGGAGAGAAGAGCTGATTCCAACCTAAAGTCCTCCCCAGCTCTGAGTTCTAGGTAATTCAATATGATGGTCAACACTGTCTCAAGGCATAGCACACAGTATCATTTATTTATAATCTACATTTGGGCTCTCTAATTAGATTTTCCTCTTCACTGAATGGCACTGGATAAATATTGATACATTCTCACTTTCTGACTATTTTTTCAATTGTAACTGAGACTGCATGACTTCTGCTTGTAACTTTTAAAGATTTTCCTCCATTTAGTCATCTCACAACACAACATTGGAAAAACATTAACATCACTCTTCATAGCCTACATGTAAGACAGCCATGTTATTTCCTCTTTTGACATATGACAAATCTCAGACACAATGTCTCTGACACTGGCATCTTGGCCTTAAGATCTGAGATATTTCAGGGTACAATGTTGCTTGTTACAATGAAGCCTTTTGGCTTCCTTAGAATTTCCAAGTCTATACAACATCCTTTTCTGACTTAATGTGTGGTTAGCTGATTCCTGGCTGTCAATAAAGCTCTGTTCTTTTCTCTTTTTTTATCCCATATGGAAGCTGACTAAGAGAAGATTTCCCACTATTGGGACCAACCATATGTAGCAGGACTGTGAGGTACCCTAAGAAGCAAGGCAGAACAGTTCCCACAAAGCAGTAATGGTGGCCAGCCATCCTACCTCTCTAAAATTCTAGCCATTGTCCAGGGGTTTTGTGAGATCTGGTCATGGGCATTTCTAGCTCCTAACCTTGACAACCTGTTCTTTTTTCTGAGGCTTTTAATAGTAGGAAATTTGTTTCTTTCTTGCTTTATTTTTTTCTTCTAATTTTGTGACACAGTGTCTCACTCAAGTGAGCCATCAATTCATAATCTTTCTGCCTCAGCATCCAGGTAAGAACTTAAATTACTGGTATATACAGCCATACCCAGTATTCTTACTGTATTTTATTTGAAATTTATTTGTAACTGACACAATAAAAACATAAGATTTATATATAGTCATAAGTTATTACTTGCCACCTCTCTACATATACACTTTATATAATGTTTGAATGGAGTGGGATTATGTTCTGTTACATTGTAAATATGTGTTCCTCCTGCTGGTTTAATAAAAATGCTGATTGGCTGAAGGCAGACAGGAAGTGTGGGTGGTGCTATCAGACTAAGAAAACTCTGGGAACAGGAAAAGCAGGGCAGAGATGCCTGAGAGACATCAGTGGAGACACCAGCAAATGCAGAGGAAAGAAGACAGCCATGCTGCTCTGAGAAAAGGTACCAAGCCCCATGGCTAAACAGATTGATGGAAATAGATTGAGTTAAGATGAAACAGCTGGCTAGCAATATGTCTGAGCCATAGATCAATCAGCATAAAATTAATGTAAGCTTCTGTGTGTCTCTTTGTGGCTCTGGGACTGATGGTCCAGATCCTGGGGCTAGTCTGGGCCAGAAACTATTATCACATTAGTCTCATCCACCTCTTTAAACATTTATCATTTCTTCATGATAAACATCTTCAAAATATTTCTCTTAGCTTTTTGAAATGTTCAGATTAGTGTTATTTATAATCATAGTACATTATTACTACTCATGGTTCACCCAGTATGCTGTAGGATACTGGTTTCTTCCTCCTGGATCCTTGTACTAGGTGCCTGATGGTTACCTCCCTCATCTCTGCTTACTTTTGGGTAACTTGTGCATTTGCCTACTCATTTCAATATTCAAGAACCTTCTTTAGAAGAAATTAGTTAGATACCCCTAAAACCAAGCCAAGATTAAAAAAAAAAATAGGATACCCATCTCTCCTTCTGAAAGGATGTGAGAGGTCCACAGAATCTGAGATCTCAAGACAACTGTCATCTCATGTCCTTCTCTGTACAAGAAGGTTTCACATTCAGAAATCACACTTTCTATTTTAATATTTATTTAATTGGAATGTCTCACGACATAGGCAAGGGGAAAAAAGCTCTCAAGACTACACTTAGAAAAGTAATATTCTACTTTTGCTTGCTTTGTTTTGTTTTTTGTTTGGTTTTGTTTTCTTTTGGGGTGTTTTTGTTGTTGTTTTGCCTTGAGAAGAGAATTCTGTGTTACCATGAGATACTATTGGCCCAAAACACTGGTTCTGACGCTATGTGGACAGGCATGGCTGTCAAACCACATGGTTCCCTGTACAAAACTGAAGTAACAGATGAATTCATCCCTG
Organism: Phyllotis vaccarum; assembly: GCA_033318265.1. Lineage (NCBI taxonomy): Eukaryota > Metazoa > Chordata > Mammalia > Rodentia > Cricetidae > Phyllotis > Phyllotis vaccarum. The sequence goes on from JARWLC010000003.1 coordinate 75,820,653, forward strand.
CCAACCTTCTCCTCCCTGCATCTTGCACAATCCAAGAATTTTCTCAGAACAAAGAAACATTAAGAGATGTTTAATTTTGAATGATTCGTTTGCTTTAATCTTATTTTCCAGTTTTCTTTTGATTTTATTTTTGCCTAATATAGGTTTTCAGTGTGTTCCCTAGGCTGGTCTGGTTCTTGCTAGATAGCCCAGGCTGGCCTCAAACTTATGACCCTTCCAGTCTAGCTTCTTGGGTGCTAACATGCAGGTGTACACCAACAAGCCCAACTTTATTTCTCACTTTTTAAAACTTGTGACTGTATCTTTATGTATCTCCACTCTGGAGAGTGCTAAGAGAAACAGGACAATCCTACCAGGATTTGTTTCTGGAGGTGGAGAATTCAGGAAGCTTTTTCCTCTTGCTTCTTTTTATTTGCTTGTGGTATTTATAGTGAACATTATAGAGAAAAATTAACAAAGCCATTTCAAATATAAAAATAAACATATCCCTTGACTTCTCTATAAACCCCTTCAACGGACCCTCAGGATAATGACACCGAGGATAATGCTAAGTCAGAATTTATAATTTTGTTCTAAAGGGTATGACCTAATGCTTGGAATAAATCAACAGGAAGAATCTTACATCCATGAAAGTCTAAACATTCTGGATATTGTGGAAAATAGGCAAAAATATGATGAAAATGGGAAGTTTTGTGTTTGCTAATACTAACTGTATATCCCCTCATATCCCTACCCCTGTCCTCTCCTTCCCCTTTTATTTACATCTGTGTTGAGACAGAAGACAGAACCCAGGGCCTCACATTTGCTAGTCAAATGTTCTTCCACAATGCTTTACCCCAACCTAATTAATATTTTTGTTTCTAAATAAGCTTCTGGCCTACACAGCATAACATTTTAAGGTACCTAATAAGTTATACTCAACATAAAATAGCATCCATTAGCAATTGCTCTTTTGATTTATATTTCTATTTGATTTGTTGGGTTTTTTTCTAGGGGGTGGGTAAAAAGTGGTCACTAAATTAGACCCAGATAGATACATTTTGTAGTAAGTAGGTAACTATCTGGCACCTTTCTAAACATTCCAGGTCAACCACACTCCCTGGCCATCACTGTCATGTCCCCTTGCTCCAGCACCCCTTAATCAGGGCACTGCCTCTCAGGCAGTGGCCAGTGGTGCAGGCTTTGGGGGTTTGTTTTGTTTTGTTTACCTCCAGAACAAGCTCCTTTTGTTTTCTTTGACATGCAAGAAATTCAAAGAAGCTTCTTTTAAGTCATTTTCAATTCATATTTTGTATTTAAATTTCCTTGGCTACAGATGAAATGGCAAAGCAGAGAACAAACGCATTTTTCCCAAATGTTCTGAGAATTCTGAAAAACCAGAATGCCAGGTTCTGCCTGAGATCCCTATTAATGGCACTGGATACATTTTATTTTCTTGAAACTCTGTATTAAAAGAGATGTATAACTCAGCACTTGCTCCAAAATATATAGTACAATTACAGTTTCCAAAATTGCCCAATGTGTCGGAGAACTTGAGAGCTGATTACCTAGTGCTGCTGGGTAAGTGCTTTGTAAACACCAAGACCGATTTGGAGCATCTTGGAGCTACTTCATAAAACAGCAGTGCTTTAAAGCATTCTTACTTCTTGGTAGGAATGATTGAAGTGTCCCTTGTGAGAAGGAGGCCTGTTCTGAAGCAGAAAGAGCAGCCAGTTGATTTCTAAATCAATGCAGCTTCTTCTACTTGGAGAATCACTGGAACTGAGGTGTTTGGGGGGTTGTTTTGTTTTTATTTGTTTGGGGTTTGAGGTTTCTTGTTTGGTTGGTTGGTTGGTTGGTTGGTTGGTTGGTTGGTTGGTTGGTTTGGTTTGGGTTTTTGGCTTTTGGCTTTTGATCTGCTATTTTACAATTACATGCTTTCTTAATTTTACCAGAAACGGCACAGGAAGTTGTAACCTTGAGCTAAGCCTTCAAGATTGGAAGAAAGCCTAAGCAAATCTTTTAAAAATCCATAATTTCAATGAAAATATTGACAATTCTCAGTACTCGCAAAAGTTTCCTGAGACCTCAAAAGACATTCTAAGAGAATCAATGCTCAGAAGGTAATAATTGTCTCAATGGGCTAATCACACACTCAAGGGAAACAGGGTGGGGGTTGGAGGTCTGTGGTGCCAATTACAGGTCCTTTGACTTTGGTGCCAACATTGCTTTGACACACAATACAAAACTGTCACGTGTGTAAGTGAAAATCAGCACATCTGTTTCACCATCTCCAAGGACCTGTTCGAGGGCTCCATCACTCACGAGTTCCTCCATTTGTCCATGTAAGCCAGCCCCTCCATGTCTCAGTTTCCTACCTCTGCAGGGCCAATGCTAACATCATGCAGCTCACAGAGCTGAAGGAGTGTTTTTGTAAAGAGCTCTAGCACATCTAGTCCATAAGAGCAGTCTGTGTTCTATGAACAGCCATGTCCACAGTTACTTCTACCACTCACTGACTGATGAGTCTGCAGTGTCTAGTAATCTAAACAAATTACCATCAAGCATCTTTGGAGAGGATTCATAACTCAGAGTGAATACACCAGTGAGACACACATTAAAATCAGTCGGGATGCCTTAGCTGGGCTGCCCTGAGGCTGTGTGCACAATGCTTGGTCTGTGTTGCAGC